>OZ038454.1:1697732-1800525 GCA_964036195.1 Sphaerolaimus hirsutus | reverse complement strand
CACTATGAAACAATCACCCCCCGGGGGGTATTTCGAGGAAATACGGTAGAATGTTTTTGTGTCTTCTTAATATATGCTAGAATCTGAATTTTCCAATGTAGTTTTACGATTTCAAAAAACATTATAATGTTTTGGAATTGAAGTAAGATTTTCTGCTGCACAAACACATTGGTGTTTTTCTGCTACCAAAATATAGATGTGAAAATGATGATTCAAATTATCTATTGGCATTGAAGACGCATTTTCAAACAAAAATATAATAAAAATTCAATTTTTTCGAATTTTTAGGTTCTTTTGCAGAAAATCGATTTTTAAGTAGTTTTCTCACTTCAAATATCGAAAAACTTCAGAATAATCGAAATAATTTTCGAATTTTCAAATTTCTTTTTGCCATCAGATGGAGTACTTTCAAGTTTTCATCATGTAATGATGAAAGCACTCGCGTGTTTACATAGCTTGTTAGATCTATTCTAACCTAACTCCCACTTTCAATTTTTTCGAGTTGACCTGGCGGCTTTTCTCAATTTCGTTACTTGTCATTGTCAAGCGATGAGAAAAGTGTCAACTAAATAAAATTGTCAAAATTCAAAAATTTGAAATCCAATACTAAATATCCGGTCAGTGATAATTACAAAATTTATTTTCAATGTGCTGTATTTGCTTGAACAATTACTCTGGGCAATTATTTTTCGTCAGCTTTTTTGAGACGGAACTATTCATGGTGGGGGGATTATTATTTCTTCAAAACTTTTTAAGCATGTTTATATTAACTCATTCCATGAATGATGCTTTATTTACGAAAAAAAACATTTTTGTTTAAATTGGACACAAAAGTTGAGGTGGGACGCTATTTTTCCTCACTTGTCTAACATGGGAGATTTATTCAACGTAGGGAATTATTTGAGAGGGAATTATTTAGGCAAATATGGTACATTTGACAAATCATTTATACCCTTTCAAGTTTCATTATTCTCAACACTTGACAGAATTTGAAATGGAACCCTGATTCTGAGTGCGAGCACTAGAAGATATTGAATAACTTTCAATGACTTTGAATGCAATTCTGTGTTTGATTGAGAACTGAATAAGCTCCCCCTTTTGTGCTGACAAGTATAATTTTACCTTAATGTGTTTAAATTTCTTTCTTTTATTAAGGGGGGTAAATATAATCACACTAAAACCTTCTGTTGTAATATGTATTAGTATTATAATATTTAAATTCAATAACCCCAAGTCTTTGTCTGACATGCAGACAAATGGCAAGTAACCCATACATCAGACATTTTATAGGCAGCATAAAGTAGGGTTTTGCAAAAGTGGATATGCGGTTTTGCAGGGTAAAAGCCAATTGAAAGTGGTTTCAATGTATCTAAAGAGGGTTTTGGGGTATAGAATAATTGCACATTAAAAAGGTTGAATTATGCTACTGCATTGAAATGTGGTGCACTATTATTGCGAGTTTGGGTGAAATGTTTTTCTGTCTG
The DNA here is from genome assembly GCA_964036195.1 of Sphaerolaimus hirsutus. Classification (NCBI taxonomy): domain Eukaryota; kingdom Metazoa; phylum Nematoda; class Chromadorea; order Monhysterida; family Sphaerolaimidae; genus Sphaerolaimus; species Sphaerolaimus hirsutus. Next base: position 1,799,041 of record OZ038454.1, on the reverse strand, counting down.
CAAAGTTGTATTTAAAAAATTTTGAAGATGAGAACTTGCATCAAGGTATGAATTTGGGTTTGATAACTTATGTCGATAAAAATGTTCATTGATATACTCAGCAGACTGCAAACTACTGCATTTCATCAAATTACCCCAGGGTGTTTATTTTTCCGAGTGGAAATTTTGAGGGGGTGTTAAATAAGGGGGTGCATTATTATTTTGCCAGGAGTTTTTTGAAATCCTTGTACTAATTTGTCGTTTTTTTGTATGCAGATGTATAAAAATGCAACAATAACCACCACATATAAGGGTATATAGACTTATGTAAGTTTGTAGATGGTATAATAACCCCCATTCTAACCTAACACAGTCATTGTCTTAACCTGTATTCTGCATTGCCCCAATCACAAACTGCACCTTTTGTCATTTAAATTTAATTTACATTCTCTTTACACTCAATTTGGGGGGTATTTCGAGGGGGGGACTTATGTATTTATAGTGGTCATTTTGAGGGGGGTTATTCATTCATTATGGCCATTTTGAGGGGGGTATTTCGAGGAAATATAGTAGGCATCCACTTATGTCTCAGTTGATAATGTACAAGCAGGATATTATGTATGCATGCAGTTCCCAAAAAGAAAAATATTTAAAAAGATAAAGGTGGACTTGCATAGAAGCAATGACTGTTTTTCTCAGAACTTTTTTTGTTTTCTTTCTTTTTGGAAGAATATTTATTTTAGTAACGATGACATCATTATGGAGTGTTTCCTTTAAGCGGCATTTACACTGCATTTTGTGCCGACAAAAAAAAAAAAAGTTTCATAATTCCACAATAAAGTTCCATATCTGCAAGACAAAGCAGTGAAGTATACTCACTAGTTGAGTGTACACACATGTCAATTTGCAGACAATTCGGGCATGTCGTTCACGAGTTAAAAACAAATTACACTTGTCGGTTCGGTTTTCGTTTTGAAACCAAACGAACAAGTGTAATTTGCTTTCATGTCTTGAATGACAGGCGCAAATTATCTGCAAATTGGCATGTGTGTACACTTAACTAGTGAGTATACTTCAGTGCTTTTCCTTGCAGATATGGAACTTTATTCCGGAATTATGGAACTTTTTCACTCGTTTTTTTTGTCGGCACACGAAACCGTGTAAACTCCGATTTAGAAAAGCATATCATGGGGTGCGCGGAGTATAAATAAATATGTGTGAATGTGTAGAATACCGAGATACCGGACCTAAGCTCCGGAGGGAATTCGGCTAGTCTCATATAGTGATGGGACTGCACAGCTCAGTCTATTCAATGATGTTATCTACCGTATTTCCTCGAAATACCCCCCCTCGAAATACCCCCCCTCGAAATACCCCCCCCCCTAAAAATGGACACTATGAACTTATAACCCCCCCCCCAAAGTTAGTGTATAGAGAACGTAAATGACAAAGGCTGCGGTGTGTCATCTGGGTAATGCAAAACACACGTTAAAAACGATAACTCTGTTATGTGAGAACAGTGATTATACGTCTACACACTTATACAAGTCTTTAGAGTCTTATAAATGGCGATTTTTGTTGCATTTTCGACGTCTGCGTACGTTTCAGACGACAATTTAGTACTTGGTTGTCAAAAAAATTCTGGCGAAATAATTAACCCCCCCTCGAAATACCCCCCCTCGTTTAACCCCCCCTCAAAATTCTCACTCTGAAAAAATAAACCCCCCGGGGGTATTTCGAGGAAATACGGTAGGTACCTATCTTGATGGATTTTAAGTCACCGGTAAAATTGTAAACCAAATTCAATCAAAGTGAAAGCTATGTAATGTGATGAGAAAAACGTAAGAAAATGTCTTTGTCTGATTGGAGATGATGGATTCCATCATGCATTGTTAACTGGATTGTAATATAATATTTATATTTTTACATTTATCCATTATTATATGTGCGTTACGTCACATTTTCCCTCGTAATTGTAAATAGGTACAGTAACCAACTGAAACTGATATCCCTGAAATACCTAACATTCTAAATATTTTTGATGGGGCTGGGTGTGGGCGGCATCGCTTGACTGAGTCATTCCAAATGTTATGGGTCTGATTAAATTTCCCCTTTTATGTGGGAGTTGATTGCTTGACGTTTTTTTCAATAACAGCTTTCTATTTTGAGCAGATATGGTCAATTTCGTCATAAAAAAGTCAAATAACGCCTTTTTCATGTTCGATATAATTATGTACAAATAATAAATAATCTGGATTGCATTCTTCTGTAGTCGAATGTCATGTAAAATGTCATACAAACTTGTCAAATGCAATTCAAAAACGTTCAGTCACATAAGTTATTTTTAATTTTGATTCATTTTGCATGACGTTAAACAGTTGACCTAATACTTTACAGAATGCGGACTGCCACCCGTCTGATCAGTATAAATACATGGTAAATATAAATACACAGTTAGGTAAAATGAAAAACATCCACGAGGGGATTGATAACAAATGCTACAGTATCGCAAAACACGGCAAATGCAAAATTGAATTTCGGCTGACAAATACAAACTAAATATGCACTATACAGTATTTACCATAGCAGTGCATTTCACATATTTTATCACTTTGTGAGCCAATGTAGAGTGCGTGATAAAATGCAACATTCAGCTCTCATGAGCCATGTGATAAAATAACGCTTGAAAAGAAATTGATCCCAACTAGTGATATTTTTCTATTTTAATTAATTTTTTACCAAAATTTTATGAGAATGGTGTTTTATATGATTTACTCCAGTTTCTTTGTAATGGTTTTCCAAAATTGAATAAATATTTGAGTATTTTTTTAATAATTTTGAGTGATTCCAACAAAATATTTTCAGATGTTTGTTTAATTATATTTGTTTTCCCATATCCACTTTCTTTATTTATATTACAGAATTTGCCAACCCTATTGTCAAGATCATAAAAATGGTAAAATTTATGAGTCACTTTTACTTTGGGCCTGTGCAAGCTGATTTTTCTGGAAACTGACAATCTAGATACCTTATTTCTTCTAATAGAAGAGCCTCTTTTTTTCATGAACTTTTTAACCTGCCATTATGTTGGGGCTGGAGGCAGCCGTCATATTTTTCACCAGGCTTTTTCGCACATTTCATTTGAACACTGTATTTTTATGAAACACCAGGTGGCAGTCCCAAGCCCTGTAAAGTGTAAAGTGTCAAATGTAAAGTCAAATGCAAAGTAAACGGTCAATTGTCATAAAAGTTCAGTAATAAAATATTTTCTTTTTTGTTTTGATTGACACTTTACTTTGCATTTGACTTTGCATTTGACACTTTACAGGGCTTGGATCTGCCCGCAGCAACCGTTTAATATCAGAGCATCAGTTGAAGTTCCAACAAAACCAATTCTGAAATCAATCCTGAATCACAGTTCGGAACGCCTTGAATGTTTTCACCTCGCATTTTTCAAATATTTATGTGTTTTGGCACTCTTCCAACGCAATTTCTGTGCGAGGTAGCCATTATAATTTTTTCGCGTATGAAAAACGCACCAAAACCCGCCTTTCTATCAGAGGTGCTCTTCTATTTGAAGTATGCTATTTTATAAGAATAACTACGGTATGTGTTCTTGAAAAAGATATCATTTTATAAGAGTTTCATAATCCCTTGTTTATGAAAATCAAATTGACCTTATCCATAATCGGTTCCGTTTGAGCTTGCGCAGGCCTAACGGTATTATAAAACAGGCTACACATAAAATATAACTGCTTTCTTAGTATAGTCAATATAAAGGGGTACATTCAACATGGGTCTACGCAGTTGAATACATACTTAAGTGTCCTATCATTTCACAGTACACAGACATTTAGGCTATGCTCTGCGATGCTATGCATTTTTTCACTCCATCCTGACGTCATCGTCAAAAAAAACAAACAAAATTGTTCCAAAAACGTTTGATAAAAACATCCGTCGCTCGCACACGACTCCGCCTTTTATTTTTGAAATATTTTTTTGGTGAAAGTGCCTGCATAAGCATCGTGGTTGCCCGTTATCGAGTAATACATAAGTATTTTTGGACGCAGAATATAACATAACGAGTTCGAAATTTGACAGAAAGGATTTTCACGCGCAAGGAAGTTGAAAAAGATTGCTGCACTTAAATGGCTGCAAAAATAAATATAAAAAAACAAAAAAAAAATGCATCACGACAAAAAATAACAAAACAGCCCACTGATCACGCACGCACAGCCTGATCAAAACAAACTCCGCCCCCACACCACCCCGCAGCGCGACGCACACGAGCGCCTTCTAGCGGAAAACGTCCGCTTGCGAGAGTGCCGTCCCGATGGACAGGCGCTGGCGGAATTGGCCGGGTTGAGGCAGCAAAATCTGGATTACTGCAGGGTTATAACTGCGCTCAGACAGCAGGCGAATGAGAGGGAACGTAGGGTGGAAATGGTCGCCGGTAGGGTTAGGAGGGCTAGGAGGAGTAGGGTGAGTTGGAGGGTATTTTGATGGTGGAAAAGTGACTGGGGAAGTGGTAAATTGTAAGTAAAGTGACAAGTGACAAGTGAAGTTATAAGTCAAGAACAATTAGATTTTGTTATTCTGAAATTTACTTCTAAGTTTACTTGACTACAGTATTCCCTCCAATTGTACCGTATTACCTCGAATTACCCCCCCCCCTCGAAATACCCCTCCCTAAAATTTGGCTCAGGAAATAATACCCCCGCTCGAAATACCCCCCCCCCTAAAATCGAATGTAAAGAGAATGTACGTGACAAATACCACAGTTTGTGATCTGTACAATGCAGAACACACGTTAAGACCGATGATTGTTTGACATAAGGGAAGGGTTTATGTGTATATACAGTCATATATGACTAAACACATGTACATCTATGTAATCGTTTCATTTTTTTACGTCTGAGTATGTCGAATTTCCACAAAATTCTGGCGAAATAATAGACCCCCCTCGAACTTTCCTCCCTCAAATTTTTCTGGCGAAATAATAAACCCCCTGGGGGTATTTTGAGGTAATACGGTAGTTACCTCCAAGAAAAGGTACCCTCTAATTGAAAATTTGAAGGTTCAGAAAAAAGTGACCAAATCAATCGAAAAATAAAGATTAGACTTTTACATATACTCGGCGAACATCACTTTTAGTATGTAGACCTGCTACCATAACCCCATCTAGATAATGAACCAAAAATTATTAAGTTTTTCATCATAATATTTCAATTTTACTATAGAATAATTAATCTCAAAGTTTATCACATGGTTTCTATTCATTAAATTGTCACTCAACAATTTTCAACCATTTTTCAGCCAGCCGGCTCAACCACAGAATCAACAGCAGATGGAGAAAATGCAATCGCGTTTGACAGATCGGAATTTGGTTCAACTAGTTCCATGTCGAATTCTGTGGACACCATCGGATATGAGCTGAATGCTGTCACTGATGTGAGTGCTGGGCCAGCAGGCTCTGTGGTGTTCCTGTCACTCTGGTGGTTGACATTTGACAGAGCTTGGTCTTTGGATTTGGTTGCGTGAAAATCAGGCATAAGAATGGACACTATTAGTGCACAAAATTATGCCAAAATTGTTATTTATTCATATCATATAGAGATAATACCAACAAACTCACTGTAAAGTGTTAAAATTTGAAAAATGATTTTTTTAATTAGAATTTTTTCAAATATGGTTTTCAAATTTTTTATGTTCAGTTTTCACATTTTTTTTATCTTTTTTCACATTTTTCATTTGCCACAACACATTTGCACATGTTATCCTATCATGAATGCTCATCTGTGTGCAAAGATTTTCCTCTCTGTTTTCAAATTTTTCAAAGTGTTTCTTTCTCTTGGTGGAAAAAATTTAAAAAACTAAAAAAAAACGTTTTCAAATGTTCGAAAAAATCAGCTATACCCTCTCCACTCAATTCCCACCCCCCAACCACCCAGCTATCGCACTACCTATCCAACTGGCCAATGACAGCATCTGGCACGGTGCCAAGTCCCCTGGCCATCAGCAACAACGCTGCCATCGCACCAACCAGAATGCGTCCACCCAGCGCCCACAATGGCAGTGGCAATGACTCTGCCAGTTTGGTGGTGAGCCAGCTGCAGGCGCAGCTGGTCGAGTGTGAGAGGAAATTGGGCAGGGGGCCATTGTCACAGGTTGGCGGGTTTTATTGTTTTTTTATGTTCCATTTTGCAATTTTTTCATGGTGGCAGTCCCAAGCCCTGTAAAGTGTAAAGTAAAGTGTCAAATGTAAAGTCAAATGCAAAGTAAAGTGTCAAATGTACAGTCAAATGCAGAGTAAACTGTCAATTGTCATGCAAAGTTCAGTAATAAAATCTTTTCTTTTTTCTGTTTTGATTGACACTTTACTTTGCATTTGACTTTACATTTGACACTTTACCTGACACTTTACAGGGCTTGGGACTGCCCCATGGTGTTTTTTTTGCGGTACTGTAAGTTTAGTTTAATCTAGCTTGATTTCGGTCATTTCCCTGCAATCTACCCATGGGCTGCATTATTTCGCCAGCAAATTTTCGAGAGTGAAGAAATAAACTTTTGCATACCCAAAATGCGAGACATAAGTAATTTTAGGTGCATACTTTGTGGTCCGTCCAGTACACATTCAATCAAGGCTCATTCCTTTGCAATGAATTTACCATATTTTTTCTAATAGAAGGGAGGATTTTCAATAAAAGGGCATCTCCACTAGAAGGTACTTTTCTGGCTTCTTTTGTGCGATGAAAAAAATAATCTCCAATAAAAGTGTCAAAACAGCTGGAATTGTGCCAAATGCATACGAAGATAAAAAATGTCAGCAGACGCTATTTTTTAGTAGATTTTATCCATCAATCTGACTCCCTCCTATTACAAGAAACACGGCAATACAAAAAAACATCAACTCAATTCAAATGAACCTTTTCCAAAGAAACTTGTACCTCACCAAACAAAAACAAAACCATTTTCAAACAAAAAAATTCACCCCCTCAAACAACCCCCCCCCCACAGCAATCTTCACCAACAAATCACAACCAGTCAGAAGTGGCGGTAGTGCAAGAACGCGCATTGGCGCTGGAACGTCGAAACGCGCTTTTGGAGCGTGATTTGCACGATGCCAGGGAACAATGTGATCTGCTTGAATTCCAACTGTTGGAAATGGAACAGCAGAGACAGGATGAACAAGTGAGTGGATTTGATGTTTTGGTGGTGGGTTTGTTGTGGATATGGAAAAATTTGATTGTGTGTAGTACACTGAATAGACACTTATACCGTATTACCTCGAATTATCCCCCCCCCTTGAATTAACCCCCCCCCCCTCGAATTAACCCCCCTAAAAATGGGCTGGGGAAATAATAAACCCCCCCTCGAAATACCCCCCCTCCTGAATGATGGACATCGTGTATGCAATGTACATGATGTATTTATTACTACTAATTTGGATTGCAGTGACATTTTTACGCTCATTTGTGTACAGATGTACACCTATAGCCCAAATATGACCTACTTTCTCACGTTTATTATGTTTTTGTGTATGAAAAAGCGTATTATTTACTATGAATTTCACGAAATAATAACCCCCCCCCCCTCGAATAAACCCCCCCCTCGATTTAACCCCCCCCCCCTCAAATTTTGCTGGCGAAATAATAAACCCCCATGGGGGTATTTCGAGGTAATACGGTAATTGGTTTTATTTTGAAAGTTTTTAACCATTCTTTATTTAATAAGTAATGGCGTCATGATGGAATTTTTTGGTCAGAAAAATGCATAGCATTGCTACATAGGAGTATACATTGCTACCACGATTGTGTGACTTTGGTACATACCTTTTTGTATAACTTTTATCATCAAACTACCATAATGTTGGACAACCGATTAGTTTTCTATCAACACTACAATAAATTCGGTAGGAATACCACCCACAGTATCCAGTTGATAAATTATGATTCTCCAATGAATTGTTTACCATCATTGCCAAACATCGCAGCCAAACCCTGCCAGTGTCACTGATATACAGCCAGCAAACACAACGGAGTCATGTTCCACACAAACTGGCAGTTTGCCAACAGACACAGTGACATCGACATCAACTTCGACTGGGGCAGGATATGTCAATAAAAGGGCTGAGACTGTGGACAGATGTGTGAGTGAACTTTGTGGAATTTTACAATTAGAAATTTGGAATTTTTAAGTTTTGTGTATTGTCTGTGCAAGCTCAATAGGAAAAGTGACTGGAAATTTTGACATTTTTTGACATTTTCAAAACTCCTTTCCTGTGTACACCTCCTCCCCATGACAAATGAGGAGGTTAGAAAATATTGAATAGGCATTATATTTACAATAAATATAAATATTTTGTATGTTCTGTTTCCAACTGCTCCTAAAATTAAAACATTTACATTTTTTCATCCTTCATGACTCCTTTTTTTGTGGAAACAGTATGTAACCATATCATCTCATTCACCACCACTTGCCCATACATAAAATGCATTAACCCATTTTTGGAACATTGCCAGGAAAGGTGGCAGTTCTAACATAACACCTTAAAAAATAACCTCCATTTCCACACAGGTTTGCACATCAGATGATGAAGCCTTTTTCTCCAATGTTGATGTATCTGAAGATTCCGGAGATGATTGCAAGACAGCACAAAGTTGGCTGCACAGTGAGACTGCAGAGGCTGACTGCATTTTGAAGGTTGATGAGGCAAGAAAGAGGCTCAAAAACTTGGCTGCCAGTTCAGCAATGGTGCAGTCTAGGCTGGGGGGTGGAGGTGTCCAAGTGGGGGGTGCTCATGCAATGTTTAGGTGAGTGCGCCAGCTTTTGGGGCATTTTGACCTTCCCATGTAGCATTTTATTGATGGTTTTCTTTGTTAAAATGGATACTTGCTATTGAAATATTCATCTTTTATTTATCCCATGGATATGGATATGTGGGCATGTGAAGATGTGTATGGTACACCATTAAGCAGGTTTGAAGTGCTCCTGGTCGACTTTGCTGCAGATTAAAATTTTTTCAGTGGAGCATCTTCCCAATTCTTCACCTACATTGCTTCACCACTCTTCTTAATTTTGTGGAGTTCATTTTACAGACATGACAGTAAAGCCGGGATTACAGCTCAGTGGCATTTAACCTGAAATGATGATGTAAAATTATGTTGTAAAATTTATTACATCAAATCAGACAAAGGTACATCATTGAAATTTCAGAATTGATAGTTCTAGTAATTTTGTGTGATGTCCCAAAAAATAAGAACATTATTACTATTTAAGTAGTTTTTAATTTTAAGTCAAAATTTTGTTGTCGATTTGAAAATTTTGACATCAAATGTTGATGTAAAATATGTAAATTGTGACGTAAAATTAATAACTTATTAAATAATAATAATTTTCTGAATTTTTTTGGGACATAACACACAATTACTAGAACTATCTAATTCTGAAATTTCAATGCAGTACCTTTGTCTATTTTGATGTTATCAATTTTACGACATTATTTTACATCATCATTTCACATCAAACACTGCTCAGCTGTAAATACCATATATGTCAAACATTGTACTAACATTGTGGTGCACCACATTTACAAATCCCATGTAAACTGCCTTGACCTGAATTTTTGTAAAGTGCATGGAAGCTGCATTTGTGGAATGTGCATTTTCCTTCACTTCACAGCAAATCACAGATCCATTTTTCACGGTTACCTACTCTAAATTTTTTACCAAGCTTCCTTCTACTCAGATCCAGTGACTACATGGTACTCTCCATTATGGACAGCCACATTGATTCATTGGAGACAATGGTGGCTGAGGGCAATGACAACCTTGTCCAGGCGGAGTTGAAGATCACGCAACTAACTGATCAGATTATTGCACTCACATTGAAACTGGTTTGTGTGATTTTGGCACTTTCTACATTTTGGTAATGTGAAAATTAAAGTAATATGATGAAAATTTTATTGGTAATACTTACAGGATGAAAAAGTGAGTGATGTGGAGAGATTGAATGAGTTGTGTTCAACAGTTGAAAAAATGCGCACTGAAAATGAAAGTATGAAGGAGGTGAATGCAGGACTTGAAACATCACTTGCTGACCTCAAAGCCCATCTGCAAAGAGTGCAAACTGATTTGGAAGGGTGTCAAAAGCGGGAGAACAGACTAAAATCTGATTTGATCTCCAGTGCTGCTCAGTGTAAACAGCTGATTACTAGCAGAGCTGCAGAGACTGAAATAATGCAGGAAAATGCCTGCGCACAAGCACAGGTGAATAAAATAACTATTTACATGCAGTTACTGACTGCACACATTTCAAATTTATCTACCATCTACCAAAAACCATCCAATTATAAGCAAATATTTGGTTTTTCTCATCACATTACAGTCCACATCAGTTGACGCAATATGAAAATATTCTTTGTGTAGCATTCAGTTTGATCAATCAACGTGTGACTGCATTTTTCAGTGTCAACATCAGTTTTAAAGGCTCTGCTTGACATGATGACATTAAGAAAAGCCTTGCAAAACATTGCTGCCAACATTGCACAAAACCTTCCCAAAAACAACAAATAACTTTCAAAAAGCCCCTTTCAGACAGTTAATAGACTCCGCGAACAGCTGGCTGAAGAAAGTGCACAGAAAGCTGTGTTGCAGGCTCAATTCGATTTGGTGAATGCATCATTGTCCAAAGAACTTGTCAATGCTGCAGTTCAAACAGAGAACAATGACAAAGAACAAGAGTTAGTTCATTACTCTGAATGACACTTGCATCACTGAATTACTCTTCTGTTTGATAGAGCTGATTCCTACAAATATCAAATTAAAAAAATCCACAAACTTCAAAAACCTCTACATTGTAGAAACCTAAAAATTGATGGGTCAAAAATAGTCTGCCTGGTAGAATTTTTAGCAAACTAAATACAATACACAGCTCGAACTGAATTTAATTCACTGGTTGACCTTTAAAGAAAATCACCTTTTGCAGGGCAAAGTATGGTGAGCTGAAAGCTAAATATGACAGAACTAAGGTGAAATTGAAGTCAGCATTGGGTCTGGCAGAACAATATGAGCTTGCCAGCAAGCAAAGTGAGAAAAAGCTGCACCACTTTGCGAATGATGTGGATTCATTGAGAGAAGAATTGAAAAAGGTTTGTGTAACTAAACACATTGTGATAAATTTCAGTGTGATATCATGTATTTGTCATTTTTACCCAGGTTCAGAGTGCACAAGGGGATGTTTCTGAAGTTGAGAAATGCCTTGAGAGAGAAAGAGGATTTAATTCACAGCTAGACATGCAACTCAATGTTAGCTCTACACAAAACCACTATGTTTATTTCTATGTTTTTGCACATTCACATCATTTATTTATTATCGATTTGTAGCTTGAACAATTAAATTCTACCCATTGTTTTTCCACCCAGGCTCAAATAAAACTGGTGGATCTATTGAAAACTGAATTGGCTAGGTGCCAATGCAGAAAACCACCCAAGGAAAAGCAGGATGATGAAAAAGGCGGTTCATCTCCAATGGCTCCAACCAGATCAAAGAATAAGAAAGGTTTGTTGCAGTTTTATGATGTGACAAAATTGACATGAGTCAAATTCCTGAGCGGAGAAGTAATAAAACTTTTTGAGCAGTTATATAGCACGTAAAATCACATATGGGAAGTAAGTAAATAAGCAAAGACTATTTTTACTTCTCATGTTTCATTACATTTGAATTTTTACTTGCCATGTCACTTTTCACTTCTCATTAACTTGCCACTTCTGAAAGTGTTCTGTACTTCTCTGCTTGCAGAATTGGCACATCAAGAATCATTTCATCAATCAAGTAAACTAATTAACTTATTGCTTTACAATTTTTCAAAGTAAAACAATCCAACAAAGTCTCCATGGAATTTTTAATGAACATCTTAAGTTTGAGCAAAATTGGCACTGATCCAAAGAGAAGTAATGTGAATTGATTACAATTGGAAACATTGAAATGAATAAAGCTACCTAAGTGTGAAATAAATGGAAACTGTATATAACAGCAATAAGTTGCTCCAGTTTAAGTTATTGTAAAAATGAAAAAATAACTAGTCCACATGCACATAACTTATTACCCCTTCAGGAAAGAAGAAACACCAAGAATCTGCACCTACATGCAGCATGAAAAAGGATGACCATTGTTGAGCATGTGAAATGGAAGTTTTTCTTGTTCCAAAAATGTATGCCATATTTATGTAGAATTCCAGCTTTGTATTATAAGCATAATATGATGTCTTCCAGTGAAACCAAAGTGGTGTTGAATATAATCATAATAATGTAAATACTCAGTATACTCAGTTTTTGGGAATATGGTTACTGTTTGTTTATTTATTAAATGCAATATAACCATGGAATTTTATCATTTGGAAAATAAGAAAGGCTCAAATGCAATCTATTTTTTAGATTCTTTTAAGTGTCATGTACTATAATTGCAGTTCAGTAATTTAACCTTTTTCTGATTTTATATGTTAAATGGTTTATCATGTATACTATTGGAGAAACACTGAAAAATGAAAATAATTCATAGAATTGGATATTTATTGGGCACGATCTTTGACCAACAAAGTTTTATATTGATCATAATCGCATTACATTGATCGCTATTGGTGAATTTACTGTGTAATTTTACAATTGCCATATTTAGAAAAATAGAGTAATATTCTGTTTATGGCGTTCAGCATGATCGGGTTAAAATATCGCATGCACTGGAACCTTAAAATAGGCATTAAATGCATGTATTTCACGGAGAAACACGGATTGGACACGAACGATGGAAAACCCTCAGCATGAAAGTGTTCTACTTTTTGTGTTTTTCAAAAATTACTTTCGAATTTCAATTGTCATCGGCATTACCACAATTTTGTTTTCCACCACAAAAAAAACATGTGAAAAAAAGTCTTTATTTGCGTTTCTACATTTTTCATGCATTTTTTTAACCCAAAATACAAAAAAAAATCGAAAACACCTATCAAAGTTCTGACTTTTCAAATTTTCGAAGTTTTCTTTTAAAAAAATCGATTTTAAATCTTTTTTTCTTTTGATGAAAAATCAGGAAAAAAACGTTGCGTTTGCCATCGTAATTGCCGGTCGTTGAGCAACCAAACACCATACCGAAATGCGTCTCTGCGGAGATGCTTATCTTTTTAATCATCTCCAAATTTAAATAACCCGATGCGTCGGGTTCTCCGTTGATGGGCAACCCGATATTATACAGTATGCACTAAAAACATTTACCCAGGAAAGCATAACTCATTAACGATGGCAAGAAGAATGTGAGAATTTCATAACATTTTATATTTTTGGCGACTTTCCGAATTTTCATTCCATCACAAAAAAAAAACATTAAAAAATCGAATTTTTCAACCAAATTGTTCAGAAATCCGGGAATTGTTTTTTTGGAATTTTTGATATACCGTATTACCTCGAATTATCCCCCCTTGAATTAACCCCCCCCCCCTCGAAATACCCCCCCTAAAATTCGGCTGAGGAAATAATAACCCCCCCCCCCTCGAAATAACCCCCTAAAATTGAGTGTAAAGGGAACGTACATGACAAATACCGCAGTTTGTGATCTGTACAATGCAGAACACACGTTAAAACTGATGATTGAGTGATGTTAGGGTAGGTTTGTATGTGTATAAACAGTTATATATGCCTATAACCACAAGTCAAAAGCGAAGTAAAATGAAAACTGAGAAGTGAAATGAGAAGTACAGTAACGGTTATTTCGCGTTTAAGTTTTCTCTTCACATTTCACTTCTCACGTCTCAAATGGGTTTTTCAAATCTCCACTTGCGGAATAGACACCAGTTTTCCCGAGAGAAATTATTCGGGGCATCTAAATTTTGTGCCCAAGGCATTTCGGTTTCTTATAAAAAGGTGCTAATCTGTTTATTCGGTAGTGAATCTAGCGGCATTACATCAGGGACCTGTCGCGCAAAATGTAAATTCCATGTAGAGGAAAAATGTCAAATGTTCAAGTCAAATGTTGACACAAACTTGTCAAGTGTTAAACGTTAACACAAACTTGTTGTCAAGTGTCAAATGTTAACAAAACCTTGTCAAGTGTAAAATGTTAACACAAACTTGTTTAATTTCATCTAGAATGCCACATAAACTTTGTCAAATTTCATGCCACACTTCATGACAACTATCTGTCAACTTTGTAGAGTTTCAAGTAAAATGTGCGATGTTCAATAAAGAAAGGTAGGTACCGTATTTCCTCGAAATACCCCCGGGGGGTTTATTGTTTCAGAGTGAGAATTTTGAGGGGGGGTTAAACGAGGGGGGGGGTATTTCGAGGGGGGGGTTTATTATTTCGCCAGAAATTTTTTGAAAACCAAGTACTAAATTGTCGTCTGAAACGTACGCAGACGTCGAAAATGCAACAAAAATCGCCATTTATAAGACTCTAAAAGACTTGTATAAGTGTGTAGACGTATAATCACTGTTCTCACATAACAGAGTCATCGTTTTTAACGTGTGTTTTGCATTACCCAGATGACAAACCGCAGCCTTTGTCATTTACGTTCTCTATACACAAAATTTGGGGGGGGGTATTTCGAGGGGGGGGTTTATAAGTTCATAGTGTCCATTTTGAGGGGGGGTATTTCGAGGAAATACGGTATATAGGTTTCACTGGGCACTTAAAGCTTTACACGATATGTTACAAATGTGTGTGACATTTTACATGGCATTTTAGAGAGATCAGGGGCCATTCCCAGACCATGCAAAATGTCATTTTGTATCGAAGTAGTGTAAAATGCCCTGGTAAACAAATAAACGTAACCTAGACATGACTTTAGAAACCTGCATGACTTTAGACACTTTGCATGACACTTGACACTTTACACTGCATTTGAATAGTCTGGGATTGGCACCAGGCCTGGCCTCAGACGACTACACAGCTGGTAAATAAATAAATTACAAACTACCTGCATACCCGTGTTTTATCTTTGTATCCAGATAACATGTGTTATGCCACTCCTTTTTGACAAATTCAAGTAAATATAGCAACATCATTCGTACTGAAATAAGTGGGCATTTACGTGGACCTGATATGTTGCCAAAATGAGCCTTAAAATCAAATTTTCCATCACAATTTGGATAGTTTTACCAACAATTTTTGCATTGAAAGTTGATCAACCAGGGACTAATTATGATGCACAAATCGGTTATGGAGCTCAGAATCCCTTCATGGCTCACACTGCTGACAGGTTAAATTTTTGATGGAAAAAGTATCTTTAAGGCCACACTAGTTCAAAATGCTACCAAAATTACGATAACTTAAATCAGACTTGAACACATTTGAGTTTACAGGAATGAGGTTTTTGTCAACTGCAGTTGACGGAGATCAGACATGACTGATTCTAGTAAACTCAAATGCGTTCAAAGTTAATTTGTGAATTTCGAAATTTCAGTTGTCATTTAGTTAGTATGCATAGGCACTAATAGTTACAGGCAAATTTTTGCTGAACACATTACTTTACCAATGAAGAATTTGAAAATAAAGTAAACTAACGAATCAGCCTTGAACACACTTCAGTTTACTGGAATGAGTTAATATTAGATTCTGTCAACTTTAGTTAATGAACACCGAACACAGTTAATTCTACTAAACTCAAATGCTATTCAAATTTGATTTACAGCTGAGGAACTTTTTGTTTCCTAGCAGTTTAGTGCCATTTATATTTCCTTTCTGCACATGCAAACTAAGTTGCAGCGTCAACAAAATAAGTGACGCCATCTTTCTCAACTTTATACGCCATCTAAATCCCAAAAAACTTTCAATTTTGGCAGATGGCCAACGCAAACTGGCACAGTAAACCTGCCAACGGGGCAGCCATTTTCTGCTGCCCAATTTGGTGACCTGTCAGGATTTGAATACGGCCCCGGTGGACCTGACGCCGCGGCCGTTCGATTACCTCCGCAAGTCCTGCACAAAGCGTGAGTGTTGTTTTTGGTGGCGTGTTTTTGAAGTGAGTTCGTTGTGACGTGTGAAGTGCTGTGAAGCCACTTCACCACGCATCACACGAGTGGTCATTGTGTACGGTTTTGCAGCTCGCAAATGCTTTCTGCACCCTGGCATTGGACTTTGCATGCGCGGTTCACATTGGCAGTGAGCCAACTATGACTAGGGTATCGCATGCAACTTTCGTAATGATGAAAAAAACTTGTTTTTAGAACATTGTGTATTCACATTTGATTTGAACAACAAATATTTTTTCCGTCATTTTAGGATGTCGTTTAGGATTTTAGGCGCTGGCACATTTCCAACGTGAGACAAAAATCAGTGGGCGTCCAAAAACTGCGGTCCGCGGAGTATAGTAAATTATGAGACATTTTACATCATACGGTATCAGCAATGAACTAGCTTTCATCTGACTTTTCACACTAGATAGGCGATCAGCACTGATACCATATTTCCTCAAATTACCGCCACGGCGGTACCAGAAAAAAGTATGCCTAGCACCAAGAGCCCAACAACAAAAGGGCACCACTTATTAATGGTACGATGTAGCTGCACCCGGGGTCATACCTACCCACTTACCGTACTTCCCCGAAATACCCCCAGGGTTTTTTTTCAGAGTGAGAATTTTGAGGGGGGGGGGGGGGTTAAACGAGGGGGTATTTCGAGGGGGGTTTAGTATTTCGCCAGAAATTTTTCGAAATCCCAGTACTAAATTGTTGTTTGTAACGTGCACATATGTAACGATGGCAAAAAAAGATTCGAAAATTCGAAAACATTTTCGAATTTTTGAATTTTTTCATAATTTTCGAATTTTTATTTCACCCCTAGAAAAAACACTTAAAAATCGATTTATTTTTCAAACAATTCGAAAATTCGAAAATACTTTTCGAATTTTCCAGGGAATTCAAGGCAAAACGTACTCTTAAGTTCAACATGCTCAATAAATTGACAATTGGTACACGGTGCGTATGAAAAAGCGAAACAAAACAAAAAACCGTCCAAAAACGTAAAATGTAAAATGCCCTGTAAAATGTGGAATGTCATGCAAGTGTCAAAAGTTATGAAAATGCCCATGAAAATAGTTAACATATTTGCAATTTTCCACATCATTTCCATGACTTTAGACACTTTGCATAACATTTGACATTTCACAGAGCATTTTACAGGTGTCTGGGACTGCACATAGGAACTGCACATATTTATAAGTAAAAGAGATGTGATCAAAGATATTATCAAAGAAGAGTGGTTTGAGAAGTATTTACCTGTATCTTGTGAAGTGAGCGCTGTATGCACTGAGTACGCTCAGTGCGCTATACTCGGGAGACATTACACTGTACATTTTTCTGGAGGTAACACTCCATCATGACGTCATAACCGCAGTTGGCAGTGAACTTACAGCTCACTGAACCGGTTCAGAGTTGGGATGAAGTGGAGTTGAGTTGGAAGTTGGTTCACAAGTTTTCGGTTGGCTGTCTGCCAGCCGAATACATAAATCATACCTATTTGTAGAGTATCACATCTGCGGAGTATAGCCACTTCCAAAACAGTCGAAATTCTTCATTTAAAACTTCAGATTCAATATTTTTACAAAAAAAAATTGAAAATTATTTGAAAAAATTCGAAAAATAGCCAAAAAATTTGAAAATTGCCAAAAAAGATTTGAAAATTCAAAAATTTGAAAATTAGATTTGAAATTCGAAAATTCATTTCGGGAAAAATTCGAAAATTCATTTCGGAAAAAACACTTAAAAATTTGAATACTTTTTTTGGAGGGTTTGCCATCGTTACACATATGTCGAAAAATCCAACAAAAACGGCCATGTATCAGACTCAATAAACTTATATACCATACCTAGACGGTATAAACCCTGTTTTAACATAACAGTCATTGTTTTTAACGTGTATTCTGCGATTGACGGATCAAACCGTAGCTTTTGTCATTTACGTCCTCTATTTGGGGGGGGGGGGGGTATTTCGAGTGGGGGTTATAAGTTCACAGTGTCCATTTTGAGGGGGGTATTTCGAGGGGGGGGGTATTCCTAGGAAATACGGTATGTCTATGCGTCGACGCTCAAACGCGATACTTATCAGGCACTTTCATAAAAGATAAAAAGATAGTTCAAAAAAGAAAAAAGGCGGAGTCACGTACAACAAGTGTTTCATTCAGCAAAATGCATAGCATGCGGTCAGTCTGCAAGGTAAAATACAACTACCGTAGTTCCTCGAAATACCGCCCTCAAAATGGGCACAATGAATAAATACCCCCCCCCCCCCCCTCGAAATAACCCCCCTCCCAAATTGAGTGTAAAGAGGACGTAAATGACTAAAGGTGCGGTTGTGTTCCGGGCAATGCATAACACACGTTAAAAACAATGATTGTGTTAAGTTAGAACATGGTTTATACGATCTACATAATTATAAATATAAGGCTGTAGACTCTTATACATGGTGGTTTTTGTTGCATTTTTCTATGTCTGCGTATGTTACAAACAACAAATTAGTACTGAGTGTTCAAAAAATTTTTGGCGAAATAATAACCCCCCCCCCTGGAGTTACTTCCCTTGGAATACCCCCCCCCTCAAAATTCTCACTCTGAAAAAATAAACCCCCGGGTTTTTTTCGAGGAAATTCGGTATATGAAACTGAAATTCATCAAAAAATTTGCCGCTCGCAGAATCGAAGATGGCGCGCGTGAAATCGACAAGTTATTGGAGGATGGAAGTCGATTTGTCTTGGGACCGCACCAACCCATCGCAGACGTGTGGCTGGTTATCGACAGTTCGAATAGCATCGGAAGACAGGATTTCCGAACTGCACTCAACTTTAGCAGGTCAGTTCAGTGTGAAGTTTTTTTTTCTACGTTAGTTTGGTGGTAAATGCTGGAACATGACAGATGCTGAAGTTTACTTCAGCTGAGATACCTATTATGTAAATAACAGTAAAAAATGCAATTGCAAATAAAATACTACATATTATGAATAATAAAAAAAAATTGGGAAGAAATCGAAAATTTGAAGCTTTTTTGTGATATACTCAGCGGACATGACACTAATATTTCGTTTTTACTATGGAATAATAAATTACGATTTAAAAAAGATTTTATTCATCAAATTATGGTATGATTCTGCACGCACTTTGCGGTCCACCAGGTATACAAAAAACTTTTAGTGTCTAAAAGTATCTAAAAATATTTTTCATCGAGTTTGCGGGTCAACTCTGTCACATCAGCAAAAATTGATTGCAAGCTTGAGCCTTGAGTCAGTGGCACTTTTCAATTGAGTTCAGTTGAGACTCTTGGTAAGTGTTTTAGAACTTTTGAGTTCTGAGTCCAGTTAAGTCAAGCCCTATGCTAATATCTGTAATTTAAAAAAATCCCTATAATTCAGAATAAATACATACAAAAACATGACAATTTCCAGAGAGACACTGTCCTACTTTGACAACTATGGTCCATCAGGATTGGATGTTGGTCTGGTGCAATTCAGCACTCTGCCTTACTTGAACATCCCACTGGGAGCGCACAAGAACAAGAGTGACCTGTTGACCAGGTGCCAGTCCCAGCTTCTGTAAAATGCCCTGTAAAATGTCAAATGTCATGCAAAGTGTCAAAAGTCATGCAAAATGCCCTGCAAAATGGGAACTCTGTGTGACATTTGACATTTTACAGGGCTTTTTACAGGGTCTGGGAATGCCCTCAGTTTGGATCATATTGGCCAGATTACTGGCACAACGGCACTGGCTGATGCCATTAACACTGTGGCTACTGTAGGCTTTGGCCCATCATTTGTGAGTGTTGCTGTGATGTTTTATTTATTGAGTGCCATATTTGAACAAAAAATTTGCCCACCTTTAACTAATACAAGTCTGAGTAGATTGGGTAAAACACCCTGTTTAAAGTACCCCAACTAAAATTGTTATGCATGTCATGAAAACTGCATATGAAAGGTTCATACATAAGAGAGCACACACTAGCACAGCCGCAACCAAACTGGGGATTCCTTCATTGAATATGATAGTTTGATCTGAATTACTTATGTATAGTCTGTGTTTGAATAGGTTCTTCACATCAGTAATTGGTCATGGACTTTGATGGAGATGTGGCAAAATAATACACCCAATCCTTATAATAATACTCCCTTGAATTATCCTTGCAAAACATTTTTGCAGAGTGATGTTGGTGAAGTCACTTCTGCAAACAATGCAACACTCAATAATGTCATTCACAAAATAACAACATGCAGGGTAGTCGACCCAATGTTCCCCACATCGCTGTAATATTCAGTGATGGGTTTGCCAATGGTGATGCAACAAAAGCTGCAATGAAAGCACAAGAAATGGGTGTGCAAATAATTGTTGTGTCCCTTGGTGAAAAGCCAAATCAGGCACAACTGGAAAACATCGCAAAAGCAAAGGGAGAATTGCACTTTCTAATGGCCAGTGATAAAGATGGGCCACTGAAGCTAGCTAAAATAATACAGAATCTTAGTCTGCTTGTGCAGTCACTACAAAAAGGGAGTGCCACGACATGGGGAGCTGGTGCTGGTGGAGTAGGCACTGGGTCAGGTGCTACAACAGGCACAGATGGAGGCAGAGGCACTGGAGCTGGTGGAGTAGGCACTGGGTCAGGTGCTAAAACAGGCACAGATGGAGGCAGAGGCACTGGAGCTGGTGGCACTGGGTCAGGTGCTACAACAGGCACAGATGGAGGCAGAGGCACTGGAGCTGGTGGAGTAGGCACTGGGTCAGGTGCTAAAACAGGCACAGATGGAGGCAGAGGCACTGGAGCTGGTGGCACTGGGTCAGGTGCTACAACAGGCACAGATGGAGGCAGAGGCACTGGAGCTGGTGGAGTAGGCACTGGGTCAGGTGCTACAACAGGCACAGATGGAGGCAGAGGCACTGGAGCTGGTGGAGTAGGCACTGGGTCAGCTGGCACAGGAGGCACAGATGGAGGCAGAGGCACTGGAGCTGGTGGCACTGGGTCAGGTGCTACAGCAGGCACAGATGGAGGCAGAGGCACTGGAGCTGGTGGAGTAGGCACTGGGTCAGGTGCTACAACAGGCACAGGTGGAGGCAGAGGCACTGGGTCAGGTGCCACAACAGGCACAAATGGAGGCAGAGGCACTGGAGCTGGTGGCACTGGGTCAGGTGCTACAACAGGCACAGATGGAGGCAGAGGCACTGGAGCTGGTGGAGTAGGCACTGGGTCAGGTGCTACAACAGGCACAGGTGGAGGCAGAGGCACTGGGTCAGGTGCCACAACATTCACAGATGGAGGTAGAGGTACTGGAGCTGGTAGCCCTGGGTCAGGTGCTACAACAGGCACAGATGGAGGCAGAGGCACTGGAGCTGGTGGAGTAGGCACTGGGTCAGGTGCTACAACAGGCACAGGTGGAGGCAGAGGCACTGAAGCTGGTGGAGTAGGCACTGGGTCAGGTGCTACAACAGGCACAGATGGAGGCAGAGGCACTGGAGCTGGTGGAGTAGGCACTGGGTCAGGTACTACAACAGGCACAGATGGAGGCAGAGGCACTGGAGCTGGTGGCACTGGGTCAGGTGCTACAGCAGGCACAGATGGAGGCAGAGGCACTGGAGCTGGTGGAGTAGGCACTGGGTCAGGTGCTACAACAGGCACAGGTGGAGGCAGAGGCACTGGGTCAGGTGCCACAACAGGCACAGATGGAGGCAGAGGCACTGAAGCTGGTGGCACTGGGTCAGGTGCTACAGCAGGCACAGATGGAGGCAGAGGCACTGGAGCTGGTGGCACTGGGTCAGGTGCTACAGCAGGCACAGATGGGGGCAGAGGCACTGGAGCTGGTGGCACTGGGTCAGGTGCTACAACAGGCACAGGTGGAGGCAGAGGCACTGAGTCAGGTGCCACAACAGGCACAGATGGAGGCAGAGGCACTGGAGCTGGTGGCACTGGGTCAGGTGCTACAGCAGGCACAGATGGAGGCAGAGGCACTGGAGCTGGTGGCACTGGGTCAGGTGCTACAGCAGGCACAGATGGAGGCAGAGGCACTGGAGCTGGTGGAGTAGGCACTGGGTCAGCTGGCACAGGAGGTACAGATGGAGGCAGAGACACTGGAGCTGGTGGAGTAGGCACTGGGTCAGGTGCTACAACAGGCACAGATGGAGGCAGAGGCACTGGAGCTGGTGGAGTAGGCACTGGGTCAGCTGGCACAGGGGGCACAGATGGAGGCAGAGGCACTGGAGCTGGTGGAGTAGGCACTGGGTCAGCTGGCACAGGAACAACAGATGGAGGCAGAGGCACTGGAGCTGGTGGAGTAGGCAGTGGGTCAGCTGGCACAGGAGGCACAGATGGAGGCAGAGGCACTGGAGCTGGTGGAGTAGGCACTGGGTCAGGTGCTACAACAGGCACAGATGGAGGCAGAGACACCGGAGCTGGTGGAGTAGGCACTGGGTCAGTGGGCACAGGAGGCACAGATGGAGGCAGAGGCACTGGAGCTGGTGGAGTAGGCACTGGGTCAGCTGGCACAGGAGGCACAGATGGAGGCAGAGGCACTGGAGCTGGTGGAGTAGGCACTGGGTCAGCTGGCACAGGAGGCACAGATGGAGGCAGAGGCACTGGAGCTGGTGGAGTAGGCAGTGGGTCAGCTGGCACAGGAGGCACAGATGGAGGCAGAGGCACTGGAGCTGGTGGAGTAGGCACTGGGCCAGCTGGCACAGGAGGTACAAATGGAGGCAGAGGTACTGGAGCTGGTGGAGTAGGCACTGGGTCAGGTGCTACAACAGGCACAGATGGAGGCAGAGCCACCGGAGCTGGTGGAGTAGGCACTGGGTCAGTGGGCACAGGAGGCACAGATGGAGGCAGAGGCACTGGAGCTGGTGGCACTGGGTCAGGTGCTACAACAGGCACAGATGGAGGCAGAGGCACTGGAGCTGGTGGCACTGGGTCAGGTGCGACAACGGGCACAGATGGAGGCAGAGGCACCGGAGCTGGTGGAGTAGGCACTGGGTCAGCTGGCACAGGAGGCACAGATGGAGGCAGAGGCACTGGAGCTGGTGGAGTAGGCAGTGGGTCAGGTGCTACAACAGGCACAGATGGAGGCAGAGGCACTGGAGCTGGTGGCACTGGGTCAGGTGCTACAACGGGCACAGATGGAGGCAGAGGCACTGGAGCTGGTAGAGTAGGCAGTGGGTCAGCTGGCACAGGAGGCACAGATGGAGGCAGAGGCACCGGAGCTGCTGGAGTAGGCACTGGGTCAGCTGGCACAGGAGGCACAGATGGAGGCAGAGGCACCGGAGCTGCTGGAGTAGGCAGTGGGTCAGCTGGCACAGGAGGCACAGATGGAGGCAGAGGCACTGGAGCTGGTGGAGTAGGCACTGGGTCAGCTGGCACAGGAGGCACAGATGGAGGCAGAGGCACTGGAGCTGGTGGAGTAGGCACTGGGTCAGGTTCTCCAACAGGCACAGATGGAGGCAGAGGCACTGGAGCTGGTGGAGTAGGCACTGGGTCAGGTGCTAAAACAGGCACAGATGGAGGCAGAGGCACTGGAGCTGGTGGAGTAGGCACTGGGTCAGCTGGCACAGGAGATACAGATGGAGGCAGAGGCACTAAAGCTGGTGGAGTAGGCAGTGGGTCAGCTGGCACAGGAGGCACAGATGGAGGCAGAGGCACTGGAGCTGGTGGAGTAGGCACTGGGTCAGCTGGCACAGGAGGCACAGATGGAGGCAGAGGCACTGGAGCTGGTGGAGTAGGCACTGGGTCAGCTGGCACAGGAGGCACAGATGGAGGCAGAGGCACTGGAGCTGGTGGAGTAGGCACTGGGTCAGGTGCTACAACAGGCACAGATGGGGGCAGAGCCACCGGAGCTGGTGGAGTAGGCACTGGGTCAGTGGGCACAGGAGGCACAGATGAAGGCAGAGGCACTGGAGCTGGTGGAGTAGGCACTGGGTCAGCTGGCACAGGAGATACAGATGGAGGCAGAGGCACTGGAGCTGGTGGCACTGGGTCAGGTGCTACAACAGGCACAGATGGAGGCAGAGGCACCGGAGCTGGTGGAGTAGGCAGTGGGTCAGCTGGCACAGGAGGCACAGATGGAGGCAGAGGCACCGGAGCTGCTGGAGTAGGCACTGGGTCAGCTGGCACAGGAGGTACAGATGGAGGCAGAGGCACCGGAGCTGCTGGTGTAGGCACTGGGTCAGCTGGCACAGGAGGCACAGATGGAGGCAGAGGCACTGGAGCTGGTGGAGTAGGCAGTGGGTCAGCTGGCACAGGAGGCACAGATGGAGGCAGAGGCACTGGAGCTGGTGGAGTAGGCACTGGGTCAGCTGGCACAGGAGGCACAGATGGAGGCAGAGGCACTGGAGCTGGTGGAGTAGGCACTGGGTCAGGTGCTACAACAGGCACAGATGGAGGCAGAGGCACTGGAGCTGGTGTAGTAGGCACTGGGTCAGGTGCTACAACAGGCACAGATGGAGGCAGCGGCACTGGAGCTGGTGGAGTAGGCACTGGGTCAGGTGCCACAACAGGCACAGATGGAGGCAGCGGCACTGGGTCACGTGCTACAACAGGCACAGATGGAGGTAGAGGTACTGGAGCTGGTGGAGTAGGCACTGGGTCAGGTGCTACAACAGGCACAGATGGAGGCAGAGGCACTGGAGCTGGTGGCACTGGGTCAGGTGCTACAGCAGGCACAGATGGAGGCAGAGGCACTGGAGCTGGTGGAGTAGGCAGTGGGTCAGCTGGCACAGGAGGCACAGATGGAGGCAGAGGCACTGGAGCTGGTGGAGTAGGCAGTGGGTCAGCTGGCACAGGGGGCACAGATGGAGGCAGAGGCACTGGAGCTGGTGGAGTAGGCAGTGGGTCAGCTGGCACAGAAGGCACAGATGGAGGCAGAGGCACTGGAGCTGGTGGAGTAGGCAGTGGGTCAGCTGGCACAGATGGAGGCAGAGGCACTGAAGCTGGTGGAGTAGGCACTGGGTCAGCTGGCACAGGAGGCACAGATGGAGGCAGAGGCACTGGAGCTGGTGGAGTAGGCACTGGGTCAGGTGCTACAACAGGCACAGATGGAGGCAGAGGCACTGGAGCTGGTGGCACTGGGTCAGGTGCTACAACAGGCACAGATGGAGGCAGAGGCACTGGGTCAGGTGCTACAACAGGCACAGATGGAGGCAGAGGCACTGGAGCTGGTGGAGTAGGCACTGGGTCCGGTGCTACAACAGGCACAGATGGAGGCAGAGGCACTGGAGCTGGTGGCACTGGGTCAGGTGCAATAACAGGCACAGATGGAGGCAGTGGCACTGGAGCTGGTGGAGTAGGCACTGGGTCAGGTGCTACAACAGGCACAGATGTAGGTAGAGGCACTGGAGCTGGTGGAGTAGGCACTGGGTCAGGTGCCACAACAGGCTCAGATGGAGGCAGAGGCACTGGGTCAGGTGCCACAACAGGCACAGATGGAGGCAGAGGCACGGGAGCTGGTGGAGTAGGCACTGGGTCAGGTGCTACAACAGGCACAGATGTAGGTAGAGGCACTGGAGCTGGTGGAGTAGGCACTGGGTCAGGTGCTACAACAGGCACAGATGGAGGTAGAGGTACTGGAGCTGGTGGAGTAGGCACTGGGTCAGGTGCCACAACAGGCTCAGATGGAGGCAGAGGCACTGGGTCAGGTGCCACAACAGGCACAGATGGAGGCAGAGGCACGGGAGCTGGTGGAGTAGGCACTGGGTCAGGTGCTACAACAGGCACAGATGGAGGCAGAGGCACTGGAGCTGGTGGCACTGGGTCAGGTGCTACAACAGGCACAGATGAAGGTAGAGGTACTGGAGCTGGTGGAGTAGGCACTGGGTCAGGTGCCACAACAGGCACAGATGGAGGCAGAGGCACTGGGTCAGGTGCCACAACAGGCACAGATGGAGGCAGTGGCACTGGAGCTGGTGGAGTAGGCACTGGGTCAGGTGCTACAACAGGCACAGATGTAGGTAGAGGCACTGGAGCTGGTGGAGTAGGCACTGGGTCAGGTGCTACAACAGGCACAGATGGAGGTAGAGGTACTGGAGCTGGTGGAGTAGGCACTGGGTCAGGTGCCACAACAGGCTCAGATGGAGGCAGAGGCACTGGGTCAGGTGCCACAACAGGCACAGATGGAGGCAGAGGCACTGGAGCTGGTGGAGTAGGCACTGGGTCAGGTGCTACAACAGGCACAGATGGAGGTAGAGGTACTGGAGCTGGTGGAGTAGGCACTGGGTCAGGTGCCACAACAGGCTCAGATGGAGGCAGAGGCACTGGGTCAGGTGCCACAACAGGCACAGATGGAGGCAGAGGCACGGGAGCTGGTGGAGTAGGCACTGGGTCAGGTGCTACAACAGGCACAGATGGAGGCAGAGGCACTGGAGCTGGTGGCACTGGGTCAGGTGCTACAACAGGCACAGATGAAGGTAGAGGTACTGGAGCTGGTGGAGTAGGCACTGGGTCAGGTGCCACAACAGGCACAGATGGAGGCAGAGGCACTGGAACTGGTGGCACTGGGTCAGGTGCTACAACAGGCACAGATGGAGGCAGAGGCACTGGAGCTGGTGGAATAGGCACTGGGTCAGCTGGCACAGGAGGCACAGATGGAGGTAGAGGTACTGGAGCTGGTGGAGTAGGCACTGGGTCAGGTGCTACAACAGGCACAGATGGAGGCAGAGGCACTGAGTCAGGCGCCACAACAGGCACAGATGGAGGTAGAGGTACTGGAGCTGGTGGAGTAGGCACTGGGTCAGGTGCTACAACAGGCACAGATGGAGGCAGAGGCACTGGGTCAGGTGCCACAACAGGCACAGATGGAGGTAGAGGTACTGGAGCTGGTGGAGTAGGCACTGGGTCAGGTGCTACAACAGGCACAGATGGAGGCAGAGGCACTGGAGCTGGTGGCACCGGGTCAGGTGCTACAACACGCACAGATGGAGGCAGAGGCACTGGAGCTGGTGGAGTAGGCACTGGGTCAGGTGCTACAACAGGCACAGATGGAGGCAGAGGCACTGGAGCTGGTGGCACTGGGTCAGGTGCTACAACAGGCACAGATGGAGGCAGAGGCACCGGAGCTGGTGGAGTAGGCACTGGGTCAGGTGCTACAACAGGCACAGATGGAGGCAGAGGCACTGGTGCTGGTGGCACTGGGTCAAGTGCTACAACAAGCACAGATGGAGGTAGAGGTACTGGAGCTGGTGGAGTAGGCACTGGGTCAGGTGCTACAACAGGCACAGATGGAGGCAGAGGCACTGGGTCAGGTGCCACAACAGGCACAGATGGAGGTAGAGGTACTGGAGCTGGTGGAGTAGGCACTGGGTCAGGTGCTACAACAGGCACAGATGGAGGCAGAGGCACTGGAGCTGGTGGCACTGGGTCAGGTGCTACAACAGGCACAGATGGAGGCAGAGGCACTGGAGCTGGTGGAGTAGGCACTGGGTCAGGTGCTACAACAGGCACAGATGGAGGCAGAGGCACTGGGTCAGGTGCCACAACAGGCACAGATGGAGGTAGAGGTACTGGAGCTGGTGGAGTAGGCACTGGGTCAGGTGCTACAACAGGCACAGATGGAGGCAGAGGCACTGGGTCAGGTGCCACAACAGGCACAGATGGAGGTAGAGGTACTGGAGCTGGTGGAGTAGGCACTGGGTCAGGTGCTACAACAGGCACAGATGGAGGCAGAGGCACTGGAGCTGGTGGCACTGGGTCAGGTGCTACAACAGGCACAGATGGAGGCAGAGGCACTGGAGCTGGTGGAGTAGGCACTGGGTCAGGTGCTACAACAGGCACAGATGGAGGCAGAGGCACTGGAGCTGGTGGCACTGGGTCAGGTGCTACAACAGGCACAGATGGAGGCAGAGGCACTGGGTCAGGTGCCACAACAGGCACAGATGGAGGTAGAGGTACTGGAGCTGGTGGAGTAGGCACTGGGTCAGGTGCTACAACAGGCACAGATGGAGGCAGAGGCACTGGAGCTGGTGGCACCGGGTCAGGTGCTACAACACGCACAGATGGAGGCAGAGGCACTGGAGCTGGTGGAGTAGGCACTGGGTCAGGTGCTACAACAGGCACAGATGGAGGCAGAGGCACTGGAGCTGGTGGCACTGGGTCAGGTGCTACAACAGGCACAGATGGAGGCAGAGGCACCGGAGCTGGTGGAGTAGGCACTGGGTCAGGTGCTACAACAGGCACAGATGGAGGCAGAGGCACTGGTGCTGGTGGCACTGGGTCAAGTGCTACAACAAGCACAGATGGAGGTAGAGGTACTGGAGCTGGTGGAGTAGGCACTGGGTCAGGTGCTACAACAGGCACAGATGGAGGCAGAGGCACTGGGTCAGGTGCCACAACAGGCACAGATGGAGGTAGAGGTACTGGAGCTGGTGGAGTAGGCACTGGGTCAGGTGCTACAACAGGCACAGATGGAGGCAGAGGCACTGGAGCTGGTGGCACTGGGTCAGGTGCTACAACAGGCACAGATGGAGGCAGAGGCACTGGAGCTGGTGGAGTAGGCACTGGGTCAGGTGCTACAACAGGCACAGATGGAGGCAGAGGCACTGGGTCAGGTGCCACAACAGGCACAGATGGAGGTAGAGGTACTGGAGCTGGTGGAGTAGGCACTGGGTCAGGTGCTACAACAGGCACAGATGGAGGCAGAGGCACTGGGTCAGGTGCCACAACAGGCACAGATGGAGGTAGAGGTACTGGAGCTGGTGGAGTAGGCACTGGGTCAGGTGCTACAACAGGCACAGATGGAGGCAGAGGCACTGGAGCTGGTGGCACTGGGTCAGGTGCTACAACAGGCACAGATGGAGGCAGAGGCACTGGAGCTGGTGGAGTAGGCACTGGGTCAGGTGCTACAACAGGCACAGATGGAGGCAGAGGCACTGGAGCTGGTGGCACTGGGTCAGGTGCTACAACAGGCACAGATGGAGGCAGAGGCACTGGAGCTGGTGGAGTAGGCACTGGGTCAGGTGCTACAACAGGCACAGATGGAGGCATAGGCACCGGAGCTGGTGGAGTAGGCACTGGGTCAGGTGCTACAACAGGCACGGATGGAGGCAGAGGCACCGGAGCTGGTGGAGTAGGCACTGGGTCAGCTGGCACAGGAGGCACAGATGGAGGCAGAGGCACTGGAGCTGGTGGAGTAGGCACTGGGTCAGGTGCTACAACAGGCACAGATGGAGGCAGAGGCACTGGTGCTGGTGGCACTGGGTCAAGTGCTACAACAAGCACAGATGGAGGCAGTGTCACTGGAGCTGGTGAAGTAGGCACAAGGCCAGTTGGCATTGGTGGCACAGAAGGCACAGCTGGACCTAGTGGCACAGGAAGCACTGGACCAACTGGCACTGGTCCTAGTGGCATCAAAGGTACTGCTGTCACAGGTGATACTGGTCCAAGTGGAGTTGGTGCTGGTGTAGTTGACACTGGACCTGGTGGTGGAAAGCTTACAGGAGATGGTAATGCTGTAACTGTTGAATCTGGGGGAGGTGTAAACATACCGACTGCACCAGCATCAATAAAAGGTTGCCTCATTTTCCTCCATTATCTTGTGACTTGTTGTGTTTATGATGTATCCATATAACATGCCCATCCTACAGCAAGTGAGTCAATTGCTGGTACAGACAAAGGTGGTACAGCAGGAGCCACAGCGCCACCAGTGGTTGGTACAAGTCCTGATGCTGGGCAGGCAAGTATGGTCTATTATTTGATTATTTTCTTTTTACAATTCATATTTTATGAATTATACAGATAGCAGTGGCAACAGCTTCAAAGGTGCTGACTACCACAACAAAGATGCCATTTATACCATTGGCACAGAAACCAGTATCATTGATCAGAGTCAATCCAAAACGTAGCAATTTGGAGGTGATATGTGGTGAAAAGTATGTTGAACTAGTGATACGGACTGATCTACCATTCACTGGATCTGTTACCATCCAGGTCAGAATCCTAGGGTTAATTTCAGAAATGGAAGAGTGAAGAAAAGTGAGTCAAGTGCCGAATCCCTAAGCTTCAATCATCTAAATATTTAAAATGTTTTGTCTGTTGATGTAACTAGTGACTAGCTTATGAGCATAAATTTACTCCGCACTTTTCTTGTCACTTGTCCACTAATGGAGTTGGCACCTGATGCACAAATGCTGATATTGATGTAAATGCCTCAGAATTGTTCATCACAAAACCATTGATTTGTAGGGACATTCAAATGAGAAGGAATGCAAACAAAGCTTTGGTAGCAACAAAAAGAACACTCTGAAATTCCGCATTGCTCACAACAACTGCGGGTTTACAAGGAAACGCAATGTTTGTTTGTTTTTGTTTTGTTTTCTTTTAATATTTTTATGCTCATAAAATTTACATTTATTCCATTAGCACAGCAAGATTGTGTAAATTAAACCCTGGCAATTTCAATGACTGTACTTTCTGACTTTTTCATTCAAAGAGAATTCCAAATATATTCACCCTACACACACTAGTTGACAAAAACAACAAAGTCAACTGGTTTTGCATCACTATCAACTAGTCTATGTAGAACTGTTTATGTAGGGGAAATTTATTTCACTCGACTCTACACACGCACACAGGGTCTGAAAACTGGCATAACTGTCAGTGGCGTGATCACAGTCCACCAGCATCCAATTGTGGTCAGCAAAGATGACAGTGCTTACAAGCTCACATGCAGATACAACGGGGGTAGGGCCACCAGTTTGAGGGGTACTGGCATCCTGTTCGGTGCACAGTAAGTTTATGGGTGATGGGATGGCACCAGGGACCACATTTGATTGTAGAGTAATGTGCATATGCTATGCCATAAATGCCTGACAAATCAAAATGTGTTTACAACATGATCTTCATGCTAATCTTTTTGGATTTTGATAAGCAAAATTAAGAAAACTTTTAATCACAAGGCTTATCATAACATTTTCACATCATTTTCATCCAAGGAATGCTAAATATTGCAATGGGAATGTTTCCTGGCAATCCGCCAACCTCCCTTTTTCAGTTGTAGGGGCACATTTTTGCACATTTTTGATTTTGTATTGTCCAAGCACATGTACTCGGGCGACATTACACCCTACATTTTTCTGGAGGAACCACTCCATCCTGACGTCATAGCCGCAGTCCACAGAGAACAGCGACTGACTGAACGAGGGATTCCTCGTATATAAACTTTTTGTGGGAGTCGGTTCATAAGTTTTCAGTTGGCCGTCTGCCAGCCGAAGACATAAATCATATCTATTTGTAGAGTATCATGCCTGCCGAGTATGTATATCATTTTCACTTTGGCTGACACAAAAAAACAACATTACATACACAACCACCGCAACCAAAAAAAACCCTGAAAAAATACACCCTTAAATACCCCCCCCTCCAAATCCAGCCTGGCCAAGACGAATGATACAACACTTCCCCGCCTGGACCCAATCTGCGAGCACACACTGCACTCTGGCAAACCCGATGGCCCATTGATGGCGTTCGCAGAGATCGGCGACACGATCCACCACCGATGGCAGTGCCAGGTGCCAGTCCCAGACCCTGTAAAATGTCATGCAAAGTGTCAAAAGTCATGCAAAATGCCCTGCAATACACTGGTGTTGGCTTGGCTTCGGACACTTAGTCAATTTTTATAAAAAACTTCATTCCGCCGGAAGTATATAACTCTGAAAATTTTGGCCGGTATCCATATAAAGCCCTAACATTTGTCTAAAAATGCCATGGAACACCCCCCAGTACAACGCCATGTGGGCCGCGTAAGAGGCCCACACATTTTTTAATACAAACTTTCATTGCTGACTTGGGTTCGGACACTTCCTTTATGTAGCTGTAAATCTGTCTTTCAAGGCCGGATTTTGGCTTTGAAGACTCTGGCTAGTTGCCAGAGTCCAATTCTTTCAATAAATCAGACTACGATAGACTTTTATTACCTCATGTTCTTGATACTTGTTGATTGAGTTAACAATCATTTTCCTCTGTTCCTCACACAGGTGCATCACTCAAGCACAGTTTGCATGCGATTTTGGGAATTCAGCAGGTGTAGGGCACTGGGAACAACCAGGACAGTTACAGGGGGTTGTGGGGAATCTTTTATACACACCCCCATTGAAGGAAACCTTCCTAAGCTTGAGGCGTTTAAGTGCAAAAAATTATTGTGTGTATGTTACCTTTTTACTACTAAATTTTTACATTTTCTGAATTTTACATTTTTGCTCTTAAGCGTCTTGAGTTTGGGGGGTTTCCTTGAATAGGGGTGAGAATAAAAAAATCCCCACAACCCCCTGTAACTGTCCTGGTTGTTCCCAGTGCCCTACACACTGCTGAATTCCCAAAATCGCATGCAAACTGTGCTTGAGTGATGCACCTGTGTGAGGAACTGAGGAAAATGATTGTTAACTCAACCAACAAGTATCAAGAACATGAGGTAATAAAAGTCTATCGTAATCTGATTTATTAAAAGAATTGGACTCCAGAGTCTTCAAAGCGAAAATCCGGCCTTGAAAGACAGATTTACTGCTACATAAAGGAAGTGTCCGAACCCAAGTCAGCAACGAAATTTTGTATAAAAAAATGTGTGGGCCACTTACGCGGCCCACATGGCATTATACTGGGGGGTGTCCCATGGCTTTTGTAGTCACACGTTTTGGCTTTATTTCGGTACCGGCCAAAATTTTCTGAGATATTAGTTCTGGCGGAATAAAGTTTTTTTATAAAAAAATTCTAAGTGTCCGAACCCAAGCCATCACCGGTGTATGTCTAATGTCATGAAAAGTGTCAAAAGTCATGGAAAATGCCCTGCAAAATGGCAACCGAGTTGCCATTTTGCAGGGCATTTTCCATGACTTTTGACACTTTGCATTTTACAGGGCATTTTACAGGTTCTGGGACTGCCCCCAGGCTGATGGCAAGTTCTCCAGGTTGTACCAGATGAAGGTGCACAGTTGCACCGTGGGCGAGAAGGGCAGTCGGTAGGTTTTCTTTGGGGGGGGGGGGGGGGGGTTCCGGTGAGAATTTGCGCTATGTTTGATAGCATAGAAATAAAATGTGTCGGAGTGAAATAGTCTGCCGGTATTTTCCGTTGAACTCAAATGCGTTCAATCAACGCTGATCTATAGCCGTTTTCGAAATTTTGAATGGAAACTAGTAAGCGAGGGGCAGTCATATGAACTCTAGATTTTTGCGACTACTCAATAAAAGACCTCAAATGTAAAAAGTGCCATGGTACTTTTGTGACATCGAGCGCGAACCGCAATGGCGCAAGTGCCAAGAGCGCCATGGCGCTACTCCAACCCACAGCACCAATAAGGCCAAGACAAAATGGCGCCAGACGCCAACAGTTTCTCATTTGGCGCTAGCGCGAGGCACAAACACACTAATCACTAAAACACCCATAACACAAACCAGAGTTGTTAAAATACCAGTATTTGTGGAAAGCGTAAGCGTAAGCGTAAATACACTTACCAAATTATGGGTATGGATACTAAAAGCGTAAGGTATTTTTAAAATACCTAGGAATGCGTAACAATTTTTACAAAGTGCTCTTGCTGTTGAAGATCGGATTCTCGGATTACCGTTCTTCCAATTTCCGGATTACCGTATTACCATATTACGCAATTTGTACATGTACCGCTATTTTCACTCCATTACCGCACACACGCACTTATTCTTTTTGGTACGCGTTCTAAATCACTTTCTGTTTCTTCCTTTTTCAAAAGTATAAAACTGGGTTGCGTGAAATTTTTTTACGCTTTTAGTACCCGGGTATTTCCGCCGGGAAAGCGTAATAAAGCGTACGGGTATTTTACGAAAGCGTAAGCGTAAGCGTAAGTATAAATACCCGGGTATTTCGGGTAAGCGTAAATACGCTTTCGCAACTCTGACACAAACTCACTTCAAACCCCTCACAGAAAACAGCTGGTCAACGCAGACGGCTGCAGCACAGATTCCAAAATAGCATCAGATGTCAACTACATTTCCCCGGGTGTAGCACATGCGACGTCAATTATAGCACCACTTGAAGATGGCGTTTTAAGTGTCAAGTTTGAGTGCCAGATTACTTTCTGCCTCAAAGTGGCCAACCTGTGTGATGGATTTAGAGTTTGTTGATTTTTTATGGGTTTTGGAAAGAGTTTTTGGATTATGGGGAAAATAATTCAGTTCATATTAGCAAATATTGGTAAACTCGACTTACATGATATTATGCAGTTTTGTTTGACTTATGTTTCCCTTCGCTGAGCGTCGACTGAGGCGGAACATAAACAGAACATAACATGAACATAACTGACGATTTCATCATTTTCGTTACGCATTGTATTTAACCCATTTTTCATTTTTGGCCGAATTCCAAAAATGACGTCATGCACGGGTACGGTCAGCAGAATTGTATGGCATAAAGTAACCCGAGTTTAAATATCTACGTGTAGCTTTCATTGCCACTTATCATGTGAAACGTCAATGTGAAATGCCCTTAAAACTAGCAGACACTAGCAGAAAAAATTAGCAGAAACTTTACATCTTTAACATTTTACATGCCTTTCGGGACTACATTTTACATGGCATTTTACAGGCTCTGGGAGTGCCTCCAGGTGGCAGTCCCAAGCCCTGTAAAGTGTAAAGTAAAGTGTCAAATGTAAAGTCAAATGCAAAGTAAACTGTCAATTGTCATGCAAAGTTCAGTAATAAAATCTTTTCTTTTTTGTTTTGATTGACACTTTACTTTACACTTTACAGGCTCTGGAAGTGCCTCCAGGCTAAAATACAAGAGCGAATCGAAATTCACCCCAATTAACCCCCCCCCCCCCCTTCAGCCCGATTGCTCGGCGCCCAGAACAATACGAATTTTGGCCCGAAGAGAAAATATACGACCATCAAAAAATGGCGCCCAAAATCCGAGCACGCAGAAAACTGGCGCGCAGCTGAGCATGGGCAGAAAATTGAGAGAATATTATAATCGGATTAGGAATAGAAATGGTAGGAGAAAGTGATCCGGTAGTAAATATGGGTAGTTTTTTTGCTTGGTAAAATTGTATTGAATTTGGTGCAGTTTTTGACGTGGCTTGATTCGTAATGATATGGTAACGCTCTGTATAGCGGGCAGTCCGATTATATACCTGGGGGCAGTCCCAAGCCCTGTAAAGTGTAAAGTAAAGTGTCAAATGTAAAGTCAAATGCAAAGTAAAGTGTCAATCAAAAGAAAAGAGAAAATATTTTATTACTGAACTTTGCATGACAATTGACACTTTACTATGCATTTGACTTTACATTTGACACTTTACTTTACACTTTACAGGGCTTGGGATTGGCACCAGGTACGTCTTTACTAGTGATGGAAAAGCGCCATGGCGCTGGCGCCTGGCGCTAGCGCCAAAGCAAAAAGCGCCATGGCGCTTTCGGCGCTTGGCGCCATTTTGCTGTGGCGCTATTGGCGCTTGGCGCCATGGTCCTGAAAAGCGCCATGGCGCTGTTGGCGCTTGGCGCTATTTATCGGTGGCGCCTTTGGCGCTTGGCGCTGGCATTTGAAAAAGCGCCAAAAAAGCGCCACCAACAGACAGTAAAAAATGCACAGAGTTCACATATAAAAAAGTATACCGTATTTCCTCGAAATACCCCCCCCCCTTGAAATACCCCCCCCCCACGTTTGACCCCCCCCCTCTCGAGACCACTATGAAACAATCACCCCCCCCTCGAAATACCCCCCCCCCCAAATTGAGTGTAAAGAGAACGTACATGACAAATACGGCAGTTTGTGTTCTGCGTAGTGCAGAACACACGTTAAAACAATGTCGGTGTCACGTTAGAACAGTGTACACACCATCTACATACTAATATTAGTCTACAGAACCTTATAAATGGCGGTTTTTGTTGCATTTTTCGACGTCTGCGTACGTTTCAGACGACAATTTCGTACTTGGTTTTCAAAAATTTTCTTGTGAAATAATAACCCCCCCCCCTCGAAATACCCCCCCCCCTCGTTTAACCCCCCCCCCTCTCGGGACCACTATGAAACAATCACCCCCCGGGGGGTATTTCGAGGAAATACGGTATCACACAAGTGTGAATACTTTGTGATGTTACATAAATAAATAGCATTTGAATGAGTGTGGACTGTGGAGCATTAAAAGTGGTAATTTCAGCCAAAAATCTGTTTGTAAGTTGACTCGTTATGTATTTATACCATCTCTTTGAACATTTGCATTTTTCTTTTAAAAAGTCATCTTTAAAAAAATGTTGAATGATGATGCAATTGAAAATTTTACCAGAGATGTTTCTAGGAAATGGATGTTTGCATTTGAATTCTGGGAGCACCCTTAACCACAGAAGTGTTGCCTAGGTTGTACAAAATTGCTCCACATTTACTGTATTTCCTCGAAATACCACCTCAAAATGGGCACTATGAATTATGTTAGAACATTGTTTATACCATCTACATCCTTATATACGGCTGTAAAAACTTATAAATGGTGGTTAGTGTTACATTTTTCACGTTTTTCTCTCAAAATTTTCACTCTGAAAAAATAAACCCCCCCGTGGTAATTCGAGGAAATACGGTACTCACAATTCCAGCTAGTACTGGGGGGGGGGTTATTGCAGGTGTTCAGCATGTCTAAAGATGTATTTGATGCGAAACATAGTTGTAAAAAAGTGACGTTTGTACAAAAAATATTTATACTCAAGTACATAAATAAGTATGTTTACATTTCCTCTAGCATTAGGAACAAAGAAAATAACTAGTGAATTTGATGGTGAAAATAGTCAATGGAATGCAAATTAGTCATTTTGGGCAAAAATCGGGGTAAAATTTTTCAAAAATACCCACTTTTACAGTTTAAAGAAAAAAAAGTACTTCTAAACACATTTACTTATGAGTAAACACATTTACTTATGAGTAAAAGTATAAAAAATTAAATTTTCTGTACTTGGTGAGTACTTATTTTACAATTATTTTTACTTCAAAAAAAATTAACAAACTTTTAACATACTTTTAACAAACTTTTAAGTACTTTTGACAACTCTGGTGTGAAAAGGGATTGGTTCTGTGCTGATGCATTGGAATCCTGTACAATTATCAAATACAACATCAAATTTTTGTAAGATGTTTACTAGGAATGCTTTTTTGGTTATAATTTGCATACTGATAGTGTGTTTTAGGAAGTGATATAGCTCACACAAAACGATAAAAATGAATATACGGAACCGAGAACTGCATCCGTATTATATAACAAGCAAAATCATTTTGGCGCTGGCGCTATTGGCGCTTGGCGCCATTGCCTCCTGGCGCCATTGGCGCTTGGCGCCGTGGTCCAGAAAAGCGCCATGGCGCTCTTGGCGCTTGGCGCTAAAACGCTCTGGCGCCATTGGCGCTTGGCGCCGTGGTCCAGAAAAGCGCCATGGCGCTCTTGGCGCTTGGCGCTAAAACGCTCTGGCGCCATTGGCGCTTGGCGCCGTGGTCCTGAAAAGCGCCATGGCGCTTTTGGCGCTTGGCGCCAAAAGTCTGGCGCTTTTTCCATCACTAGTCTTTACATTAATAATCAGAAAATTGATTTGTATTGATCTGGTCACAAAACCTAGATACCGTAGTTTTTCTAATAGAAGGGCGCCCTTCTATTTTTTCGTCAACTTTTTACCCACTATTCCATTGGAGACCGCCCTTCTATCTCTTTCGTCATTTTTCAGCATATTTTTTCACTTTCTCCCAAGGTGTTACGTCACAGACATTTGATAAGAAAGACGATTAGTAGAGTTCATTCTACATCTTATGTATCAATAGCACCAGATTAACGGACCAAAGCCACTAAATCGCAGCGACCACTGATATTTTTATGCATTTGGCACAGTTCCAGCGCTATCTGTACCTTCTATTGACGACCGCCCTTCTATTTATTTCGTGGCCCAAATTAAGTCGAAAAAGTGTACCTTCTATTGGATAAGCCCTTCTATTGGAACCCGCCCTTCTATTAGAAGAAATGCGGTATTTACCTAGTTATGTTTTTTTTTTTGTAAATACCGTACACTCTTGAATAAGTCCGCAGTGAGCTATTATTCACTTGGAAAAATTCGATGGGGCCAATTCAAGTGGCGTTTTTGAGGTGGGACTTATTCACGAATTTACATCACATTTACAATTTACAAATATTTGAATATTCTGAAGATAATCCGGGTACTGCCAGTGCTTCTTATTAAAATTTAGTTTAATTTCGACCAAATTTCAACGAATCAAAATCAATGATGTTTTTCTCCACCAGCCAGTCTACCTATTTGAAATTTTACACTGACAATAAAAAAATTATTTCTGTAACTTGATGACTCGGTGCTTCATGACGTGCAGTTTTGATGATAAATTGTTGTTATATCCCTAGCTAAATTACCACTTTTATGACTTTGTGACACGTTAAAATGAGAACCAGTATTTTTATATATGTTAACCTTAAAGCCATTTATTGAATATAACCCCCTATCTAAAAAGTACATTTTTGCTTGAAGTTTTTAGCAAACAGTTCTCAAGTGAAATTTAATTCAAATATAATGTTAGGTATACACGTTTACTACAAAACTCAACAAATAAAAACAAAAATCCATCAACGAAAGATCAACAGAAAACCCTATACTGCCGTATTAAAAATAAATACAATCTATTTGATGCACATCAATAAACATTATGAACCAAGTACGCCAGTTCACGGCGAAAATTTCGGAAACTGAAAAATCAACTTTGAACACAGTTGAGGTAAGAAAAACCGTCGGAAAAAGAAGTCCGTCAACTACAAGTTCAGGGAAATCGAAAATGATGCATCCTGTTGCCGGTTCCGCAAGTGGAAAAGTTAAGAGTTGAGTAAAATGATAAATGATAAGTTAAGAGTAAAGTTAAAAGTGAAGAGTTGAGTAAAATCATTTGTCGTTTTACTCAACTCTTAACTCTCAACTTTTCTCATAACTTGTCATTTGTTATTTTACCCAACTCTTAGGTTTTAACTCTTGACTTTTCCACTTGCGGAACTGGCCCCAGGTAAACAAAAAATGTGTTCCATTTTTTAAATCAGTTTCCGAAATTTTGGCCGTAAACTAATCTGTAAATATAGCCAAATTCACAAAATCGATTTGGTGCCAACATGAAGCGCAGTCATAAGTGCCGCAGGAGCATCAGCGCCGTTCCCGGCGCCGGCGACTTTACGCGCCGCCTGAAAAATTAAATTTGGCGGTAAAATTTTTATCGTCAAAATTATTGTTGTTTTTCAAATGGACCAGGGGGCAGTCCCAGACCCTGTAAAGTGTAAAGTAAAGTGTCAAATGTAAAGTCAAATGCAAAGTAAAGTGTCAATCAAAACAAAAAAGAAAACATTTTATTACTGAACTTTGCATGACAATTGACAGTTTACTTTGCATTTGACTTTACATTTGACACTTTACTTTACACTTTACAGGGCTTGGGACTGCCACCTGGGGGCAGTCCCAGACCCTGTAAAATGTCAAATGTCATGTTAAGTGTCAAAATTCATGTAAAATGCACGGCAAAATGGCAAACCGGTAGACATTCCCCGCGTTTGACGACCAAAAGCACCACAGACAAATGTGTGACTGCCGTTTGCCATTTTACCGGGCATTTTACATGACTTTTGACACTTTGCATGGCATTTGACATTTTACAGGGCTAATGGGTCTTCTACCAGATGATTTACTGACGATTTCTTATTGTATCAATGTTATCAGAATAAATGGTTGCAATGAGGAATTGATATTGTATCGAATATGGGGAATTGTTTGTATTTATAATGAACATAGCTGTATCGAAAATTTCGAAACAATATCGATTATTCACAGCAAAATATCGGAAAAGCGTATTGAATATCGGAAATGGGCACCTCACATTTTGGGAAAAATGCATTGAATCCTGCTATCGAAAACCAATACACCGGATGCTGTTTTGTTAGTTTATTCTCTATGTGAGAACACTAAAACAATTTGGCACCATTTTTGGTGAAGGGGGCGCGGGCGCCACGGAAAAAGGCGCCATGGCGCTTTCAAAAAAGGAAAAAATGGAAAAAGGTACCTTCAAATGCGCCAACACCTTGGCAATATGCCAACACTAGCACTAGACACAATTCCAGAAAAACGTAGGGGCGTCAATGATTCATACCGCAGTACCATTGTTCATGGCGCCACTGACAAATCACGGCGCCAGAGAAAGGCGCCAACGCCATGGAGAAATTACAACGCCAATAAAATTTTAAAAGTACATTGAAAAACGAACCTTCATTGAACTCTCTACCAAATTAGCGATGCGTTTCTGCATGCAGCCGTCGGAAAATTCAAGATTATCAGAACCGTCGAATTTTCGCGATTCATCTATCCAGTCCCAGGGTTTTCTGCGCGAGAAATTCTGGTTTACCGATGGAAAAATACAGAAGTTATATTAGCATTAACACCGATCACTTAACAGCTCATTCGAACATTCTTCCTTGTGACGAAAATGTCTTGTCAAACTGTCACATGACCAAATCTCTTGTGACGATCTGCCACCCGTTAACAAAACTCACGTGTCAATAATTTTCGGCGGTAATCGATGGGGGCCGCTGTACGGAACGCCCGCCAGTAAATGCGAGCCCAGCGAGCGGATACTGTCGTTTTGGCACTTCTGCGGTGTGATTCAAATATTTTATGAACCATTTTCCTATCACAACAATTGGATACACAATCCGTCTGAAATGGATACATGGGAAGTCTCATTGCCGATACGCACAACAGCATAGATAAACTTTAAATATCATATTACCTCGAATATCGGCACCCCCAAATACCGCCCCACAGGGGTTTCCTAGGGGGGGGGGGGGGCTGGGGGGGGGCTGCCCCCCCCCAAATCCGCCAGCCATCTATCTATCCCCGAGGCCGCTCAGCTATCTATCTATCCCGAGGCAAAATTTTTGGCTACTACCCCCCCCAAAGACCCCCCCCCCAAATCGTTCAGCTATCTATCTATCTGGAGTGGTTTTTGAGAAATTTTGCCCCAATTTTCGCTAAAAATCACCAATTTTCGCACCTTTTTATAGTTTTTCACCTTCAAAATCGTGCTCTCCGGCTATATGCATGGTTATATGCCTGTTTTTAGCCATTTTAAACCTACTTTTGGCCACTTTTTACCAATTATTAGCGATTTTTTCCCCTTTCGGCCTTCTATGCACTGAAAAAGCCTAACTATTTTGCCCCCGCGAGGCCCCCCCCAAGCCCCCCCCCAGAAAATTTTGTTCAGCTATCTATCCCTCCGGAGGAGCGATTTGCTATCTATCCAGCCCCCGCGAGGGCCAAAATCTTGGAGACCCCTGCCGCCCCAGTGCCAGCCAAGTGGGATAAATAATTAACCTCCGCTAAATAAAACAGTCCGGCAGTATTTTCTGCCAACTTGTTACTTCCCACACCAAAATTGCTTTGTTCCGTGTCACTTTTCAATCAAAGCATTACAAGGTACTACCATCGGATCAGCGCGACCCCACAAGGTTGTATATTTTATACTTTCTGCGCTTCAAATCTATACAATGCGATTAACGCTGAGAGGATTCGGGAAGCACATAAGGGGGGTGCACTGATACGCACATT
Organism: Sphaerolaimus hirsutus; assembly: GCA_964036195.1. NCBI lineage: Eukaryota > Metazoa > Nematoda > Chromadorea > Monhysterida > Sphaerolaimidae > Sphaerolaimus > Sphaerolaimus hirsutus. The sequence goes on along the minus strand of OZ038454.1, from coordinate 1,757,505 downwards.
TGCCCGTTACGCACATTTGCCCGTTTTTTTCACTTGACACTTTTTTAAGTGATTTTCAGATATGAGTGAAGTGAAAAACGCTGCGCAATGACATTAGTGAACTTTTTTAACTTCACTCATATCTGAAAATCACTTGAAAATGTGTCAAGTGAAAAACGGCTATTTTTCGAGGGTGTAGCGGCCGTAATGAAAACCCGGCCGTAATGAAAGCCTGGCTGTAATGTATGCCTACCCGGCCGTAATGAAAGCCTGGCCGTAATGTAGGGGATGCTACATTACGGCCGGGTAGGCATACATTACGTCCAGGCTTTCATTACGGCCGGGTAGGCATACATTACGTCCAGGCTTTCATTACGTCCGGGTTTTCATTACGGCGAGGCCCCCGTCCTATTATTTTTCACTTGACACATTTTCAAGTGATTTTCATATATGAGTGAAGTGTAAAAGTTCACTAATGTCAGTGAGCAACTTTTTCCACTTTACTCATATCTGAAAATCACTTGAAAAAGTGTCAAGTGAAAAAAACGGGCAAATGTGCGTAACGGGCAGATGTGCCTATCAGGCCTGCCCCGCAAATAAGTATTCCTTTCAAATGTAAAATGAAAATGAAAATGACAATGTGTCAAATCTATCAATCAAAACGCCTCGGTAAATTATCTTTTAGCTATCTCGGGAATTTTCAATAATTTGATTGAACAAAATTGAATTTTTTTGGCAATTTTTTTCCTGATTTTTAGCATTTTACAAGGGCCCAGTTAACATTTCAACGCTACAAATTCCGATTTTAAGTACAGTTTCAAACTGGTAAGTGGCAAGGCAAGTGAACTTATTCAAGTGAACCATAAACATGTGAAAAAAGTGGTAAGTGAAAAGTACCGTGTTTCCACAAAATAGCCCCATGAGAGTTTATTTTTCCAAAGTGCAAATTTTGAGCGGGGGGATAAAAAGAGGGGGTAATTCGAAGGTATGTAATGTATCGTACGCAGACGATGATCCCAAAAAGTCAATCCAATTTGAACCCTACTTTGAACCCTACAACAATTATACTACTTAGCTTACTTAGCACTTTTTGTCACTTAACCACTAGTCTAAACAAGCACAAAAAAAATTACCTTCCAGATACCCAGTTCATAAAATTCAGCGGCGCTCCCATGCGCGTGATCGGGATCGTGTGCGCCAGGTGAGAATGCCAAACCGCCTTCGGAAATTACGGAGTTGCCATTTTGAGTTGACGGTTCCAGTTGAATGGAGGCAGAAATTGTCGCAGCGAGACGCGAGTGGGATACTGCCTGCAAATTTGGGAGGTTCGAGTATTGTTGTGGGTATACATAGTTAGGGTTCAAACGGGATTCACTTTTTGAGATTTCGGGATCGGGATCGGGATCGGGATTGGGGTTTCGGGATCGGGATCGGGATTGGTATTTTGAGATTTCGGGATCGGGATTGGTCGGGATTGGGGTCACGGGATCAGGATCGGGATTGGCATTTTTCCGGGATCGGGATTGGGGTCTAGGGATAGAGATTTTCGTCACTGTTCTGGCATTCACAGTTGTTCATAAAGTTCTCAAAACACTGTTGGATGCCAGAAAATGACATAAAATGGACGCTGGGGGTTTGCGTTCACATTTTTGCACACAAAAATGTCATTTTTTCACTTTTTATAATTTCCACTATTTTTCCGGGATCGGGATCGGGGTTTGAAAGTTTTCGGGATCGGGATCGGGATTGGTATTTTTGGATTTCGGGATCGGGATTGGGGTTTCGGGATCGGGACTGCTAAATCCCGGAATTTCACGGGATCCGGGATCGGGATCGGGATCCCGTTTGAACCCTATATATATAGTTACGATCGGAAACACTGAAGAAAATTGTTGCGATTCTTATGTTAATATTTTTGAGTAAATGAGTCTTCAAATTTCACATTGTTCAAAATGGTTTGGAATTTTTTTCTTTGTATTTTTGATTATTTTGGAACAACGGCATTTCTGATTTTTGTCCTTCTATGGCTCGACTGTTTGTTTTTTTAGAATTAATCTATATTTTGAACAAGTTTTTTTGCTTTGGAGATGTCTTTTGTTTTGGAAATGCTTCTACAGCAAACACATTTAAATAATAATTTATCCCCTACACGCCCGCCCTCAAAAATTGCCTTTAAAATTACACATTGATGCTAACAGCAATTTAAAATACAAATAATTACATAGCAAAAAACCCAGCTATCTAGGCCCCGCCCCCCGAAAAAAAAACAATAACAAAAAAGCCACATCCCCACAAACAAACTAACCAACTGCCTAATCGCCATCAAACAGCCAATAACCATATTGGACACATTCCACTGCTGTGTTTGGCACAGTGCCAAAGCAAGCAAACTTAGTCTTTTCGCAAATGCAGCTGCCCTGGGGCAGTCCCGCACCCTGTAAAGTGTAAAATCAAGTGTCAAATGTCATGTAATATGTCAATCAAAAATGTCTTGACAAACTTGTATGACATTATACATGACATTTGACACTTTAGTTGACACTTTCCAGGGTGCGGGACTGGCACCTGCCGTGGTTGCTGGACGACTTGTCATTGACTAGAAGCGTGTTCGTGATGCGCAGCAGACCGGCTAGTTGGGCGGCCCGGAACACTGCGATTTTAGGACGACGGTATCGGCAATAAGTGTAGAAAATAGCCGTTTTTGATAAATAGCTAATTTTTTTGCTAAATAGCTGAAAGATACGGTCAGATGCCAGTTCACGCAAGTGAGAAGTGAAATGGCAAAGGCGAAGTAAAAGCCCAAAGGCCAAGTGAAATGGCAAAGGCGAAGTAAAAGCGCAAAGGCCAAGTGAAATGGCAAGTGAAATGGCAAAGGCGAAGAGAAATTACTTTTTTCACTTCGCTTTTGCCATTTCACTTCTCACATCTCATTTTGCGGAACTGGCCCCTGGTAAACCTATCCAACCCCCCCAAAAAAAACAACACAAAAAACACACAAACCAAAAAAACGAACTCTGCGCATTTTCCATCAGCACACTGGGCAGCAATTTGTAGGCAGCGGCGCAAAATCTGTGCGGGTCAATGGCTACACTGGCGGCGGCTGCAGTCGGCCCAGTCACGAGAATACTGGCAGTTTCTATGGCGTGGATGGAGCTCAGGGGCTTGAGTGTCTGTAGGAGGGAAGTGAGGTCAAGTGAAAAGTGACAAGTGACATTTTTATAAGGCCGCGTTTACACGGATTTTTTTGTGACGACTCGACAACATTAAAAAGTCTACTAAGTTGAGTAAAAAGATTCCATATTCATGAGAAGAAGTGGTCAACTATACATTCTCCTTAGGCGAATATGCAGAAATTGCAGAATCGTGCTTGCAGCTCAAGCGTTAAAGACATTTGAAAACATTTTGCTGTTGTCGGAAGCTGTCGGACAGTCTCCCCACAGCTTCCGACAACAGCAAAATGTTTCCAAACGTCTATAACACCTGAACTTCAAGCACGATTCTGCAATTTGACATGCATTTCGCCTAGGGAGAATGTATAGTTGACCACTTCTTCTCATGAATATGGAATCTTTTTACTCAACTTATTGGACTTTTTAATGTTGTCGAGTCGTCACAAAAAATCCGTGTAAACGCGGCCTAACGAAATTTACTTGTCAGTACTTGGTACATTGCATTTGTGGAATCGATACTGGTGAATTGTGAAACGATGTAAAACGCGTGATTTGAAGAAAATATCATTAAATATTATATCAGAAAATCTTTCAAATAAAATGCAAATATAACTAAATTTCTATCGAAAAACCTTGAAAAAATATGAACGTGATGAAGTTTACATTTTCTAATATTTTTAAAAATCGCAGAAAAATTCGCAAATTTTTTGTCATTTTCAGATATTTATAAATAGAAATCTCGCAGAGATTTTTTTCATTGCTAATCAATTTGAACCGTTTTGAAATCCAAACGTTTTAAAAACAACTCACGTTTCCATCGACGAGTAAATAAAGTGATGTCAAAATGTCCTCACAAAAGTCTACATTGATAAGGGGCGCAAATTTCGCCAGCCCCTGTAGGGCGCAGGGAAGTAGATTCGCAGTGGGCGCCTTACGCAGAATTGTGAAATAGCTGTGGATCACCGATTTCATAATTGAGGTGTTCTGCGAGTGTAAAAATGGACTACCTCAATATATAATTGGAGAAATTCCTTGTCTTATGTGCATAGGTATACTAAATATTCATGTTCTGCTAGCTATATGTTATTCATTGTGCTCATTATACGTCAAGTGGTACGACCCAGAAAAATTTATACGTGAAAAAATGCAATAAGCCATGTAAAATGTCATAAAAATGTAAACTATGTACTTGGTAAAAATTTGGATGTAAGGGATTTTACATGACTACCGTATTTCCTCGAAATACCCCCCAGGATGTTTATTTTTTCAGAGTGAGAATTTTGAGAGAAAAATGTGAAAAATGCAACAATAACCACCATTTAGAAGGTTTTTACAGCCTTATATAAGGATGTACATGGTCCGGCTAAAAGTCCCCGGGCAGTGCTCGCCATTCGCGCTAGGGGTAAGCTACAGTCATAAAATTTTGTCAGGTTAAGATATCAGGTGTTTTGAGTTTTTACCCAAAATTACACCCCTCTAGCTCCACCCACAGCGGAACTATGGGGGTTACAATTTCGGTCATTTTGTACTGATGTACAAATGGTGCTCTAGCTCAATGCTGCTTTGAGTTGTGATCATGAAACTTTTGCTAGTGTAAGCCACCAGTGTTGGCAATGTGCCAGCACTAACCAACATTAGCTATGATATCATAAGCCAAGTCCATATTGTCATTACTGTCACTACTCTCACTACCGACTTCATCATTCTGCCTCTTCTTCTCTAAAAGTGGTTAATACAGGATGCATTTTTCATGCACACTGCTGTTGAACACAGGTAATGTGTCCACTACAGATTAGTAATGAAACATGGGGAACTTTCAAACTCATAACTTATTTACTGCACATTTCAAAACAACATTCAAATCACTGCAATACAACATGATCTCAGATGATCACGAAAAACATCCATCACAGTTCCCACGTTTCTTGCACATCACCCTGATCTGCATATTAATTTTACCTTAATAGCAATGATGTTGATAAAACTGTTGAATATTATCAGCACATTACCAACACTGGTGGCTTACAATAGCGAAAGTTTCATGGTCACAATTTAAAACAGCATTGAGTTAGAGCACCAATTGTACATCAGTACAAAATGACCGAAATTGTAACCCCCACAGTTCCGCTGTGGGTGGAGCTAGAGGGGTGAAATTTTGGGCAAAAACTCAAAACACCTGATATCTTAACCTGACAAAATTTTATGACCGTAGCTTACCCCTAGCGCGAATGGCGAGCACTGCCCGTGGACTTTTCAGCCGGACCATGTAGATTTTCTAACGTTTTCTAACTCTTTCTAACGTTTTCTAGTTCTAACGGACCATGTTCTAACGTAACACGTACAGTAAGTGTTTTGAACGTCTGTTATGCATTTCCCGGACCACAAATTCATAGTGCCCATTTTGAGGGGGGTATTTCGAGGAAATACGGTATTTGCACTTAACACAACACTAATGTTGCAGGACTTACGATTTGTGACTTAACCTATATCTTTTCTTGTCATTGGTGCACTATTGAAATTGGCGCCTTGCCAAACAAATTAACCCTAAGTAAATTGAAAACAAAAACTACAACAAACCCTTTGCAAACGCGCAGTTTTGCTTTCGGCAGCATCCATTTCCTTAAGCTCCGCCTCCAATTTTGCCAGTTGCCTCTCATTCTGAAAAAGTCAAGTTTCTTTGTTTAATTTTGCAGGTTTAGGTTTGCAGAATACTATCGTACAACTCCTGAATAAGTCCCCAAAGAAACATTTTTGGCGACAATTTTATTTTGGCTACTTTTAACTCATTTATGGCTATTTTAACAGATTTTTCTACCATTTTTGCGATGCGCATTTCCCAACCACACAATTATCTAAACAATATAAAAAAGTGTAGCAAACCTTTCTCTGTTTCTTGCTCAACGAAGCTTTGCGTTCGCGTTCTATTCGTTTCTCCTCTACAGCAGCTCTCGCGTCAAATTGCTCAACTTCCTGAAATTTGATGCCACGGAATTTAGGGCAAAACGCCCGCAACTGGCCCTACAACAATGGCCCTGAAACTCTCACCCAGACATTATAAAACGCCCTGTAAAGTGTCATGTCATGATAAGTGTAAAAAGTCAAGTAAAATGTGTTGACAAATTTTAAACATCCAGTTGAAAACAAAATTTAACATTTTACAGGGTTTGGCCCCCAGCAAGAGGACAACTGTCCTATTTGAACTTAACCCCCCCCCCCAAAAAAAAAGGAGCCTACCGTAATCTCCAACAGAACAAAACACCCGATCAAATCCTCGTGCACCCTTTTTCTCGTTTTTCCATCGCTTATCAAATTATCGATGGCCCTACATGCGTCAAGGGCCGCTTCCCCAATGGCGCTGACGCCATGTGAAGCCTGATGCATTAAATTTCGCAGTGCGGCGCTCGCGGCGTGTCGCGTCTGGGAATAGTGGGGATAGTGTTTCAGTGATCTACAGGGGGGGGGGGGTTAGAGGGGTGATCCCCTCCCCCCAAACGCTCCAGCTATGTTTCTGCCCTACAACCCGCTCTATGAAACTATCTCGGTGCAATTTTGGCTATTTACTATCCCCTGACCCCCCCCCCCCCAAATAACTCAGCTATCTGTGGAGTGAATTTTGCGAAATTTTGCCACAATTTTTGCTTCAAATGGCTAATTTTCCCATCTGTTCCTTTTTTAGCTCTTTTGACACTTATGACCAAATTCTCAGTTCAAGATTTTTCTGCAAACCGTCAACTACAATTTGAATTGAATAGCCAGTTGACGCCCAGTGTGTAGCGCCAGCCACCCCTCAATCCCATAAATGTGCACAATTCACGCGCTTACTCGTGTGTCGGCTGCGTTACGCGCCTTAATTGAATCTGTCCCCAGGGTAGGGTTGGGACTATATATCGTATCGAATATCGATAAAGAGCGTTGATCAAATGTCGACTATACTTCATATCGAATATCGACATTTTTTCCCTTGAATATCGATATCGGGGGTCCATATCGATATCGAACAGAGGTTTACGAAAAACATCGAATATCGATGTCGCAGGGACGTACGCAGGATTTTTGAGCGGGGGGGGGGGGCGGATTGTATACGGAGCCCGGCGAACGGGGGGGGGCGGCGCCCCCCCCCTAAAATTTGGCCCTAAAAAGGAATGGAGCCATGGCGCTAGCGACATTTGTAGGCGCCAGCGCCATGGCAGTATTGGCGTTGGCGCTGGCGCCAACGTATACCATATAGGTATCTATTAAGACCTATATATAGCTACTATGAACACGTTGGGCACTTTTATAATGCTGTTTGGACTCCTGAAATGATACATTAAACAACGGGGTGAGGTTTGCGCGCTTGCGCGCAAAATTTTTTCGGGTGTACCTACAAAATCGCTTTACAAAAGTGCCATTCCTGGCAAATTTTTATGACCGGCCCGGGAACGGGGGGGGGGCGGCCGCCCCCCCCCGCCCCCCCCCCCTGCGTACGTCCTAGCGATGTCGAAAGGACTTCTTTCGACAAGTCATATCGTCCCAACCCTGGGCGACTTAAAATAAGTGACCCAATGGCGCTACGCACACTGAAGCCGAAATATTCGGCATACGCACGTTTTTGACAAATGCCGAATTAAATGCTGAATAGAAAAAAACTTGCTGAACTCAAATCGTCCGTACTCTTGAAAATTAGGCGGTTTGTCAATTCAGCATGTATTTCAGCATTCAAAAGATGCGTACACTTTTTCATGCGGAAACATTCAGCAATAGGATAAAATCTCAAATGCTGAAATGCAAAGATAAACGAGGATTGGTTTTTGAGATCTCGGGATCGGATCGGGATTGACCTTTTGGTATCGGGATCGGGATTGGTTTTTGAGATTTCGGGATTGGGATTGACCTTTCGGGATCGGGATTGGCATTTTTCGGGATCGGTAATGGCATTTTTGAAAACATTCTAATATACACGTTTTTTGCCGATGTTTTCACAAAACAGGCTCAAAAACACGTCTGGATGCCAGAAAAGAGGCATAAAGTGGACATTGGTTAAAATTTATTAATGCAAAAAGGGCATTTAATGAGGTTGACCAAATTTTCTGGGATTGGGATCGGGATTGTATAAATTTTTTCGGGATCGGGATTGTGATTTTGAAAGTTTCTGGATCAGGATCGGGATTGGCTTTTGAGATTTCAGGATAGGGATCAGGATTGAGGTTTCAGGATTGGGATCGGGACCACCAAATCCCGAAATGTTTTAGGATCGGGATCGGGATTCCGTTTCGACCATAGTGCCAACCCTATCCAATATACATAATCACTATTGTCTATTGACCGAAGTTGATGCTGTACAGAGAATGTAACTAATTATATCTTGTCATAAAGTTGACATCAAAAATTGTCATCAATTATATCTTGTCACACACACTAGTCAGGGGTAGGAAAGGGGGGGTTCCCCCCCCCAAATCGCCCAGCTATCTATCTATTCCAGAGGCCGCTCAGCTATCTATCTATCCCGGAGGCAAAATTTTGGGCTACTATCCCCTAAACCCCTCCCCCCAATCGGCCAGCTATCTACCTATCTGGAGCGATTTTTGGGAAACTATACCCTAATTTTCGCTCAAAATCGCTATTTTCATACCTATATATAGATTTTCACCTGCAAAATCACTAGTTCGTGCATCTAACTGCCTATTTTGAGCTATTTTTAGTACTATATGTCCTTATATACCCATTTTTAGCCATTTTTCACCTACTTTCAGCAATTTTTCTCCTTTTCCTCCCTTCTATGCCTATATATTGAGCCCCAGCGAACCCCCCCCCCCCCCAGAAAAATTTTCAGCTATCTATCCCTCCGGAGGAGTGATTTGCTATCTATCCAACACCCAGGAGGGCCGAAAACTAGAATACCCCTGACACTAGTTGACATCAAAAATTGTGTCAACTAAATTTTGGATAATTATTGGTTTTACTTGGCAGCAGGGTTGGCAAAATCTCAGAAAAAAAAAATCAAATACAATTTTTTTTATACAATTTTACTACAATTTTAGTAAAAAGAATTTCACAAAAACTAATCCTGGTCACAAAGAATAAAAAATAATAATAAAATAATAATAAAATGGAAAATTGAAGAATAAAAAAATTAAAAAAAAATGGAAAATTGAAGAAAAAATAAAATATAATTTATTTACAATTTTACTGCAGTTTCAGTAAAAATAATTTTACTAAAACCAACCCTGCTTGGCAGACGCTACAGTGTATGCACAACTTCATGTGTGCAGTGGCAAAAAGGATGAAAATTGGGGTTAAGGGTGACTTCTAGTGAAAATTATGGTCATCGTTTTCAAAAATACTTACTTTTACATTTTCCCATGGAAATAAAAGTAAAAAATTCTACTGTACGTTTTCTGCACTCAGGAGTGACTAAAAATGAATATTTTACATTAACTTTGAAAACATTGATTACTTTCAACAATCTGGTTTGCAGGCATGCTTAGGGTGACAAATTTCCGTTTCCGTTTTCTGCAGGCAAATTTTTTCCATTTTCCATTCCGTTTTCCGGTAATTGAATTAATTTTTCCGTTTTCCGTTCCGTTTTCCGACTACAAAATTTTTTTCCATTTCCGTTCCTGTTTTTCTGGCTAATTATCCCCTTTCTGGCTAAATTTTCAGTTTTTCTGCCTTTTTCCGGCTGAATTTTCAGTTTTTCCGGCTGAATTTTCAGTTTTTCCGCCTTTTTCCCGTTGTCAGGCTCAATTTTCAGTTTTTCAGCCTCATATTCCCCTTTTCTGGCTCAATTGTCTGTTTTCTGTTTCAGCCAAACTGGTAAACATGCATGCAGGTTTTCAATTATGTGACTTTTTCCATTTTCCATCAAAATTTCAGCAATTTTTAGCATTTCCAGGAAATTTCCACAATTTTTTTTGTTTTCTGGCAAAATTTCATTTTTCCATTTCCAGTTTTCCCGCCTTGTTTTCCTTGTTGCTGAAATTTTATTTCCGTTTTCTGGCAAGTGCAAAAAAATTTCCGTTTCCATTTTCCATAACAAAATTTTTTTGACACCCTAGGCACGCGCTGTTCCAATGTTTATCATTACTATTCGCTCATGTATAGGGTTCAAACAGGATCCCGATCCCGGATCCCGTGAAATTCCGGGATTTACCAGTCCCGATCCCGATCCTGAAACCCCAATCCTGATCCCGATCCCGAAATCTCAAAAATACCAATCCCGATCCCGAAAGTTTTCAAATCCCGATCCCGATCCCGAGAAACTCCCAAGTCCGGGATCCCGATCCCGGAAAAATTAGTGGAAATTATAAAAAGTGAAATAATGACGTTTTTGCATGCAAAAAAGTGGATGCAAACCCCCAGCGTCAATTTTATGCCACTTTTCTGGCATCCAACAGTGTTTTGAGACCTTTATGAACAACTGTGAATGCCAGAAAAATGGCCAAAATTTCTATCCCTAGAACCCAATCCCGATCCCGGAAAAATGCCTATCCCAATCCCGATCCCGTGACCCCAATCCCGGCCAATCCCGATCCCGAAATCTCAAATTACCAATCCCGATCCCGATCCCGAAATCTCAAAAAGTGAATCCCGATCCCGATCCTGATCCCGAAAAGTCAATCCCGTTTGAACCCTACTCATGTACACACATTGCCCAAATTCCCAAAATGGTTCGTACGTTTTTTCTGTTTACACACTGTTGAACTGTGCTGAACTACAATATCTCAAGAATGAGCAGTTTTTAAAAAAAATTTATGGTCTTCATTTTTGAAGATCATGTTCATACATGTTCATAAAAAATGTTTCATGAAGATGTATGAAAAACTAGATGAGATCTGGATCATTTCACAGCAGTAGATTTTCTGCCAATTGCTGAACTGGTTTGCTGAAATGAAAGTGTCCGGATACAATTTTTTCACAAGATGCTGAAATGTTAAATTCAGCATATGACCAAAAATGCTGGAAAATCATCTAAATCCGTCCGAATTTGTCCGAATTCGTACGGTTGCTGAATGTCTGGACCCAAAAATGCTGGTCTAAAACCGTCCGAACAGCATTTTTTTAGTTCGGATTCGGCAGATGAAAACGTGCGTATGCCGAATATTTCGGCTTCAGTGTGCGTAGCGCCAATCAATGACACATTACCTCGGAATCTGGCACACATCCAAGTTTTACTATCAAAGCGACAATATTTGTCCTGTAATTGAAATGTGGATGCGACAATAACATGGCAGTAACGCAAGAAACAGCGGCGGATAACTGTTTGTTTTTGTGCAGAGATTGTTCCGGAGATTTGCGACGAAATACGCCTGTGAGAGGGAAAACGTTGTGAGAAGGATATCAGATAAATATAGCAGGAGTTTTGTAGCGGGCAGGCCACCCAGACGACTCAGCTATATCTACATATTTATACTGAGGTGGTTTTTTGAATTTTATGGATGGATTTATGAATCTATACACCTGAATCCCTGTAGGGTGTCCAAATCTACAAAAACATGATTCTGATTTCAGATACCGTAAATCCTCGAATAACTCCCCCTCTTTTATGGGTGGGTAAGAAATCCATGTATAAAAACGTATGTATGTATATGTAGGTACACTAAAAGTATGCATTATTTTGCATTTGATGCACACTAGCATTGATTTCATTGCATGAATTATGGGATTTCTATTCTGGCTTACACGTTTATGCAACCTACTTAACCCCATTCAGATGATATATTGATCACGCTTTTTACTCAATATTCCGACGAAAAAATAACTCCCCCCTCAAAAAATTCTGAGGAAAAAATAACTCCCCCGGTGACTTTTACGGTAAATATAAGTCATTTTTCAAATGTAGACAGTAAAAAGCACATTCATTCTCTCGAAAAATCAGTCAAGTAAAAAATGTGTACGTACCACTTTTCTCTATGATATCCTCTAAAACTTGCAAATATTTCCGGTATCCACGAACTAAAGCGGACTCGAATTGCATCAACATTTTTGTTTCCTTCTTCAGCTATAAAGCGTAAACAAAGAAATCGTTTTTTTTTATTCGGTAAATGGCCCTACACACAGCGCAGTTGACAAGGACACCCAAGGACGTATCCAGGGGGGCGGGGGGGGACTGCAGCCCCCCCCCCGTTCCCGGGTGAGACATGAAAATGCAACTTCTGGTACCACTTTTGAAGGTGTAATGTAAAAAAATTTGCGCGCAAGCGCGCATTTCCCTTTCTGCAGATGTATTGTTGGTAAATCGGTCCCCGTACTCTCACTTCACTATTTTATACACAATTGGCGTGTCTTTTGCCTATACGTATGTATATTTTCATACATATAAGCGATTTCTGGCGCCAACGCCAACGCCTATGGCGCCATGGTGTTGCGCCTACGAATGGCGCCAGCGCTACCACGTAGGTAAATTTTAGGGGGGGGGGCTGAGCCCCCCCCCCGTTCGCCGGGCTCCGTAAACAAGCAGCCCCCCCCGCTCAAAAATCCTGGATACATCCCTGAGGACACCAAATGTCGACTGGTTCCCATCCCAATTCAAAGCTTACCGACGAGCCGACGAACGACGGTCAGATGAAAAAGTGTTGAATCATTTTGCAAATGAAGCTGAAGTTAAGGTTGCGACGATATGACTTTTCGATATCGATATTCGATATTCGATATTTTTTTCTGAAACTCGATATTCGATATCGATACGATATGGACCCTCGATATTCGATATCGATATTCGATATGAAAATATGCTCGATATTCGATATCGATATTTCGATATTTTGCTTTTCGTAAAGCAAGGCATATCTTGAGTGGCATATTGTAGTTACATTTGGTCACAAACATAGTTGATCATATCCTTACTGAAGAGTAGATTGTACAAATTCACATAAAATTAACATAAAATCACCCCACAACCTAAAATTTGATGGATGTGGTAAAGAAAATGCACTATGGCGCCAGCACCATGGCAAATACTCTGACGTGGACATTTGTGAGTGCATTTGCACAATATTAGAGGTGGTTGCAACTGCTAAATGGAAATATATGTAATCTGACGACGACGTGCACGCATGAGCACAGAATTTTAGAAAATTGCCTCAAAAATCACGTTCCAAAAGTGCAATTCCTGGCATTTTTTAAGTGAGGCCATGGAAGGGAAGAATATCGAAAAATATCGAAAAAATACTCGATATTCGATATCGATATTCGATATTTTTTCAAAATTTTCGATATCGATATTCGATATGAAAAAATAGTCGATATCCGATATTCGATACGATATATCGTCCCAACCCTAGCTGAAGTATTGAAAAATATACATTGCGGTATGTGAATGTACAGGCTGGCATACAATACAGCGCAGTATTACAAGTTAGCAAACTTTGAATTGGGATAGCAACCAGTTGACATTTGGTGTCTTCGTCAACTAGAGTGTGTAAGTCCAAAATCGCAGAAATGCTGAAATCCAAAACCTTAATTTTCCCATCACTATTATCCATCTGTTCGCTTTTATCTCGGATTTTATATCCGGGGATGATATCTTCGAAAACGTGCCTCAATGAAACGATTGCAAAAAGCGACACGGTTTTTCGGGCCTCGTGCATTTGAACGGCGTTTCCATTTGCAAATTCCAATAATTCTTTTAGGCGACCGATCTGAGAATGGCAGATTTGGATGGATTTGTTAATTTTCAGTTTATTTTGCTATTTTTGACGAAAAATATGACCTGGGTTCAATTCCACAAGTGGAGAAGTAAAAGAAAATCATTTAGAAGATAAAAGTAAAAAGTTGAAAGAAAGACAAATTTAGAAATGAGAATTGAAATGGGAAGTAAAAACAACAAAATTACAGGCGACAAGAAAACTCATTTAAGAAAACATTTCAAATTTTGAACTGCAGAATTTATTAAATACAGCCTTGTGACTCAACGCCGGTTCCTGATTATTTTTAAGCGTCTGTCATGTAAAGCGTCAAATGAAAAGAAAATATCCTTTTACATTTTACCCAGCGTTTTTAATTTACATCATTTTTTATATTTGCATTTTTGCGGACCTTTTTCATTACAGTTGACATGACATTTTACATGGTCCCCTGGGGCCAGTTCCACAAGTGAAAAGAAGAGAGTAAAAATCGGAAAGTAGAGTAAAATAACAAATGACAAGTAAAGAGTAGAGTAAAATGACAAATGGCAAGTAAAGGGTAGAGTAAAATGACAAATGGCAAGTAAAGAGTAGGTTAAAAATTGGAGATATAGTAAAAATTGAAGAGTAGAGTAAAAATTGAAAAGTAATATAAAAATGGAAACGTTAAGTAAAAAGTAAAGAGTACTGTGAATAGTAAAGAAACACACCGAAAATAGCGATAAAATGTTAGAAAAATAAAAATTTATTTGTTTTATTTTATGCTCTCAACATTTTATCATTCTTTTTGTTGCTCTTTACTTTACTTTTTCAATTTTTACTTTACTTTTCAATTTTACTCTACTTTTCAATTTTCACTCTACTTTTCAATTTTTACTCTACTTTTTATTTTCCTTTTCAATTTTTACTTCACTCTTAAATTTTTACTCTACTTTTCAATTTTCACTCTACTTTTTACTTCCCTTTTCAATTTTTAGTTCACTCTTCAATTTTTACTATACTTTTCAATTTTCACTTTACTTTTCAATTTCTACTCTACTCTTTACTTTTCATTTGTCGTTTTACTCTACTCTCCAATTTTTACTCTCTTCTTTTCACTTGCGGAACTGGCCCCTGGTGTACAGAATCGCTACCTCAGGGGTCTCCAATGGGGGCTGGCTGGGCAGCCCCACAAATCAGCCAACTATCTATCTATCTATCTATCTATCTATCTATCTATCTATCTATCTATCTACCTATCTATCTATCTATCTATCTATCTATCTATCTATCTATCTATCTATCTATCTATCCTGGAGGCCCGCTCAGATACCTATCTACCCAGAGTTAAAATTTATGGCTTATTCCATCTTCTGATACCCCCAAATAGCTCGGCTATACACCTAGAGCAAGTTTTGCTTTTATACCTTTTTTGCCACCTTTACCTGTTCTTGCTGTTTTTGTCCTATTTTAGAGTCTTTTTCCGCTTTCTTCCTTGTATACCTTGAAAAAGCCTATATTTGAGGCGTCTACTTCCTCAAAGTCGACAAGTGCAATACTCAAACTCACACTTTGTGGACTTGTCGACTTTTAGAAGTAGATGCCTCATTTATATCTTGCCCCCTCCCCAGAAAATTTCCAGCAATCTACCCCTGGGGAAGAGCGATTTGCTATCTATCCAGCCACCGCGAGGGCCAAAACCCCCTAGAGCCCTCTACCTGTTCCTGAGATTCCCTCATCAACAAATCGCACAACTGCGCCATTCTCGCTTTGCACTCTTTCACAAGCTTGCCTTTGCAGGCCAACTTTTCCAGCGGCGTCATGTGCGCCGTGTCCATCGAGGTGGAACTGGAGCCCCCTGCTCGATTACTGTCGCCGTCTGAGTGTGCTGAATTGTCGCTGAGCGCGTCTGGGAGGTGGGTGGCAATGTGTTTTTTGGTGGGGTGTGTAGGTTTTTCTGGTGGCAGAAGTTATTTTTGGTTGGATTTAATTTCAATTTGTTTTATTTTTCATTTCGAAAATTGAATTACAATCAAAATTTTGTAAATTTTGTAAGAAATGTAGATTTTAATATCCGGTTATTATAGTCAACGACCGCGCCGAACAATTTACCATGAAATCTACCATATCATCCCTGAAAAAGAACAGAAATTTCATTTCTCTTATGATAAATATTACATTACTGTTAATTCGGGTGAACGCTATGCACATTTTGACGTGACATTACTCATCAAAATACGGTAAAACCCTTGCGTGCAGTTGGACCAGCATCTTGAAACTTTTTGAGCTTTTTTGAAACATTTTCGTCATGAAAATAGACATTCAACTGAAAACGTAGACATTCAACTGAAAAAGTCGACCATACCAAAGAATTCCAATATAAAAACAGCATAAAACTCAAAAAAAAGTTAGCCAACCTGCGGCGGCATTAAATCCATCCCCATCAGGATCCAATTCCAAATCGTCACTCATGTCAACATCATCAATTTTTTGCACTATTTCAGATCTCTGGACTAATGTGCCATCGGCTTTTTTTATCGGCAACATTTGCCGCAAACGACCATTTCCACTGTTTTCGCATTGTTGATTTTCAGTTGTTTTTGATGCGCGCTTCTTTATAGTGGGGATTTTTTAAGGGGAGACATTTGAACACGTCTAAATGGACCCACACTAGTTGACATTGTAAATTCGTGTCAACTGAATGCAGGGACGTATCCAGGGGGGCTGCAGTCCCCCCCCCCCCTCCTTCACGGGTGCGACCTGAAAAAGTTGCTGAAAATGCAACTTTTAGTACAACTTTTGAAGGTGTACTGTAAAATTTTTGCGCGCTAGCGCGCAGTTTTCCATCACACACGGATACCGTACTTCTTCTAATAGAACGGCATACCTCCAATAGAACGGCACCTCCAATAGAATGGCATGTTTTGGCACATTTTCGTGCTCACGAAAACGATAGTACGGCAGCCTCCAATTGAACGGTTCCTCCAATAGAACGGCAGGTAGAAATTGCGTTGTGAGTAGGGTTCAAACGGGATCCCGATCCCGATCCCGGATCCCGTGAAATTCCGGGATTTACCAGTCCCGATCCCGATCCCGATCCCGAAACACCAATCCCGATCCCGATCCCGATCCCGAAATCTCAAAAATACCAATCCCGATCCCGATCCCGAAAATTTTCAAATCCCGATCCCGATCCCGAGAAACTCCCAAGTCCGGGATCCCGATCCCGGAAAAATTAGTGGAAATTATAAGAAGTGAAATAATGACGTTTTTGCATGCAAAAAAGTGGATGCAAACCCCCAGCGTAAATTTTATGCCACTTTTCTGGCATCCAACAGTGTTTTGAGACCTTTATGAACAACTGTGAATGCCAGAAAAATGGCCAAAATCTCTATCCCTAGAACCCAATCCCGATCCCGGAAAAATGCCTATCCCAATCCCGATCCCGATCCCGTGACCCCAATCCCGGCCAATCCCGATCCCGAAATCTCAAAAAACCAATCCCGATCCCGATCCCGAAACCCCAATCCCGATCCCGATCCCGATCCCGAAATCTCAAAAAGTGAATCCCGATCCCGATCCTGAAAAGTCAATCCCGTTTGAACCCTAGTTGTGAGTGTGCCAAAACACAAAAATAAACCAAATATGGATGGTGAAAATGTTCAAAGCATTCAAATAGGTGTTTAAGCTCAAATTGATGCTCTGATATGAAACCATTACTCAATATTCATAACAAGTTACCTAGGGCTATGTTGAAATAAGAAATCTGTGAAATAATTGGTGGAAAAAATAGAACGGCAGCCTCCGATAGAACGGCACATCCAATAGAACGGCAGGTAAAAAAGTTGACGAAAACAGTAGAACGACGCTTTTCTATTAGAAGAAATACGGTATTTAAAAAAACTCGGCCCTGTACATACACGAATTGGCCGTTGCCTGAACCCCCCCCCCCCCCCGCCGGGCTCCGTAAACAAGCAGCCCCCTCCCCCTCAAAATTCTGCATACGTCCGACTGAATGTCAAATAAAATAAAAAGAATTAGACGTGGACGCTCCAAATAAAAAAACCAACATTGACCCGAGCCTGCAATTTCGCTTCTCGCCGCATTTCCTTTTTATCTTCGGCGCTGGCGAAATCATTTTCATTTTCACTGTTTTCATCCGCTAGTAAAGCAGTTTCATTTTTACTCGCCAACAAACCGTCGACAAAGTTTCGCTCTTTTTGCGCTTGTCGTAAATCATGCTCTAGCTGAGAGTTTTTTTTACAAAGGGTGTGACGAAACAAAAAAAAATAGCGCATATTTTTTGGAAGAGGCCCAGTATGAGAACTTGGCAGACGGCCAAAATTTATAAATTCGCATCAATAAGAATAAAATAGGCTAACACTAGCTATCTAACCATGGATATAAACGAAAATAGCTATTATGAAGGTGGAAATTGGCAAAGTGGAGCAAATTTTAGCGATTTTGAGCCTTCACTCTCATTCGTATAATACCGTATTACCTCGAATTATCCCCCCTTGAATTACCCCCCTCGAATAATCCCCCCCCCCTTGAACTACCCCTCCCCCCTCGAAATACCCCCCCTAAAATTGAGTGTAAAGAGAACGTACATGACAAATACCGAAGTTTGTGATCTGTACAACGCAGAACACACGTTAAAAGTGGTGATTAAGTGACGTTAGGGAAGGGTTTATGTGTATATGCAGTTATATATGCCTATAAACACATATACATCTACGTAATGGTTCGATTTTTCTACGTCTGCGTATGGGGAATTTCCGAAAATTTCTGGCGAAATAATATACCCCCCCCCTTGAATTATCCCCCCTCAAATTTTGCTGGCGAAATAATAAACCCCCTGGGGGTATTTCGAGGTAATACGGTACGCAATTGATAACTGGGATGAGGGCCAAGTTCTCATACACCTGATCCTGTTTTTTGGTGCACCGGAATTTTTGCTTTGCTATTATCATTTGTTCCACGCGTGTGGATAGGGCGGTATGCGGTAAGGTAAATATAGTATTTCCATTTGCCGGTACGGTAAAGTATGCAACCCTTAGTGCAGATATGGCATCTTTGAAAATCATGATCTTTGGAGAAGGGCTTTAGGAAAATTGAAAATTCATATTTATATGTTGAAAACAATGATATTTTACATTTTCATGGGCATTTTAAATAACTTTCTACACTTGTCACATTTGACATTTAAAACAGAGCATTGTAGCTTCTGGGCATCTAAACATACAACAAAAGCAGCTCACATCATTTTGCCTGGAAATAAATCCCCCGCGCTTTTTCAATCTCAAATCCCTCAATTTCTGCTTGGCGGCACCCTTTAGTTTACCCTTTTTAGCGGCCTTTGTTAGTCGTCGATTGACTTTCTTCAAACTTTTTGGCTTGGTGCCAGGTTCTGATTTCTTCAGAGATTTACTGCCCATTGCAGAAATTCTGATTGAATTTTTTGATAATATTTAAAAAATACAATTTTATGGCGAATTTCTGATTGTCAGTAAGTTTCAGCGACCACAAAGTGACACTTTTTGTACAGTGTGATGTTTTCAACAAACGGCACTTCATCCATTTTATTATAAAATTGCAGCAAACAGATGAACATAAAAAAACAGGGCCAATTTCCGCAAGTGCACAAGTGACATGAAAAAGTTCACAAATTGGAAGAAGTTATGATCCAAGAAAAGTTTTTGGTGCGATCCATGTGACATTCCCGAACCCTGTAAAGTGTCACTTCAAATATCAAATGCCACGCCAATAAAAGAAAAAATTTTTTTAAATAAAAAGGTTTTTTGAACGCTAACATTGAAATTTGACACCTGACTTTCCCTGCAAGTACAAGGTGCGGGTCTGCCCCGTGTGGCAAGTAGACTCATGTGACAAGTATTTTTATGGAGACATTTACTTGTCACTTCACTTCAGGGGTCTTCTAGGGGGGGGGGGCTGGGGGGGGGGCTGCCCCCTCCCAAATCGGCCAGCTATCTATCTATCCCGGAGGCCGCTCAGCTATCTATCTATCCCGAGGCAAAATTTTTGGCTACTACCCCCAAAGACCCCCCCAAATCGCTCAGCTATCTATCTATCTGGAGTGGTTTTTGAGTAATTTTGCCCCAATTTTCGCTCAAAATCACCAATTTTCGCACCTTTTTATAGTTTTTCACCTTCAAAATCGTGCTTTCCGGCTATATACATGGTTATATACCTATTTTTAGCCATTTTATACCTAATTTTGGCTACTTTTAACTGATTCTTAGCGATTTTTTCCACTTTATGCCTTCTTAACCTTGAAAAAGTCTATATATTGTGCCCCCGCCAGCCCCCCCCAGAAAAATTTTTCAGCTATCTATCCCTCCGGAGGAGCGATTTGCTATCTATCCAGCCCCCGCGAGTGCCAAAATCCTGGAGACCCCTGCTTCACTTGACACTCTTTTGACACTTGTCTACTGGTGGAGTTGGCTATACAATTATGCAGTTAACATAAAATTTTAAAAAATGTACAAATGAGCATTTCGACGGCACTTTGGCTAAATAAATTGGCAGTGTGATTGCAATGTAAAAAAATGATTAATATCATTACGAATCGTGAAATAAGTGACAAGAAATGAAGTGATTGTAGTTGAAAAATGGCAATATTGAAAAGTGGAATGCATAGGATGAGATACAAATATAAAAAAACTACCTAATCATCAAACAAATTCAAAACACCTTTTATGAAAAAATTCAAATTCAATTTAAAAAATGCAAAAATACATCCTCAGCACGAAAACCGTATTTATATTTATTTGGTCGGTGTGTAAATTCAGTTATGCGGCAAATTGATTTATAAAACTTTTTCGATAATTTTTTTGAAATACATCAGGAAATGCTTCCAACCGGTAGTCAACCAAATGTAAAATTACATTTATGGAACCAATCTATAGTGAGTTTAACGAACGACATATAATAAAAACAATTTGTAAAATGTAAGAGCGTGAAGTTACATTATCAAGAGTTAAAAATCAATTCAAAATGAAAAAAAATTATTCAAAATAAACTTAAAATATCCAGAAATATACTTCCAGGCGTAACTCCATTTATGCATTTGCACAATCAATACGTTGAAAAAATCAATACATCATCACGGACCCATCAACTTTAACAGGCTTTTCTTTTTTAGGGCGGAGCTTAATGAAAATGCGTCTATAATTGACATTGGCCAAAAACAATATCAAGACGATAAGACAATACACCAGCGCCGATGCCACCAGCATGTAGAACGAGTAGCTGAGCCTGTGAATTTCGGGGAGTTTTTTTTAAGAAATCGTTTTTCAAATTGTTTTTAGAATGTGGTAAAACCAGAATGATTTTTGCTGTAGTGTAGCGACTGCAAAATTTGAATGGAAATCTAGTAGCTTCCATCTGAATAAACAACAAAAATAAATCATTTATTTGCGTGATACATGTGTATGTGATAATTTAACATTTTTATTCAACTTTTTATCAAAATATGGTATACTCGGCGTACATGATACTCTGCCCTCGTACTCATTTATGTCTCACGTTGGAACCGTGCCAATGATGATAAGGCTTGCGATTTTTGTATAAAAAAAATAATAATAAATTATTGTTGTGAAGAAGTTAACGTATAGCGTTAACAGAGATGACTTTGTCAACTTTGTATGAAACCGCATGCGTAAAAAAATCATTGGCACGCTTCCAGCGGGAACCACGTGTGCAGGGTGTAAAGTGACTGGAGTATAACATTTGTTACATGTGTCACACGACAAGTGGAAGTGACAAGTAAAAATGTGGTAATTCAAGTAGGCAAACATATAACAGTCAAAAAATATTAAGTGACAATAAAAACTTGTTGTACACACAAGTTCACGGATCACTCGAATTACCAATTTTCTTGTACTTGTCAACACGTGAAATTGGTCCTTGTTATAGATCATTCCACTATTTAGAATAATTTTCGTTTTCCATTTGTCATGAACTTATATATTTTATGACGGCCCCCAACATTCCATTAAAATTTTCAACCTTTGATTTGGCCCCAATAAAATGACACTTAAATATTTGCAACAAAAAAAATACAATACAAAACCGACCCGGGGCAAATCTGTGTCACCGAGATTTTTATCTCTAAAAATCGGGAACAAAACATTTTAATGCGCACATTCATTGTGCGTGATCGGGATGAAACTTATTTTATGAAAATCCGAAGGCACAATTTACAATGTAATTAATCTACCATAATCTACTTGAATTTAAATTTTCCGATCGCATTACTTTGATCCGACCATCGGTAAAAATTAATCTACACGCTGTGACTTTATTCATCGAAATACGGTAACATTCTTTTTACCGCGCTGTGCGATCAGTTATACACACTATCAAATTCACTGCGGACTGAAATTTTGATTGATACATGCGCGCCGCATTAATCAAGGGCGTGACACGCGACGTAATATTATTTCTTTGAATTTTTGTTGGGTGGTAAACGGTACGGTTCGTAATGTAGACGGTACGGTACGGTAAATAAGATATTTTGTATTGGAATTCTGTCAGAGATAGAGTGGGAAATTTGATGGATTCAATAAAATTGTATCGAATGTCGATCATAATGTGATATAATAATCATGCAAATATTACACACAAGTCACAATGTAATATGTGATAATTATTTCAATGAATAAAAAATAAATGTTTTTTTCATCGGTGTCTCAGTATGCTATGGCAATTTAACGCACCGTGAAAAGTAAAAAATCATCGGGTCGGGAGGAAATTCATGGCAATTTACCGATAATGTACATTTATTTACAGTACCGTTTACCGTAAGTTCGGTAGTCTTCAAACGGATATATGCCGGCCCCCCAAAAAAATAAAACAACGAAACAATGTCATCTACAAACCTCAAGCTGAAAACTTTGGAAATAAAAATTCA
Source organism: Sphaerolaimus hirsutus (assembly GCA_964036195.1). Lineage (NCBI taxonomy): Eukaryota > Metazoa > Nematoda > Chromadorea > Monhysterida > Sphaerolaimidae > Sphaerolaimus > Sphaerolaimus hirsutus. The sequence continues at coordinate 1,734,838 of OZ038454.1, read as the reverse complement.
GTTGACTTTTGTCAACTGAAATATCCCCAAGTTCAAATCTGAGACACCTAAATCTCATATTCCCATGGACCCCCCCAAATGACTCAATATTCACAACCGTATTTCGATCAACGCAATTAAATCACACATTTACACAAATATAAATATCCGTCCGCGCGCAGACTGCAGTCATAAAAACGTTAGAACTGACCTAGATTTATCTTTCGACGTAAATCCATCGGAAATTTGCTGCCGCGTGAGACAATTTTGCTTAATTGTCCAGTGATATTGTACTGCGTAGCATATCGCAGCGATGCAGGTAAAGGCCGCTGAAAAAATGTTGGGTTTGTAAACATATTTTTATCCAGTTTGAAATAATTTCAAGGAACAATTGCGATATCAGATATGAAAAATGCTTAAATAAATAAAACAATAAAACACGACTCTAAAACAAATGCGTGCGTGTCCTAAGGAAACCCTAGGGTATAGGGGAAAACATATAGGCTTTTTCAGTGCATAGAAGGCCGAAAGGGGAAAAAATCGCTAATAATCTGTTAAAAGTGGGCAAAAGTAGGTTTAAAATGGCTAAAAACAGGGATTTAACTATGCATATAGCAGGAGAGCATGATTTTGAAAGTGAAAAACTATAAAAAGGTGCGAAAATTGGTGATTATGAGCGAAAATTGGGGCAAAATTTCGCAAAAACCACTCCAGATAGATAGATAGCTGAGCGATTTGGGGGGGGGGGGTCTTTGGGGGTAGTAGCCAAAAATTTTGCCTCGGGATAGATAGATAGCTGAGCGGCCCCCGGGATAGATAGATAGCTGGCGGATTTGGGGGGGAGGCAGTCCCCCCTAGGAGACCCCTGAACTCATAAATCAGCTTTGAATGGCATGTGAGTTCGTAAACTGAAGTTAACAGAGATAACTCATTCCGGTAAACTCAAATTCGTTCAACGCTGATTTATAAGCTTACTAAATTTTGAAAATTTGGTGAAAAAAGCAGGGGTCTCGAATGGGGGGGGGGGTTGGGGGGGGGGGTTACCCCTCCCCCAAACCGCCCAGCTATCTATCTATCTATCCCGGAGGCCGCTCAGCTATCTATCTATCCCGGAGGCCGCTCAGCTATCGAACTATCCCGGAGGCAAAATTTTGGGCTACTACCCCCTAACCCCCCCCCCCCAATCGCCCAGCTATCTACCTGTCTGGAGTGATTTTTGCGAAACTATACCCCAATTTTCGCTCAAAATCGTCGCTATTTTTCATATCTTTTCACTTCCAAAATCATGGTTCTGGTTCCTATTTGCCTATTTTCAGCTTTATTTAGTACTATATGCTCTTGTATACCCATTTTGACCCATTTTACACCTACTTTTAGCGATTTTTCTCCATTCTATGCCCCGAAAAAGTCTATATCGAACCACCACAACCCCCCCCCCCAGAAAACTCTTCAGCTATCTATCCATCCAGAGGAGCTATTTCCTATTTATCCAACCACTAGGAGGGTCAAAATTCAAAATACCCCTGGAATAAAGTAGTATGTGCAGCGACAATTGGTGCCATTGGCCGATGGCGTGAGGCACACTGATTTTTTTAGATATGCAACCGAACGTTCTTTCAAACCAAAAACGTTCGGAGGCAACTCAGAATGTCAGTGTGCGTCGGGCCAATTAGTTACTTAATTCGACATGAAAAAATCAAAAGTTAAAAAGGCATATTGCGTACATATTGTATGGGAAACATATAAAAGTGATTCGTCTCGCTAGACATACCAATGGAAGTTAAAACTGATACATGTCATTCCAATCAGTAAAGTTTCCTAATTCAAAAACGCCCCCACTTTACACACGAAGAAGTTGCCAAATTACACACTAAACATCGATATTTGGTTATCTCACGGTGAGTTGCCTTAGGCATCTATTCCCTTCAAAAAACAACCCCAAAAGTAACCAACCTCCCATCACGCCCCACACGCAAAGTCCCATGGGGCCAGCCACAAGCGCCCTAGTCTTGGCGCCAACTGCATTTACCAGCGCCATAATGACGCCAATTAAACCAAAAATGGCGCCAATGGCGCTGGCTGACAAAACGCCATACCAGATCGGTTTTGAGATGAATGTATCACTGGTTGTCAAGGTGGCGTAGACTGGAATTTGGGGGGTTATGATTTATTCCAGTAATTGGACGCTTACAATGGAATTTTTAATCGGAATACTATATTTTTATATTTATGTTGTTTTAATTTTCTCATCGGATCAGGGGTCTTGTAGTTTTTGATTGCAATACAGGGATAGATAGCTGAGAATATTTTCTGTACGGTTAGGGGTGGGGTTGGGGGCAGGGTTCAAACGGGATCCCGATCCCGGATCCCGTGAAATTCCGCGATTTAGCAGTCCCGATCCCGATCCCGATCCCGAAAATTTTCAAATCCCGATCCCGAGAAACTAAAAAGTCCGGGATCCCGATCCCGGAAAAATTTGTGGAAATAATAAAAAGTGAAAAAATGACATTTTTGCATGCAAAAATATGAACACAAACCCCCAGCATCCATTTTATGTCAATTTTCTGGCATCCAACAGTGTTTTGAGACCTTTATGAACAACTGTGGATGCCAGAACATTGGCCAAAATCTCTATCCCACGACCCCAATCCCGATCCCGAAAAAATGCCAATCCCGATCCCGTGACCCCAATCCCGGTCAATCCCGAAATCTCAAAATACCAATCCCGATCCCGATCCCGAAAAGTCAATCCCGTTTGAACCCTAGTTGGGGGTTCTTGGTTGTTCAATATCAGTTGCGTAGAAGGATATATGTTTGTCAGGTACCAGGGATAAAAAAAAATCAATTGGAAAAAAAAATTTTGTTGAAAAGCAACATGAAATAAAACATGTCAAAATAGCTGTGATATCCACAGCTTCCAAGCAAATTATAAATCGGAATAAAATTGGAAATCCTGGTGATTGAGTCTGTGATTGCTTCAAAATCCCAAATAGATAGATTGAAATCAAATAAAAGTTCTATCGGATTAATGTTTTATTGAAAGTTCAACCCGAAAACACGGAAACGGAAACGAAAACCCGGAAACTAAAAACTCACCTTTGATTTCCATTCTTCTGACACCCAATCCATAATCCAAGTTTCGTTCTCCAGTGAAAAAACCGCAATGTACATAACTATTTTTTGTAGCTCCAATCCCCTCTTGTTCGGGCCACGCTGAAAAAAAACATTAAATTTAATGCTCAATGGGCCTACACACACCAGTTGACAAGGACACCAATTGTCAACTGGTTCTCATCCCAATTCAAAACTTGCTCACTAGCCGACGGATATGAGCGCTTCACCAAAACACACAGACCTAAGCCTAAGCCTAAGCAGAGCATAAAAAATTGTGAAAATTTTACAAATTTGTATGTTGAGCATATCCAAACCAAATAAATGCGAAGTACAAACCGTATCCAAATCAAAAATCCCAATGGAATAGTTGGCACATCATCAAAAAAGTCGCAAAAAGAATGCCGATGAATTGAATCACCAACGGATGACGTTCGAATGCAAAAATGTTGAATCATGTTGCAAATGAAGCTGGGGTGTTGAAATAAATATTGTGCAATGTACCAAGCAGTATATATGTATACGATATGTATATGCGAAGCTTTGAATTGGGATCGAAACGAGTTGACATTAGCGTTTTTGTCAACTAGTTTGTTTGGAGCCATTGACGCAAGCCATCTCAAATTTTAAAAAAAACGTACAATAAACGAACCTTCAAACCAAAATTGTGTCGAAAAAGCTGCAACAACCAAAGCTATAGCTAAGCAGAATAAAATAAAATCTATAAACATAAGTAGTCGTGTACAAAGATTTAATTGGACCGGTTCGGGAGACATATTTTAATGAAATCCGTCTCCAACCAAAATAAAATAACGAAGCTTTTTTTTTCTTTTTGGTTAGGACGCTACTTTTGGATACGCATTTTTTGGATCGCCTCACGCACAAAAATTTGGCCCACGTCCAAGGTTTCGGTTGCGTAATTTGCTAAATCACAATTTGTGCTCCAAATCGCTAAATTTGCTCCATTTTGTAAATTGTCACCTCCATGATCGCTGTTTTCGTATATATATATATGGTTATATACATACTTTTAGCATATCTTATTCATATTTATGCGATTTCGAAATATTTGGCTGGCAGCAAACTTGTCAGCAACTTGCAAGCAAAATCTCTGTCATTTTTGTGGGGCGATTCGAGGATACATTGAACTGTAAAAGAAAAACTTAAGTAAAAAATTTTTAGGTTACATTGTTTGGTTTTCAAAAAATTTAAACAGGAACGATTTATAACACTGACGGAGGAAAGGAAGAGTGTCTGTGTCCTACTGTCTGTGTTTTTTTCTCTCGTTCGTACAATACGTTATCGTAAGCAAATACAAACTTGGCAGCGGGCCAAGTTCCTATACGTGACCCGATCCATATTGAAATACCGTATTTACTCGATAATTCCCCCGGAGTTTCATATCGAAAATGCATATATCCAAAAAATAGTTTCATTTCCAAAAAAAGCACGCGTGCTTCGGATCGGTCGCGAAGAGCTGGCCGGAATTCCCATACAAAATAAAGTTTCATTTCCAAAAATGCATACGTGGATTTTCAAATCTATTTTGTTCTATCTATTACGTTGTAGAAAGCGCAGGGTTGTGCCAGAGACTAAGTCTACGGGTGCAGATAAACCTGGTACTCCGGTTACTTTACACCCTGCACGCGTGGTTCCCGCTGGAAGTGTGCCAACGATGGTCAACGCGTCCGAGTTTCATAAAAAGATGACAAAATTGATTGTTGTTATAATGTTTTTCATTAACATATTCACATCGATAAATTTTTTTCATATTTTTTACGGAAATCGCATGATTTAATAATCATTGGCACGCTTCCAACACGAGACATAAATCAGTGCGAGGGCAGAGTATCACGTACGCCGAGTATATTTCTGGTGGATTCAAAGTGGAATTTTGATCGCGGTAGATTTTCTGTGTTTGGTTAAGTTTTGTCACCATGTGACTTTTAATAAAACAGCATACCTCCAATGGAAGGGCGGCTTCAAAATAAATAAAGGCAGGTTTTGGCTGCCTTTTCTCCAGTCCAAAAATAGAATAGCCGGTAAAAAAGTTTTATAAAAACAGCAACAGAAAGGCACTGTTACCGTATTTCCTCGAATTACCCCCCGGGGGTTTATTTTTTCAGAGTGAAAATTTTGAGAGAAAAACGTGAAAAATGCAACAATAACCACCATTTATAAGTTTTACAGCCTTATATAAGGATGTAGATGGTATAAACGATGTTCTAACGTAACACAGTAAGTGTTTTGAACGTCTGTTATGCATTTCCCTGACCACAATATCATAGTGCCCATTTTGAGGGGGGGGGGGGGTATTTCGAGGAAATACGGTATGATAGAAGAAATACGGCGTGTGAGCATTTACGTACTCTCCGAATTTTTTATCCCACATGACATTTTCATGGGTTGTTTTCTGACTGATCAAGTTGTGTCGAACCCCGTGATTGACATTGTGTTTTCATCCTGTCAATTTATCGTTTTTTTTATTCAATGCATTTAATATTTATATTCCGTATTGCGATATAATGACTTAGATTTTTTCTACGGCTGTCAGCTGGTTACCTTTCTTTGCATACACAAAACATGGTTTTTGAGCAGTAAACGGTTATAACCGTATTTCCTCGAAATACCCCCGGGGGGTTTATTTTTTCAGAGTGAGAATTTTGAGGGGGGTTAAACGAGGGGGGGGGGGGTATTTCGAGGGGGGGGGGTTATTATTTCGCCAGAAATTTTTTGAAAACCAAGTACTAAATTATCGTCTGAAACCTACGCAGACGTCGAAAATGCAACAAAAATCGCCATTTATAAGACTTAATAAGACAATATAAGTGTGTAGATGTATAATCACTGTTCTCACATAACAGAGTCATCGTTTTTAACGTGTTTTGCATTACTCAGATGACAAACCGCAGCCTTTGTCATTTACGTTCTCTATACACCAAATTTGGGGGGGGGGGTATTTCGAGGGGGGTTATAAGTTCATAGTGTCCATTTTGAGGGGGGGGATTTCGGGGGGGGGGGTATTTCGAGGAAATACGGTAGACTGACGGCTTTTGCGCGAAGTTATCTTATATCATTCTGTTCGTGAAAATAATAAATTTGGAGAAAAAAGCTTGCTCATTGATAGAAAAAAATACACAATTCACTTAGAATCAGTACAGCTAACAAAGGCATCATTAAAATAAGTTGTGCGGATTTTATACAGGTAAACTTTTCTGTTGAAAAATGGCATTCACATTCCAGTTTCGTTTCACATGGTCTGTCTATTTCTATACATCTATTTGTATACCAAGCAACTGATTTATGTGCCTGGCACAATGCGCGTCATATTTATTGTAGTATATTTTTCACACTGTTGTATAGGTCACAATCATAGCTCAGAATTACAAAAAAATTACTCCACTGTACTCGAGTACTCTCAAAAAGTAAGCATAAAGGCGAGTACAGATACTTTCAAAGTATGCATATGCGTATTTACCAGAGTTGTTAAAAGGTACGTACGTTTACTCGAAAAATACGCGTACGCGAGTACGCGGTAAATACATTTACATATACTTTTCAAAAAAATACCGTACGCACTTGTACGCGTACACTTTCAAAGCGTACGCGTACGGAAAATGTATTTATGAAATTTCAATGTGGGACATATTTATAAAGTAACTACACTGCTATGTATTCACAGAAGTAATTCCATTGAATATTTTAGATATGCGGGGGTAGTGCCTTTAAAAATTTCATAATTCGTAACCAAATCGAAATGGTTGTGGAGACAATGGATGTGGTAAACTAGTCGGGAGAACGATGATTTTTATCTCCTAGAAAAAAGAGACCTTGAAAACTATATAATTTGTCATTTGCTTATAGAAAAACATACGTTGTGATGTACACGTATGAAAAAGTGCCCACTTTTACACATTCTATGAAGAAAAGTACCGTATTACCTCGAATTATCCCCCCCCCCTCGAATTAACCCCCCCTCAAAATGGGCTGGGGAAATAATAAACCCCCCCTCGAAATACCCCCTCCCCCCCTTCGGGATGATGTACGTCATGTACATAATAAATACGTCATGTACGCAATGTACATGATGTATATTACTGTTAATTTGCATTGCAGCTACACATAGAGTAGTTTGTGTAGCTATCTACGTTTTTATGTCCAAATACATCCTGTCTGGACACATTTATTACCTATTTTGGGTACGCAAATGCCTACTATTTACTACGATCCTTACGAAAATTTCTGACGAAATAATAAACCCCCCCCTCGAATAAACCCCCCCTCGAATTAACCCCCCCTCAAATTTTGCTGGCGAAATAATAAACCCCCATGGGGGTATTTCGAGGTAATACGGTAGTCGTTTCTACACCCACAAAAAAGTACACACATTTACGCGTACGTACGAGTAAAAAAAAAGTTTTTTACATTTTCTATACTTTGTGGTGAGTACAAAAAATACTTTACGTTTACATATACTTTTAAAAAAGTTCAGTAATTCTAACAACTCTGGTATTTACTCAGTACTCAAGTATGCGTACTTTTTGAGTAAGAGTAAATACACTTTAACAACTGTGTACTTGAGTACAGAGTACGAGTACGTTTAGGTGCATTTCCCGCAAAAAGGTATACCCCTTTTGTACCTTTTGAAAGTACTCGAGTACAGAAAACGTATTTATGATAGGCTTTTATGTAGGTATTGTCAAGGGATGGAATGGAGAAAAGGGTAAAAAAGTTCAAAAATAGAGAAAAACCGTCAAAAATGGCTATATTGTCATATAAGATCGTATATAGCCAAAAAAGCGGAAAATAGGTGAATTTATGGTGAAAATGGGCAAAAATATGAAAATTAGTGATTTTGAGTGAAAATTGGGGCAAAATTTCTCATTTCCCAGGAAAAGTATTTTCCTGCGTAAAATGCGTAAAGGACTCATGCGTAAAATTTAAAAAAATTCTTTACGTTTTCTGTACTCGGGGGTAAAAAATACTTAACGTTTACGCATACTTTGCGAAAAGTTCAGTACTTGTAAAACAAATCTGCAATTTGATATGGTTAAAAATTCACTTGTTGAACACTACAATCAAAGTACTGCCAACAGCCAACCGCAGTACCACACCTTATAAGTGAAGTGCAGATGAAAATGACCAAAAAAACGCATTTTATTGCGGGGATGCGGTCATAATTTATCAAATATTTAAACACAATTACGGTTACATTCTTATAGCAGGTGGCAGTCCCGCACAGTAAACTGTACCGTCAAATGTCAAATGTCATTTGGAATTGAAAAATAAATAGAACTTACTTGTATAATAATGTGACCCCCCGGGTACTGCAACTTCACTTCTGATCCCATTATGGGCCAAATAGCAACACCTTGGACAGTGTCCAATTCCGTCAGAACTTTCAATAATGCGCTCATGCAGCCCATCCTGCCTAATTACGCCAAATGTACAACACCTAACAGGGGACTTGGTTACCTTTTGCACGTGTGGAATGACAAACGATGGCAACATGCCAACATAATGATCGCACAATTCCGACAATTCAACGAGCGACATAATGTCCACTGGACGATCAACAATTGCCCTACAAGCCCTACGCTTGCCGCGTGCGCGGGAAACCTGTCTGCCAAACTGCACCAGCTTGGTGCCTTTCGACCTAGCTACTCCGAAGGACGTAGGCTTCTGAGCTTTTCGGTCTACTTGGTTGCCACAACTAACAAAGTCCGGTCGCGCAAATTGCAAAAGCTTGCGGCGAATAACATGCGGCTGTAATTTCCCTCTCTTACCCACCAAATACCAAAGGTTTCTAGGCTGCACAGATTTCTTCAGCCTTTCAGCAGTTCCCTCAAAAACACCACAAATTCCGGGCTCAATAAAGGCCGGCTCCATGACCAAGTGATCAAGCAACCACTGCTGGGAAGCATCACAAATTATCTCGCCATTGGGCAAAACAGAATCAATCACAAAATCATCGGCGCCCTGAACCTTTTCCGCATACGTGGCCCGTCGCTGTATTTGGAACATTTCCGACACGGGTTCAAAACTATCAAAGGCAGGGCCCATTTCCAAATTATCAACCTCCCAGAAACCTTCAGAACTTGGCGCACTTTCAGAAACAGAAACAAGATTCGCCCACGCTTCAAAAACCGATAATTGAACATCACTCGAATGCAAGCAAATAAAAGCAACTTCCATCATGATTTCACAAATTAGAATTAGAAGTAATTAGATCCACTAGCTGGAATGAGCCAATAGATTAAGTAGAGAATTAGTTGCACCGGAGTAAGCTTGAATTACACTAATTGGGTTTCTCAAATCACGTTGCAAATAAAGTTTCCAAGGTATTTGAATATTTCCAATTTACCTTTCCACTTTCCAGATCAAAACATTAACATAAAAATGACCAAATAACACCCAGGGTCATGAAAGCTAAACCAGACAGGTGAGGATAGCAGTACGGTACACTGGTAAGAGACCACACAAGTCCAGGTACTTAAGTCCTAGCTTGGCACAGCACCACTATCAAAAGTAATCTACAACGACGTAGCACAACTGTTTGGGCCCTTACGAAAGCCTAGAGCGAGTCAATAGGTGTACAGCCTACTTCAGCTTATACTACGCCTAAAACAAGTCCACAGAGGTCCAGACGTACAGTAAGCATCACAGATGGTGGGTTCTCCCCATACAACACCCTATCTTAGCTATACCGGCAGCTCCGTGTGGCCACTCCTGCCCCTGTGAACCTAAATGTCACCGTGCAGAGGGAAGAGAAGGCCTATGCCAGAGTTAGCAGAGAATGAATAACCAAGGGTAGGCTCATTTCAGCTGGTAAATCACTGACTTAGTAATTAGAATTGGATTGAATAGACTGATGACAATCACTGGATTGGGGCTCTCTTTTATGGGTTTGAAGTGCCCAAAACTGGTTTGCAGCTGGGCGGAGCCAACCAATCACGGAAGTGCATTCAAAAGTATACCGAAAATAAGTGACTTCAGTTGAACAGAGCCATGTTACCACAAGGGTTACTTTTTAATGGAACAGAGGGAATGGTGACTTGACATTCAGGAACACCTTTCTTCTGGCACTCAGCCAGCTAATGAAACCAAACCTGGAACTGTGCCAAACTAAAAATAACCACCTACAGTAACCTACCGAATGTTACGCACAACTAACAGCTTAAAAGTGCCTAAACTGAGCGAAACTCTCCAAAACTAAACGTGATACCATTGAAAACATGCCAAGTAAATCCACAACTACTCGAGAACGGCAAACAACTGCAAAAGGACCAAGAACACAAAAACAACCGTGTTTGCTCAAACGTGAGCTCGTCCAAACCAGCGTACCAAATCGGCCAACGTGGAACTAAACACGACGTGCAAAAGTGCAAACACAGAAATACGTGCAAAACACAGAAATAAGTGCGAACGTAAAAATACAATCACAAACACATGCAATTATCACAAACTAAGGGGGTTAGGTGGGTAATTAAGTGCAAATAAATACATGTACATACGTAATAGATCACATACCGCGGCACCTACCGCGAACCTACAACCTAAGCCTACTCCTACAACCTACACAATCACAAAACTCCTCCCTGTGGCAGCAGTGGCTGCGGGATATGTGCCAAACTACACACAAAAACTGCCTTTTTGGCATTCTTCCAATTTCCTTTACTAATTTTTAACCTAAGGCACATATCCCTCCAGAAGGGTTGACCCGTCTCTACTCCGAAGGACGTAGGCTTCTGGAGCTATCGGGGCCCTCCCTTCCGGTGGCCACTCCCACCAAGAACTCTGAGCGGCCGAAGTCTGTCGCTCCGCGGACGTTTCCGGCGGCCAACGCTGTCGACGCTCGCGGGGGCTGGGTAGGGGTGAATTTACAAGTCTCGGGTGATAAACTGTCGCCAAAATACGGTGACAGCGCTTAGCCCCCCTCAAAAATACGCTTGGTGCCATTTTCGAGAAGTTGGCACTCGACCAAAAGTGACCGACTCGACAGATTCACAAAAATCCCCAAAACACCAAAAATCCCCCCTCTCCCGGGTTCCGGCGGTCAGCGGGTGTCGAATGGCGGCGACGCGGCGCTGTCGCGGCCGTCGAAGTCGTTCGCCAGCGCTCGTTTGGCCGCCATGCTCAAGGGAATCGACTTTTTTGCTCGGCGCTGCTTTTCCTTTTTAATGAAAGCGCCGTAAATATCACAAAAGTTAGGTTTCGTTCCCGGAGGTGTCAAATGACGTCACTCGGGCTTTTCACAAGTAAATACGACCAATTAGGCACTGTCGCTAATTGAAATTAGCGACATAACACTGTCGACGCCATATTATACATGTAATTAGCGCCAAAACACAATCCCAGAGGCGTAAATCTGGCACTTTAGCGTCTTGGCGCCAATTACCGTAGGCGGCGTCGACTGCGCCCTAAGTTCCCTATAAGTTAGGTCTCATATAGGGCGACGTCGTAATGACGTCACTTGGCCCGAAAGGGGTCAATATGGCTTCCCCGGCGGCTAAAGCGCCATAATTAGGATTCAGTAAGCGTTAATTGGCGCTGGGTCACCGTCCCAGAGACGTAGGTCTGGCACTTCGGTGGCCCACCGTCAGTTCTCGCATTACATACTATACCGACCTTTTGAGCGCTGACCCAGCGCGAACAGGCATCACACTTCCTCCCCCCTTTTCTAAAAGCGCGGGTTAGTCAGCGCAGCAGCGGCGAAGAGGGTGTTAGCTACTGTTTTCAAGGAACTGTCGACTAATATTGATATTTTCATGTATTTTAAAGCGTTGCGGTGTATTGCAGGTAAATGTTTGAGGTGAATTACAACTATTACGAAGTCGCAAGTGGAACCCTGGAAAAATACGCAAACATGTGCACTGGAAGCACCCTAATAAAGCGTCAACACAGAATCTGGAATTATGGCAAGAAGATTTTAAGGCAAGAATCATGAGAACCGTAAGTGAGACCGTAAGACAAGTGGAATGCCACTTAAAAGAAAAGATCAACTAAACGTAACTAAGTGAAACCAACTACAAAAGCTAGAAAATATTCACAACAGCACAAAATACAACAATTCACAAAAGGGATCCCGGTAGAAAACATTCAGCTAACAATTCTCAGTCTAAGCACAAAACACTGACATTTTCCTTAGTGGCACAAGCGCAACTACTAATCAAATTTGTGGCTAACTTCCCAAAATACGTGGCTCAAGCGGTTTACCTCCATACAATTACCAAAAATCGCCGCGTGCAACTGATTGACTGCACTTACTAAAAGGAAATTTCAGAAAAGCGATATCAAAACGTACACAATGGGTGCTTTGGTCAGTCCCAGGGACGTAGGCTTGGCACTTTAGACCGCTGCACCCAATTTTATACTAGACACTGAAACAATATGCGTCGTGGTTCACCTGTACCGCAGTAAAAAATGATAGCGAATAAGAATAGATTTAGCAAATATTGTTTGTTGGAATTACTACATTTGGCCTAAAACATGAAGTACTAACTCAGCGCAGAATTGTAGCCATTGGCATTTAGAATTGCAGTTTAATATCTACGAAATTGCCGGTCTGTTCCAAAGTAACGCGAATTGGAATAGTGTTTGGACTAATAACCCGCGTGGTCACATGCATGGGAGGCCCGACGGGAAGATGTGGGTCATAAGTGAAATCAGTTGGTGAAATCGACGGCTCCCTATTCGGTAGGCAGTGGGCCGGTACTTGCGTGGGGATGCCAGTGCCATGAATTTGACATTGTTGGATCAGTTCCACATGGCCAGTTACTGCCAGCAGTGGCTGGTCATTTCCAAAAGCCGTATTTCCCCACAGAAGGACAGACTCGCTCAAGCTGAAAGGAGTTTTCAGTCATTGTGCACAATTTTTTTACACTGAACCCATGAAAATTCTCACTTTTCGCGACGGGGGTCTTGCCAGTCAAGCACACGTTGAAGTGGCTGTGTGAGCCGCATTTCCCCAGCGGTCACACGCATGACAATCTCGTTGTCTCCTTGGTACATAAATTCATGGAAATTTACATTTGGTGAACCAGTCATGACAGACATTGTCAAGCAATGAGTATGGCCAGCATTTAGATTTTGGTCCATGGTCAAGAAAGATAGATGCAGAAAAAGTGTTTCCTGTGCAAAAAAAAATGTTCCGTTAAAGTTTCAAGGAAAACATGAGAAAATTTTGGAAAAACATGAAGATTGAAGTGAAATTGAACTAAACTGTTTTTCACTAATATGGCCATTGTGTGGCTGCAAGAATTTGTTCCCAGCCATAACCAGCAAAAATTATTGGTGATTACTTTAAATGTGGGAAGCAAAAAGTCTTTATCCAGGTGGCTGTTTAAAAGAAAGTGTTCAAGGTCACTGGAGTTTTAAAGAAAAACTGTGTGCACAAAATTCCATGAGTCCAGTTCAAAATAATTACACACTGCCCGGGGACCGTCCTGACATTTCTAAATACACATGTAAAGCCAGGGGTCCTCCTCAATGTGACCACGCGGTTTTGTTAAATACAGGTAAAATACAAAAGCGGCGTAGAAAGCTAAGAATAATTATTTACAGCGGTGCTCAGTATGGTCGGGTAGAAATATTTAAAACAGCTCAGAATTACGCGGCGTGAAGAAACACAAATATTACCTTGCCTCTGGGTCCAGGCCATGGGGTAGTCCCAGGGACGTAGGCTTGGCACTTTAACCCCTCAACCTGGCCCTCAGAGACATGACGCTAAAAATATGTGCAAAGTTGCAGTCAAAATATAAAAATTTCCTTTTATTTAAAAGAGTTAGGTGGGTGTGTATCGGTACCAACCCCAAGGACGTAGGCTTGGCGCTTTAGGTCCCAACCCACACACACCGCACTCCCACAAATTACTACCCACCACACAAGAATAAAAATGGCAACTCAAAATGGCGGAAACACGGGAAAAAGTCCCAAAAATGCAGGAGAATTGACAGAAAAATGCGCGAAATGGGGAAATACAACTTCCAATTGCAACAAAATAATGACATAACCGTTGAATCCTGAGGTTGCTAATTTATTTCCTTAGGTAGCTTAGGCCCATTTTACGCCCCACCACGCTACACGACTGGTGACAATCCCAAGGACGTAGGCTTGGCATTTTAGGCACCAGACCGCATTGCGAGGTGACACTGTCTCAAAATTGAACAATTACAGTTATTGGCTTCAGGTTGCTTGGTTGGATTCCGCGACCGGAGGAACTTTTAAGGGCGAAACGAGTGATTCTCAAGTTGAAAAAGACCAGCAGTACCATGCCGTGTGCCACCAGTGGCAGTCCCAGGGACGTTGGCTTGGCACTTTAGCCACCGACGGCCCATTACACAATAAAGCTGTCAGTAAGGGTATACTATTCGGGCGACTATGCGGCTGGCCTTAGAATAATCCCAGGGACGTAGGCTTGGGACTTTAATTCACCAGTCAGCCATCATAGCGCACAGGAAATGCAAGAGAAAGGAGCCCTTTTATTTCAGGAATAAGTAGCGTTCGAAGATTACACAACTGTGTGAGGCATTATAACAGTACCTCGTCAGTACGTCGCCACGCAGTGCCGGGGGCAATCCCAGAGACGTAGGTCTGGCACTTTAGACCCCAACGCCGCATCGCGTCGTCATGACAAGGGTAACTGCGTAGTTAAGTTTCAATAAATCTGGCATCGCCATTGGATAATCCCAGGGACGTAGGCTTGGGACTTTAATCCTCCGGCTTGATAAGCTCATATAAAAGTATAGCATTTGCCATCAACACAGTTGCCACGTACAACGGTAAAAATCAGGGAGTTGGGTGTATTTGCGCCGAGACAATCCCAAGGACGTAGGCTTGGCACTTTAGTCCCAACGCCCCTACACCGCGCTCCTCTATGTCTGGTAGGTGCTACTTAGTACGAGCCTGGCGCAGGCGATGCATCCTGCGAGTTGCCTTGTTTGCGCCTCGCGTCCCATTGGGTTCACGCTCGATTATTGCGAGCTGCGGAATGGGGCGCTGGCCCAACGCTACTTGCTGTTTAGTCAATATACGTGGGTCTTGACCTTCAGCAAAAGGAACGGTCAAAATGGTCACCGGGGCGGCGCCAGGGGCGTAGCGCCCAACCGCATCACACCGAGCAATTTCATCCAGCAGGGCAGTGGGCAGCGGCCGGACTGGCGCTGGGCGCTGAACAGCACCCTTACACTTTGCCAAGATTGACACCACCAATTCATTCAGACTCAGGACGGGCCACGGCCGTTGGGCAGCCCCACGGGCCAATTGTCCCGCCATTGCCATATGCAACCGGCCTAACCAGTTGGCACCCCACGATTCTACGTTCGTCCAGAGAACAGGGCTGGTCATACCTTGCCTAATACCCCAAAACGGGTCATACGGGCTTGCCTCAATAAAAACCGTATCCGGGTTATTGGCCAGGGTGTCTCGATAGGCGGGGCAGGTCGCCAATTTGAGTCGCAAGACAGCGTGCATGGTTGCGACGGCGAGGCCGCATTCGTGCCACTCCCGCTGTCTTACTCTCCACCTGGCGATCGTACCCGCCCTACGCCAGGCCGTCATCTGACGCTTGCAGTCAGCAGGGTCGGAGTGTTGGAGGAGGGGTACGATTAGGTCGTGATCCCCGCTAAAAATCAGCTGCAAAACTTGATACAAGTGCTCAGATGACGGTACATGCAAATCACCCATCAACGGAATTTGGGCGCGAAAAAAGTTCCCCAGCGGACTATCTCCGGAGAAGAATAGATACACGTGGTGGCGGTCAATCGATATAATACCCTTGCCTGCGTGCACTCTCGGCCTTACCAGACCGCGACTATCGTCCAATGCGAGCAGGCGGAGGATATTCAACCGAAAGTCCAGCCAACGGCCTAGCGCCTCTGCAGAGTGGACTGCAGAACAAGGTCGGAGGATCCCTTACTGGTGGCGCACAAAATTTTGGCGCGCAACAAGAATCTTGTGAACACGTCCTGAGTCTCGCGTAGCCTCAACCGCAGCTGGTCCAGGGACTCGTGGCGGAACTGGTCCTGCCACCTAGTCCAGCTCGCCGGTGCACCAGGGAAGCGTACGCGATACTCCGCCCATTCTTCGTTCGAAAGTACGAGCACCCGCAGGAGCTCCCATTGGTTGCGCCATGAAGTCAACCAGTTGAGGATGCACCTAGTCAGCGACGAGTTTGCCCCAGTGCTGAAGTACTTATGACCTATTGGCAAGGTGGGACGTACCTGCGCCGGATGGGGGAAAACACTCGGCGGGACCGGCACTTCGAAATTCTTGTCCGGTCCGCCGTCCTCAAACTCGTCGAGAAAGTGAATCAGACTGCGCCCCACCGTCGGAACGTAGTTGAATTCATCCAAACTGTGACTCATCAGCATCTCAGTATAGAGAGGGCGGAGCGGAAGGGGTACGTTCTGCACGTGCACCCGTTCCCAGCCGGGTGTATAAGTGCCTTCCGGCCGGAGCCACTCGCTCATGGGTCGTCTCAACGGGTGCTGCGGGGACCAACCTGGGTCGTAGTGCCCGCGTGTCCTCGCGATAGCCTGCAGCCGGGCGAGCTCAGCCTCCCCAAAGGCCTTATTCAGCCAGTGGTCCGGCTGGTCGTCCAGGGGCCCAGCGACTGGGACGCCCACATTACTCACCAGTTGCAATTCCTCTTCTTCTACGTTGAAGAATGGGCGGACATCTACTCCCCGGACCGTCGCTGCAATGTACTGCTGGAACAACTCTAGCAATGCGTCAACATGTGACGGTGTCAGGTCCTCATACCGCTGCGCCATTGGGTACCAAGCCTCCCGGCGCCAAACGTGAATCGCACGACCCTCAACGGGCCTATTATAGTAAAAGTAGGGGATGCTATTCTCGATACCCAGCACCAAGTCCGTGTCAAAAGTGATATATTTCGCCTGGTGGTCGCGGAACCAACGCAGCGCCTGCTCGCAAGTGGGAAAACTGTTCTCAGGTAGTCTAATCGAGGCGACTTGGATTTCCCCGCCGGGTTGAACAAAGGCGGCCGGAGGAACATACTCGTCGCGTACCGGAATCGGGCCAAGGTTGTCAAAGGGGCCCTCTCCTACCTCAGGGACATGGTACGCCTCCGGCTCGAGGGGCTCGACCAAACCGAAAGAGGACCACACCGCCGTGCCGGAGAAACCCAGCGCCTGCAATCTCTCCGTCCCTCTTGCGTAGTCGTGGCTAAGCAATGTCCTCGCCGTAACACGAATCGTCTCATCGATTTCGTGTTCGGACACTTCTTTCGCGAGTTGGTTGCATACCGGTTGGAGGGGTACGATGCGTAGTCTATAGGCGCCCTCGGCCCGGTTCGCTGCCTCCACTTCTTGGAGCCAGTCGTCCGGGACGTGGTCGGCCGAGACACCCGCATCGGACGCCCCCCCCTCGGCAGCGATCTCCATTGGGAGCGCAATTTCTAACGGTCCCGCTTCACTAGCGGCGGCCGAGGACATCCCTTCGTCCACAGACTCATTAGGGCCGAGGATGTGCCGGCGGGGGTCATCCGGGCCCGGCAGAGCGCGGGGTTCGACCAAACCGAAATCCCAGGTACACACACCCGACTCTAATCGCTGGACGGGGCGCGTGTGCGGGTCGAAGAAAGGGTCAACGAGGCGGTTGGGCGCAGAAGAGTATCGTGCGTCCCGGAACCCCTCAACGTCCTCCACGGTGGCGTTCTCGTCGAAGTAGCTATTAAGCCAAGTGCGAACGGGGTTAGGGTCACGAGCCTCTCGTGACTGGATTTCCTCCTGGGGCGACGCATTTGCGTCCCCATAGGTGCGCAGGTGCTGAACCCACTGATCCGCGTTGTGGATCACATCAAACCTTGCCGGTACGGGGCAGGCCGCCAGGGAGGGCTGATCCAATTCCGCAGGGGCAACCTGGTCCCTTACGGCGCTCAGCATGTTCCACACATCTTCGAACGAGAGCGTCGGCCGTGCGCGGGACAGCTGGTAGGGCACCGAGGCGCCAAACCGAACTGGAACGTCGGACTCGCATGCGGGGGCTCTTAGTAGCATTCCAAAGTATTGCTGGCGAAGGTCCCATGCCTGCTGTTGGCCAAAAATTATCCTATCGAGGGTGGACTTAGCCGGAACCCCAGAGGGCAGCGGGCACTCGCCATAGGGTTGGAAAATGCGCATGTTCCGCTCAATCGAGCGGGACGTCAAATCGCGCGGGCACCAATCGGTGACCAGGAGCACCGCCAGTCGGCTCGTCTCATCCGCAACGTTGCGCAAGGGCGAGCCGAGCGGCGCTGCACCAATGTTCGCCGGTTGTTCCGGCCGCGCGATTCGCGGCCCTGCCAGCCCGACATGCATGATCAGCGCTTGAAAGTAATTCAGCGCTCGGATTTCGGCGGGGGACGCTTCCTGCACTTGCAAATCACGCAAGGCCTTCTCCAGGGGGCACGCCTTAGTAGCCAGCGTGGACAACAGTGCGTCCTCCGGTGGGGCTACCCAACCGTAATGAATTCTATTCAACTCGCACACCAGTGTCCACACCGTCCACTCGACAGTGGCCCCCCGGGGTTGACCGCGGCTATAGTGTGAGATCGAGCTGTGGTTGGCGGCAATGCGCTCGAGGGTATCCTGGGGCAAGTTAGCCTCGTCGAGAATGTGCGTTTCGACCAGGCCTGTGCAGCGCCCGCGCGGCGGCACGCAACGGACTTGTCCAAACTCGATGTCGTGCAGGTACCAATCGTCACCCACCACCACGACTACGGCACACTGGCAATGCAAGGCGGTTTGAGTGCCATGCCCGTAAATGCTAAAAGCATTCGGGGGCGTGCTGTTTTCAGAGTACAGCATCACAGTCGGGATGCCGTAGTGCACTGCCAGGGCGCTAAGCCAGCACCTGCGGTGGATCTTGGCTTTACCCATAACGACATCGAGCCATTCGACCTTTGCCATGGCGCTCACCGTGGCCACGAGGCGGGCCGGAAAGTCCGCGGAGGGGGCATGCGCCTGTCGCAGGATGTGCATGCAGGCCAGCAACGGGGAGAGGGTGCCGGCACACAGCGGCAATAAATAGAACACCCCTTCCGAGGCGGCGACCGTATCCCACGCACCGCGACCGTGGTTCATGAACGCCCAATAATTACTATCCAGCACCCATCTGGGTGGAACTCCGTGGTGCGTTATCCCGAATTCGGAAGGTGGCCTAAACCAAGGGATAGTCGGTCGTTGCCAGCGCAAAAGCGGGTGCTTGGCCGTGTCCTCAATGTTCGCGAGTGGCAATGGCCCGTACACATTGGCCCTAGAGGACTGTTCCAGCGCGTCCAAAAGCGGCGTGGTGTCGCAAAGCCTGCCGGTCCCTACCGCCTCCAGATGAGCACGGACATTACCGTAGTACACCGCACGGTCAATGCGCGGTATACCACGAGGCTCGTTGTCCGACAATTTTCTCTTCAGTCTTAGCTCCGGCTCATCGTGGCGATAGGGAGGGGGGCCTTGCCAGAGCAAGAACGTGGCGCGCGTATACACGTGCGCCTTCAGCAAGGGGAGCGGCCGCGGCTTATACTCAATGCCCGCGAGCTGTTGATTGCGCGTGTAATTTACCCATTCCAAGAAACACTGCGTGTAATCCAGGAGCGCGCGCGAAAGTGGTGCCGCCAACTTCCACCGGAGGGTGCTCATAGGGGCATCGGTTGTTACAAAAATGCCATCCTGGCTCAAATCCAGCAACATGGCTAGCCTAGGGGGGCTACCATCCCCCGGTGTCACTTGTCTAGCAAACTTCAGTTTGCGCCACAGGGTGCGCATGCACACACTCATCATGGTCTCCATTGAAGGTTCGTCAGACCTGGTCAACATCAAAAAGAACCAGTTGACGTATTGGAAAACCCGAGGTAAGAGTACCACCAGCGTCTTAAAAGACGCTTGATTCCCCGCGGCTAGATAGCTCGCCAAAGTGGAAGTCAGCACACCCGGCACAATTTCGCGCAGGCGCCACAGAACACGCAGCGTCGTATCCGAAAATTTAAAGGCCTCTCGCAAGCGCGTTAGCCAGTCGCACCACTCAACGCCGTTCGCCGGCGACCGATTAAAAGGCGACAGGCACCACTGCCGCTCCACAGATGACCCGGTTGCTAAAAGTCGGTACAGGATCTTGCCCAAATACGTCACGACCACGTCCTCTAGCCAACTCAGGCGAGGGCTTAACGGGGCCGGTCTTTGGTTACGCTCGCCAAAAATGAGCGCCGACTGGCGCAGCTGTTTCGGCGGGTACCTTTGCGAAAGCCTATGACCGGCTAAGTCCATGTCGTGTGTGGGCATAAATCCTGTACCCCCGTCGTCACCGATAGCGCGGAAGTGGTCGACCGCGACAATAGGTCGGGCGACCGGGGATCGAATGGGGTTCCAGCAAGCAAAAATGAAGAGGTCCAAAATTGTTTGCGCACGATACCCTTGGAGCTCCAAAACAAACGGGAGGTCCATGGGGACGGGGCTCGAAGCTCCCACGCACCAGGCATCGTCTACCGGCATAGTCACGGTCCCAAAAGGGGTATGCCTCGAGCCGATGGGGCATCTGAGCATCTGTCCCGAAAATAGTTGCCAGGCAGCGGCCACGAGCGCTTCAACCGAGATGTCCGTACAATCGTCCCCGTAATCCACGCGGAATTCGTCAACACTCAACAGCACGTTCTCCAATACTGGAATCGCGCTCAACCATTGCGTGGTGGTCGTGGTGACCCCAGTGGTGTTGCATTGGGGAAACGATGCACTGGTCATCTCGGCTATAGTCGCCCGCTCTGCTTCAGACGCGTACAATCGGACAGAATTTGCGTTATCGTGCGCAAACAATAGTTTCCTAGCTAGGGGCGTCCAACTGCCCACGGAGTCGCGCAGCAATGCGATGGGGCAGTGAACCACGACACGGTTCGGAAAACAAAACGAAACCAGAAAAGGGTGCTTTTCATGCCCATTACGCAACTTCCCATAGCCGAGCGAAATCGCAATGGCGTCCGGTTGGCCCTCGCCCACGGCGGGCAACCGTTCACCCAGATTGCTCAATTGGCGGGCATTCTGGATGAACACCTGCACAATGGGGTCGCCAGGTCGGCACGCCCAAATCTGTCTGAATTTGCGTACAAACGCAGCGCGCGTGTGCATCCAACCGTCGAAAGGATCCTCCGAGACGTAGTCCACAAGACTTCGGAACCCGAAGCGCCGGTCACCCGGCGCTTTCACAGGGTACACAAACATTTCCGGTGTGAGAGTCGCGATAGCTTGCACGACCTCCTCGTTGGGATTTTTGATGGTTGACACGTGGCTCTGCACGGCAAAAAGCATTCGTTCGGCTAATTGAAGTCCCGCAACGTCCGCCAAGTACCAGTCATCATTGCGCCGCGGCGTTAGAAACAACTTTGGAGGCAAACCGTTACCCGCGCTAAAGGTCAGCACCTCACAGAGCCTGTCGGCCGTATCGCTAAGGGTGGGCAGTTTGCAGTTTCGCAACAGCATATTTCCGTCCTTGAGGAGGGCCTGATCCAGCAGCCGGTGATTGCCGCTGCGCAGGGCCTCCCCAAAGGCCATCGGCGAAAAACTGGCAAAGTGGTTCTCTAATTCAAACGGTTGTGGCGACACCTTCACCGAACCAGGGGTATCTAACACACCCTGGTCACGGCGAATCAGGCCGGCACTGTGAGAAACGTCCCACAACACACCCGCATCATTATATACAGGCGTAGAAGCGTGCGCTTGTGCCATCGTAACACGCTCTCACAGCAAAACGAGTTTTCTACCGGGATCCAAACTTGCAACAAAAGGTTACGACATTAACAATTCGCGCGAAAAACAAAGAAAATACGGCAGGAACAAATTTACAACAAAACAAAAATAATCACACACCCCTTTCCAAGGGGACACAACCAGTGGTCCCAACTCGACCGGAGCACGGCAGAAAACGGGCCGCGCGTCGATCACAAACGCGCATACGTTGCACGATCGTGGAAACGCTGCGGTGTTCAAAACTGATGGTTCACACTGTTCCCACTACCGGCTACCCCGCAACTGAATTATTGCACAACAGAAAGTAAATAAGTCACCTCAACAACAAAAACTGGAGGCAGCGAACTAGAAGGCGCTCAGCGAGCCACTGCCGACACAATCTGTGATCAAATGGCTAACATCAGTACACCTCCCAACATGACAGGTCTTCACAAGGGTAACCGTGTCCACTCACCAAAAAGCAACAGAACAGTGACTAGCACGCCCGAATGGCCACGAAATAAAGCGGGGGGGAAGCTGGTAGCGGGCGAGGTCGCCCTCCGAGAAAAATAGAATTACGGGCCGGGTGCAGGGGCGGGAAAGTTTAGTACCCAAGTCTGTGTTGAGAGGGGTTTTTTGTCAGAAGTTGTATGCAATGAAAGAGGTGCAAAAGGTAGCAGGGAAGCAGCGCTTATCTCACTAAGTGCAGCGGGCCAAAGCGAGCTACCGCGCTTGGGGAGGTTACAACTTTAATACAAAATTTGGGTGTCAGGTTGTCTAACGAGTCCGCGGTGGAGACCTATGGGGCGCGGTCTAAGGCAAACAGGGTGGTAGCATAGTGTGGCTCAATCAGGACGGAGATGATCTTTTCTCCGTAATGTGGGTGGATATCTTTTACCCAAAATATCAGAGCCAAAACACAACGGCGTAAAGTGGCTGATGAGCCCAATCCCAGGGACGTAGGCTTGGGACTTTAGGGTCATCAGCAACTTATAACGCGCACCCCACATGGCACGTCTTCCTACTGTTAATGGACAAGGTTATAATAACGTGCGAGTTGGACAATGGTTAAGAGGACACAATAATCACAGAGTAAGTAGGTGGTGTTAATGCACTACCAGCTGGGCGCTTTCAGACAATGAACGGACAGTGGTAAATAATAGCCGTGGGTACGGACAATCAACATGCATGGAGAGTCTCACTCAGACGGCCACTTCTCAAACTTTCGATGACAACGTCTGCCCTCGATGGGCGAGAGACATGAGCAAGCACTTGTCTCTCGCGCATTGAGGACACCGCGGCACCCAAGCGACCTCACAAAAACATGCTCTCACTTTTTGCATCACTACCGTGTTCCCAACAACTTAAGTATACCACTCACACAGCCTAAATGTGAAAGCGACAATCTTTTTAGCTGGGCCTCACGATCTTTTGAGGGGGTGCAACTTTTTCTCTACTCACCCGTAATAGTCTACAAGGTGTCCTATATCACGCAACAGGTAACCCACATGAACGAAGTAAGATGTATAAAGGTGCAGTAGCAAGACGTTTCCCGGTGCCTGTGGTCGACACCTAGGACGCGTTACTTCCAACCTGACTATTGAAGATTTATAGAGACACGTTCATACCGGGGTGTTAGCAACATGCTCAATGGTTGGGTTATGATGCCAATGGTATCATACAAATCCAAGAGAAGATATCTAATTTTTGAAAAACGTTAAAAGGAATTACATAAAGAGGTTGCATAAAAAGATTACGTATAACAATTCCGTGAAAAATTACATAAAAGGAAAATTACATATACAAAAACTACATATAAAAGATTACATACTATACCGGACCTCTGGCATCACACTCCTCCCCCCTTGCGTGGTCTAACCACAGGTTGTTTGGAAACTAAAACGAAACTTAGGCAAGAGAGAAACTTAAACTACGGTCTCACATATATTACTTATTACTTAAAATTATAAATTCCAGGGTGTCTTACTTTGAATTAGCGCGCACACGATTACCACTTCTGAGTACCATGCCATCATCTGACAGTGGCTTGTCGCCAGGCGTCACACCAGTGTCAGCTTTCTCACCAGAAACATCATGTGTCGGCAGTTCACTCTCCAAGGGGACCTCACGCACCTTGCGCAGTGCGCGACCGGTCCAAATCGCACCAGAAGCTACCGAATCCTTTACCGGAAGCAGCTTATCCAGATTAACACGAATTGCTGCCGCATCGCATTGGTCGATGCGTTTAATTTTGGCTGTCTTCCCTTTTAGCTCTAAAATGCGATAAGGACCGATGTACGGACGGGCAAGTTTATACGCAGGACCAGTCACAACACCTTCTGCTAAGTACCACACACGCTGCCCTACTTCAAAAATCAGAGGCTTACATTTCTTATCATACTGCACTTTTTGTTGTGCTTGTGCCAAATCGATCAACTCTTTGGCAATTTTCCAAGCCTCACGCGTATACTGGACGATCCGCTCATGGTACTTTGGATGTTCATTATACCCAAGCTGCGACGTTTCCAAAAATGACGTGTCGCCCGGAAGCGGCATGTCACGACCTGTTGCCAAAAAGTGCGGAGATTCACCAGTACTTGCATGAGGTATGGCTCTATACCAGTACAAGGCAGGGGCAAGCCACTCATCCCAGTCAGTGGGGCGCAGAGTGCACATCTTCGCCAGCATATCTAACAAAGTACGATTGAAACGCTCTACTAATGCATTCGCTTGTGGACGGTACACAGTGGTCTTACGATGGTCTGTTCCCCAAAATTGTGTCAACCCATGTAAAATTGCGTTGCAAAATTCCGAACCATTGTCAGTTACAAGTACTCGTGGGACACCATGATCTGAAACAAATTGCATAAAATGATACGCCACCGTTTCCGCGTCTTTTAATCGAAGAGCGTACGCACAAGGGTATTTCGTAAAAGCATCTTGCAAGACCAATACGTACTGAAAACCGTTTTGCGACATTGGCATTTTTAGGACGTCCATATGGATACGGAAAAATGGCTCTGCCACCACTGAGATGGGAGTGAGCGGGTTGAGACGTTTACGACCCTGTCCTGTCCTAGTGGCGCACTCCAGACATTTATCCACAGCACGATGAGCATCCATGGTCAGTGTGAACCACCAAAAGTAAATTCTTAGCCACATAGACAACTTGAGACCAGCTGGGTGTCCCCAGGAATGAAATCTCTCGCAAAGTTCCGAAGTGATTTCTATTGGCACCACCAGACACGCACGACGACTAGCATTTCCCATGAACCACAATACATCATGCGCCACACAAAACCCAGTATAGTTGCGATCTAACCAAGTATTGAAGCGCGCGTGTTTTGTGTATTGCCTAGTGGTCAAAAATAGCTTAATGGACTGAGTATCGGGGTCGTCTTCCTGACCTTTTATAATCCGTTGCCAAAATTTTTGGGTTTCCTCAGCGACGGATTCTAGCGTAGAACCCACGATACCGTCTATCGTGAGACCTGCATCGCGAATTACATCAACATCCTTACCGGTCATGTTAAATCGTTCAATGGGGGTGGACTTAGCTTCGAAGATTGAGGGGGTGTTCGCTTTTGGTGTTCTATCCTGATTAGCTGGGTGAGGTATATTATCCAAGGACTGAATATGGCCTACACCGAGCGGGGGGTGCCATTCGTAGTGAATTTCGTCAGAAATTTTCGTAATCTCAACGGCAGAATATTCAGACAAATCGGGCTCAGGTTGGTTCAACGGGTGCGCTTGCCACTTATCAGTAAAAGTGGACAGGGGGCAGATACCGGCGGGTACCTCTTCGGGGTCGAATTTACCTTGTAAATGATCCTCAGTCCACTTATGGAAATTAACCGACTCGGCAATACGCGACAACGCATCCGCCACACTATTCTCACTACCACGCTTAAAAATGATCTTAGGTTGGTAAGCCATTAAGAACACATACCACTTGTCTAAACGGGGGTTCTCAGAACGGTTTTCCAGTGCCCATGTAAGCGTGCGGTGATCCGTTACAATAATAACCTCTTGCTGTGTCAAGTAATGTTTCCAGTATTTCAAGGACCAGACAATAGCTAAGCATTCCAGTTCTGTAGTATTGTAACGTTTCTCAGCACCCTTTAACGCGCAACTACCATAAGCGACCACGCGGTGGCGGCCTGCATCATCCATCTGACTCAAAACCGCGCCTAAACCACTTCGCGAAGCGTCCGTGTGCAAAATGAATGGGCGACCCTCTTTAGGGTAGGCTAAAATTGGGCCTTCTACTAAACGTTTCTTAAGTTCTTCGAAGGCAGCCTGACATTCGTCATCCCAAGTAGTCTTAGCACCCTGGATCTTTAAATGCAACGGTCGTGTAATAAAGGAGAAACCCTCAACCCAGCGACGGTAAAAAGAACACATGCCCAGGAATCGACGGATTTCCTTAGTGGTTACTGGGACTGGGTAATTTTGGATAGTGGTGATTTTTGACTGTTGCATTTCGATGCCTTCCCTCGTTAGGACGCAACCCAGAAAGTTAACGCGTTCTTTGAAAAATTCACATTTCTTAATACCGACTTTGAGGGTGTATCGGTCGAAACGAGCAAAGACATCATCCAAAAGTGAGTACATACGTTCCTCAGTTTCGGCACAAACCAAAACGTCGTCCAGATAAAAATGCACACGGTCTGGGTCTAAGCCCGCAAGTACGTTGGCGATGAGCCGGCTAAATGAGGCTGGCGCATTAACTAGGCCAAACGGCATGAATTTATACTGAAACAAACCGACATGGCTAGTGAATGCAGTTTTTGGAATATCCCGAGGGTCAATGCGCATCTGCAAGTAGCCAGACGCTAAATCAAGTGATGAAAAATACTGGGGATGTACAAGTCCAGCCATGTCAATCAGGTCAGCACAGTTTGGCAGTGCAAAACAATCACGCTTAGTCACCAGGTTCACACGACGGTAATCGACGCATAATCGCAGCGCGCCATTTTTCTTACGCACCGGGACAATCGGGGATGCCCAAGGAGACACTGACGGCTCAATTATCCCTAATTTCAGCCACAGCTGCACTTGACGTTCAACTTCCTTACGTAACCCGATAGCTAATCTACGGACTTTCTGTTGGATCGGGGGGGAGTTTCCAGTTTCGATAGGGTGGTAAATTATATCGCCTGTGTCTCCCATATCAAAATCGGACAGCGAAAAGATGTGGTGGCGTTCTAATAGCCAGTCACGCAACACCTGTTGCTTTTCCAAGGGGAGGTGACTAAGTACTCCTTCGTCTAGAATTTTCCCAAGTTGATGCAATCGAGTCTCAGGGGGTGACTGGGCGGTAATTACAGGGTCCTCAGGGGGTTCTACATGCGTGGAAGCCAAGTTGGCTTCACAGAGAGCCTTACACAGAGGTGTCTGCACTGTTTGCCACCACACATCGGCAAATTCAACTGCGAGTTCGTTCATATGGAAGTCATTGGTCGGTTCAACCACTACCTCTTCGGCCCAGCCAAGAGACTGGCAGGCAAATAAGACCATCTCCTTATCCGAATGGTTTGCAAAGGGGACAAAGAGCTCATTCCCGTTCTCTAATGGTAGCAAGGTGTTTTCGAAATTTTCAGAGAAGTGTGCATGTGGGCTGAAAAGAACCGTGGTGAGTATCTCCTGGGGGTCACCTGTCAACTCAGCGGGCACATAAGACACAGAGCGCGGTGGGCATACCCAGTTTTCCGTTGCAACAACCCCAACCGCACCGGTGCCCTTACTTGGCGAAAAATAGGGAACCGGTGACGAGGAGCAAAGCCTATTTACATCTGTTTTCGGGGCCAAATACAGCTCTAAAAGTGATCCTACAGTGTAAATATTGCTAGATTGAACTCGTTCAATTGCTTCTGGGATATTTTCACCTGATTTTGCAATGGCGCCTGTACGTAACCCGGTGTCTACGTATGGGATTTCCCCTTCATAGAGCAAGCAAGGTTCATCGCCCGGGATGAGATACCGTTTATTGCTGTGCATAACCGGTCGAGTCATACAAGCGCCAGGACAAATAGGTAGGAACCAAAATTTAGCATAATCACCAATACCTATAATGCACTGAGTGCCTTCAAAGGAAATTGCGAAGTTTATGCGTCGTGTTTCCGTACCGATCGAGACTGTCAATTGGATCGAGTACAGTAACGTATGTTTATGTCCTGTATAGCCTTTACAAACAAGGGGTTTTTCCAATTGAAAGATTCGACGGTCTAAACATTTCCCTGAAAGGCTCTCAATTTGCTCTAATAAAGACACGGGAATGGCACTTAATTCCGCGCCAGTATCAGCTAATACTAAATAGGGTCCTACACCTTGGATTACGGCGCGGTGGTAAATACTAGGTGTAATTAAATCACGCACAGTGTGCTTTGGACGCGTCATTTTGCCACTTTGCAAGCGAGCACCCAATGGTTCGGTTACTACCACTTGTGCGGCATTACATTGGTATTCCATGCGCTTAACACCTAAATCCGGGGAGAGTTGTTCCCAATAGTATTTCCTACGGTCACGACAAGTTTCTCGGCCAGCATCCGAAGTGCTGAGATCTAGGGCGGCAACTACAGACGTGTGTGTCGCGGGGTTGATAGGACGAAACATATTAATAGATGGTGTCCAGGTAGACGTTTGTGTTTGTACTTGCGCACTTTTTGGACTACTCAGTACTACATGCTCCCGGTCATCAGTGCTCGCGATATCACGAATCCCAGGGGCGTAGGCTTGGGACTTTTGCGTGGTTACCGCGAGGGCTGAGGTCTGGTCAGGTTCGCAAGATTGAATGCGAATTTCCGGAATACTTAGGTGTGGAATCGAATCGCAAACATGATCGACCTGGGGAACACCAGTCAAGGTTTTACAGAAGCTTACAGTGGGTCTCCTACCAGTCACTGAGTCACTGAGCGCGCGTGCCGTCCCAGGGACGTAGGCCTGGCACTTTGGCGCGGCGCCCTTTGGCTCAGTGGTAGACGTGTCCACCCACTGCGTAACGCAAACGTCAAAATAACTTATTGGAGTTGAGTCAGAATGGTTATAAAGTTCTGGACAAGAACCCAGAAAGTTTACACGCACGTCGTTCTCCTCTTCGGCTAATGCATCTGTCTCTGGTGGTACCATAGCCGAGTAATCATATTGGTACTGATGCATGGTTTCCGAAGGGTATTCGTTATAATAGCCTTGCAAGTCGTTAGGGTCTGCTACCCCATCAACTAAATCATCTTGCAAATCAGTGTAACCAATTTGATCGTCGGGTATGATATCATACTGTGCGTACAGTTCATTGACATTCTGCGCAGGCGTGTTTTCGGGACACTCACGCGAGAAATGACCAGGCTTATTGCACTTAAAACACTTAAGTGGCTCACGCGGCGTTTGGGCTGGTGCAGGGCCAGATGAGGTAGGACCGGTTGCACGACGACCACACTCTTCGGTGGTATGGCCGGGCATTTTACATTTGTCGCAAAAATAGCTCTTGTAAGCATTGGGAGGCTGTCGACCGGGCTTATCAATAGCTACCACAGGTGGCCCTACATCAACTGTTGGACGCGGGGCAAAGCGCGGGCCTTGTACGGCAGGAGGTAGACGCATAGGCGGGATATCCCGTTGCGGTCTGAACGGCATGCGCTGTGCATTGAACGGGGGTTGAGCACTAGGCTGCGCTTGTGGCGCAGGGAAAGCAAATCGCGGGTTTTGGCGCATATCCATCGGTGGTCGAAACATTGGCCGTTGGCCAGCTAGCATACCGCCACCCAACTGCTGACGGTTATCGCCCATGCGTGCACTAGACATTTGCTGCCGCAGTTGCGAGAGTTCATCGCGCATGCGCTTAAACTCAGTATCCTTAGCTGAGCGATCTTGCTCAAGCTTACGGTTTTCCAAGGACTGTTGAGCGACTTTGGCATGCTGGATCAGCTTATCGAAAGACTCAAGTGCAGCAGAGTTTAACTCCACTAATTGACGCAACTCAGAGTTATGCTGACCCAAAGCGTGCAAAAATCCTTCAATCATACGCAATTCGCGCTCGCTATGATTCACATTTTTCAACTGCGCCGATTCGGTCATCAAACGGCGTCGCACAGTATCAATCGTATCATTGGGTTTCCAGTTCATAAGTGTGATCGCTCGGCATGTAGCTAGCACATGTTTTGCCTGGCCAAAGTGAGCTTTAAGGGCTGACTCCAGTTTCGTAAAAGAGGTCTGGACTTCCTGCGGTTGACCATAACACAGCGTAGCTGCATCATGTTCCAACACCGCGGCCAGAGTCAAAGCCCTTTCTTCGTCAGAGGCGATTTTGCAGATTCTACATTTCGCCGTAAACTGTGCTAGCCACTGGCCGACATCAACAGACGCTTTACCCGAGAACATGGGACAACCAAGCATCTTAAGCTTCTTAATACGCTTAGCCAAATCCTCATCTGAACTAGTTGTGGTACTAGGCGGATCATTTGATACATTTGGTTGCGAAACTTGGGGCTGAGCTCGTGATTGAGCACGCCTTTGGTCTAATAGGGCTCGCATGTTAGCGTTCATAGCCTCCATCTGGTCACGCATATTAGCATATTTTTGGTCCATTTCTGACTTAAGTTGATCTAGAGCCGAAGTGGGTGCTACAGAAGAGCTAGGGTGTGCTGGTGGAACCGAGAGCCTACCGGTGTGCTGGTGTCCCGTATGATATAATCGCTGGGGCGCCTGCACAGCGGCGGGCACCGGGGGTCCACCAGCCGAATCAGGCTGCTGATAACCCTGGTGCGACAACAGAAAGTCGTATTGGTTGTCCCGCGTTCCTACATCATCCGGCTGAATCATATCTACGTTAGCATCATAGCTGCCACTATTCGTTACCCGGACCATCTGTGAGTGAGCGTTTTGAGCGGTAGGCAACTGTAAGCGACGGCGAGAATGCTCGAAGCGATTATTTCGGTCAATTGGAAGCATCGGAGTAGTGTGCACAGGCACCGCCCCGTATCGTCGTGCCAACTTATTGTAGTTAGCCCCAACTTGTGTGTAATCGCGACGGGCATCACTAGCCAACTTATACAAAAAGCGGCCATTAATATGGTACTGTTCGGGTAGCGGATAGGTGTCTGTTATGCCTACCGTTTCACCATGCTTAATAGAGCGATCAAGCGTGTCAACAAGCTTTTGCACAAGGAAGGCGCAGCGCTGAAATGCAGTGAGTAAGCTATCTGGGAACCAGCCATAACGAAACACGAGTTGAAAAATGTATTCAGACTCAAAATACGCGGCGATCAACAACTTAGAATACGCGCGCACGAGATCGGTGTTCCGTGGATCAATGATGGCCCAGGGTGTGTCCATAATACCGACTGTAGGCAGAATACGACCGACCCAAGTGGTTTTGACATCCAGCTCAGCCACTGGGCCAACAGAGAACTCCGGCCCTACAGGTTCTACCCAAGCGTGCATGGATAAGTCAGTCAGTACAATGCGCGGCGGGTCAGTTTGCACTTTGATAGAAGGATCAGGCGGCCACTGATGTGTCGCCAAGCGCCGCATAGGATCGGGGCTCATTAGATGGGCTACTAAGACATTATTCCAGGCGGGGGGTAAAGTTGAAATGCTACGGTTCAACGGGGTAGTATACATTGATGGTTGGTGCGCACTCTGGTGTGGCTCGAGTACTCTCGAAGGTTGTGGTTTGGGTGTCGGAACAGGGGTTTTTCCACGCAACTGGTGTAGCCAGTCTAATCCAAAACCAATATTGTTCAGCAGATTCTGACACACCAACCGGCATTTCTGGGGGGTACACCTGTCTGAGACCCGACCGATATGCATTACACAAAGGGCATTGTACTGCGCAAAGTCCAAATTCTCTAAGCGGCACAAGAGGTCCCGGGCAGAGTCCAGGGTATTACCAAGATGTGCCAGTAATTCTTTCCTTGTCTTACGAGCAACAGGGCCATTAACTTGGCGCTTAATCTCAGGTAGTATATCCGCAAACGCATGGTTGAGGCGAATGCCTTCAGCTATGCACCCATGAAATTGTGCCATAGCATACCGAGCTGTTTCTGGCAAGGTGCCAAGCAATGGCATGTACGTGCTAAATCCGGTTCGGTGCACATCGAGGTAAACCCAGGCTTCTGTCAAACTACGCAGAGCTGCAGCGCGCACTGTTTGGGATACTCCCTTATTTTCTAGGCCAAAAACACCAGCCGTTGATTTCGACTGAATCTGAGAACGAAGGGTAGTCCAATCCCTTGCTGACTGTGCAGAAACGAGCAAAACGGATTGCACAAACGCAAGTGCACACTGAACGGGGTAGGCGCGTGACTGTGGGCGCGCGGGGCCAGGGTCTGACGCTGCCAGTACTTGCTGGTTCGCTTGTCTCTGAGCCAGCGTGGACACATCCACGGGGGGCTTAGTTAGGGCATTCGCATCAGCACAAAAGTTACTCAGTAGGGACTGTAAATCACCCGCTAGGGAGTCAACCCGGGGTTTCAAGTGAACACTTAGAGTACGGTCAATAGAGTCTTGCAGGGATCCACGGAATGGCAACATTGCCTGTGACCACGTTCTGAGGGTCATCAGGGCCGAGGTAACATTATCCAAAGTGGTTTGCTGGGATGGGTCAGAAGGTGTTACAGTAGCAAGGTCAAACAATAGCTGATCTAACTTATTTATCTCGGGATCGAGTTCGCTTAGAAGTTTTTCAAAGGGTTGTAACACATCCCCAATGCACTGATCTGAGGGTTTCAGGTGATCCCATAGTTTAGTAGGTTCACATGCCTGTTGCAAGGGGGAAATCATAGTGTCGATCTCTGATTGGTTATTCGTCAGTAATTCTCGATGTTGTCTTACCGGCCCAGTGAAGGGTTGGGGTTGAGGGCTATTAACGGGGTTGGAAGGTGGTGGTTTCACGGGGGTACTTAGGTCACAGACGGAGGTGGGGGGTCTACTAGGAGATTGAATGCTCAAACAGGGGGAACTGGTAGCGTGAGGGAATTCTTCGTGGGGTCGTCTTAACACTGTATCCCGGGACTCGTTGACATATGACATCCCTGGCTCAGCGGTATATGCTGGGGTGGCTAGGTCAGACATCCGGTCCCGAGAACCCACGGAATCGCCAACATCACTACACGTAACACCGTGGCGGCTAGTACTGGCCCATTGACCGACAGGGCGCGCGCGTTCCCTACCGTCTAGCTCAAAGAAGCTTTGCTGGTTAGAATTGCCGCGGCGGCGAGTAACCACACCCAAGGATGAATTATACTGCAACATATTAATATCCGCGGCGTGAACCATGTAATTATCATTGGCGTCTGGCGTCGTGTGTGCTCCACTCAGTGCAGCGGGGTCGGCCATATAATCGTCAATAATTTCGAAGGAATTGAGCGAGTCCTCAATAAACACTGTTTGAAACGATTGGGCCGCAGACAAGGTAGTGGAGCACACATGTTCCAAAGCCACATCCGTGTCACAAGTAGAGTCGTCTAGAGTACTAGGCTGGCTAGCTGCCAAGTCAACACTGTGCTCAAATTGGCCGTGACCCGCAATCCCAGAGACGTCGGTCTGGCATTTTAGTGAGTCGCTGTCAATTGAAGCATGCGATGACAAGCTCCATTCAGTTGAAAACTCAAAGTCGTCCGAAGACTCTGATACACCATCATCAGCTGGCAAATACGAATACTGGCCAGCTGCCAAATTCACATCATGCTCGAATTGACACTGGTCCACAATCCCAGAGACGTAGGTCTGGCATTTTAGTGAATCACTATCAATTGAAGCACATGGTGGCGAGCTTAGTACAGTTGATTGCTCAGAATCGTCAAAGGACCATGGTGCACCATCGTCAACTGACAAGTATAAATACTGGTAATCAAATGAGTCGTAAGAGTAGTCAGTGGTCACGTATTTTTCACATGATTGACATAGCTCTGGCTCAACGTCAACGGTATCGAAAGTTTTGAATTGAAAATTGACTGACACAGGACATGAAAAAGATTTTGAAAATTTCAAAATTCGCATCAAAAATCGCTGCCAGGGCATGGTGTATCGTAGTCTCTCGAATTTGGAAATTTGACTCTGTTGCAGCATGGATGGGGCAGTATGCCAAGAAATCGAACGGTAATAGGCGCGTGACACACATTTCAAACGTTCAAAACGCTTACGCAAAAGCCAACATTTGTGGTTCCAGTATGTGCACGGTAGCATAGGGCTAAGCTGAAACACTACGCCCTGTACGCGTGGAGGGTGGCTATGTGTGCGGTGTGAAGGGGGGGTAAAAGGGGGGTGCAACACGGTGCCGTGACCCGAGGTGGGACCTCCAATATAATAATGTGACCCCCCGGGTACTGCAACTTCACTTCTGATCCCATTATGGGCCAAATAGCAACACCTTGGACAGTGTCCAATTCCGTCAGAACTTTCAATAATGCGCTCATGCAGCCCATGTAATGCGAGAACTGACGGTGGGCCACCGAAGTGCCAGACCTACGTCTCTGGGACGGTGACCCAGCGCCAATTAACGCTTACTGAATCCTAATTATGGCGCTTTAGCCGCCGGGGAAGCCATATTGACCCCTTTCGGGCCAAGTGACGTCATTACGACGTCGCCCTATATGAGACCTAACTTATAGGGAACTTAGGGCGCAGTCGACGCCGCCTACGGTAATTGGCGCCAAGACGCTAAAGTGCCAGATTTACGCCTCTGGGATTGTGTTTTGGCGCTAATTACATGTATAATATGGCGTCGACAGTGTTATGTCGCTAATTTCAATTAGCGACAGTGCCTAATTGGTCGTATTTACTTGTGAAAAGCCCGAGTGACGTCATTTGACACCTCCGGGAACGAAACCTAACTTTTGTGATATTTACGGCGCTTTCATTAAAAAGGAAAAGCAGCGCCGAGCAAAAAAGTCGATTCCCTTGAGCATGGCGGCCAAACGAGCGCTGGCGAACGACTTCGACGGCCGCGACAGCGCCGCGTCGCCGCCATTCGACACCCGCTGACCGCCGGAACCCGGGAGAGGGGGGATTTTTGGTGTTTTGGGGATTTTTGTGAATCTGTCGAGTCGGTCACTTTTGGTCGAGTGCCAACTTCTCGAAAATGGCACCAAGCGTATTTTTGAGGGGGGCTAAGCGCTGTCACCGTATTTTGGCGACAGTTTATCACCCGAGACTTGTAAATTCACCCCTACCCAGCCCCCGCGAGCGTCGACAGCGTTGGCCGCCGGAAACGTCCGCGGAGCGACAGACTTCGGCCGCTCAGAGTTCTTGGTGGGAGTGGCCACCGGAAGGGAGGGCCCCGATAGCTCCAGAAGCCTACGTCCTTCGGAGTAGAGACGGGTCAACCCTTCTGGAGGGATATGTGCCTTAGGTTAAAAATTAGTAAAGGAAATTGGAAGAATGCCAAAAAGGCAGTTTTTGTGTGTAGTTTGGCACATATCCCGCAGCCACTGCTGCCACAGGGAGGAGTTTTGTGATTGTGTAGGTTGTAGGAGTAGGCTTAGGTTGTAGGTTCGCGGTAGGTGCCGCGGTATGTGATCTATTACGTATGTACATGTATTTATTTGCACTTAATTACCCACCTAACCCCCTTAGTTTGTGATAATTGCATGTGTTTGTGATTGTATTTTTACGTTCGCACTTATTTCTGTGTTTTGCACGTATTTCTGTGTTTGCACTTTTGCACGTCGTGTTTAGTTCCACGTTGGCCGATTTGGTACGCTGGTTTGGACGAGCTCACGTTTGAGCAAACACGGTTGTTTTTGTGTTCTTGGTCCTTTTGCAGTTGTTTGCCGTTCTCGAGTAGTTGTGGATTTACTTGGCATGTTTTCAATGGTATCACGTTTAGTTTTGGAGAGTTTCGCTCAGTTTAGGCACTTTTAAGCTGTTAGTTGTGCGTAACATTCGGTAGGTTACTGTAGGTGGTTATTTTTAGTTTGGCACAGTTCCAGGTTTGGTTTCATTAGCTGGCTGAGTGCCAGAAGAAAGGTGTTCCTGAATGTCAAGTCACCATTCCCTCTGTTCCATTAAAAAGTAACCCTTGTGGTAACATGGCTCTGTTCAACTGAAGTCACTTATTTTCGGTATACTTTTGAATGCACTTCCGTGATTGGTTGGCTCCGCCCAGCTGCAAACCAGTTTTGGGCACTTCAAACCCATAAAAGAGAGCCCCAATCCAGTGATTGTCATCAGTCTATTCAATCCAATTCTAATTACTAAGTCAGTGATTTACCAGCTGAAATGAGCCTACCCTTGGTTATTCATTCTCTGCTAACTCTGGCATAGGCCTTCTCTTCCCTCTGCACGGTGACATTTAGGTTCACAGGGGCAGGAGTGGCCACACGGAGCTGCCGGTATAGCTAAGATAGGGTGTTGTATGGGGAGAACCCACCATCTGTGATGCTTACTGTACGTCTGGACCTCTGTGGACTTGTTTTAGGCGTAGTATAAGCTGAAGTAGGCTGTACACCTATTGACTCGCTCTAGGCTTTCGTAAGGGCCCAAACAGTTGTGCTACGTCGTTGTAGATTACTTTTGATAGTGGTGCTGTGCCAAGCTAGGACTTAAGTACCTGGACTTGTGTGGTCTCTTACCAGTGTACCGTACTGCTATCCTCACCTGTCTGGTTTAGCTTTCATGACCCTGGGTGTTATTTGGTCATTTTTATGTTAATGTTTTGATCTGGAAAGTGGAAAGGTAAATTGGAAATATTCAAATACCTTGGAAACTTTATTTGCAACGTGATTTGAGAAACCCAATTAGTGTAATTCAAGCTTACTCCGGTGCAACTAATTCTCTACTTAATCTATTGGCTCATTCCAGCTAGTGGATCTAATTACTTCTAATTCTAATTTGTGAAATCATGATGGAAGTTGCTTTTATTTGCTTGCATTCGAGTGATGTTCAATTATCGGTTTTTGAAGCGTGGGCGAATCTTGTTTCTGTTTCTGAAAGTGCGCCAAGTTCTGAAGGTTTCTGGGAGGTTGATAATTTGGAAATGGGCCCTGCCTTTGATAGTTTTGAACCCGTGTCGGAAATGTTCCAAATACAGCGACGGGCCACGTATGCGGAAAAGGTTCAGGGCGCCGATGATTTTGTGATTGATTCTGTTTTGCCCAATGGCGAGATAATTTGTGATGCTTCCCAGCAGTGGTTGCTTGATCACTTGGTCATGGAGCCGGCCTTTATTGAGCCCGGAATTTGTGGTGTTTTTGAGGGAACTGCTGAAAGGCTGAAGAAATCTGTGCAGCCTAGAAACCTTTGGTATTTGGTGGGTAAGAGAGGGAAATTACAGCCGCATGTTATTCGCCGCAAGCTTTTGCAATTTGC
>OZ038454.1:1505411-1697532 GCA_964036195.1 Sphaerolaimus hirsutus | reverse complement strand
CTTAAGCTCCGCCTCCAATTTTGCCAGTTGCCTCTCATTCTGAAAAAGTCAAGTTTGTTTGTTCAATTTTGCAGGTTTAGGTTTGCAGAATACTACCGTATAACTCCTGAATAAGTCCCCAAAGAAACATTTTTATTTAGGCTACTTTTAGCTCATTTATGGCTATTTTAACAGATTTTTATATCATTTTTGCTATGCGCATTTTCCAACCACAAAATTATCTTAACAATATAAAAAAGTGTAGCAAACCTTTCGCTGTTTCTTGCTCAACGACACTTTGCGTTCGCGTTCCACTCGTTTCTCCTCTGCGGCAGCTCTCGCGTCAAATTGCTCAACTTCCTGAAATGTGATGCCACGGAATTTAGGGCAAAACGCCCGCAACTGGCCCTACAACAATGGCCCTGAAACTCTCACCCAGACATTATAAAACGCCCTGTAAAGTGTCATCTCATGATAAGTGTAAAAAGTCAAGTAAAATGTTAAACATCCAGCTGAAAACCAAAATTTGACATTTTACAGGGTTTGGAAGTGGCCCATGGCCCCCAGCAAGAGACACACTGTCCTATTTGAACTTTACCCCCCCCCCCAAAAAAAAGCCTACCGTAATCTCCAAAAGAACAAAACACCCGATCAAATCCTCGTGCACCCTTTTTCTCGTTTTTCCATCGCTTATCAAATTATCGATGGCCCTACATGCGTCAAGGGCCGCTTCCCCAATAGCGCTGACGCCATGTGAAGCCTGATGCATTAAATTTCGCAGTGCGGCGCTCTCGGCGTGTCGCGTCTGGGAATAGTGGGGATAGTGTTTCAGTGATCTACAGGGGGTGGGGGGGGGGGGGGTTAGAGGGGTGATCCCCTCCCCCCAAACGCTCCAGCTATGTTTTTATCCTACAACCCGCTCTATTAAACTATCTCGGTGCAATTTTGGCTATTTACTACCCCCTGACCCCCCCCCCCCCCCAATCACTCAGCTATCTGTGGAGTACATTTTACGAAAGTTTGCCTAATTTTTGTTTAAAGTGGCTAATTTTCTCAACTTTGATCCCTTTTTTGGCACTTGTGCCCAAACTTGCAGATCAAGATTGTCGTGCAAACCGTCAACTCAAATCTGAATTGACATTCAAGCCAGTTGACGCCCAGTGTGTAGCGCCAGGCTGAATTGAATCTGCCTCCTGGGTAGGGTTGGGACGATATATCGTATCGAATATCGATAAATAGCGTTAGTTAAATGGCGCACACACACTGAAATTTTGCGTTCAGCGTTCG
Organism: Sphaerolaimus hirsutus; assembly: GCA_964036195.1. NCBI lineage: Eukaryota > Metazoa > Nematoda > Chromadorea > Monhysterida > Sphaerolaimidae > Sphaerolaimus > Sphaerolaimus hirsutus. Next base: position 1,696,266 of record OZ038454.1, on the reverse strand, counting down.
AACGTTTTTGCACGCTGAACTACAAACGCTGAAATCAAAATCTAACGAACACAACGTATTTGAAGCGTAAAAAGTCGGCTCGCATGCAAAATGCGCGAAGTATTACAAATTACGAATTGTTAACGCTTCGAAAACGTTGTGTTCTTTAGATTTTGATTTCAGCGTTTGTAGTTCAGCGTGCAAAAACGTTCGAACGCTGAACGCTAAACTTCAGTGTGCGGTGCGCCAATGTCGACTATTCTTCATATCGACATTTTTCCCTTGAATATCGATATCGGGGGTCAATATCGATATCGAACGGAGGTTTAGGAAAGATATCCAATATCGATATCGATATCGTCCCAACCCTGGGAAACCTAAAATAAGTGATCCAATCAATGACATTTACCTCGGAATCTGGCACACATCCAAGTTTTACTATCAAAGCGACAATATTTGTCCTGTAATTGAAATGTGGATGCGACAATAACATGGCAGTAATGCAAGAAACAGCGGCGGATAACTGTTTGTTTTTGTGCAGAGATTGTTCCGGAGATTTGCGACGAAATACGCCTGTGAGAGAAAAAACGTTGTGAGAAGGATATCAGATAAATATAGCAGGAGTTTTGTAGCGGGCAGGCCACCCAGACGACTCAGCTATATCTACATATTTATACTGAGGTGGTTTTTTGAATTTTATGGATGGATTTATGAATCTATACACCTGAATCCCTGTAGGGTGTCCAAATCTACAAAAACATGATTCTGATTTCAGATACCGTAAATCCTCGAATAACTCCCCCTCTTTTATGGGTGGGTAAGAAATCCATGTATAAAAACGTATGTATGTATATGTACATTAAAAGTATGCATTATTTTGCATTTGATGCACACTAGCATTGATTTCATTGCATGAATTATGGGATTTCTATTCTGGCTTACACGTTTATGCAACCTACTTAACCCCATTCAGATGATATATTGATCACGCTTTTTACTCAATATTCCGACGAAAAAATAACTCCCCCCCCCCTCGAATAAGTCACCCCTCAAAAAATTCTGAGGAAAAAATAACTCCCCCGGTGACTTTTACGGTAAATATAAGTCATTTTTCAAATGTAGACAGTAAAAGGCACATTCATTCTCTCGAAAAATCAGTCAAGTAAAGAATGTGTACGTACCACTTTTCTCTATGATATCCTCTAAAACTTGCAAATATTTCCGGTATCCACGAACTAAAGCGGACTCGAATTGCATCAACATTTTTGTTTCCTTCTTCAGCTATAAAGCGTAAACAAAGAAATCGTTTTTTTTAATTCGGTAAATGGCCCTACACACACCGCAGTTGACAAGGACACCCAAGGACGTATCCAGGGGGGCGGGGGGGGGACTGCAGCCCCCCCCCCGTTCCCGGGTGAGACATGAAAATGCAACTTCTGGTACCACTTTTGAAGGTGTAATGTAAAAATAAAAAAACCCTTTCTGCAGATGTATTGTTGGTAAATCGGTCCCCGTACTCTCACTTCACTATTTTATACACAATTGGCGTGTTTTTTGCCTATACGTATGTATATTTTCATACATATAAGCGATTTCTGGCGCCAACGCCAACGCCTATGGCGCCATGGTGTTGCGCCTACAAATGGCGCCAGCGCTACCACGTAGGTAAATTTTAGGGGGGGGGGCTGAGCCCCCCCCCCCCCGTTCGCCGGGCTCCGTAAACAAGCAGCCCCCCCGCTCAAAAATCCTGGATACATCCCTGAGGACACCAAATGTCGACTGGTTCCCATCCCAATTCAAAGCTTACCGACGAGCCGACGAACGACGGTCAGATGAAAAAGTGTTGAATCATTTTGCAAATGAAGCTGAAGTTAAGGTTGCGACGATATGACTTTTCGATATCGATATTCGATATTCGATATTTTTTTCTGAAACTCGATATTCGATATCGATACGATATGGACCCACGATATTCGATATCGATATTCGATATGAAAATATGCTCGATATTCGATATCGATATTTCGATATTTTGCTTTTCGTAAAGCAAGGCATATCTTGAGTGGCATATTGTAGTTACATTTGGTCACAAACATAGTTGATCATATCCTTACTGAAGAGTAGATTGTACAAATTCACATAAAATTAACATAAAATCACCCCACAACCTAAAATTTGATGGATGTGGTAAAGAAAATGCACTATGGCGCCAGCACCATGGCAAATACTCTGACGTGGACATTTGTGAGTGCATTTGCACAATATTAGAGGTGGTTGCAACTGCTAAATGGAAATATATGTAATCTGACGACGACGTGCACGCATGAGCACAGAATTTTAGAAAATTGCCTCAAAAATCACGTTCCAAAAGTGCAATTCCTGGCATTTTTTAAGTGAGGCCATGGAAGGGAAGAATATCGAAAAATATCGAAAAAATGCTCGATATTCGATATCGATATTCGATATTTTTTCAAAATTTTCGATATCGATATTCGATATGAAAAAATAGTCGATATCCGATATTCGATATTCGATACGATATATCGTCCCAACCCTAGCTGAAGTATTGAAAAATATACATTGCGGTATGTGAATGTACAGGCTGGCATACAATACAGCGCAGTATTACAAGTTAGCAAACTTTGAATTGGGATAGCAACCAGTTGACATTTGGTGTCTTCGTCAACTAGAGTGTGTAAGTCCAAAATCGCAGAAATGCTGAAATCCAAAACCTTAATTTTCCCATCACTATTATCCATCTGTTCGCTTTTATCTCGGATTTTATAACCGGGGATGATATCTTCGAAAACGTGCCTCAATGAAACGATCGCAAAAAGCGACACGGTTTTTCGGGCCTCGGGCATTTGAACGGCGTTTCCATTTGCAAATTCCAATAATTCTTTTAGGCGACCGATCTGAGAATGGCAGATTTGGATGGATTTGTTAATTTTTAGTTCATTTTGCTATTTTTGACGAAAAATATCACCTGGGTTCAATTCCACAAGTGGAAAAGTAAAAGAAAATCATTTAGAAGAGAAAAGTAAAAAGTTGAAAGACAGACAAATAGAGCAAGTTTTGCTTTTATACCTTTTTGCCACTTTAACCTTTTTTTGCTGTTTTTGTCCTATTTTAGAGTCTTTTTCCGCTTTCTTCCTTCTATACCTTGAAAAAGCCTATATTTGAGGCGTCTACTTCTAAAAGTCGACACGTGCAAAAGATGAAAATTTCGAGTTAGGCCCGGAAACGTCATCTGGGGCTACTTCCGCACATTTTTATCATTTTCCATAAAATTTTTGACCTCACATGCCCATATGGCAATCTGCCAAATTTGACATTTTTGGGGAAAAATACGAAAATTTCGGGCAAAAAGTCGACGAGTCCATTCCTCCGCTTCCTTTTTTATGGGAAAAAGTCCACTACTTCTAAAAGTCGACAAGTGCATAAATTGCCCATAAGGCAGCCTCGGCCTCCCCGGGAACAAAAATATACTCTAGTGCAAGAAGTCGACAAGTCCAATTCCCTCCTAAAAACAGTTTTGCTCTGATCGAATGAAAATTTGTGGACACCCAATTTTTCACATAAAGGTTGAGAGCAGGGGCTGAAAATTTGACACTTTATTGTCAACATATGGAACTTAATGGAAAGCATGAGGGAGCCTAATTGGACACGCACCACGGGCCTGGAATTGGGTCCGAAACTTAAAATGCGATTTACTCAAAATCACATTTTGTGGACTTGTCGACTTTTAGAAGTAGATGCCTCATTTATATCTTACCCCCTCCCCAGAAAATTCCCAGCAATCTACCCCTGGGGAAGAGCGATTTGCTATCTATCCAACCCCCGCGAGGGCCAAAACCCCCGCAGACCCCTCTACCTGTTCCTGAGGTTCCCTCATCAACAAATCGCACAACTGCGCCATTCTCGCTTTGCACTCTTTCACAAGCTTGCCTTTGCAGGCCAACTTTTCCAGCGGCGTCATGTGCGCCGTGTCCATCGAGGTGGAACTGGAGCCCCCTGCTCGATTACTGTCGCCGTCTGAGTGTGCTGAATTGTCGCTGAGCGCGTCTGGGAGGTGGGTGGCAAGGTTTTTAGGTGGGGTGTGTAGGTTTTTCTGGTGGCAGAAGTTTTTTTTGGTTGGATTTTATTTCAATTAGTTTGATTTTTTATTTCGAAAATTGAATTACAATCAAAATTTTGTAAGAAATGTAGATTTTAATATCCGGTTATTATAGTCAACGACCGCGCCGAACAATTTACCATGAAATCTAACATATCACACCTAAAAAAGAACAGCAATTTCATTTCTCTCATGATAAATATTACATTACTGGCCATTCGGGTGAACGCTATGCGCATTTTCACGTGACATAATTCATCAAGATACGGTAAAACCCTAGCGTGGAGTTGGACCAGCATCTTGAAACTTTTTGAGATTTTTTGAAACATCTTCGTCATGAAATAGACATTCAACTGAAAAAGTCGACCATACCAAAGAATTCCAGAAAAAAAACTGCATAAAACTCAAAAAAAGTTAGCCAACCTGCGGCGGCATTAAATCCATCCCCATCAGGATCCAATTCCAAATCGTCACTCATGTCAAAATCATCAATTTTTTGCACTATTTCAGATCTCTGGACCAATGTGCCATCGGCTTTTTTTATCGGCAACATTTGCCGCAAACGACCATTTCCACTGTTTTCGCATTGTTGATTTTCAGTTGTTTTTGATGCGCGCTTCTTTGTAGTGGGGATTTTTTGAACATTTTTGAAGGGGAGATAATTGAACTTAGTATACTCGGCGGATATCATACTTAGTATGGAAACCCACCGTAACCCATCTGAATAATGAACCAAAAATACTAGTTTTTTGATCATAATGTGCCCACACACTAGTTTTCACCGTGACTTCGTGTGAAAACTGAAAATTTTTTAAATGCAAATTAATGAACACGGTTGAATGATTTCATTGAATTTCAATTTGAATTCAAATTAATGAAAGTTAAAATTTGAAAATTTTACAACTAAAACACATATAGCGTACAATAAGAGTAGGCTGAATCTCGCCATGTGGCCATTTCAGTTTTCACACGAGTCACGGTGAAAACTGGTGTGTGGGGCCAATATATTTTGACCATATTTTACTATGGAATAATTAATTACGAAATTTATCACAATATTTTATTGGTTAAATTATGGTAGGATTCTGCACATACTTTGCTGTCCGCTGAGTATACGTTTAAAAGGTGTTAACTGATTCGTGTCAACTTCGTGTCAACTGAATGTCAACTAAAACACAAAAATTAGACGTGGACGCCCCAAATCAAAAAACCAACATTGACCCGAGACTGCAATTTCGCTTCTCGCCGCATTTCCTTCTTATCTTCGGCACTGGCGAACTCATTTTCATTTTCACTGATTTCATCCTCTAGTAAAGCAGTTTCATTTTTACTCGCCAACAAACCGTCGACAAAGTTTCGCTCTTTTTGCGCTTGTCGTAAATCTTGCTCTAGCTGAGAGTTTTTTTACAAAGGGTGTGACGAAACAATAAAAAATAGCGCATATTTTTTGGAAGAGGCCCAGTATGAGAACTTGGCAGACGGCCAAAAATTATAAATCCGCTATCAATAAGAAGAAATAGGCTAACACTAGCTATCTAACCATGTATATAAACGAAAATAGCTATTGTGAAGGTGGAAAGTGGCAAAGTGGAGCAAATTTTAGCGATTTTGAGCGTTCACTCTCATTCGTATAATACCGTTTTACCTCGAATTATCCCCCCCTTGAATTACCCCCCCCCTAAAATTGACTGTAAAGAGAACGTACATGACAAATACCGAAGTTTGTGATCTGTACAATGCAGAACACACGTTAAAAGTGATGATTAAGTGACGTTAGGGAAGGGTTTATGTGTATATGCAGTTATAAACTGCCGGACGAAAATATTGAGAAATCGCGTTTTAAAATTTCAATCGATTTTTATTCCCCCCCAGAGTAATTTTTTTGGGGGCCACCCGCATCAAAATGTAGCCCTAACATTTCTCTACAGGAACCCCCAGGGGGACCCCTTTAGCTGCTTTGACGCGGCCGCGAAAAACTGACCGAAAACGGCGATAATTTTAGAAGTCAAATTTACCCCAAAAATTTCATGATACAAACATCGCGAGCCGTATCAAACGATAGCCCGTGCATTTCTGTACAGGAATATCCAAATCGCAACATATTGCGCTCTTTACACATTGCGTGTAAAGGGCGCAAAAAAAATGGGTTTGGATTTCTCATTTTTTTTGACCACACCAAAAATGAAATTTTTTTACGGGAGGCGCCCCTGCGGCTGCGTCAAAGCAGCTACAGGGGTCCCCCCGGGGGTTCCTGTAGAGAAATGTTAGGGCTACATTTTGATGCGGTTGGCGCCGCTACAAAGTTATTGTGGAGGTAGGAAAAAACCGTCAAAAATTAAAAGCACGATTTCTCAATATTTTCGTCCGGCAGTTTATATGCCTATAAACACATATACATCTACGTAATGGTTCAATTTTTCTACGTCTGCGTATGCGGAATTTCCGAAAATTTCTGGCGAAATAATAGACCCCCCCCCTCGAATACCCCCCCCCCTTGAATTATCCCCCCTCAAATTTTGCTGGCGAAATAATAAACCCCCTGGGGGTATTTCGAGGTAATACGGTACGCAACTGATAACTGGGATGAGGGCCAAGTTCTCATACGTGACCTGATCCTGTTTTTTGGTGCATCAAAATTTTTGCTTTGCTATTATCATTTGTTCCACGCGTGTGGATAGAGCGGTATGCGGTAAGGTAAATATAGTATTTCCATTTGCCGGTACGGTAAAGTACGCAACCCTTAGTGCAGAAATGATATCTTTGAAAATCATGATCTTCGGAAAAGGGCTTTAGGAAAATTGAAAATTCATATTTATATGTTGAAAACAATGATATTTTACATTTTCATGGGCATTTTAAATAACTTTCTACACTTGTCACATTTGACATTTAAAACAGAGCATTGTAGATTCTGGGCATCTAAACATACAACATTTATACAACAAAAGCAGCTCACATCATTTTGCCTGGAAATAAATCCCCCGCGCTTTTTCAATCTCAAATCCCTCAATTTCTGCTTGGCGGCACCCTTTAGTTTACCCTTTTTAGCGGCCTTTGTTAGTCGTCGATTGACTTTCTTCAAACTTTTTGGCTTGGTGCCAGGTTCTGATTTCTTCAGAGATTTACTGCCCATTGCAGAAATTCTGATTGAATTTTTTGATAATATTTTAAAAATACAATTTTATGGCGAATTTCTGATTGTCAGTAAGTTTCAGCGACCACAAAGTGACACTTTTTGTACAGTGTGATTTTTTCAACAAACAGCACTTCATTCATTTTATTTTAAAATTGCAGCAAACAGATGAACAAAAACAGGGCCAATTTCCGCAAGTGCACAAGTGACATGAAAAAGTTCACAAATGGGAAGAAGTTATGAGAAAACTGGCAATTGGTGCGATCCAAGTGGCATTCCCGAATAGTGATGTGAAAGCGCCATGGCGCTGGCGCCTGGCGCTAGCGCCAAAGCAAAAAGCGCCATGGCGCTTTTGGCGCTTGGCGCTAAAATGCTGTGGCGCCATTGGCGCTTGGCGCCGTATTTCCGAAAAGCGCCATGGCGCTTTTGGCGCTTGGCGCTACTTTCCAGTGGCGCCATTGGCGCTTGGCGCTACCATTTTTTAAAGCGCCAAAAAAGCGCCAGAGAGTGATAATTGCGCCGCGGTGTTAATGGCGCTACGCACACTGAAGCCGAAATATTCGGCATACGCACGTTTTCATCTGCCGAATCCGAACTAAAAAAATGCTGTTCGGACGGTTTTAGACCAGCATTTTTGGGTCCAGACATTCAGCAACCGTACGAATTCGGACAAATTCGGACGGATTTAGATGATTTTCCAGCATTTTTGGTCATATGCTGAATTTAACATTTCAGCATCTTGTGAAAAAATTGTATCCAGACACTTTCATTTCAGCAAACCAGTTCAGCAATTGGCAGAAAATCTACTGCTGTGAAATGATCCAGATCTCATCTAGTTTTTCATACATCTTCATGAAACATTTTTGGTGAACATGTATGAACATGATCTTCAAAAATGAAGACCATAAATTTTTTTTAAAAACTGCTCATTCTTGAGATATTGTAGTTCAGCACAGTTCAACAGTGTGTAAACAGAAAAAACGTACGAACCATTTTGGGAATTTGGGCAATGTGTGTACATGAGTAGGGTTCAAACGGGATTGACTTTTCGGGATCAGGATCGGGATCGGGATTCACTTTTTGAGATTTCGGGATCGGGATCAGGATTGGTAATTTGAGATTTCGGGATCGGGATTGGCCGGGATTGGGGTCACGGGATCGGGATTGGGATAGGCATTTTTCCGGGATCGGGATTGGGTTCTAGGGATAGAAATTTTGGCCATTTTTCTGGCATTCACAGTTGTTCATAAAGGTCTCAAAACACTGTTGGATGCCAGAAAAGTGGCATAAAATTGACGCTGGGGGTTTGCATCCACTTTTTTGCATGCAAAAACGTCATTATTTCACTTTTTATAATTTCCACTAATTTTTCCGGGATCGGGATCCCGGACTTGGGAGTTTCTCGGGATCGGGATCGGGATTTGAAAACTTTCGGGATCGGGATTGGTATTTTTGAGATTTCGGGATCGGGATCAGGATTGGGGTTTCAGGATCGGGATCGGGACTGGTAAATCCCGGAATTTCACGGGATCCGGGATCGGGATCCCGTTTGAACCCTATACATGAGCGAATAGTAATGATAAACATTGGAACAGCGTGTGCCTAGGGTGTCAAAAAAATTTTGTTATGGAAAATGGAAACGGAATTTTTTTTGCACTTGCCAGAAAACGGAAATAAAATTTCAGCAACAAGGAAAACAAGGCCGGAAAACTGGAAATGGAAAAATGAAATTTTGCCAGAAAACAAAAAAAATTGTGGAAATTTCCTGGAAATGCTAAAAATTGCTGAAATTTTGATGGAAAATGGAAAAAGTCACATAATTGAAAACCTGCATGCATGTTTACCAGTTTGGCTGAAACAGAAAACAGACAATTGAGCCAGAAAAGGGGAATATGAGGCTGAAAAACTGAAAATTGAGCCTGAAAATGGGAAAAAGGTGGAAAAACTGAAAATTCAGCTGGAAAAACTGAAAATTCAGCCGGAAAAACTGAAAATTCAGCCGGAAAAAGGCAGAAAAACTGAAAATTTAGCCAGAAAAGGGATAATTAGCCAGAAAAACAGGAACGGAAATGGAAAAAAAATTTGTAGTCAGAAAACGGAATGGAAAACGGAAAAATTAATTCAATTACCGGAAAACGGAATGGAAAATGGAAAAAATTTGCCTGCAGAAAACGGAAACGGAAATTTGTCACCCTAAGCATGCCTGCAAACCAGATTGTTGAAAGTAATCAATGTTTTCAAAGTTAATGTAAAATATTCATTTTTAGTCACTCCTGAGTGCAGAAAACGTATAGTAGAATTTTTTACTTTTATTTCCATGGGAAAATGTAAAAGTAAGTATTTTTGAAAACAATGACCATAATTTTAACTAGAAGTCACCCTTAACCCCAATTTTCATCCTTTTTGCCACTGCACACATGAAGTTGTGCATACACTGTAGCGTCTGCCAAGCAGGGTTGGTTTTAGTAAAATTATTTTTACTGAAACTGCAGTAAAATTGTAAATAAATTATATTTTATTTTTATTTTTTCTTCAATTTTCCATTTTATTTTTATTTTTTTATTCTTCAATTTTCCATTTTATTATTATTTTATTATTATTTTATTTTTAGTTTTTATTCTTTGTGACCAGGATTAGTTTTTGTGAAATTCTTTTTACTAAAATTGTAGTAAAATTGTATAAAAATTGTATTTGATTTTTTTTCTCTGAGATTTTGCCAACCCTGCTGCCAAGTAAAACCAATAATTATCCAAAATTTAGTTGACACAATTTTTGATGTCAACTAGTGTCAGGGGTATTCTAGTTTTCGGCCCTCCTGGGTGTTGGATAGATAGCAAATCACTCCTCCGGAGGGATAGATAGCTGAAAATTTTTCTGGGGGGGGGTTCGCGGGGGCTCAATATATAGGCATAGAAGGGAGGAAAAGGAGAAAAATTGCTGAAAGTAGGTGAAAAATGGCTAAAAATGGGTATATAAGGACATATAGTACTAAAAATAGCTCAAAATAGGCAGTTAGATGCACGAACTAGTGATTTTGGAGGTGAAAATCTATATATAGGTATGAAAATAGCGATTTTGAGCGAAAATTAGGGTATAGTTTCCCAAAAATCGCTCCAGATAGGTAGATAGCTGGCCGATTGGGGGGAGGGGTTTAGGGGATAGTAGCCCAAAATTTTGCCTCCGGGATAGATAGATAGCTGAGCGGCCTCTGGAATAGATAGATAGCTGGGCAATTTGGGGGGGGGGGGGAACCCCCCCTTTCCTACCCCTGACTAGTGTGTGTGACAAGATATAATTGATGACAATTTTTGATGTCAACTTTATGACAAGATATAATTAGTTACATTCTCTGTACAGCATCAACTTCGGTCAATAGACAATAGTGATTATGTATATTGGATAGGGTTGGCACTAGGGTCGAAACGGAATCCCGATCCCGATCCTAAAACATTTCGGGATTTGGTGGTCCCGATCCCGATCCTGAAACCTCAATCCTGATCCCGATCCCGAAATCTCAAAAGCCAATCCCGATCCCGATCCAGAAACTTTCAAAATCACAATCCCGATCCCGAAAAAATTTATACAATCCCGATCCCAGAAAATTTGGTCAACCTCATTAAATGCCCTTTTTGCATTAATAAATTTTAACCAATGTCCACTTTATGCCTCTTTTCTGGCATCCAGACGTGTTTTTGAGCCTGTTTTGTGAAAACATTGGCAAAAAACTTGTATATTAGAATGTTTTCAAAAATGCCATTACCGATCCCGAAAAATGCCAATCCCGATCCCGAAAGGTCAATCCCGATCCCGAAATCTCAAAAACCAATCCCGATCCTGATACCAAAAGGTCAATCCCGATCCGATCCCGAGATCTCAAAAACCAATCCTCGTTTATCTTTGCATTTCAGCATTTGAGATTTTATCCTATTGCTGAATGTTTCCGCATGAAAAAGTGTACGCATCTTTTGAATGCTGAAATACATGCTGAATTGACAAACCGCCTAATTTTCAAGAGTACGGACGATTTGAGTTCAGCAAGTTTTTTTCTATTCAGCATTTAATTCGGCATTTGTCAAAAACGTGTGTATGCCGAATATTTCGGCTTCAGTGTGCGTAGCGTTAATGTGCCTTATTGCCTATTTTCAGCAATTTTTGGCCATTTATGTACTTATTTTACATAGGTATATTACTCAGATATGTAATTAGGTATTTTACCCTGTTATCTCACAGTTTGCACTTTAAATCTTGAAATATCCAATAGATTGAAACTCTGCAACCCCCAACCCCCAGACGATCTTTCAGCTTCTACCACTTCAGAGAGGCAATTTTCTATCTATTTGAACCAGTCTTAGTTACCGTTGTGTGTTGAGCAAGAAAACTTAATGATTTCCATTATTTGACCATTTTTGTGTTTTTGGAGGCAATACAAGTTATTGAAAGTGAAGAAAATAGTACTTTTCTCACCAGTATCTAGGGTGTCAAATTTCCGTTTTCCGTTTCCGTTTTCCGCAGGCAATTTTTTCCGTTTTCCGGCTGCTGAAATTTTTTTTCCGTTTTCCGGCAACTTTTTTTCTGTTTCCGTTTTTCCGGCTCATTTTCTGTTTTCCGGCTAAATTTTCAGTGTTTCCACCTTTTTTCCATTTTCTGGCTCAATTTTCTATTTTTTCGCCTCATTTTACCTTTTTCTGGCTCAACTTTCTGTTTTCTGATCAGCCAAATGGGTAAAAATTCATGCAGATTGTCAATGATGTAAAATTTTTTCTGTTTCCAGCAACATTACTGCAAATTTTTTCCACTTCCAGCAAAATTTCAGCAAATTTTATCCATTTTATGGCTAAATTCCAGCAAGTTTTTCCATTTCCGTGCAAATTTTGTTTTTCCGTTTCCGTTTTTCTGGCCTCTTTTTTAATGTTTTCCGGCTGCTGAAATTCTTTTTCTGTTTCCGTTTTCCGCCAAGTGCAAATTTTTTTCCGTTTTCCATTCCGTTTTCTGGCCACTGAAAAAATTTTTCCGTTTCCGCTTTCCGTAAAAATTTTTTTTTTTTTTTTTTTGACCTGTATCATCAAAGGCAATATCATTTTGGCGCTGGCGCCATTGGCGCTTGGCGCCATGGCTCCCTGGCGCCTTTGGCGCTTGGCGCTAAGGTCCAGAAAAGCGCCATGGCGCTTTTGGCGCTTGGCGCCATTTTGCTGCGGCGCCATTGGCGCTTGGCGCTAGTTCCGGAAAAGCGCCATGGCGCTTTTGGCGCTTGGCGCCAAAAGTCTGGCGCTTTTCACATCACTATTCCCGAACCCTGTAAAGTGTCACTTCAAATATCAAATGCCACGCCAATAAAATAAAAAATTAAAAGGTTTTTTTGAAAGCTAACATTAAAATTTGACACCTGACTTTCCCTGTAAGTAAGTACAAGGTGCGGGTCTGCCCCGTGTGGCAAGTAGACTCATGTGACAAGTATTTTTTGAGACATTTACTTGTCACTAGGGTTCAAACGGGATTGACTTTTTGGGATCGGGATCGGGATTCACTTTTTGAGATTTCGGGATCGGGATCGGGATTGGGGTTTCGGGATCGGGATTGGTATTTTGAGATTTAGGGATCGGGATCGGGATAGGCCGGGATTGGGGTCACGGGATCAGGATCGGGATTGGCATTTTTTCGGGATCGAGATTGGGGTCTAGCGATAGAGATTTTCGTCACTGTTCTGGCATTCACAGTTGTTCATTAAGGTCTCAAAACACTGTTGGATGCCAGAAAAGTGACATAAAATGGACGCTGGGGGTTTGCGTTCACATTCTTGCATGCAAAAATGTCATTTTTTAACTTTTTATAATTTTCACTATTTTTTCCGGGATCGGGATCCCGGACGTGGGAGATTCTCGGGATCGGGATCTGAAAGTTTTCGGGATCGGGATTGGTATTTTTGTATTTCGGGATCGGGATTTCGGGATCGGGACTGCTAAATCCCGGAATTTCACGGGATCCGGGATCGGGATCCCGTTTGAACCCTAATTGTCACTTCACTTAACACTCTTTTGACAACTTGTCTACTGGTGGAGTTGGCTATACAATTATGCAGTTAACATAAAATTTGAAAAAATGTACAAATGAGCATTTCGACGGCACTTTGGCTAAATGAATTGGCAGTGTGATTGCAATGTAAAAAAATGATTAATATCATTACGAATCGTGAAATAAGTGACAAGAAATGAAGTGATTGTAGTTGAAAAATGGCAATATTGAAAAGTGGAATGCATAGGGTGAGATACAAATATAAAAAAACTACCTAATCATCATACAAATTCAAAACACCTTTTATGAAAAAATTCAAATTCAATTTAAAAAATGCAAAAATACATCCTCAGCACGAAAACCGTATTTATATTTATTTGGTCGGTGTTTAAATTCAGTTATGCGGCAAATTGATTTATAAAACTTTTTCGATAATTTTTTTGAAATACATCAGGAAATGCTTCCAACCGGTAGTCAACCAAATGTAAAATTACATTTATGGAACCAATCTATAGTGAGTTTAACGAACGACATATAATAATAAAAAACAATTTGTAAAAATTAAGAGCGTGAAGTTACATTGTCAAGAGTTTAAAATTTATTCAAAATGAAAAAAAATTTATTCAAAATAAACTTAAAATATCCAGAAATATACTTCCAGGCGTAAATCCATTTATGCATTTGCACAATCAATACGTTGAAAAAAATCAATACATCATCACGGACCCATCAACTTTAACAGGCTTTTCTTTTTTAGGGCGGAGCTTAATGAAAATGCGTCGATAATTGACATTGGCCAAAAACAACATCAAAACGATAAGACAATACACCAGCGCCGATGCCACCAGCATGTAGAACGAGTAGCTGAGCCTGTGAATTTCGGGGAGTTTTTTTTAAGAAATCGTTTTTTCAAATTGTTTTTAGAATGTGGTAAAACCAGAATGATTTTTGCTGTAGTGTAGCGACTGCAAAATGTGAATGGAAATCTAGTAGCTTCCATCTGTATAATCAACAAAAATAAATCATTTATTTGCGTGATACATGTGTATGTGATAATTTAACATTTTTATTCAACTTTTTATCAAAATATGGTATACTCGGCGTACATGATACTCTGCCCTCGCACTCATTTATGTCTCACGTTGGAACCGTGCCAATGATGATAAGGCTTGCGATTTTTGTATAAAAAAAAAATAATAAATTATTGTTGTGAAGAAGTTAACGTATAGCGTTAACAGAGATGACTTTTTCAACTTTGTATGAAACCGCACGCGTAAAAAAATCATTGGCACGCTTCCAGCGGGAACCACGTGTGCAGGGTGTAAAGTGACTGGAGTATAACATTTGTTACATGTGTCACATGACAAGTGGAAGTGACAAGTAAAAATGTGGTAATTCAAGTAGGCAAACATATAACAGTCAAAAAATATTAAGTGACAATAAAAACTTGTTGTACACACAAGTTCACGGATCACTCGAATTACCAATTTTCTTCTACTTGTCAACATGCGAAATTGGTCCTTGTTATAGATCATTCCACTATTTAGAACAATTTTCGTTTTCCATTTGTCATGAACTTATATATTTTATGACGGCCCCCAACATTCCATTAAAAATTTCAACCTTTGATTTGGCCCCAATAAAATGACACTTAAAATTGGCAAAAAAAATACAATACAAAACCGACCCCGGGCAAATCTGTGTCACCGAGATTTTTATCTCGAAAAATCGGGAACAAAACATTTTAATGCGCACATTCATTGTGCGTGATCGAAATGAAACTTATTTTATGAAAATCCGAAGGCACAATTTACAATGTAATTAATCTACCATAATCTACTTGAATTTAAATTTTCCGATCGCATTACTTTGATCCCACAATCGGTAAAAAATTATCTGCACCCTGTGACTTTATTCATCGAAATACGGTAACATTCTTTTTACCGCGCGCAGTCCGATCAGTTATACACACTATCAAATTCACTGCGGGCCGAAATTTTGATTGATACATGCGCGCCGCATTAACCAAGGGCGTGACACGCGACGTAATATTATTTCTTTGAATTTTTGTTGGGTGGTTAACGGTACGGTTAGTAATGTAGACGATACGGTACGGTAAATAAGATATTTTGTATTGGAATTCTGTCAGAGATAGAGTGTGAAATTTGATGGATTCAATAAAATTGTATCGAATGTCGATCATAATGTGATATAATAATCATGCAAATATTACATACAAGTCACAATGTAACATGTGATAATTATTTCAATGAATAAAAAATAAATGTTTTTTTTCATCGGTGTCTCAGTATGCTGTGGCAATTTAACGCACCGTGAAAAGATAAATCATCGGGCCGGGAGGAAATTCATGGCAATTTACCGATAATGTACATTTATTTACAGTACCGTTTACCGGAAGTTCGGTAGTCTTCAAACGGATATATGCCGGCCCCCCCAAAAAATAAAACAACGAAACAATGCCATCTACAAACCTCAAGCTGAAAACTTTGGAAATAAAAATTTGAGTTGACTTCTGTCAACTGAAATATCCCCAAGTTCAAATCTGAGACACCTAAATCTCATATTCCCATGGACCCCCCCAAATGACTCAATATTCACAACTGTATTTCGATCAACGCAATTAAATCACGCATTTACACAAATATAAATATCCGTCCGCGCGCAGACTGCAGTCATGAAAACTTCCGAACTGACCTAGATTTATCTTTGGACGTGAATCCATCGGAAATTTGCTGCCGCGTGAGACAATTTTGCTTAATCGTCCAGTGATATTGTACTGCGTAGCATATGGCAGCGATGCAGGTAAAGGCCGCTGAAAATAAAAAATTCACAATTTTTATGCACGTATTTTGTGTGGGACGCCCATCACGGAATGTTCTAATGAATTTTTGGAAAAAGGTACAATCAGATATGAAAAACTCTTTGCCAAATACAAAAAGGGCTGTCTTATTAGGGTTGGAAAAAAAACGTTTTTTTTTAACTCGATGTTTTTTTTTAAAAGCTCCCAGATATGACCTAGTGTCAACATATATAGGTATATCAGACACTGGCAATACTCTGTGATGTTAAATATGACCATATAATGGCTGTGGAGCCATGGGATAGCATTATAAGTGGTGATTTGTGTCAAAAATATCCATTTTTCATCGACATATTGTTCGTATATCGCCTTATAGTCGAATGTTCGTGACTTCAGGTAAAGTTTGGCACGGAATGGTGATCAAACAAGGTTATAAAAGGAGGTTGTTACTTTGGAAGTGAAGTTACACACTGTGGAGGTACATGGAAGCACATTACCTCAATACTATATATTACAGCAACATATGTCGGCTTATTCACCCATGGTAGCACATAGAAATGGATGTTTTGATACTAAAAATGCAACAAAACCAATGAAAACAACCACCAATGTCAATTTTTGTGTGAAATTGCGCGCTTGCGCGCAAAAATTTTGCAAAATACCTAGTGCTTAGTACTAAAAATTTCGGCCGATGTTTTTTTTTAAAAAAAAACATTTCGGACGTCATGTTTTTTTTTAAAAAAAACGTTTTTTTTATTAAAAAAAACGTTTAAAAAAAAACATCGGCCAACCCTATGTCTTATTATAAAAAAATTAAATTTTTCGAGAAAATCTGTTCCGCTTCAGCTGGAGCAGAACATGTTCAAACCAAGGACGTGCGCAGGGGGGGGGGGCGGGGGGCGGCCGCCCCCCCCCCCCCCGTTCCCGGGTCGGACACAAAAATTGGCTAGAAATGGCACTTTTCTAAGGCGAACTGGAGGGCACTTTAAAAAATTTTTTCGCGCAAGCGCGCAAATCCCCACCCCATTCTTTAATATATATTTTCAGGTGTCAAATTGCAATAGAAAAGTGGCCAAAAGCGGACCGAGTACCATATATAGGCATAAATTAAATAGATACCTATATGGTAGACGTTGGCGCCACCGCCAACGCCAATACTGCCATGGCGCTGGCGCCTACAAATGGCGCCAGCGCCATGGCTCCATTCCTTTACTATAGGGCCAAATTTTAGGGGGGCCCGTTCGCCGGGCTCCGTATACAATCCGCCCCCCCCCGCTCAAAAATCCTGTGTACGTCCCTGGTTCAAACGCATAAATCAGAATATCAGTGTGCATGGCGCCAATCGCTTGCCTAATTACCATGAGAATACATTAAGGGGAAAATACATTCATATCCATGGTTATAAGAAAAACAAAAAAAATCAATCTGCCAACCAGAACAATTGAAATTGAATGAAAACGAATGCCATTCGAATTTCGAATCAGTAACGCTTCCTAATTCACCAAACACTATCGCTTCACACTCGAAGAAGTTGCCAAATTACACACTAATGACTAAACATCAACATTGGGTCAACGCGGAGTTAGTTGCCTCAGGCATCTATTCCCTTCAAAAAACAACCACAAAATAACCACCAACCTCCCATCACGCCCCACACGCAAAGTCCCATGGGGCCAGCCACCAGCGCCCTAGTCTTGGCGCCAACTGCATTTACCAGCGCCATAATGACGCCAATAAGGCCAAAAATGGCGCCAATGGCGCTGGCTGATAAAACGCCATACCAGATTGGCTTTGAGATGAATGTGTCACTGGTTGATAAGGTGGGGTAGACTGGAAATTGGGAGGGGGGTTATGTTTTATTCCGGTCATTGGACGCTTACAATGGAATACAAACATCGGAATAGGGTTCAAACGGGATTCCTGTGAAATTCCGGGATTTAGCAGTGCCGATCCCGAAATCCAAAAATAACAATCCCGATCCCTAAAATTTTCAAATCCCGATCCCTATCCCGAGAAACTCCCAAGTCCGGGATCCCGATCGCGGAGAAATTTGCGGAAATAAAAAAAGTGAAAACGTTTTTGCATGGAAAAATGTGAACGCAAACCCCCAGCGTCCATTTTATGCCACTTTTCTGGCATCTAACACCGTTTTCAGACCTTTATGACCTGTGAATGCCAGAACATTGGCAAAAATCTCCATCCTTCAACCCAGGGACGTATCCAGGATTTTTGAGCGGGGGGGGGGCTGCTTGTTTACTGAGGCCGGCGAGGGGGGGGGGGGCTCAGCCCCCCCCCCTAAAATTTTAGCTACATAGTGACGGAATGGCGCCATGGCGCTGGCGTCATTAGTATACGCCACGCCACGGCGCCATTGGCGTTGGCGCCAGCGCCATGAAACGCTGTATATGTATGTAAATATACATACAAAACAGCAAAAAGCACAATATTGAGTGTATTTATAACGATTTGCGGTCACATGGAGCAAATCTGATGATAATAAATCTTGTCTGGTGAAGAATGCGCGCAAGCGCACAAAAATTTTTACGCTGACGTTGAAAAAGTCACATTTTCAGGTCACTTTCTGGTCTCGCCCCGGGAGGGGGGGGCTGCAGCCCTCCCCGCCCCCCCCCTGGATACGGCCCCGCTTCAACCCCAATGTCGATCACGAAAAAATACCAATCCCCGATCCCGAAATCTCAAAAAACCAATCCCGCTCCCGAATCCCCAAACCGATCCCGAAATCTCAAAAAGTAAATCCTGATCCCGAAAAGTCAATCCCGTTTGAACAATACATCGGAATACAATATTTTTATATTTCTGTTGTTTGAGTTTTCTCATCACGTCAGGGGTCTTGTAGATTTTAATTACCATACAGGGATAGATAGCTGAAAATATTTTCTGTGCAGTTAGGGGAGGGGGTTTTGGTGGGAACACCCATTTTGGAGGGAAAACCCATTTTGGTCGCAAAGAGCTTTGGACATGATCTGAGCTGAAAAGTAACATGCCAAGATAACTGTGATGTCCGCAGCTGCCGCGCAAATAAATAAGATTGGATAGACTGGTGATATTGCCTTCAATTGTTCAAAAAATCCTAAAAGGTTCATTGAAATCCATTAAAATTTAACTGAATTAATATTTTATAGAAAATTCAACCCGAAAAATCACCCGCCAACTCAAAAAACTCACTTTTGATTTCCATTCTTCTCACACCTAATCCATAATCTAAGTTTCGTTCACCAGTGAAAAAGCCACAATGTACATAACTATTTTTTGTAGCTCCAATCCCTTCTTGTTCGGGCCAGGCTGAAAAAAACAAGATAATATTTTTTTTGCACAATGGCTTTTTACACAATATGTAGTTGACATAACTAGAGGACACCAAATGTCAACTGGTTCCCATTCCAATTCAAAGTTTGCTCACGAGCCGAAGATCGACGTTCTAATGCAAAAGTGGTTGAATCATGTTGCAAATGAAGCTGTGTTGAAATAAATATTGTTGGTATGTGCTAGGGTTGGAAAAAAATCCATTTTTTAAACGCCTTGATTTCTTTATATAAAAAAAACAAATTGATTTTTTTTTAATTTTCTAAATGGGATGTAGAGAAAAGATATGTGTATGTTAAGGGTCAGACAATGTATTGTAATGTCGTGGTCTTATAATGTGGATGAATGGGATAGCATTACAAGCAGTGATTTTGCTCAAAAATATCCATTTTTGTGTGGACTTTACGTATAACACCTTTTGTTGAACGTTTGTGTATTCAAGTGAAACTCAACCTGGAATAGTGCTCAAATAAGTTTGTAAGAGGAGGCTAACACATTGATAGTGATGTTACACACTGTAGAAGTATGTGGGAGCACATTGGCTGGATATTTTATACCACACTAGCATATCATGGCTTATTATTACACAGAAGCATGAATAAATGGAAGCTTTTACATTAAAAATGCCTCAAACCCGTGAAAGGCTAACAGACGGTGCGTACCTGCAGATCTGGGTATGCCAGGGCAAAATTCCCGTTGTTAATTCCTTTTTCAGATTCAGGGACAGTTAATATGTAGCTTGTACCAAAACTCTGGAGATTGACAGAATTTTCATACTGTATGTACTGTACTGTACGACGACGCCAGGGGTCGCTCAGTTTCAAAAAGTATAGAATCCGGGGAATGTACGGCTAAGGGGGGCGAATTTGCCTACGACAACGCCAGGGTCGCTGATGCCAGCAGACTGTCGCTTTTACAGCTACCCTCATGACATCATAAATATTCATTAATATCAATGGTACGATTGTTACATCTTTATGAAGGAACGGTGCATGAATATCAAGGGAACTTTTCATACGTTTGTACGGAATTGCATGAATATCAAGGGAACTTTTCATACTTTTGTACGGAATCAAACTGCACGTGGCGCGACCGCTAAAGTGGAACTGCACGCGTGCAGTTTTTATACTTAAGCCCAGTTAACAGCAAGTTTGTTAACTGAGCTGTGGCGCAGTGCATGAGCTCACGCTTCCCGCGCGAGAGGTCCTGGGTTTGTTTCCGGGGCCTGAGAGGTCCTGGGTTTTCTCCCAGGGCCACTTCTCTCGTTCCCCGTGCCACTCTCCTCCCTCAGCACCGATGATTACACACGTCGGTGCTGGCAGGCCGCCGTCTAGCCTTCCAGACGGACCGTCCAGGTGCCCCCGTGAAAACACCACCAATGATAATGTATAGCAGAAATTGCACGCTTGCGTGCAAAAAATTGCAAAATACCTAGTGCGAGTCTGCCAGAAATTTCGACTTTTGATTTTTCAAATTAAAATAGTTTCCACCCTGTGATAAAATAAAATCGAATTTTAAAAAAATCAGTTAAAAAAATCAAGTGCCAACCCTTGTATGTGCAATGTACAAAACTAGCAGGATTCTCTCCGACCTTCGGTCGGGTTTTGTGGTTCTCTACAATTAATACCATTGGAGAAAATATGATACTTTAGTTAAGTTTGCCCACATGCTAGGCATGTGTTTTGAAATGCAGTATGTAATGTACCAACAATAACAAGACCAATACCAAAGATGCAATGTTTTGGAATGGATTTTTGTAAACTTGGTTGGTAAAATGTAAAACTGTTAACTGTAAAATGGTTGGGCATGAAACTCGGTAGTAAAATGTGGACAGTTTGCAATTTGGTATGATGGTGTGCAGTGTGCATTCTGTGTGGTATAGGTTTTGTGATATGATAGTGTGGTTTTTTCAAGGTGTCAAACTTTGTTGTAATCTTCAATTGGTTACATTTGTGCTTTGCTGTTCTTTTTGTGTTTGTAAATCCTTGTGGTATTAATTGTAGAGAACCACAAAACCCAACTGAAGGTTGGAGAGAATCCTGCTATAGGTACCCACTACTCAGAGGCTTGCAAAAACTGACACCCCAATGGGGACCCCCCTCCAAATGGCACCCCCCGGGGAACCCCCCAAAAGTGGCACCCCCTGGGAACCGCCCAAAAATGAGACCCCCTAGGGCCCCACAAATATGGCACCCCGAGGACCACCGAAAAATGGCACCCCTTAGGGACCCCCCAAAAATGGCACCCCCTTGGGACCCCCCCCCCCAAAATAGCACCCCCTGGGGACCCCCCAAACATGGCACCCCCTAGGAACCCCCACAAAAATGGCACCCCCTGGGGACCACCCCAAAATGGCACCCCCTTAGGACCCCCCTGCAAAACAAATATAGCACCCCCCTGAGGACCACCAAAAAATGGCACCCCTGGGGACCACCCAAAAAATGGCACCCTATGTGGACCCCCTTGAAATGGCACCCCCATATGTACCTCCAGAAAATGGCACCCCCTGGAGACCCCCCAAAAATGGCACCCCATGGGGACCCCCTCTAAATCCTGTAAACACAGCCCCTAGTTTGGAAACTCCTGTAAACTCAGCCCCTAATTTGGAAACTCCTATAAACTCAGCCCCTAACTTGCAAACTCTCGTAAACTCAGCCCCTAACTTGCAAACTCCCATAAACTCAGCCACTTATTTGTAAGCTCCCATAAACTCAGCCTCTAATTTGAAAACTCCCATAAACTCAGCCCCCAATTTTGGAAACTCCTGTAAACTCAACCCATAATTTGGAAACTGCTGTAAACTCAGCCCTAATTTGGATACTCCAATAAACTCAGCCCCTAATTTAGAAACTCCCATAAACTCAGCCCCTAATTTGGAAACTCCCTTAAAATCAGCTCCTAATTTGGAAACTCCCATAAACTCAGCCCCTAATTTGGAAACTCCTGTAAACTCATTTTCAGGTGTATGGTAATGTAGTGTGAAAATGGTATGAATATTTCAAAAAATCACTATCATCAATCCACAAATGCATCAATTCACAATTTTCAATTTTTTAGCCCCAAGGGTTAGACTTAAAAGGTTATGGTAATGTAGAGTAGAAATGGAGTGCACATCTCAAATCACTGCAATATAAAACCCACAAACGCATCATTTCACAAATTGAAAGTTTTTGTGCCCAGGGGTTCATTATCAGGGGTTTAGTAATGTGGTGTCAAAATGGAGTGCATATTTGAAATCGCTACAATCAGAAACCCACAAACACATCATTTTATGATTTGAAAATTTTTGGCCCTGGGGGTTCATTTTCAGGGTTATGGTAATGTAGTGTCAAAATGAAGTGCATATTTCAAATCAAGGCAATCAAAAAGCCACAAATGCATCATTTCACAATTTCTAATTTATTAGCCCCATGGGTTCAATTTAAGGCTTACAGTAATGTAGAGTTGAAATTGAGTCATTTCAAATCAGTGCAATAAGAAACCTGCAAAATGCATCATTTTACAATTAGAAATTTTTGGGTCTATGGGTTCAATTTCAGAGTTTTAGTAATGTAGTGTCAAAATGGAGTGCATATTTGAAATCGCTACAATCAGAAACCCACAAATGCATCATTTTATGATTTGAAAGTTTTTGGCTTAGGGGGTTCATTTTTATGGTTATGGTAATGTAGTGTCAAAAAGAAGTGCATATTTCAAATGAGTGCAATCAGAAACCTGAAAATGAATGATTTCACAAATTGAAAGTTTTTGGCTCCAGAGGTTCATTTACAGGGTTATGGTTATGTAGTTTTCAGGGTTATGTAGTGTCAAAATGGATTGCATATTTCAAATCAGTGCAATTAGAAACCCACATCGAATCATTTCACAATTTCTAATTTTTTAAGCCCTGGGCATATTTGAAATAGCTACACTCTGAAACCCACAAATCCATCATTTTATGGTTTGAAAGTTTTTGGCCCAGGGGGTTCATTTTTAGGGTTATGGTAATTTAGTGTCAAAATGAAGTGCATATTTCAAATGAGTGCTATCAGAAACCCGAAAATGCATCATTTCTCAAATTGAAAGTATTTGGCCCATGGGTTCATTTTTAGGGTTATGGTAATGTAGTGTCAAAATGGAGTGCATATATCAAATTGGTGCAATCATAGACCCAAATTTGAAATCAGTGCAATCAGAAACCCAAAAATGAATGATTTCACAAATTGAAAGTTTTTGGCTCCAGAGGTTCATTTTCAGGGTTATGGTTATGTAGTTTTCAGGGTTATGTAGTGTCAAAACGGAGTGCATATTTCAAATCAGTGCAATTAGAAACCCAAATTTCTAATTTTTTAAGCCCTGGGCATATTTGAAATCACTACACTCAGAAACTCACAAATCCATCATTTTATGATTTGAAAGTTTTTGGCCCAGGGGGTTCATTTTAGGGTTATGGTAATGTAGTGTCAAAATGAAGTGCATATTTCAGATGAGTGCAATCAGAAACCCGAAAATGCATCATTTCTCAAATTGAAAGTATTTAACCCCATGGGTCCATTTTGAGGGTTATGGTAATGTAGTGTCAAAATGGAGTGCATATATCAAATCAGTGCAATCAGAAACCCAAATTTGAAATCAGTGCAATCAGAAACCCAAAAATGCATCATTTCACAAATTGAAAGTATTTGGCCCCATGGGTTCATTTTTCGGGTTATGGTAATGTAGTGTCAATGGAGTGCATATATCAAATCAGTGCAATCAGAAACCTAAATTTGAAATCAGTGCAACCAGAAACCCAAAAATGCATCATTTCACAAATTGAAAGTTTTTGGCCCCAGTGGTTCATTTTCAGGGTTATGGTAATGTAGTGTCAAAATGGAGTGCATTATATATCAAATCAGTGCAATTAGAAACCCACAATGCATTATTTCACAATTTGAAAATTTTGGCCCCATTTTGGGTTCAATTTCAGGGTTATCGTAATGTACTGTCAGAATGGAGTGCATATTTCAAATCATTGTAATCAGTAACCCACAAATGCATTATATCACAATTTATATTTTTTAGCCCCGGGGGCCTCACTTAAGGATTATGGTAATGTTATTGTTAACTCCCATAAACTCAGCCCCTAATTTGGCAAACACCCATCAACTCAACTCCCATAAACTCAGCCTCTAATTTTTAAACTTGTGTCAACAGCCCCTTATCTTTAAACTTCTGTCAACTCAACCCTAATTTATCAACACCCATCAACTCAACCCTGAATTGTAAACTCAGCCCCTAAAAACTCAAGTCAACCGCCTATACATGTGCAATTGCATTCTTGGGAAGCAACTTTGCCATCTACTAACCCTGTTTGTCAAGATTGTGGATCGTGTTTGTAAAGGGCATTTGTACTAATAAATAGTGACTGCATTGTGTGCAAAAACACACACGAATCGGGCACAATGAGGCCTGTGATTGTGCCTCCTATCTTTTGCATTGAAGCATCCTTAGCGTGCAGTTCTCTCGAAATTGTATAGGTGGAGATGTTATATGTATATACGATATGTATATGCGTAGTGTTACCAGTGGGCAAGCTTTGAATCGGGATCGAAACTAGTTGACATCTGTGTCTTTGTCAACTAGTTTGTTTGGAGCCATTGAGGCAAACCATCTCAAATTTTTAAAAAACGTACAACAAACAAACGAACCTTCAAACCAAAATTGTGTCGAAAAAGCTGCAACAACCAAAGCTATAGCTAAGCAGAATAAAATGAAATCTATAAACATAAGTAGTCGTGTACAAACATTTAATTGGCCCGGTTCGGGAGACATCTTTTAATAAAATCCGTCTCTTACCAGAAAAAAACAACGGAGCGTTTATATTTTCTTTTTTAATTAAAACGCTTTTTTGGATACGCATTTTTGTGCTGCGATGTTAGGGATCGGGCCACGTATGATGTCTTGGCTTGCTGCCAAGTTCCCGGGCTGCGTATTATTACGGACGCAGGATTTCCGCACGGGACACCGACGACCGCTACAGAATGCACTTTTGCGACCAGAAATGGCCGCTAATAGTTGGAAATGGTAATATTCGGCACACTAGTTGACACACGTGCGTCAACTGGTCTGTGTCAACTCACATTTCGGATGTAATTCTATTTATTTCGATTTATTTCGCCTGTATCCAAATCTGTTGGCAAGTTCCCAAGACCTCATACGGCATAACCTGTATGATTTGAGGATACATAGAACTGTAATAAAATAAAATTACATAAAATATTTTTAGGATACAGTATTTGAACCTAAAGCCAGAAATCGCAGAGAAAACTTTCTGAAGGAACGATTTTTAACAGTTGCAAATGATGGTACCCCGCATGGAAACTTGGCAGCTGGCCAAAACAGTTTTATACCGCCGTTGATAATGGTGAACCGGCGCGGCCAAGTGGGGTGGGCCATCAGCGACCATTTCCAGTCGCTTTATCGCATTCCGAAGCCACTATTGATGACTCGACAGAATTTCTGTGTCTTTTACTCTCGAGTGTACAATGCATATCCACAACGATGGGTAAGTTCTCCAGAAAAAAACACTTTCTGTGTTTTAAGTTTTTCAAAAATGAATACCTGTGTTTTGAGTTTTTTTTCACAAAAAAACTCGAGTTTTTTTTCTTCATAAAATGCAAGTTTTTACTCAAATACAGTGGTTAAATGCAAAAAAAACAGTGGTGCTCTCATTACGAATTTGTTTATGCATGTCCAGGGACCCTGTAAAATGCGCAGACAATGTCTACAGTCATGCAAAATGTAAAATCAAAGTGAACATTTTGTATTTTTGATGACATTTTACGCTACTGGTTTCACTTGACTAACTCATCTTTTGACCCACTAAAGTTGTAAAAATACCTTACAAGTGACCAGGTTATGCTTTTGGCAGCTTTGGGGGTAGCTTTCAACTCTGTGGAGTGAGCTGGTGGGTGCAATTCAATCAGTCAGTTACAATAACAATTCCAATCATTGTTATAATGACCAGGTGCCATTTTGTTACTTAGGATGTATTTTGTTACTTGTTATTAAATTTGGACCCATCTGTTGATATGCACTTGTGCACATTTCTTATTTTGTTCAGTTAAACACAGCACAGTATTCCTCCAGTCCAATGAAAAAACTCAAAAAACTTTTCTGTGTTTCCGTGTTTCTGTGTTTCTGTGTTCTCCAATAAAAAACTCATTTGAGTTTTGAGTTTTTCAAAAATATTGAGTTTCCGTGTTTATGTGTAAAACAAAAACACAGAAACTCAATGAGTTTCTGTGTTTTTTCCATCGTTGCATATCCCTATTCTCCGGAATGTAATGAAATGGTTAACCGGTGTCAATACAAAATGACCAGATTGGTATTTGGACTTGGAGCCAATTTTGATTTTTTTAAATTTGCTAAAATCAGTTCAAATGGCAAAAATCAATAAGCTATCTCTACGTAGTCATGGAAGTCAACGCTGAGTTGTGTGGTGCCCTGGACCCATAGAATAAATCGAGGGTGGCATTTTAGGGGGGGTCTCAAGACTTTCGTGTCGTCCCATTCCATTGTATTTACATTGGCCGATTTTGATGCCGTTCAAGTATTTTGGGGTTTGGGGTTGGGGCTATGACTAAAAATTTCCTTTTCCTCGAATAATCCCCCAGTCCCGAGATAAGGGTAGTCTGTAAAAACTTGGTCATTTTGCATGGCTGATCTGGCCGATTGATATCAGAGCTCAATAACTCGGTCAGTTTTGGACTGATTTGGACAGTTGAACACTTAAAATGATTGACATAAGCTGTAGATACCATTTTTAAAGTCGCATTAGTGATGTCTAAATTTCTTATGCCAATTTTATACGTTTTTTTAACGCCAAAAATAAATTGTTCTGAACATGCTATCGTATACTTCAGATCACGAGAAGTCGTATACCAAACAAATGAGTTCAATATCTCTTTCCAATCAAAAGTTATAGCACTTCAAACTTTTCCCTCCCATCCACATAAATCACTGCATGAAGCCAGATGCACGCTACTGCAAAAGTACATAGCCCGACCATTTCTTGGCCGATTTTCCTCAATGAACACTTAAAATGATCAGAAAAACTGAAAATTTCTTTTTCATTCTCATTTTATCTATACATTATTTCATCGTGATAATTACACTCAAGAATTTACGTTATTTTATTCTATGGGAAATCTGATTGTATATCTCGATAAATTGATGATCAAAATCAAATCTTCAGGTTATTCTGAGCATTTTAAGTTTTCATTGAGAAAAATCGGCCAAGAAATGGTCGAGCTATGGACTTTTGCAGTAGCGTGCATCTGGCTTCATGCAGTGATTTATGTGGATGGGAGGGAAAAGTTTGAAGTGCTATAACTTTTAATTGGAAAGAGATATTGAACTCATTATGTTGGTATACGACTTCTTGTGATCTAAAGTATATGATAGCATGTTCAGAACAATTTATTTTGGCGTTTAAAAACCGGGTCAAATCGGCGTGAGAAATTCAAACATCACTAATGCGACCTCAAAAATGGAATCTACAGCTTATGTCGATCATTTTAAGTGTTCAACTGTCCAAATCGGCCCAGAAATGGCCATGTTATCAAGCTTCAAAGTCAATGTACAGATCATCCATGCAAAATGACCACTTTTTTATAGACCCCCCTTATCTCAGGACTGGGGGATTATTCGAGCAAATCAAAACAATTCGTCATAGCCTCGACCCCAAACCCCAACTTGAACGGCATCAAAATCGGCCAATGTAAAATACAATGGAATGGAACGAGACGAAAGTCTGGAGACCCCCCCCCCCTAAAATGCCACCCTCGATTTATTCTATGCCTTCAGCACCATTTTAATCACTTTCCACAATGTTTGGCAACTGCTTTTACAATTTTATGCGTTTTGGCATGCAGCCAGCTTGCTTTTATATCAGAGGTATACTTTTTCTTGCAGGTATGCACTATTTTTATCTCATCATCTTCAAAAATGCTAAAAGCTATACCTTACATTGGAGGTAATACTGTATAATGCTGTCCCATGGCTCCACAGACGAACCCGAAACACGCACACTTTTTGTAAACGAAGCTCGACACCCGAACCCGACTCTGCTATCTGAACCTGAACGTTATACCTGACCACAATACCCAAACCCGCACTCAATACCCGAAAATACTCGCAAAAATTTCCCACAGATAAATCTTTCATGCAGTTTGGAAGTGTTGTGAATACAACTACCAGTTGTTTGGTGCAGTTGTAATTTAAACACTTCTAATTGGTTTGTTTCAATTATTTCAGATATGATTTTATTTTGTACTGCATGTTTTCATTCACATTTGAAAAATACTTGATTCAATTGAAGACAAGCTGCCTTTCCCTTGGCCAAAATGGCTGCCAGTTCTGGGTGCACTTGATTCCAGTTTTCTCCTCAGAGTGTTCAGTTGCACTGGTTCAGTGAGGTAGACAGCAAAGTTGTAAAAAGTACTGAAGTTTTTTCATATACATAAACATAAAGTATTTATTTTTTACTCACCCCCTGAGTACAGAAAACTTTAAGTATAATTTTTTTTACTTTTACTCATAAGTAAACATGAGTAAAATACGTTTCCCTCCTGAAAACATAATTTTGAGTATTTTTTGAAAATTTTGGCCCAATTTTCATACAAAATCACTCAATTTCATACTTTTTTTACCATTTTGATATTCAAATTCACAAGTACATGTGTTATGTGCCTACTTTTAGCAATTTTTTCCTATTTTTCGCTTTTTCTCCCCTTTTTTTCCGATCTATGCCTTGAAAAAGCCTATAAAAAGCCTATCTGAAATACATATTCTGTACTCAAGTACTTCCAAAAAGTATATGTAAAAGCGAGTACACCTACTTGTTTCAATGTATACGTAAACGTATTTACTCAGTACTTTAGTATACGTACTCTATGAGTAAACGTAAATACATTTTCACAACTATGGTAGACAGTCTGACTGGGTGCACTGCCAGGCACGGTGCCAGAACAACTTAGAAAAAGTTGTTTGCTCAACTGCAGAATGTTCACACACTTGAGTTTGCATCGTTTTGTAATCAGGCAATGATAATAGATATTCTGAGTGTTTCAACAGTTACACTTTATTGTGATCCTGTGAATCTCACTGGAATACTGCCACCATTAACTAAGATTAACTAACATTTCACCTACTTTTACCGTTATTTCCCTCTTCCTTCTACACGTTGAAAAGCCTTTACAATGTCATGCTTGCACTTGAGTGATGTGTAACGATGGCAAAAAAAGATTCGAAAATTCGAAAATATTTTCGAATTTTAGAATTTTTTCGGAATTTTCGAATTTTTATTTCACTACTGAAAAAAACACTTAAAAATCGATTTTTTTTCAAAAAAATTCGAAAATTCAAAAATTCAAAAATTCGAAAATACTTTTCGAATTTTTCATGGAATTCAGTGAAATAAAATACATTCTTAAGTTCAATCAGCTAAATCGATAGACAATTGATATGCGGTGAGTCTGAAAGAGTTATCGAAACGAAAAATAATGTCAAAAAACGTTGAAATGGCATCCACCGCAGACCCATAGCTGGAGTCGGGGATGGCATTTTAGGGGGTGGGTCCACTAGACTTATTCAAGGGGGACTTTCGAGGGGGACTTATTCCCCCTCAAAAATTTCTGAAGAAAAAATAACTCCCCTGGGGACTTATCCGAGGATTTACGCTACCTACTTAACAGCTAAAAGCACTTAATTCAATATTTTCCCCAAAAAATTCGAAAATTACCCAAAAAAATTCGAAAACTGCCTAAAAAGATTCGAAAATTCGAAATTCTAAATTTGAAAATTTGAAAATTCGAAATTCGAAAATTAAATTGAGGAAAAATTCGAAAATTCGAAAATTCATTTAGGAAAAAACACTTAAAAATTTAAATACTTTTTTTCGAAGGGTTTGCCATCGTTAGTGATGTGGAGGTTGATTTGAGGCAAACATAGTTGTACAAATACCGGTATTTTTGGAAAACATATGCACGTTTGCGTGGAATTACCACTGGAATTTTCTGAATAATTCGACAGTAGATTTGGATACGACCACATTTCCTGATGAGTCAACTCAGGCACAAGAAACGGATACTGAGGATTCATTGGCAGAAGCGTTTGACCAATTGCAGGTACGTTTCGAGGCCATGCGAAAAAAACGCAAAAACAACAATGGAAATACGCCTACAATTGTCAAAAATATGGAGGCAGCACCAATCCAACCGCCACCCGAGGCACAGAATTTGGCCATGACCACAACCACTGCAATTAAGTCTGTACCACCAACAAAAAATACAAAAGCGAGCAGTGACCCATGGAACGTTGACAACATAACACAGTTGCCGGTTATTCAACAGCCCACTATTTCAGAGAAATCACTTCATTATTGGCTGTTAACTAAGCCACATGTGATGGATAAAATCCCACAATATAAGGGTAAAAATGATTTAATCGGATTTTCAGAGTGGGGCAGGGCTTGTGAAATTGCTGCGCTTTCACTACCAGATACTGCTTTACAGGGGCAATTTTGGGTGGAAGTATTTAGCACGAAATTGTCAGGCAATGCTCGCAAGGTGTTGACTACGCTCTGCCAACCCGAAGATTTGGCAGACAAAAACAAGGTTTTGAACGAGCTGTCGGCAGTCCTCAAGGTAACTGACAAACTGTACACTTATTCAGAGTGGGAATCTGCTAGTATGTTCAAAACCGAGGGGATGGTCCGGCCGTCAAGTAAACCCGGCAGTAAAGTATAGGGGCATAATTACGGCAGAGTTGTTTTAAAGTACTGAACTTTTTTCAAAGTAAACGTAAACGAAAAGTATTTTATTTTTAGTCACACCTGAATACAGAAAACGTAAAGAAAAAATTTAGGTAAATATTTTACACTGTGTAAAAGGTGAGTGAACGTAAATATATGTAAATACTCATTTTCTGTACTCGCGTACTTTCAAAAAGTACACATGTAACTGAGTACCGGTATTTTTTCGGGAGGAAACGTAAACGTATTTACGCAGCACTTGAGTATACGTATTTATTGAGTAAACATAAATACGTTTGTGCAACTATGCATTACGGCTGGATTTACTTTACGGCCGGGTTTACTTTACGGCCAAGATCTCGCCCAAAACCGAAACCATGATGGACTACTATCTGCATCTATTGTCTAAAATACCAACAGAATTACGCGATTTTGATAGGGCAAAAGTTGATAAATTAGTTGCGGCTAAAATTTGGTCGAAATATGACAACACAAAGTTTGATCACCATGTAGCAATGAATTTCAAAAATTTGGCAAAAACCCAGAATTTACCTTTTGCAAAGGTAGTTAAGTTGATTGACGATTATTTTCGCGAAGACACAGAGCAGCCGTGTGAGCCGCCAGCCAAGTTCCACGGGACCCCGCGCGACTTTCAAGCAATTTTTGTCAGAATCCACGCAATCAGACCCATGGTGCTGTTGTGCAGGTGACATGCACATAGTAGTGAAACCCGCAAAGGTCAGGTTTCAGTGATCATTTATAAGGCAGCAGTAATTTGATGTCATTAGTCAATTCTGACTCACTTACAGATCTGTTTCCCCCTTTCCCCCAGATGTTCAGATTATCATTTTATGCCCTTACCAATGAAGTTGTGACACTTTAGAAGGTTGATATTTGAGATCAGCAGAACATTCTAGGGAATTCTCTTCCATTTCTGCAAGCTTGCAAGTGGACAGCAGGATCAGACATCTTGCCAGTCTTGAGTCCTGAACACTTGAAAGTTGACTTTCATTGGTGCCTGGGGTTCTCACAGCCCAGCGCACTACATGGTGATCGTACTAAGCTGAAACGTAGAGTTTCAGTAACAGATCCAGCAGCAGGCCGCACCATCGTGTTTAGAATCCAGCTGCATGCTGCCCCTTCATTTTTAGAATCCGGCCACTGCCGCACCCATGTTTTTAGAATCCGGCCACCGCCGCGCCCTTGTTTTATAATCCGGCCACTGCCGCACCCTTGCTTTTATTATCTGGCTGCATGCGACACCCTCATTTTTAGAATCCGGCCACCGCTGCACCTGTGTTTAGAATCCGGCCACTGCCACACCCTCTTTTAAGAATCCGGCCACCGCCGCACCCTTGTTTCAGAATCCGGCAACTGCCGCACCTTTGTTTTTATTATCCGGCTGCATGCCGCACCCTCATTTTTAGAATCCGGCCACCGCCGCACCTCTGTTTAGAATCTGGCCACTGCCGCACCCTCATTTCCAGAATCCGGCTACAGCCGCACCCTTGTTTTAGAATCCGGCCACCGCCGCACCTGTGTGTAGAATCCGGCCACTGCCACACCCTCTTTTAAGAATCTGGCCACCGCCGCACCCTTGTTTCAGAATCCGGCAACTGCCGCACCTTTGTTTTTATTATCCGGCTGCATGCCGCACCCTCATTTTTAGAATCCGGCCACCGCCGCACCTCTGTTTAGAATCCGGCCACTGCCGCACCCTCATTTACAGAATCCGGCCACAGCCGCACCCTTGTTTTAGAATCCGGCGACCGCTGCACCATCATGCTTAGAATCCAGCCACCGCTGCACCCTTGTGTTTAGAATCTGGCCACTGCCGCACCCTTGTTTTTAAAACCTGGCCACCGCCACACCCTTGTTTTCAAAATCCGGCCACCGCCGCACCCTTGTTTTTAGAATCCAGCCACCGCCGCACCCTTGTTTTCAGAATCTGGCTACCGCCACACCCTCCTGTTTAGAATACACCTACTGCCACACTTTCATGTTTAGAATCCAGTCACAGACTGCACCCTTGTCTTTAGAATCTGGCGGTGGACCGCACCATCATATTCAGAATCCATCCACAGGCTGCACCTTTGTCAAAGAGTGGGCACCCACCAGCCACAGGGAAAAGTGGAAAATGAGCTTAAAAATGGATGCCATCAGCCAAGAGACTTTGATTTCAATGATTTTGACTTTGTGTCGCAGTCTATTTATGCTTGGTCCATTTTAAATACCTGTTCCCTGTTGTGTTATCCTATTTATTCAAGTCAATTTCTTCTGATTTGTAATATTTTCTCGATTTATAGGGTTAATATATTGGCTCAACTAATTTTACTACTTGCATGGGTAGAATTCTGTTGTTTTTCCTTATGGCACTTCAGTTGCCATGGAGGGGGGTGTTGTGCAGGTGACATGCACATAGTAGTGAAACCCGCAAAGGTCAGGTTTCAGTGATCATTTATAAGGCAGCAGTAATTTGATGTCATTAGTCAATTCTGACTCACTTACAGATCTGTTTCCCCCTTTCCCCCAGATGTTCAGATTATCATTTTATGCCTTTATCAATGAAGTTGTGACACTTTAGAAGGTTGATATTTGAGATCAGCAGAACATTCTAGGGAATTCTCTTCCATTTCTGCAAGCTTGCAAGTGGACAGCAGGATCAGACATCTTGCCAGTCTTGAGTCCTGAACACTTGAAAGTTGACTTTCATTGGTGCCTGGGGTTCTCACAGCCCAGCGCACTACAGTGCCCACTGCAGAACCACTCGGGGCACCGCGTGAGCCAGTGCAGGCTTACGCAGCATCAAATGGAACAATTTGCTAGCAAAAGACAGGTCATCCCTACAAAAACGCCACGTTCAGAGGGATATGGAGCTGTGAAACGCTTTGGCCCCCCACACACAACAAATCAGGCACCACCAAAACTCTCACCTGTCCCAGCCAAGTTGGGCATGTCCACTACAGATTCCAATGATGATCAGATGATGGAAAACAATGTGAACGACCAATACACCGCTGAAAGTAGTGCATTGCCCGCGTCGGAACAAGATGGTTCTGAGCCATGGGATATCTACTGCAACGAGTTCCGCCATTGTGTCGCCAAACTTTTTCATGAGGATCCAGGTGCGTGTGCTGAATGGCAACGACTTTTTTGGCTGTGCACCCAATCTTTTACCTCACAGAAAACGGAGACTCCCGGGTTGCCGAAGTGTTTGGCCAGCTTTTCCCAGCCCCCACCGCTGACTTTTGAGGAAAATGATCCACGTGATTATCATGTTAATCATTCGCATTCAGCAGAGTTGTGTGATTCAACACCATTTGTGGTGCCTATAGATAGTGACAGTTATTCCCCGCGTTTTGACTTTGCCGAATTTGGCATTACTAGTGAAAATGACCATTTATCTGCTTGCACTAAAGTTGGTGATAGGCAAATGGCGTGTATAAAATTACAACCATCAAATGGGCCACAAGTGTATGCAACAATTTTGATTGAAGGAATCCCATGCAAAGTGATGTTGGATTCTGGCTGTTCACGGATGATTTTGCCAATAAAAGTTTTGCGTGACATCGCTGCTAAAACAGGCCTTGATGTAGACAAATATCTGCGTCCAACTGTGTTACAATTGCTACTTGTTGCAGGCACAACGAAATCAGGATCGCTTTTTGAGATGCTGCTGTACTTTGAGCATTTATCGCCAATAGACAAAGTTGCACGCCGCGTGTTAGCAGTGTCTTTAATAAATATGGATGACAGTGCAATTCCTGAAGTTCTACTGGGAACAGACATTATGCCGTTTCTTAAGTTATCATGGTGTTTACCTCTGGCGTTAGATAAAGAGACAGACATACATCAACCAGACGATAAGGCAGCAGCAGAACAGTTGGAAAAGCTGCAACATGATTTTCATGAATGTTGCTCAAAATTGGTAAAAACTGGGAAATCATCTTATGTACCGCCGCGTGGAACCGCCTCAATCAGTCTCAAAATACCTACACGACCAAACAAAATTTCAATTGACACTTGGCGCCAAGCGACATTATTATACAGCAATACGGACATCGCCAACACAAGCGGCATTAGCATGTATAACATGGCAGTTCATATCAACAACAATCAAAAATGCAACCTCATTTTCTTCAATGCAACTGATACGCCGATTGTGATGCCCGCTGGTAGCATATTAGCATCGGTTGAACTGATTCCGGCAAACTGTATATTTTCACCGGGAGCACATTTTTCTGCTTTATTTGCGTCGAAGCAGAGCACCGCTGCTTTTGGCACTTTTCCTGTAATGGCTTGTGGGGCCGTTAAATTGCCAACCCCACCGGACATGATCTCCAAACCAATCAAAGAATTAACAGGAGGTGAACGATTTGAGTATATTCTGAAAAACTTGTCCAATTTACATGCATTGAATTGGCAGATGATGACGACACTGCGTTTCAGAATTTGTTGCGTGAATTCCACGACGTGTTTAGTTGTGGTGATTATGATGTGGGAGAGACTACTTTGGTGAAACACGCAATAATTACAGACCCAGAACACCCGCCAATTAAACAAGCACCATGCTACAAACCACCCCACAAGAGGGAATTTATCCAGAAAACAATTAGAAGTCTTTTGCGCAAAGGCATCATCGAGAGGTCAGATGGCCCCTGGGCATCACCCATCACAATAGCCCCAAAAGGCGCAGATAATTTCCGATTCTGTGTGGATTTTCAAATGGTGAATTTGATTACAAAAATTGACTCTTACCCACTACCACGCATAGGCGAAATTTTGGTGGAATTCTCAGGCCGCAAAATTTTCACCGCAATAGACATTAGACACGGCTATTACAATGTCCCGTTGGCCGACGAGGACACCCGGGACAAAACCAGCTTTGTATGTAGCCTCGGACAGTACCACTAAACGTGAATGCAGTTCAGTACATGCAACACAGGCGCCACTTTCCAGAGACTCGTCAACCTGATGCTCGTCGATCTCAACGAGGATCTCACCAGAGCTTGGATTCGGGCGTACATTGACGATATTTTGTGTTGTTCCGATGATGTTCAAGAACATTTAGGGCATTTGAGACGTTTATTTGCACGTTTACGATGGGCAAACTTGAAATTACAACCTGCTAAATGCAATTTTTCACATCCACTTTGAAATATCTCGGCCATCAAATCAGTGCAGCAGGAATTTCCCCTGCGCCGTCACGCACTGTGGCAATGACGTATCAACCGAAAGTGCATAGCAAACAGGATTTGCGACGTTTTTTAGGGAAATGTGTGTATTATTCACATTTCATTCCAAGTTTCAGCCGCATTGCCACACCCTTGTACAATGCGCTAAAGGGACGCATTCCAAAACATGGCGCTACTCATGTTGACTGGACAGAGGACATGCTTGATGCTTGGGCCACTTTGAAACATTGTTTATCCACTGCACCAGTATTTATTCATCCTTACCGTGATGGCAGGCCGTTTTATTTAGAGACTGATGCCAGTATAGTCGGTTTAGGAGCTGTGTTTTCCCAGTACGGGGACAACAATTTACTACATCCAATTTCTTTCATTTCTAAGCGTTTATTGCATCCTCACAAGACATTTTCCGCCGCTGAGCTCGAGAGTTTGTGCATTGCATGGGCGATAAGGCGCCTGGCTGATTTTGTGGAAGGGCAAAAATTAATTGTCATAACAGATAATTCAGGGATACAACAGGCGCTGAAGACACCATTTCACAGTAAATTGGAATGCTGGTCCATCTACGTTCAGAGTCACGTCACGCAATTCATCCATAGACCGGGAAAATTCAATTATGTCGCAGACACTTTGTCCAGAAACCCCATTTCTGAGGAGGAGTTTGGTGACAATGAACTGGATGAGCCTACAAAAATTGTGCACGGTTTAGCAGCGGGAATTCGAGTATCTGATGGCTACAACATCCCTGGTGAAATTCATAGTAAAAAGTTGTTGTCATTGCATACTGAAATTGATTGGCACCAGATTCAGTTAAATGACCCAGAACTGTCTCGGGTGATATCGCAGTTGAAAGATGACCAAAACAGCGTACCTGGCGCCATTTTGATTGATGAAGTCTTGTATTTCTCATTGCCAGGGGACCAAAATTGTTTCGCTATCTGGCCGCCGCAACTGTGGCAGCAGGCATGCCTTGAGCAGGCTCATATGGGTATATACGCCAGCCACAGCGGCCAAGAAAAAACAAAAAAATTGTTGTGTGAGTATTTTTCCTGGCCGAAGTTGAAGCAGGATGTTCTCTCTTTTTGTCAACATTGCTCCAATTGTATGCATTTTAAGCGCCACAGATTGCATCCTGGGCCATTGGGACAGGTAGAGACTCCTGGACAACCATTTGATGTATTACATATAGACACAATGCAGTTTGAACACTCCAACTCGAAATCAAAAGTCATTGTAGCAGTAGATGCTCTAACTTGTTACACCATTGCTTTTCCAGTTCCATCTATGCGGGCGGAAACGGTTCCAAAATCCATTTTGAAAAATATCTTTTACATCTATGGGGCGCCACGACTAGTGGTAACAGATCAAGGCACAGAGTATGTAAATGTTGAATTCCGCACGCTTTGTGCAAATTTTGGGGTCAAACATTCACCAGTTATGTCCCATAACCCAGCTGTGAGTGGGATGGTGGAGCAAGTGAATAGCCGGATTCGAGAGATTTATTCATTTGTTAAAAAACAACATCCTACCACTCATTGGAAAGAATTGTTACCATTAGTGATTTTAAAACACAACCTTTCTTCTAACAAAAATACAGGGTGCTGTCCAATTTTCTTAGTGTTTGGACACCTGCCACACTGGAATTTATTTTTTGTGGCAGCAAGAAATATTGAACCAAATTTCACGCAAATGGTTGCGAAGTCAAACAGCGACAAAAACAGAGCGAAATATAAGAAATATTTGGACTCTAAACATACTGTTCATATTGAAGCTGGCGATAAAATAATGTTACGGAATTTTGTGGCAGACAAAACTTTGCCGCGTTTTTCAGGGCCACACTTGGTGGCAGAGGTGATGGGCGCTGAATTATTTATCAAGGTGAATGATACTTTGATAAAAGTACCTAGCCAATATTGCTGGAAGATATCGGAGGGGTGATTTACTAGGCTGACATTGCGAAAGATTAATGCAGCGTGTGTGATAATTTACTGGTTCACTGACTTCCCTTCCGCTTTTTGATGGCAGCGTGCCACATGGCAGCGTGCCACATGGCAGCGTGCCATATTACTGTGATAAAGTGTGTAAATAAACAAAACGAAATTGAAAAACGTAAAATCGAATCAACTCTTCTAATATTGCCCTATTTACTACGAAATGCGACTATTCCATTCTATTTTGGTGGTTTTCGGTTGCTTCTTCGTTATTTATGCTGGCCGCGCGCGTCGCCCAAAAAGTTCCGGTAGCCGTTCACCACCACCTCTAAAAACACCTTCACGCGGCACTTCGCCTGCAGCGCCGTCGACCCCAGATTACGCTAATGTCGATAATTCCATGCAAGTAGACAATGGGCCGCAGCAAGTCTCTGACGATGACGACAGTAATAAATCTGCTGGCTCTGGCTCTGTACCATTCGAGGACAAATATCGGGCTGTCAAGGACATTTGTGAAAAATTAGGCCAAGATTTTGCTACCCTGGGAGCTAAATATTCGGACTTAAAATCTGATTTAGACGCTACCAGAAATCGCAATGAGGATAACCACAGAACAATTGTTGGCTTCCGAGTTCGGTTTTTTCAACGATGACTTCAAATTCTCCAAAATTGGTTATTTCCCCACCCAACAGATTGAAAACCGACATTTGGGTGAGGCGTTGGAGAAAACACACATTGGTACAGCGCGCACACCATTTGACACCGGGACCACGCAACTTGACAAACGATTTTGTAACAAATCCGACTGGCGACTGGAACAAGGTCTATCAGGGTCAGATAGCCGCGCATACAGTGAAATAGTAATGCAAAAACGTGTGTCACGGATTTCACGTGGGTTGACAGAAAGTGTGTGCTTGTAGTTCACACTGGGGCCAAATTCGGTACGGCGGTAGAACTTGGACGAGTTGATGTTGACATCGTCGATCTTCAAAAGCGCAAAATCTGTTTGGTCTTAAGAAACACAAAATCGCTCTCAAAAGCACAAAACCGCCTGCTTAGCATACAAGCCTCACACATCAGTAAATGAATGTAAGCCCACCGGAGGAAAGAACGTGGTGTCAGTTTGTGTGTTGACATCAGCACCCTCCGGCAACTGCACTGCATGCAGTCGCATTTCTAACTGCAGAATAGCGTCAGCTTGTTGCGCAATAGTTTTTTATTGAGATTTCACTAGTCTCGCTTTTCTCCAACGCCTCACCCAAATGTCGGTTTTCAATCTGTTGGGTGGGGAAATAACCAATTTTGGAGAATTTGAAGTCATCGTTGAAAAAACCGAACTCGGAAGCCAACAATTGTTCTGTGGTTATCCTCATTGCGATTTCTGGTAGCGTCTAAATCAGATTTTAAGTCCGAATATTTAGCTCCCAGGGTAGCAAAATCTTGGCCTAATTTTTCACAAATGTCACAATGTTCCAGTCGCCAGTCGGATTTGTTACAAAATCGTTTGTCAAGTTGCGTGGTCCCGGTGTCAAATGGTGTGCGCGCTGTACCAATGTGTGACCGGCTGACACCGGTACCACGTAGCTACCATAATTACCAAAGGCATCACCGCACCAGCAGGCATAGTGCACCAAAACGCCGCAATAATGCTCATTCTAGGCTGACCCATTACTAGGGTGTCAAAAAAATTTTTTTTACGGAAAACGAAAAACAGAAAGGTAAAAAAAAATTCTGCTGGAAAACGGAAAATGGAAAGGTAAAAAATTTCACTCAGCGGAAAACGGAAAACGGAAAGGTAAAAAAAATTTATCAGCCGGAAAACGGAAAATGGAAAAATGAAATGCCGGAAAACGTAACAAATCAGCCAAATCAGTTTGTGTGGTGATGTTGCGCAGACTGGCCAGGTAGTTGGGATTTCCAAGCAGAATCGAGCCATTGGCAGCAAACATCTTGACTCCAAGTTTTGTGAGCATGTCTCTCTCTTCACGTCTTTGTGAGCATGTCTGATACAGATTTGGATACAGATAAAAATTATGAATGACACAAGAATCTGGTAGAAAAAACACCATAGTGGAAAAAGATAAATACAGATTGGAAAAATAATGGAAAAATGCCAGAAAACTGAAAATTGAGCCAGAAAATGGAAAAATGGCCTAGAAAAATGGAAACGGAAAGGTAAAAAATTTTCAGCCTGAAAACGGAAAAATGGGCCAGAAAGACGGAAATGGAAAGGTAAAAAATTTTCAGCTGCTGGAAAACGGAAAACGGAAAGGTAAAAAATTTTCAGCTGCCGGAAAACGGAAAATGGAAAGGTAACAAAATTTCAGCTGCCGGAAAATGGAAAACGGAAAGGTAAAAAATTTTCCTGCGGAAAGGCGGAAACAGAAAACGGAAACGGAAATTTGAAACCCTACCCTTATGATAAATGCTGGTATCGCAAATATTCAGATTCTGACCATTAGTCGTTTTTTCTGAGGGAGGGATAGAGAAGATTTAGGGTTGATTTTGATGATGTTCAGTGTTGTGAAAGTGTTTGGGGTTTGTAGGTTTTGGAGTGATAGATTTTAAGTTTTTTGTTCTTTTTGGGAGAGGATCGATGCTGGATATGTGCTGTGGAAGTTTATTTCCCTTTGTTTGATATGTATTGGATGCCCGCGCGCACTCGAGATGGTTGAATGAATAAAGCTACAAATATTCTCCACAATTGAACTTTCATTATGCATAGGGCTTTGAAAATATTTCAAATCAATAGCAGTTTTTCTATTTTCCATACAATTTTTACGTTTTCCTTAGTACCCGGGTATTTTGGTCAGGAAAACGTAAAAAAATGTAATGGTATTTTTGTAAATGTAAATGTAAACGTAAGTATAAATACCCAAAAAACCGGGTATTTCGGGTAAACGTAAATATGTTTTTCCAACTCTGGAGGCAAAATAAAATGTGACCCACCCTATTAATGCCACCTCTCCAAAAGTGTGACCCCTTTGTGCTGGAAAGAATAATGCCTACACACACTAGTATTTCACAGTGCCTTCGGTGAAAACTAGGGTGTCAACAAAAACTTTTTGGTGGAAAACGGAAACGGAAACAGAAAAATTTTGGCACTTGCCGGAAAACGGAAACAGAAACAGAAAACTTTTGGCACTTGCCGGAAAACGGAAACGGAAATGAAAAATTTGCTGAAAGTATGCCGGAAACGGAAAAAATTTGCTGAAATTATGCCGGAAACGGAAAAAATTTGCTGAAATTTTGCCGGAAACGGAAAAAAATTTGCTGAAATTTATCTGGAAATAAAATTTTTTGCAGAAATCTCACTAGAAATAGAAAAAAATTCACATAATTGAGAACCTGCATGCATGTTTACCAGTTTGGCTACAACAGAAAACATAAAATTGAGCTAGAAACTAGAAAAACATTGAAAAAACAGACAATTGAACCGGAAAATTAAAAAAAGCCGGAAAAACTGAAAATTTAGCCGGAAAACGGAAGATGAGCCGGAAAAATGGAAACAGAAAAAAAATTTAGCAGCCGGAAAACGGAAACGGAAATGGAAAAAAATTTGCCTGCGGAAAGCGGAAACGGAAAACGGAAAACGGAAAGTTGACACCCTAGTGAAAACTGCAATTTTTTCAAATGCAGATTAATCAACGCGGTGGAATGATTCAAAAAAAATTAAATTAATGAAAGTTTCAATTTGAATATTTGAAAAGTAAAACGCATATGGCATACAATAGGAGTAGACTGGATGTGGCCATGTGGCGATTTCAGTTTCACAAAACTAGTGTGCAAAGGGCCGATGCGACAGTCACATTACTAGGACATCTACGGTATGTTTATTATGTAAACATCATAATGATAAAATGTGATTTTTCTTTGAAATATTTCTCAATGGACTTCATTGCAAAGACAATAAGGAACACCAGGCAGAAGTCCCGAGTGGCGATGGAAAAGCGCCACGGCGCTTGGCGCCGTTATGCTTTGGTGCTTTGGCACTTGGCACTGTTCATCTGTGGCGCATTTGGCGCCTGACGCTGGTACT
This sequence comes from Sphaerolaimus hirsutus, assembly GCA_964036195.1. NCBI lineage: Eukaryota > Metazoa > Nematoda > Chromadorea > Monhysterida > Sphaerolaimidae > Sphaerolaimus > Sphaerolaimus hirsutus. The sequence goes on along the minus strand of OZ038454.1, from coordinate 1,653,945 downwards.
TAAAGAATCGCCAAAAAAGCGCCAGACAGTGCAAAACGAGCAGCATTCATATACGACATAGACACGTACCTAAAATATAAACAAGTGTGGTACCAAATACTTTTTGATATTACATATAATATATAGTGGTTGTGGAGCAGGGTTGGTTTTAGTATAATTGTGTTTACTAAAATTTTAGTAAAATTGTATAAAAATTGTATTTTATGTTTCTTTTATTTTTCAATTTTCCATTTTATTTTTTTCTAATTTTTTATATTTTCCATTTTATTTTTAACGTCTACTTTTGGCCATGGGCAGGATTGGTTTCAGTAAAATTCTTTTGACTAAAATTGTAGTAAAATTGTATAAAAATTGTATATTATTTTAATTTTATTCATGTTTCATTGTATTTTATGTTTCAATTTTCCAGATTATTTTTATATTTTTCTGAGTTTTCGCCAGCCCTGCCGTGCAGCCATGTGATAGCATTGGCATAGTGGCACATTGTGTAGCATAGCAAGTGGTCATTTCTGCCTAACCATTATTTTTACTTGTTATGTAATAGAACACTGTTCAAATCAAATCAAATCAAATAAAGTTTACTCGGCTCGGACCTCTAGAGTCTAATGCAAGTAAATAAACAACACACGTTGAACACCCATCGATTACTCCTAAATTGCGGCCTTACACAGGTGAGTTTTGTACGACGCATAAACATTTGTTTACCAACATCCAGGCGATATCTGAAGTAACTTAAATTGAACTTGAGAATGGTGGAGATGAAAGTTGGAAACTGTAAGAGTCTAAAAACATCCTAAGTAAAAGAAAGGAACGTGGCAGACAACATTGCCAATAGCACCGAAATAAACACTCTAGAACCCCACGACACGGGTTTGAACTGCTCATAAAAAGTGTTGAGCAACATAACGATTGCATGTTTTAAAACACGGAAAAGTAAAACGTGAGATACATTCACAAGAGATGAGTCATACATGAAAATTGAACCGTGTCTGCAAACTCCTGAACCTTTGTTCTTTCCATTTTCCGATACATTCCCTACTTTTCCAGAATTTTGTGTACTTGGAATGTCCATAAAAAAGGAGAGAAGGTCATCTGTCCAAACAAAGTATTGTAAAAGATTGTTTTCCTTGATTTGTTTGCACTATTGCTGGTTTGAGTCTATCCAAAGTTTCCAAAATTTGCCAAACGAAATCCGATTTCCACGGTTTGCAGACTTTATACACACTCATTGAACATCATTTACAGGAGATCATCTCCTAAATTTACCCGTCATTGTCTGTTTCAAACCACATCATAACATCATTGATCAAATCATGGAATTGTGTCGCAAAACTCGTATACTCCTAATTGTATCTACATAATATTGTTACATCTTTGTACATTTCCGTGGTGGCTGAGACCTGCTGGCTTATCCTCACTAGTTCGGCGTCCCGCTTGCGAACGATAAACCGTCACAGCGTTCTGCCTCCCCAGCGAGGACACCAGACAGTATCTCCAGATATTCCGATGCTTGGATACGCATTTTGTGGCACACTGCGGCATCAAACACATTACTAGGAATCTGTCTCTCAATATTATGGGGGTTTTGTCGTGAATTCAAAGCCGCCGCTGCCTTGGGTGTGGAGAGCACCTCTCCACACTGTCGGCTGCAGCAGTCTTCACTAAGCAACCTCACCCAAGCTTTGTGCCAGAGTGTCACCATCGGATGTTGGCACTGTCCCAAATAATGGGAAAGTGTGATCCAAAATGACCACCCTAGTGCTTCGCATAATGGACAGTTAATCCATTGCCTAGTTTTGTTGTGCCTAAAGCGTAATTGTTGTATTTTCGGAAGCCACCCATGTCTTCCCGCAAACCATGCATGTTCATTTGTTTGTAGTGTTTCTGGTATTAGTGGTGTTATCTCATCTAAAACTTGATTTTCTTTTTGCACACTTTGTTGTCCTGTTGTCCTAGATTTCAACCCAACTTCCCAGCCGTAGTGTTTGCATGTTGTTAGTATTTCGTTTTTGTGACAATTTTGTGAGTTTTCTAACCCTACCTCTCTCTTTGCTCCCGTTGCACGGCCCCGTGGTGAGTTTTTCCTCATTGAACCCGCATTCCCCCTTTGACTTTGTACGCCCCATATTCTTGCTGCTAATTTGGTTGTCTCCAAAGCTTTGTTCAATTCCAGATAATCATTATATCTGATTACATTATACTTATATCAGCATTCCATCGTTCTGATATGCCAGTCCATCCCTAGCAGCTTATTTGAAATATTTCTCCCCACCCCGCCCAATTGTCGGTACAGCCCTAATTGTAAGGCTGTCATTTGTTTCAGCGCCGTTTTTGATATTCCCGTTATTTCACTGCTGTACATAACTGTACTTGCAACATACGCCCAGAGCATGTTCAACGCCCAAATTTGCCGTCTGCTGTGTTTTCCAACTTCCTTAGCCAGGAACCTGCCTTTTGTGAGCTTGTCCATGTAGCTGTTTTTTGCGCCTGAAAAGGGTCTCATCCGCTACTCAGCTTTATCCCCAAATATTTTGTTTCATCACATTCTTTGATAACTTGTTGGTTCTCATCGTGATCAATCCCCAATTCCCAGTTCCTGTATGGATCTGCTTTTCTTCTGAAATGCATCACCATACTTTTCTGTTCACTTATTCCAACTCCCCACTCATAACTCCAGTCCGTGAATGTGTCCATTACGCATTGCAGATCTTCATCGGTGTTTGCCATCAGTATGACGTCATCCACAAAGAAACCTGCTGGTATTTTTCTCCCCCCTAATTTTGCTCCTATCCCTAGTCGTTCCAGTTTGGTCCGTAAGTCCGCCATATACAGGACGTATAGTGTCGGGCTTAGGCAGCACCCCTGGCGTACCCCTAGTGGATAGTCTAAGTTTTCTGTGCTAACATCATTGTATTGTAAGTAACATTGCTGACCTGTGTAAGTGCCTTTTATGGCCGTACATAGCTTCTTGCCGTACCCATAGTCTCTCAGTTTGACCAACAAGCAATCCCTGTTCACTCTATCGAAGGCTTTGACTGCATCCACCAAGCAGGCTGACAGTTTGTTTGTCTCTGCTAGGCATCCCTGTAGTATCACGTGGTTGTCCATTGTTCTTCTGTTTGCTCTATAACCGGCCTGCATATCGCCGAAAGCATTGCTTACTTCAAATGCATTCATCAGCTGCTTATTCAAGATTGAGTAATATAGCTTAAGTATATTGCACTGAATTCCCACCGTCCGATAGTTGTTTACATCCGACTTCGATCCCTTTTTATGCAGTAGGACAAGTTTGCATGTTTTCGCTTTGTTTGGGATAGCCTCCTGACCGTCGAACCACAGATTCATTTGATTTGTCAGGGCTGCCAGTAGGTGTCTCCCAGGCATTCTTATCATTTCATGTGATATCCCCGTTGTGCTTGCCGACTTCCCCAGCTTCATTTTTCTGCACGCCTCCAATGTCTCGAGCTGTGATATTTCCATGTCCATTTCTTCAGATAGATTTCTATCTATCACCACTTTCATCCCATGGTCTGTGTCGAAGCAGGTTTTTTCTATATTTGGAGATTGTATTCGTTTCTTGTTTGCCTTATTGTTGCCTTATTGTTGCCTTATTAGACTGTTGTTGTAGTTGTACTGGCACTACATTCTATTAACATGCATTCCCATAGTTGTATAGGGCTTTGAGTGATTGGTCTGAACCGTTAACTTTATGTTTCAACCAATCTTGAGTACTGAGCACTTGTGTGTTTAGGTCAGTTGATGTACATTGACTCATTTTCCCTCATCATTCATGTCCCCTTTGGGGGGTGACCATCTATGAATATGAGATGCTAAGACTTTGAGACCCGTGTCACCGAGCGATGTTCCACCAAAACGCAACGACACCACATCTCAAACACAAATATCCTCTGGTTGTTGGCGTCGTGGACTTGGCTTTGCCTCTTGCCCAAGGTCCACATTAGGGTGTCAAATTTCTGTTTCTGTTTTCCGTTTCCACCTTTCCGCAGGAAAATTTTTTACCTTTCCGTTTTCCGTTTTCCGGCAGCTGAAAATTTTTTACCTTTCCGTTTTCCGTTTTCCGGCAGCCAAAAAATTTTTACCTTTCCCTTTTCCGTTTTCCAGCAGCTGAAAACTTTTTACCTTTCTGTTTCCGTTTTTCCGGCCCATTTTTCCGTTTTCCGGCTGAAAAATTTTTACCTTTCCATTTCCGTTTTACCAAACCATTTTTCCATTTTCTGGCTCGATTTTCAGTTTTCTGGCATTTTTCCATTGTTTTTCCAATCTGTATTTATCTTCAATTGGCTCATCACATTGTGTTGTTTTTGTCTCTTGGAGCAGCATTGACAACTGGGATTTCAGGGTCAGTGAAACAGGTGCTGTGAACCCAATTGGGTTGTATGCTGACACCAATAATTTATTCAAGTTTCATCTGGTTAGTGTTGTGATGCTGTCAATTTGCAATTTTGGTGTTGATATTGCCAGCATGTCCATTTGGTGATTTTATTTCATGCCCATTACTGCAACAATTTTATTCACCTTTGGACTCCTGTCGTTTTCTGCTATTTCATTCATGACTGATCTGGAGTTTGACAGCCATTCCCTCATGTTCATAGAACATTGGTTAAATAAAGATTTGACTTTGTAATATAGTTCTAAAGCTTCAACTTCATTTGTGACACTCATGATGAAGTTATCGACGTAAATGTTGTTTATTATCATCGCCAACTGGTTTTGTTCCCCTTCATTTTCTTCATATTCATTCATGTTGTTTATTGTCACATTTAAATGGTATTTTATGACTGCTCCCAAAATTGCTGGGCTGCAGACAAGTCCAAACAGTACGCGTTTAAAACGAAGTACTATTAAGTTATTTTCAGTTACTGGTTTTGAGGCATCTTTCAGCCAGAAAAATTGTGTGTAGTCTCTAGCTTGGTCATCCAATCCTATTTGCAAAAATGCTTTTTCAATATCAGCAATTAATGCTAGATTGCCTTCCCTGAACCTCAGGAGTAGGCCCAGTGCTAATGGTGTTGTAATTGGTCCTCTAAAAAAGCACTCGTTGAAACTGGGCTTACCTGCCGACCCATCGTACACAATTCTGCATGATGTTGATTTGGCTGGTGTGGCAGGTAATGAATCCCCTTGTTGTCTGTTTTGTCATCACAGATCTCAATTATTCCCTTTTCTAGTTGGTCGTCCAAAACTTTCTGGTATTGTTCGAATAAGTTTGTATCTTTGTTGAATCTTCTTATCAGTGATTTAAACCGCACCAAGGCTTCTGCTTTTCCCGTGGGCAGGTCACTGATACTCTCTTTATACCTCCAGTCAATATAGTATCGTTTGTTGTTGTCATTGAATTTTATGCTATTTATTATCATCTCCTCTGCAATGTTGTCATCAATTGCAAAGGGCCATCAGTGATTCCCACTGCTTCTAGACTGTGAAATTGTCGTAGTGTTTCCTTTCCTATGGCCACTATAACTACTTTTTGATGATTTTTTGTTGGTTCAGTTAAGCTTGAACTACAAGTGAAGTTACAGGCATGATCCATAGTTGCAGAATGTACAGCTACCACAATCAAAGCCAAACAGGCAAACCTGCATGCAGGTTTTCCTTCTGCAAATTTGTCTATTACCGTGCTAATTTCACTTTATTTTTTTCCATTTCCATGAAAATTTTGCTTTCCATTTTCCGTTTTCCGGCATTTCATTTTTCCGTTTTCTGTTTTCCGGCCGACAATTTTTTTTACCTTTCCATTTTCCGCTGAGTGAAATATTTTTACTTTTCCGTTTTCTGGCAGAATTTTTTTTTCCTTTCCGTTTTCTGTTTTCCGTCAAGTGAAAAAAATTTACCTTTCCTTTTTCCATTTTCCGTAAAAAAATTTTTTTGACACCCTAGTCCACATGCCAATCCAGCTGAAACTCACTGCACGTTTCTCATCTGTGCACCACAGACTCGGTACGCAGTCAGCCCCGTTTCCCGTGTGCACAACATGGTGATCGTACTGGCTTGAAACTTCTCAAGCCTTTGTGAACCCGCCCGCCCCCGACTGTCCAACAATGACATCAATCAATCAACCCCAATCAAACCTGTGGCAGCACCTGCCAGCAAGAGCAGCCCCCCGCCGCGCGCCACAAGAGCGCATGCATGACACGAAAGATGTCAAATGCAAAAACCCTGGCCGTCAAAGCAGCAACCGGGAACAGAGGCAAACAGGTTGATAGTCCAACAGAGACACCGACAGCCTAAACCCTGGCCATCAAGCAGCAACACCAGGAATTGAGGCAAACAGGTCAGCCGTCAAGCAGCTACACCGACAGCCTAACCATCCCAGTGTCAAGCAACGACACTGACAGCCCAAAAACCCTGGCCGTCAAAGCAGCAACCGGGAACAGAGGCAAACAGGTCAGTGGTCCAACAGAGACACTGACAGCCTAACCCCGGCCATTAAGCAGCAACACCAGGAACTGAGGGAAATAGGTCGGCAGTCAAGCAACGACACTGGAAACTTGAACCATCATGCCGGCTGGCAATCACTGACACCTGTAAATAAAAACATGACTCTGGCCATCAATCAGTAACACTGGTCAATAAAAATAAACCCTGGCTATCAATCAGCAACACCAGTAGAACCCACACACTCAACAATCAAACAGCAACATTGATGCATCAGGCAACTCACCACACACCAACCAGCTATGTCAATGCACAGTATTCCAATACACACCTCTGAAACAGTGCCCCTACATGAAGTCCACAATAAGGCAGACACATTTTTCCTGCACAAGACACCACCATCCAGCCTGCCACCTCCAACCAGTACACCAAATCACCAAGTACCATGCAATTCTGATCACCCACACCACCCATTCAACATACCAGCCAAGCAGCAACCAGCGGTCAGTGCACCAGTGATGGCATTCAAGGGATAGAGGAACTACAGGAAAGGCAAGGAACACTCCAAGGCAGTGATCATGCACAATGGTGACATTTCTGTTTATTGGGTGAATGTTGTTTTTCTATTGTAATTGGTGTTTGTTGTGATTTTTGTATGAATTTGATTATTGTTTTTCAGTCAGTTCCCCCCAGTAGGGTGAACTTGGGGGGGGGGGACTGTTGTAGTTGTACTGGCACGACATTCTATTAACATGCATTCCCATAGTTGTATAGGGCTTTGAGTGATTGGTCTGAACCGTTAACTTTTATGTTTCAACCAATCTTGAGTACTGAGCACTTGTGTGTATAGGTCAGTTGATGTACATTGACTCATTTTCCCTCATCATTCATGTCCCCTTCGGGGGGTGACCATCTATGACTATGAGATGCTAAGACTTTGAGACCCGTGTCGCCGAGCGACGTTCCACCAAAACGCAATGACACCACATCTCAAACACAAATAACCTCTGGTTGTTGGCTTCGAGGACTTGGCTTCGCCTCTTGCCCAAGGTCCACATGCCAATCCAGCTGAAACTCACTGCACGTTTCTCATCTGTGCACCATGGACTCGGTACGCAGTCACCCCCAAAATCGCCCATCTATCTAAATATCTATCCATGCGGCTTCTCAGCTATCTATCTATGCAATAGGCAAAATTTGGGGCCACGATCTCCTTACTCCCCCAAATTGGCCAGCTATCAATTTATCTGGATTTATAAGAATTTTTATCAGTATTTTTGGTTAAAATCGTTAATTTTCATACCTTCATCATGCCTTTTTATGTTTTTTCGATTCTTTCTGCATTTGAGGACGCCAAAGGGCGCCGCGCCATGGCGCGATTGGCGCTTGGCGCCCGTTTTCCCGTGGCGCCCCTGGCGCCTGGTGCTCTGATTTTGAATGGCGCCCTGGCGCCCTTCTTCCATGACGCCCTTGGCGCTTGACGCCTTTCTACCGTGACGCCCTTGGCGCCTGGCGCCCATATGTGAAATAGCGCCATGGTTCCATTTGCGATTGGCGCCTTTTTTCTGGCGCTGTTCCATCACTACTAGTGACACTAGGCAAATATTTGTCACTTTATTTCCGTCTTATCAGTTTATATTAATTATGCTTGGACCTGGGTCAGTTATAACTTGATAGATCCATGCCATTATAAAGCAGCCTCACTATAACAGCTCTCAGTGAAACAGTGACATCGAGAATTATTTTCAGTTTTGCCGAAAGTTTCACCAAAAGAAATTTAATACCCAAACATGTATGAGTATTCCATAAAAATCTATATTCTAGTCACAATGTTTTTCACAATTTCAACATCGCAACGAAATCACCATGACGATTCAATTGGCTGCAGCCTTTTACCATTGGAAGATTGCCAAATTACTGATTTGTCGCACCCATTTGATTCCAATACGATGTATTGGCCTGGTTCGACAAGATTTAAACATAAAGTTGCCAAAGAGGGTGAGACTTTTTCTTCAGACTTTTTGAGGGGGGGGACTATTCAAAGGGGGGACTATTCGAGAAAATACGATAGTAATGTAGTGTCAAAATGGAGTACGTGTCAAGTGTTAAGTAACCATGTTAAAAACTGTCTCCCATTAGTTATTCTAAGTTCTCTGAGAAAAGCCATGTCCAAGCGTTTGACCAATTTTGAAACACAGCAGGGCATAGGCGGCGTAAGTGCTTGTGCACTTGTGAATGTCACAAGCGGAATTTTCGGTGTCACAAGCAGAAATACCTAGCTTACCTAGTAAAAAGTGCACAAGGTCAAATTTTGGCCAATGTGATTGTGAATGTCACAAGCACAAATTGGGACCTTGCGCCGCCTATGCAGCAGGGGCCAGTTCCGCAAGTTAAAAGTAGAGAGTAAAAATTGAAGAGTAGAGTAAAACGGCAAGTGGCAAGTAAAGAGTACTGATGGAATGGCGCCGTGGCGCTGGCGCCCTTAAATGGCGCCAAAGGGCGCCAGCGCCATTGGCGCTTGGCGGCCTTTTCTGTGGCGCCATCTGGCGCCATCATTTTGAATGGCGCCATGGCGCCGTTGGCGCTTGGCGCCATTTTCGCTGGCGCCAATTTGGCGCCCGGCGCCATTGTTTTGGATGGCGCCGGTAATGGCGCCAAGATGCCAGAATGAACCCTCATATTTGACCACCTTCAATTACTTTTTCTACTGAATGATGCAATTTAGGTGAAATAGAACATACCGTATTTCCTCGAAATACCCCCCCCCCCTCGTTTGACCCCACCCCCCCTCTCAAGACCACTATGAAACAATCACCCCCCCCCCCCCTCGAAATACCCCCCCCCCCAGATTGAGTGTAAAGAGAACGTACATGACAAATACTGCAGTTTGTGTTCTGCGTAGTGCAGAACACACGTTAAAACAATGTTGGAATCACGTTAGAACAGTGTTTATACTATCTACGTACTAATATTAGTATACAGGAGTTGATATATGTCAGTTATTGATGCATTTTTCTACCCCAGCGCACATCACAAACCACGATTTTGTACTAGGATTTCAAAAAATTTCCTGTGAAATAATCACCCCCCTCGAAATACCCCCCCTCGTTTAACCCCCCCCCCCTCTCGGGAGCACTATGAAACAATCACCCCCGGGGGGTATTTCGAAGAAATACGGTATTCACCTTTGTAATTTTTGCCAGCATTGCAAGTTTAGGTATACATTAATGGCTTTATGCCAGATTAACTGCAACTCTTCATATAACAATTGGAAAAATGTGAATCTAAGGTGATTTTTTTCAAAATCCTTACATAATTGATTAGCTATTTACAATGCACTTTATTTCCATGAAATACCCTCGGCGGTGGGGGTTATTATTTTCCCAGCTTATTCTAACCTGGGGGTATTTTATTGAGCGAGGTTTATCCAAGGAAACACGGTAGTTGCATTAGGAAGGGGCTGGACGGTCTACATACTTAGTTACTGTATTTGCTTGAATAATTCCACTTGGAAACTATTTTTGTCTGACGTTGTTTAGGGGGAACTATATATATAAGGGGAGGAATAATTCAAGCAAATACAGTATCTCTATAGACCTTAAGCGATGAAAAGGTAATACATTTCCTTGAAATACCCCCAGGGGCCAGATTTAATTCTCCCTGCAGATTTGTAGGGTAGGGCGTACGCCCGATAGATTTTTTAAAGTTCAGCCGCATCGACGCACATGCACCGAGAGCGAGGCGGTCTGTAAAATATACGAAACCATCCCTTATAGTCGCCGATATTGCAATATGACGTATATCGCTTCGATTTTGGCCCGGAAATCACGATTTCGTCATTGCTTGGCGGTCTGCCAATTCGTTTTTTATTTTATTTTGTCGGGCAGGTTACTCGCATAAGTCGCGCTTTTGTACGCTCGTGCATGCATTTCTTTCTCGTCGCTGCCCTCATGGTTTCGGTTGCAGACAGTGAACGCTAAAAAAGTGACCACCTGACTACACAAAAGCGTGACCTTTGCGAGTAACCCGCCCGACAAAATAAAATGAAAAACGAATTGGCAGACGGCCAAGTAATGACGAAATCGTGATTTCCGGGCCAAAATCGAAGCGATATACGTCATATTGCAATATCGGCGACCTTAAGGGATGGTTTCGTATATTTTACAAACCGCCTCGCTCTCAGTGCATGTGCGTCGATGCGGCTGAACTTTAAAAAATCTATCGGGCGTACGCCCTACCCTACAAATCTGTAGGGAGTATTAAATCTGGCCCCAGGGGGTTATTTTTTTCATATTGCAGGTTTTGAGGGGTGATTAATCGAGGGAGGGGGCATTTCGAGGGAGAGGGTAATTATTTGAACAGTATTTTTCATAGTGCATTTTTCATTTTGAGGAGGGAAGTTCAAGGAAATGCGGTAATGCAATTTCATAAAAGTTCTGGTGAAACGAACTCGAATAAGTGCCTTAGAGATTACCTAACCGCTTAAGTGATGAAATAATAAAACCTGAGGTATTTTCACCAAGTATGGTATACAATATTCACGATAAGATTAAATTTGTGGTTTGTGTCACCATTAGTGATGGAAAAGCACCGGGGCACTGGTGATGGTGCGGTGCGCTGCCATTTTTCGGGGGTCCCCTACCAGTGCCGGTGCCATTTTTTCCAGAATAGCGCCGGTGCCGGTGCGGTGCGGTGCCATTTTTCTTGCCGGTGCCCACGGTGCCAGGTGTCCTTTCTGAGGAATGGCACCAGTGCCGGTGCGGTGCGGTGCCATTTTTCCCGGTGCCTTTTCCATCACTAGTCACCATCATAAAAATAGTACGTGTTGCTCTTGTATAAATGCTTCCATGATTCTATACAAGCTAAAGTAGTGAACTTCTTGTTGGCGCCATTGTTTCTGCCCGGCGCCATTTTTTTAGATGGCGCCATGGCGCCATTGGCGCCCGGCGCCATATTTCTGAATGTCGCCATTGGCGCCTGGCGCCATTTTTTCTAGCGCTTTTCCATCACTATTAAAGAGTAGAGTAAAAATTGAAGAGTGAAGTAAAAATTGAAGAGTAAAGTAATAAGTAGAGTAAAAACTGAAAAGTAGAGTAAAAAATAAAAAAAGTGCCAAATGTAGAGTAAAGTGTCAATTGTGTATCCAAATCTTATGTTTTCGTATCCAAATCTTATGTCGAAAAAGAAGATTTGGATACAAAAACATAAGATTTGGGTACGAAAAAATAAGATTTGGATACACAATTGACACTTTAGTTTACATTTGGCACTTTTTTTATTTTTTACTATACTTTTCAATTTTTACTCTACTTATTTCTTTACTCTTGAATTTTTACTTCACTCTTCAATTTTTACTCTACTCTTTACTTGCCACTTGCCGTTTTACTCTACTCTCCAATTTTTACTCTCTACTTTTTACTTGTGGAACTGGCCCCAGGTACTAAACACCTTCCCGGTCACGTCCGGCAGCCATTTTTTTATTTTACTTCTTACATCCTATCCCCAGTTCTAGGGTGCCTCAGAGGCTGAAACTTGGGGGAGATATTGGCGCAACCCCCCTCTACTTCGCATGAATTGGAAGGGTTGCGGCGACCCCTCTCAGGGTGGGTCGCCCTAAGTGCAAATTTTTTTTTGGCTTTTTTGGTGTCCCACAGCAGGTCCGGCACCCGCTGATTTCTGAGCTGTGGGAGGGGTATAAATCTAAAGTTTTGTGGATGTGTTACTAACACCACTCCCATACTATACACTATTCAATAATGTGAAATAAATGTGAAAAGTTTCTCAAAAATTTGCTTATTCTCTAAAAAACACCACTCCCCAATAGATGGATGACCAAAAATTCACTTTTCAGTACTTTGTTATTAGACACTTGAAGATCTGGTTTACAATACTTTAATGGGACGGGTTTGATGTTTCAAGTTATGTAAAGAACCATACCTCTAAAATGCATGCATTGCAAAATCTACTTGGGGGGAATTTCAAAGTGAAAAATTTGTAAATTTTTGTTCCTGCAATGATGTCATTATGATGTCATAAAATTCGCCCTAAGTAAATTTTGCAATGCAGGCATTTTAGGGGTATGATTCTTTACATAACTTTAAACATCAAACCCTTCCCTTTAAAGTATCGTAAACCAGCTCTTCAAGTGTCTAATAAAAAAGTTCCAAAAAGTGAATTGACCGGGAAGGTGTTTATTTAAGGTTATGGTAAAGCTGGCATACATGTCAAGTGTGCACTATTATACAGGGTGGGGCAATTGAGACCTACGCTCTAGATTTCGTATAACTTGTCACTGGGTGGTCGGATGCACATCAAATTTTAGGTCAACATTCACAACTAAATAGGAAAGGATCCTATAGAAAATATGGCTGCGATAGCTTTACTCGTTATTCAAGTTATTAATGCAAACGCGTAATTGTCACTTTACCACCACCCCGTGATAGGTTTCATAAATATGGGATCCACTTTTCGGGACCCGGATCGGGATTGGGATTGTTTTTTCAGTTTTTTTTCTCTCTTTTTATTTGCAGTGGCATGCAACGATGGAAAAAACATAGAAATTGAACACAGAAACTCATTGAGTTTCTGTGTTTTTGTTTTACACAGAAACACGGAAACTCATAAATTTTGAAAAACTCAAAACTCAAATGAGTTTTTTTTTGGAGAACACAGAAACACAGAAACACGGAAACACAGAAAAGTTTTTTGAGTTTTTGTGTTTTTTTTTCAGCGAAGCGGTTGAATGCACATTAATTCAGTTAAACCTAGGGTGTCAAAAAAATTTTTTTACGGAAAACGGAAAACGGAAAGGTAAAATATTTTCACTTTACGGAAAACGGAAAACGGAAAGGTAAAAAAAAATTTTCTGCCGGAAAACGGAAAACGGAAAGGTAAAAAAATTTCACTCCACGGAAAACGGAAAACGGAAAGGTAAAAAAAAATTGTCGGCCGGAAAACGGAAAACGGAAAAATGAAATGCCGGAAAACGGAAAACGGAAAGCAAAATTTTCACGGAAACGGAAAAAAATAAAGTGAAATTAGCATGGTAATAGACAAATTTGCAGAAGGAAAACCTGCATGCAGGTTTGCCTGTTTGGCTTTGATTGTGGTAGCTGTACATTCTGCAACTATGGATCATGCCTGTAACTTCACTTGTAGTTCAAGCTTAACTGAACCAACAAAAAATCATCAAAAAGTAGCCATAGTGGCCATAGGAAAGGAAACACTACGACAATTTCACAGTCTGGAAGCAGTGGGAATCACTGATGACCCCTATGCAATTGATGACAACATTGCAGAGGAGATGATAATAAATAGCATAAAATTCAACGACAACAACAAACAATACTATATTTACTGGCTGTATAAAGAGAGTATCAGTGACCTGCCCACAGGAAAAGCAGAAGCCTTGGTGCAGTTTAAATCACTGATAAGAAGATTCAACAAAGATCCAAACTTATTTGAACAATACTGGAAAGTTTTGGACGACCAACTAGAAACGGGAATAATTGAGATCTGTGATGACAAAACAGACAACAAGGGGATTCATTACCTGCCACACCAGCCAGTTATCACGCCATCCAAATCGACATCATGCAGAATCGTGTACAATGGGTCGGCAGGTAAGCCCAGTTTCAACGAGTGCCTTTTTAGAGGACCAATTACAACACCATTAGCACTGGGCCTACTCCTGAAGTTCAGGGCAGGCAATCTAGCATTAATTGCCGATATAGAAAAGGCATTTTTGCAAATAGGATTGCATGACCAAGCTAGAGACTACACACGATTTTTCTGGCTGCAAGATGCCTCAAAACCAGTAACTGAAAATAACTTAATAGTACTTTGTTTTAAACGCGTACTGTTTGGACTTGTCTGCAGCCCAGCAATTTTGGGAGCAGTCATAACATACCATTTAAATGTGACAATAAACAACATGAATGAATATGAAGAAAATGAAGGGGAACAAAACCAGTTGGTGATGATAATAAACAACATTTACGTCGATAACTTCATCATGAGTGTTACAAATGAAGTTGAAGCTTTAGAACTATATTACAAAGTCAAAGCTTTATTTAACCAATGTTCTATGAACATGAGGGAATGGCTGTCAAACTCCAGATCAGTCATGAATGAAATAGCAGAAAACGACAGGAGTCCAAAGGTGAATAAAATTGTCGCAGTAATGGGCATGAAGTAAAATCACCGAATGGACATGCTGGCAATATCAACACCAAAATTGCAAATTGACAGCATCACAACACCAACCAGACATAACTTGAATAAATTATTTGTGTCAGCATATGACCCAATTGGGTTCACAGCACCTGTTTCACTGACCCTGAAATCCCAGTTGTCAATGCTGCTCCAAGAGACAAAAACAACACAATGGGCTGAGCCAATTGAAGATAAATACAGATTGGAAAAACAATGGAAAAATGCCAGAAAACTGAAAATCAAGCCAGAAAATGGAAAAATGGCCTGGTAAAACGGAAACGGAAAGGTAAATATTTTTCATACGGAAAACGGAAAAATGGGCCGGAAAAACGGAAACGGAAAGGTAAAAATTTTTCAGCTGCCGGAAAACGGAAAACGGAAAGGTAAAAATTTTTCGGCTGCCGGAAAACGGAAAACGGAAAGGTAAAAATTTTTCAGCTGCCGGAAAACGGAAAACGGAAAGGTAAAAAATTTTCCTGCGGAAAGGCGGAAACGGAAAACGGAAACGGAAATTTGACACCCTAGTTAAACCAAACAAGATAAGATAAGCATCTATAGTATGTAAATATGTACATAATGTATTCATATTTTATAATGGTACAAAAAAGAAATTCAAGATGGCATGCACATCTCATGGTGGATTTGACAATTTAAGTTTCAACATTTAAATATACCTTATTACCTTTAATTAACCCCCCCCCCTTGAATCAACTCCCCTTAAAATCGACTGGTGAAATAATAAGCCCCGCCACCCTCAAAATACCCCCTTCCGGGATGATGTATATCATGTATCCAATGTACATGATGTACTTATTACTGCTAATTACACATAGACTGTACTAGGTTGTGTAGCTAAATATCTACATGTTTTTTTCAAATATATCCTGTTTGTACGCATTTATAACCTGTTTTGGGTACGTAAATGCCTACTATTTTCTATGATCCTTACAAAACTTTCTGACGAAATAATAATGCCCATGGGGGTATTTCAAGGTAATAAGGTAGTTGTAGTTCAAATCAATTTCCTTAGTCTTCCATACAGTGCACATCCATTGAAGAATATTGGAGTACTGCGTAAATTGTCATTTCTGGGGATTTTGTTGCTGGTGTTGTGATGTTGATGTCCTCATTGTGGACATTTTTTGACACTGAATGAATACACAAATGTTATGTGGTGTCAAAACATGTGCAAAACCAATATTTTATGAGAAAACCACTGTTTCCTGATCGAAATGCTGTAAATCAAAAATTTTTTGGGGAAAACTCAAAATTTTTGGAAAAACTCATGTTTAAAAAAAAAAAAACTCAAAGAACACAAGTTTTTACAAAAAACACAGAAATAAAAACAGAGTTACTCAAGTTTTTTTCAAGAAAAAAACTCAAAACACTGGTATTCATTTTTGAAAAACTCAAAACACAGAAAGTGTTTTTTTGGAGAACTTACCCATCGTTGGTGGCATGCCAAAATGCGTGCTCGCTAGTGATGGAAAAGCGCCAGAGAAAAGGGCGCCATGGCGCCATTCCAAATATGGGCGCCAGGCGCCACGGAAAAAGGGCGACAAGCGCCAAGGGCGACAAGCGCCAAGGGCGACAAGCGCGAAGGGCGCCATGGCGCCATTCAGAAACAGAGCGCCAGGCGCCAGGGGCGCCACGGGAAAAGGGCGCCAAGCGCCAATGGCGCCAAGGCGCGGAGCCATTTGGCGCCCTGAAATGGCGCCAGCGGCACATGGTGAAAAATCCCTGTAGTAAATGTACAAAGAAATCTGAAAATTTTAAAAACGTGAAGAGCAAAATCAGTCAACTTCCGATATGTTAAACTGTTCAGCCATTTTGTGATTATTTGAAGAGATATAGTAGTTAAATTAACGCATCGGTGCATCAGATGCTTCCCTAGAATGCCTGTATATTTGATAAATGACGTGACATGATGAATAATGTCCTGGCAATCGGCAGTAGAAGGAATTACCGTATTTCCTCGAAATACCCCCCCCCCCTCGAAATACCCCCCCCTCGAAATACCCCCCCTCAAAATGGACACTATGAACTTATAAACCCCCCCTCGAAATACCCCCCCCCAAATTTAGTGTATAGAGAACGTAAATGACAAAGGCTGTGGTTTGTCATCCCGACAATGCAGAATACACGTTAAAAACGATGACTCTGTTATGTGAGAACAGTGTTTGTACGTCTACACACATATAAATGTCTTTAGAGTCTTATAAATGGCGATTTTTGTTGCATTTTTCGACGTCTGCGTACGTTTCAGACTACATTTTAGTACTGGGATTTCAAAAAATTTCTGGCGAAATAATAAACCCCCCCTCGAAATACCCCCCCCCCCTCGTTTAACCCCCCCTCAAAATTCTCACTCTGAAACAATAAACCCCCCGGGGGTATTTCGAGGAAATACGGTAATTGTGTTGGGAGACATTTTCTTCTGATTTGATTTCACTTAAATGTTCACAGCTGGTAACATCTTTGTCTGACGTCGAAAATTGCAACAAAAAGCACTATGTATAAGAGTCTATAGACTTACATAAGTATATAGATGGTGTAAAACAGGTTCTTACATAACAAAGTCATTGTTTTTAACCTGTTCTGCATCGTCCAGATCACAAACAGTAGCTTTTGTCATGTACATTCTGTTTACAGTCAATTTGGGGGGGGGGGTATTTCGAGGGGGGCTGATAAATTCATAGTGTCCATTTTGAGGGGGGGGGGGGATTTCGAGACGGGGGTATTTCGAGGGGGGGGGGGGTATTTCGAGGAAATACGGTATTCTTGATTCCATATAAACAATTGCAGGCCCCAATTCAAACTTTGGCTCATATTATTCTGCATATGATGTTGAGGCAGCTGAACATGGGGGCACCCACATCGATGCACCTGCGCATTTTGGAGAGGGAAAGATGTCTGTTGATCAGGTTGGCTTTTTTATCTATTTATACTAACAAAATGTGTTGGTGAAGCAGGTGGAAGTCAGAGTTGTTAAAAGTACCAAACTTTTTCCAAAGTATATGTAAATGCAAAGTATTCTATTCTGTACAAATACATATTCTGTACTCGAGTACTTTCAAAAAGTATATGTAGAAGCGAAGCAAAGTTTTCTTGGTACTTGCATAAAATGTATTGTGCAAGTATTTTTCCGGTTATTTCTCAGAATCTGAAAATAAAATAGGGTAGAAATTGCAATTTCATATTTGCAAACTATACATCACTTATTATGTATTTACGCATACTCACAATCACAATGTTCAGTTCAAATAAATTGCCTTCAATTGCTTGGATAATGCTTGGATGGAATTGGATAAAAAAACTCAAAAAGCATGTATTTTCTGTATTTCCATGGTTCTGTTTCTGTGTTTTCTGAAAAAAAACTCATTTGAGTTTGAATGTTTTCAAAATTCTGTGTTAGACGAAAACACAGAAACTTCATTTGTTTCTGTATTTTATATGCGTATTTTTGCCATCGTTGGCTCTGACAAAAACAAATATAATCTGGCCCCAGGGGAGTTTGTTAAGGCAATGCCAAATTTTTACCTTTTCAGCTGCCACTGAATTCACTAATTGGTGAGGCATGTGTTGTGTCGGTGCTGCAAAAAGTCGCAGCAAATTCAGATTACCTTGTAACACGGTGCGTGCCTAGATTCAATCTGAATGTAAGGCACTTGCGATCAGCGAGTTGGCGCATGAAATTGTACTTGGGTACTAAGTGCCTTACTTGTGTCTTCTACGTGCCATATTTTCTAGTACTATTCGGGTTGAAGTGTAAGCAATCTTTTTGTTGGGGTGCTTAAAAACTTGAAGGATCTGAGTAGCTGCACAAGCTCACTGTGTAAACTGATTTTTTTTTCTGAAAACTGAAATTGTGTCAAGTTTTACTGGAAGAATGATATCAGTTTGAAATTGACATATTCCGGATTCAAACTCAGAATTTTCAGTTGTGTCATAATATGATTTTATAACCGATTCTGTTGTGCAACAAATATCAGATCAGATTTAGAAGAATGGGAAGCAGAGTTTGGGCCATTGGACGGCTGCATTTTGTTGGCCCACACTGGATGGGTGGCAAAATATGGCAATGTGGCAGCATACTATGGCACTGAAGATGGCACAGCTGATAATTTGCATTTTCCTGGTTAGTTTACTGCTAATTATGACCTCGTGAAGGATTACAGGTACTTTTTCCCCCGTGGACAACTTGCCCCCGGAATGTGTTGTATTAGCGTTTTGTCCGTGTTGCATTAGCGTTTTGTCGTGTTCCATTAGCGTTATGTCCGCACGGACATAACGCTAATGCATCACACCACGGGGGGAAGAAGTCCATGGGGGGAAACGTGAAGTTAACGCTCGTGAAGCAGTTTGAAGTGGGCTGCATGGATGCACACTGAGTGACCATGCCTAAATTATTCATAATTGATCTACAACAACCAACAATCCTCAACACAAACAATATAAATGTAGGTAAGGTAACATATGTTAGAAACCTGGGAAATAAATGCAGGTTTCCATTGGGAAGCAATCAGATGGGTGCTCACAAATCGTCATATCAAAGCTGTGGGATTGGACTCCCCATCCACTGATGCTGGACAAACCAGGGACTTTAAAACACATGTGGTCGGTGCATGCAACTTTGCATAGTGGAATTGATTGGTGCAAGTGTTTAGCATATGCAAAGTGAATGATTTCTTGCATTGTAAGAACTTCAAGCTGTGAATGAGTTATTTTGGAAACAGGAAATGTGGGACACTGTTTTTGAATGAAATAATGTCATTTGAATACAATGATGTCATTTTTTGATGTTTCCAGCCGGCTGTCCATCAGGTGTATGCAAAGTGTGCGGAACATGGGGATTGAGCACATTTAGTATTAACCACACACATTTATGTGTTTCCCAAACATGGGGATTAAGCACATTTTAATATAACAAGTATGTGTTGCCCATTATTTGGAAACACACAAATGTGTGTAATCCTCATGTTCTCTGCTCGGTGTCTGTATCTTGCTCTGTTATATGTTTGTGATGGCCTAGTGAACAAAACAAGGAATGTTGAAAATGCAACAGAACAAAATCATTTTATTGAATAACACTTTCCCAAATCTTTTAACTTCCAGGAAGAATAAGTTTACTGCGTGAGCTTGCACAGCCTGGGCACTAAACACTGTAAACATTGTTTTAAATGAAGTTTCAGCGTTGAATTCAATTTCAGATATGATTCTCATTTTAGATTTTTAAAAGTGTTTTATGGTTCACCTTGACACTATACTCTGTTTTTTTTTTGCTTCTGTGAACCACCAGGGAGGGGGCACCAAGAAATGTAAGGTCGCGCAGCAGTTTATTTCGGGAGGTTCTGCAAACCCTGAGTTAATCCAATTAACCAAATAAAAGGGTCAAAGTCAGGAAACAATAATCACGCGCATTTCATGGACATTACCTTCACAATTTGAACCTGGCCACAATTAATATCCCAAAAAAAATGATTTTGAGATTACAGTTGCAATTAAATATACCTGAAAAATTCTGGAGAATCTTACAGGAAATCTTTTATTATTTTATTCGTTTTTAAATAAATGAAAATTTCTCACTCCTCTCCCAAATGCGACCATATCAGTGCATCACCAAACATTGCAGACACTAGCATCGCACAGCATTCCCGGCCTGGAAAGCCTGATGAACCTAGACAAGTTGGAGCCGCGCGGCGCCACTCTGGTGCCACTCCCGCACCCTGTAAAATACCCTGTAAAGTGACAAATGTCATGCAAAATGTCAAACAACGTTTGACATTTTACAGGGCATTTTACGGGGTGCGGGAGTGTCCCTCGGTCATTCTGCCCATGAAAATCAAGTCCGGCAGTGGGGCACCGGCTAGAATTATTGCATTTGGCGGGAAAAATGACCCACGTTGTAGAAGGCGCAGGGTTGTGCCAGAGACTAAGTCTACGGGTGCAGATATGCCTGGTATTTCTGGTGGATTGAAAGTGGAATTTTGATCACGGTAGATTTTCTGTGTTTGGTTAAGTTTTGTCACCATGTGACTTCCAATAGAACAGCATACCGTATTACCTCGAATTATCCCCCCCCCCTTGAATTAACCCCCCCCCCCTCGAAATACCCCCCCTAAATTTCGGCTGAGGAAATAATAACCCCCCCCCCCTCGAAATACCCCCCCTAAAATTGAGTGTAACGTGAACGTACATGACAAATACCGCAGTTTGTGATCTGTACTATGCAGAACACACGTTAAAACTGATGATTAAGTGACGTTAAGGAGGGTTTTTTGTGTATATACAGTAATATATGCCTATAAACACATATAAATCTATACGATTGTTAGATTTTTCTACGTCTGCGTATGGGGAATTTCCGAAAATTTCTAGCGAAATAATAGACCCCCCTCGAATAAACCCCCCCCCCCTCGAATTATCCCCCCCTCAAATTTTGCTGGCGAAATAATAAACCCCCTGGGGGTATTTCGAGGTAATACGGTACCTCCAATGGAAGGGCGGCTTACAATATAAATAAAGGCAGGTTTTGGCTGCCTTTTCTCCAGTCCAAAAATAGAATAGCCGCTAAGAGGTTTTATAAAAACAGCAACAGAAAGGCACTGTTACCGTATTACCTCGAAATACCCCCATGGGGGTTTATTATTTCGCCAGCAAAATTTGAGGGGGGGTAATTCGAGGGGGGGTTTATTCGAGGGGGGGGGGGTTTATTATTTCGTCAGAAATTTTCGTAAGGATCGTGGTAAAAAGTGGGCATTTGCGTACCCAAAATAGGTAATAAATGTGTCCAAACAGGATATATTTGGACATAAAAACGTAGATAGCTACACAAACTACTCTATGTGTAGCTGCAATGCAAATTGACAGTAATATACATCATGTACATTGCGTACATGACGTATTTATTATGTACATGACGTACATCATTCCGAAGGGGGGGGGTATTTCGAGGGGGGGGTTTATTATTTCCCCAGCCCATTTTGAGGGGGGGGGGGTTAATTCGAGGGGGGGGGGGGGTTAATTCAAGGGGGGGGATAATTCGAGGTAATACGGTATATTAGAAGAAATACGGTGTGTGAGCATTTACGTACTCTCCGAATTTTTTATCCCACATGACATTTTCATGGGTTGTTTTCTGACTGATCAAGTTGTGTCGAACCACGTGATTGACATTGTGTTTTCATCCTTTAAATTTATCGTTTTTTATTCAATGCATTTAATATTTATATTCCGTATTGCGATATAATGACTTCGATTTTTTTCTACGGCTGTCAGCTGGTGACCTTTCTTTGCATACACAAAACATGATTTTTGAGCAGTAAACGGTTATTAGACTGACGGTTTTGGCGCGAAGTTATCTTATATCATTCTGTTCGGGAGAATAATAAATTAGGAGAAAAAGGCTTGCACATTGATGAAAAAAATACACTATTCACTTAGAATCAGTACAGCTAACAAAGGCATCATTAGAATAAGTTGTGCGGATTTTATACAGGTAAACTTTTCTGTTGAAAAATGCCATTCACATTCCAGTTTCATTTCACATGGTCTGTATACCTATTTCTATACATCTACCGTATTTCCTCGAAATACCCCCCCTCGAAATACCCCCCTCGAAATACCCCCCCCTCAAAATGGACACTATGAACTTATAAACCCCCCCCCCCCCTCGAAATACCCCCCCCCAAATTTAGTGTATAGAGAACGTAAATGACAAAGGCTGCGGTTTGTCATCCGGGCAATGCAGAACACACATTAAAAACGATGACTCTGTTATGTGAGAACAGTGTTTGTACGTCTACACACTTATAAATGTCTTTAGGGTCTTATAAAAGGCTATTTTTGTTGCATTTTTCGACGTCTGCGTACGTTTACGACGACATTTTAGTACTGGGATTTCAAAAAATTTCTGCCGAAATAATAAACCCCCCCTCGAAATACCCCTCCCCCTCGTTTAACCCCCCCCTCAAAATTCTCACTCTGAAAAAATAAACCCCCCCGGGGGTATTTCGAGGAAATACGGTATTTGTATACCAAGCAACTCATTTATGTGCCCGGCACAATGCGCGTTATATTTATTGTAGTAGTTGACTGAAGTAACTTATAGTAAGTTCAATCAACTACTACAATATGCAAATATTCAGGTACTGTAAATTTATACAACTGTCACATTGTTTTCAGCACATTTTTATGGGTCACACTGTTGTATAGGTCACATTAATAGCTCAGAATTACAGAAAAATTACTCCACTGTACCAGAGTTGCGAAAGTGTATTTACACTTACCCGAAATACCCGGGTAAATGGGTATTTATATTTACACTTACACTTACACTTTCATAAAATACCCATACACTTTTTTTACACTTTCCTGAGCAAAATACCCGGGTACAGAAAGTGTATTTTTTCTTTCAGATGGCCCTGTTTTATGCTTTTGAGAAAGCATAAAATAGGGTCATGTACAAAAAATAACTGCACAGTGCACACATGCAGTTATGCATTGAATGTAGAAAATATGGCAAATGTACAAACTAGTCTTTGATCTCCAACCTTTGATCAGTACTCATGGTATTCTACAGTTTCATCATACTTTTGTAAAAAGGACAAGATCAATGGAAATTCACTAGCTGGACACAAAGTCAACTGCTTTTGCATTGACATTTGCTGCATGTCCATTCTTGCATTTAAACAGTGTGTATCACATTGCTTAATCCGTAAAATATCAACACTGAAAAGGTGCCATTATTAGGGAACTTCATACCACTACAGTATTTGTTACAGTCTGAAATGTTTCATAAAAGGCAGTAAAATGTGAAAAAATGCATGAAAATGACAAATAAAATGATCTAAAGGTAAAAATAGTGGTGTTTTCTAATGTTCAACAGTGAGAGCTCTTTCTCAAAAAATTTTTTACACTTACACTTTTTTTTACACTTTCCTAGGTATTTTTAAAATACCTTACACTTTTTGTATCCATACTCAAAATTTGGAAAGTGTATTTACGCTTACACTTACACTTTCCAAAAATACCGGTATTTCCAAACTCTGCACTGTACTCGAGTACTCTCAAAAAGTAAGCATAAAGGCGAGTACAGATAGGTACTTTCAAAGTATGCATATGCGTATTTACTCAGTACTCAAGTATGCATACTTTTTGAGTAAGAGTAAATACACTTTAACAACTGTGTACTTGAGTACAGAGTACGAGTACGTTTAGGTGCATTTCCCGCGAAAAGGTATACTCCCTTTTATACCTTTTGAAAGTACTCGAGTACAGAAAACGTATCTATGGTAGGCTTTTATGTAGGTATTGTCAAGGGATGGAATGGAGAACAGGGTAAAAAAAGGTTCAAAAATAGAGAAAAACCGTCAAAAATGGCTATATAGTCATGTAAGATCGTACACAGCCAAAAAAGCTGAAAATAGGTGAATTTATTGTGAAAATGGGCAAATATATGGAAATTAGTGATTTTGAGTGAAAATTGTGGCAATATTTCTCATTACCGAGGAAAAGTATTTTCCATGCGTAAAATGCGTGAAGGACTCATGCGTAAAATTTAAAAAAATTCTTTACGTTTTCTGTACTCGGGGGTAAAAAATACTTAACGTTTATGCATACTTTGCGAAAAGTTAAGTACTTGTAAAACAAATCTGCAATTTGCGATGGTTAAAAATTCACTTCTTTAACACTACAATCAAAGTACTGCCAACAGCCAACCGCAGTACCGCACCTTATAGGAAGTGAACTGCAGATGAAAAAAAACCAAAAAACGCATTTTATTGCGGGGATGCGGTCATAATTTATCAAATATTTAAACACAATTACGGTTACATTCTTATAGCAGGTGGCAGTCCCGCACAGTAAACTGTACCGTCAAATGTCAAATGTCAATTGGAATTGAAAAATAAATAGAACTTACTTGACATATTGCATGACATCTGACAAATCTGTATGACACTTCACATCACATTTGAAACTTGACTTTAACGGAAGTGTTACAGGGAGCCACATCCTTAAACTATGCTAAAACCTGTTATTTTTAACATGAAAATCACAATGGAAAACTCACCAAACCACATAAATAACATTGGCAACAATCATTGAAAACATCACAATCACAAAAATAACTACAGCCAACCACCAAACAAATCCCTGTTGGGAACGTCTGCAAATCAACTGGCCGCATTCGCAGGTACCATTCTGACTATAATCTGTTTCATTGGCACTGTGCCAGCAGCCGTTTGGCTCTGTGCCAACTGAAATTGCAACTGGAGCACCGCCGGTACAGCTGAGGGGGGGAGGGTTGAGTTTACTCGTGTCGTTATACGTGTTTTTTTAAGGTTGCCTGATATAATGCATTAGGGAATTATGCATTGTGGGCAATCCCGCACCCTGTAGGGTGTAAAGTCAAGTGTCAGCCAATCAAAATAAAAATGAATTTTTCTATTACTGAACATTTGACACTTTGCAAGACTATTGACAAATTTGTATAGCTTGGCGCCATTCAGAAAACAGGGCGCCAGGTGCAAACGGCGCCGAAGAAAAGAGCGCCTTTTGGCACCTTCAAATGGCGCCATTTCATCACTACAGTAGTCTGATTTGGAGTACTTTTGCATCCGTGTAAAATATGAATAGGTAAACTGTTTATACTCCGCGGACCACACGCTATGCATTTTTCTGAATGAAACACTTCATCATAATGTCATCATTAATAAAATAAGAATTCTTCCGGAAAAGATAAAAAACATAATTTAAGGCATGAAGCATATGTTGGCTATGTTTACTCGACTCTGCCTACCTATTTCTGTTTTTCTTTCTTTTAAATTTTTTTCTTTCCCCTGAAAGTGCATACTTACATAAGTATGGCGTTGGTGCATTGGCGCGTAAGACATACCGTATTACCTCGAATTATCCCCCCTTGAATTAACCCCCCCTCGAATTAACCCCCCCTCAAATTTTGCTGGCGAAATAATAAACCACCATGGGGGTATTTGGAGGTAATACGGTAAGTATTTATGTGCGGGTGCATACTCGCTGTCAGCGGAGTATAACAAAAAACAAAGAATCGGGCTGCCCGACACAAAATTATCAAACTCCAGGCCGACAAAATCACTCACCTGCAATCACACTTTTTAATCGTGGCGCCACTGTGAAATACTGCGGCGCCAAGCGTGAATCCTGTCAGGGCGCCGGCTATGTGAGATATGTAGGATATCGGGTGGTCGTAGGGCGAGAGACGGGTATATCTGGGGGGGGGGGGGGTTGGGTACCAACGATGGGTCAGTTCTCAAAAAAACAACACTTTCTGTATTTTGAGTTTTTCAAAAATGAATATCTGTGTTTTGTTTTTTTTTCACGAAAAAAACTTGAGTTTCTGTGTTTTATTTCTGTGTTTTTTGAAAAAACTTGAGTTTTTTTATAAAAACTCAAGTTTTTTTGTAAAAACTCAAGTTTTTTTGGTAAAAACTCTAGTTGTTTCACAAAAAGTTGCATTTTACAGCATTTTACTGTTGAAACAGTGGACCTGGAGTATGGTACATCATGTATGCGAGGAACATGATGTATTTATTGCGACCATTTTGCATCGCAGTTATGCGTATACGCCAGTTTGTTTAGCGATATACGTTTACGTCCCTGTTATTTATGTTCTTATATACCCTATTTGATCACGTTTATTACCGGTTTGGGGTATGTAAAAGCGTCTTCTTTAGTATGACTTAGCCGAAAATTTCTGACGAAATAATAAGCCCCCCCTCGAATGAGCCCCCCCTCGAAATACCCCCCTCAAAATTTCCACTCTGAAAAAATAAACCCCCTGGGGGTATTTCGAGGAAATACGGTATTCATTTATACATATCATTTGACTATTTTTTGGAAGACATGATGTGGCCACTTCTAGAGCCTGTCAAAGGTCAAATGTAGTGATGGAAAAAGCGCCAGGCTTTTGGCGCCAAGCGCCAAAAGCGCCATGGCGCTTTTCTGACCCCGGCGCCAAGCGCCAATGGCGCCAGAGCAAAATGGCGCCAAGCGCCAAAAGCGCCATGGCGCTTTTCTGAACCTCAGCGCCAAGCGCCAATGGTGCCAGAGGGTAATGGCGCCAAGCGCCAATAGCGCCAGCGCCAAAAAAATCGTTATACAATTTGATGGTAGAAAAATGAGTGCATAACTGTGAGTGACGTACCGCTGAAGTCATAGTAGTCTATTGAACTTTTTTGCCCATTCAAACAACCACTAAATCGGGGCAAAATTTCTCAAATAATCGCTCTGGAGAGATACATATCTGGTTAATTTGGGGTGGGGGGTGGGGGGCTCGAGGGATAGTAGCCTAAAATTTAGCCTCAGGTTAGATAGATAGCTGAGCGGCCCGGGAATAGATAGAGCATAGCTGGAGCATTTGTTGAGGGGGTAACCCCCCCCCCCCCCTCTCCGGCCCCAACCCCCGCCAGGCTGAACCCCTGATTTAGACTGCAAGAAAGAACCAGGAGCAAAGCACAAAAGGGGATTTACCGCGATTTTAACACCTCTGCTTTTATTCAATGTATGCATCTATTTAGGTATATAATGTCTACCCTAATATTAATCAATATTTATTCAGTTGCCTCAAAATTGATCAACTGCAGTGTCGATTTCACCGTATTATAACAATTTTTTATTATCATGGTTGCGCTTTTTTGGCGCCATTTAAAATGCCGGCGCCAGGCGCCAAAAGCGCCATGGCGCTTTCTCAGACCCCAGCGCCAAGTGCCAATGGCGCCAGAGCGTATTAGCGCCAAGCGCCAAAAGCGCCATGGCGCTTTTTGCTTTGGACGGATTCAAATCGTTTTAATTCCGTTTCCGTCCACTTCAAACAACATCCATTGGAAAAACCTATTTGAGGTGAACTCATTGTTTTGGCAAATGACAATTTTCATTCCATTTGTTTTGAAATGAACGTCTGAGTATGATTCCGTGGAAAATTTTGTTCCTAGTTTCGTTTTTGTTGATTACATCCCAGAGAACATTAATAAAGAAGTGAAGGTGTGCAATACAGTGTTGGAAAATCATTTTTAGCACAGGCAGGGTATCATACACACTTATTAATCCTGGCGCCCTTGGCGCCTGGCACCCTAATTATCAAATGGCGCCATGGCGCCCTTGGCGCCTGGCGCCCTCTTTCCGTGGCGCGGCTGGCGCCTGGCGCCCACTTTCTGAATGGCGCCTGGCGCCCTTTTTCTGTGGCGCCCTTGGCGCTTGGCGCCCAGTTTCCGAATGGCGCCATGGCGCCATTGGCGCCTGGCGCCCTTTTTTCTGGCGCTTTTCCATCACTACCAGGCACTGAATTTCAGTCTAAAAAACTTTGCAAGTCCACACAACGCACCTGTGCCAAATGGCCAGTGACACGTCCACGCTGGCGACTAGTACGAAACCCATCAACAGGGCCATGGCGCAGTCGAACTGCTTGTAGTTCTGCGAGGGCGCCGCATAGCTTCTATGTCCATCATACTCATTATTGGGTACCGTATTTCCACGAAATACCCCCCCCCCCTCGGAATACCCCCCTCAAAATCGGCACAATGAATTTGTGGTCCGGGAAATGCATAACAGATGTTCAAAACACGTACTGTTTTACGTTAGAACATCATTTATACCATCTACATCCTTATATAAGGCTGTACAAACTTATATATGGTGGTAATTGTTGCATTTTTCACGTTTTTCTCTCAAAATTCTCACTCTAAAACAATCACCCCCCGGGGGGTATTTCGAGGAAATACGGTAGTCATGTAAAAGTGCACGCAATGAAGTTTGGTGTCACACATGTTATTGGTGATTCAAGGGCACCATGCCGCTGGCGCCATTCTAAGGCGAAAACGAGCACCAAACAAGTGGCGCTTGGCCACTTATTAGCGCCCACGCATATTTATTGAAAGGTGCCACCAGGGTAGTCTTAAAAGCCGTCTTTTTTCGTTTGGTGCCCTTCCAAATTGGCCCGAATTAAAAGCATTGCGGCGTCACGAAAGGTACCAGTCATATTTACCTGGTATACTCGGCGTACGTGATACTCTGCCCTCGCACTGATTTATGTCTCGTGTTGGAAGCGTGCCAATGATTATTAAATCATGCAATTTCCATAAAAATATGAAAAAAATTCATCGATGTGAATGTGTTAATGAATAACATTATAACAACAATCAATTTTGTCATCTTTTTATGAAACTCGGACGCGTTAACCATCGTTGGCACACTTCCAGCGGGAACCACGCGAGCAGGGTGTAAAGCAACCGGAGTATAGTGGCACACATGGCGCCCCACGCTTTTTCTGAGGTGTTCAATGACGCCATTGTCGTTTGGAGAGACTCTTTCTAGCCTTTATTCGCATACCGAGAGCAAAAATACCCACAAGCCAAAATCACAAGCCCAAACTAACCAGCAACAAATTGGCAAAATAGGCGGTCAAAAGTGCATAAACTGCCCCGCTGGCGCCGACCAAATGCACATTCGGCTCCAAAAGTGCCGCAGCCAATGAACCGGCGAAAACGCCAGCCAGATAAATGCCAAAGACTTTAGCTGAGCCGTGCACCACTTCTAGAGGCAGGGCTACTAGCAGCTGCACTAGAAGATTGAACGACATGTGCCAGTAGCTGTCGGGAGGGGGGGGGGGGGGTCATGTGTACCAGAGTTGTTAAAATACCGGTATTTTTGGAAAGCGTAAGCATAAGCGTAAATACACTTTCCAAATTTTCAGTATGGATACTTAAAGCGTAAGGTATTTTTAAAATACCTGGGAAAGCGTAAATAAAAGCACAAGCGTAAAAAATTTTTAAGAGACGTTTTCTCAGTGAATTCTTTCCAAATCAAGCTCTCAGCGACATTTTTGGATGTCCACTTAGTAGTCTGCCCTCATATGTTGTTTGGCAATTCATCGGCAGCGACACTTACCGTATTTCTTATAATAGGAGAGCACCGTTCAATTTTTTTCGTCAACTTTTTTTCCTGCCGTTATATGGGAGGTGCCGTTCTATTGGAGGCTACCGTTCTATTAGAAGAAACACGGTAAGTCATCTTTTTATCTTGCAACTTGGAGTTAGTGCTGTCGACGGACAACATCGTCGTTGGAATCCATTTTCAGCCCAAAATTTCTTATCTGAAGCCACGATTTTGCTCGACGACACAGTATTGGCAAGACATTCATACTGCGACACAATTTGCAAATGTGCCACTATTTCCAGCACATTACTGCATGCACGCAGTAATTTTTTTGGTATGCAGTTTCGTTCACTCTTTTTTGTGGTTTTAATGCTTTTTCAAAAGTGTAAAAGTGAACCGTGTGAAAAGCTTTTTTACGCTTTTAGTACCCGGGTATTTTCACCGGGAAAGCGTAAAAAAGCGTACGGGTATTTTATGAAAGCGTAAGCGTAAGCGTAAGTATAAATACACATTTACCCGGGTATTTCGGGTAAGCGTAAATACGCTTTTGCAACTCTGATGTGTACTGTACTACAAATTTAGTTAGCGTTCGAACGGTGCCAATAATGCGTGCGTGTACTCCCTATGCTATGCATTTTTCTAAACAAAGTAGTCCATAAAATAAATTTTTTTCCAAAGAGCAGATAAAACTTGCCTTTTCCTTTTTTCAATAGATTTCTTTTTATGAAACTGCGCGCAGAAGTATCCTGCTCACAAGTTATCGACTAAGACATGAGTAATTTTGAGCGCATACTTTGCGGTCAGCCGAGTATACCTACATCAAACTTAGGGTGTCAAAAATTTTTTTTTTACGGAAAACGGAAATGGAAAATTTTTTCAGTGGCCACGGAAATGGAAAAATTTTTCAGTGGCCGGAAAACGGAACGGAAAAAAGTTGCACTTGGCGGAAAACGGAAAAAAAATTTCAGCAGCCGGAAAACGGAAAAAGGGGCCAGAAAAACGGAAACGGAAAAATGAAATTTGCACGGAAACAGAAAAATTTGCTGAAATTTTGCTGGAAAATGGATAAAGTTTGCTGAAATTTTGCTGGAACTGGAAAAAATTTGCAGAAATTTTGCTGGAAACAAAACACAAATACATCATTGACAATCTGCATGAATGTTTCCCAGTTTGGCTGGAACAGAAAACAGAAAGTTGAGCCAAAAAAAGGCAAAATGAGGCAGAAAAATGGAAAATTGAGGCGGAAAACAGAAAAAAGGCGCAAAAACTGGAAATTGAGGCTGAAAACGGAAAAAAATGCCCGCGGAAAACGGAAACGGAAAACGGAAATTTGACACCCTAATCAAAATGCGAAAGTGAAACATATCATGCCATCAACAAAATCCCACCCAAAACTGACCCAGAATGCACCAGGGCATAAGTGAAATATCGCCACACTTCCAATCTTTTATCGGCTTTGAAAATTAGCGGAGATTCAGCGGGAACGGCGTAGGCTCGCGGAGAAAAATCGGGAGTCGATAAATTTTCATCTTGCACAAAATTTGGATACGAAATTTGGGCAAAATTGTCCGGCGCGTAAGTGTAGTAGATGAAGAGTAGAACCTGAGTTTTTTGTTTAGAATTAGAATTATTTTATTTTATGGTAATTTATTTATATATTTATTAAATACTTATTACAATTACGAAAGTTTATTTTCGCTGGAGTCGCTTACCTGGGGACAGTCCAAGACCCTGTACAATGCCCTGTAAAATGTCACATGTCACGCAGAGTGTCAAAAGTTACGTGAAGGAATTGAATAATAGCATACCTACATATGTTTCAACATATCAACCCTATTTTAAATTCCCGAAAATCAAAATACACCCCACCCAAGAAAAACTCAATTACTCCCCCCCCCACCTGGACGATAGAAATCAGCGGCACCGCGATCGGGGGTGGCCAGCAATCGTAATTCAATGCGAAATACTTGGTGCGCTCTTGGTGCACGCCGGGCGCGAACATGCTCGTCAACTTGTAAATGGCGCGGCTGCCAAAGTTGGGCAGTTGACGCAGTTCTGCAGGGGGATTTGATTGATGGGTTGGGCTTTTGTATCTAAGTGTGACAATAGAGTGTCAAAAGTTACGTGAAGGAATTGAAAAATAGTGGTTTTTTACTTTTACTCGTGAGTAGATGGGAATACCGTATTTTCTCTAAATATACCTCTCCCTCGAAATATCCCCATCAAAATACCCCACCACCACCCGCCACTTTAAAGTTTTAAACCTACCGTATTTCCTCGAAATACCCCCCGTCTCGAAGTACCCCCCCCCCTCAAAATGGACACTATGAAATAATTACCCACCCCCTAGAAATACCCCCCCCCCTAATTGTATGTAAAGGAAACATACATGACTAAAGCTGTGGTTTGTGATCCGGGCAATGCAGAACAGACGTCAAAAAGAACCAGTATAAAAAGTGTATTGACTCTATTCCATGGTGTTTATTGGTGTATTTTTCGACGTCTGCGTACGTTACAAACGACAAATTTGTAGCGGGATGTCAAAAAATTTCTGGCGAAATAATAAGCCCCCCCCCCTCGAAATACCCCCCTCGTTTAACCACCCTCAAAATTTTCACTCTGAAACAATCACCCCCGGGGGGTATTTCGAAATACGGTATATGAAAAATATACCCGCGGGATTATTTCGCGGAAAAAACGGTAAATGTAGCTTTTCCTGGAAAACTTAAAATTGAGCGTTTTTTAAATCAATTTGGTACCACTTTCAACACATGTCTTTTTGTCTTCATGTATCATTTTTACCTTCAAATTCACTATTACATATCTGAAATACGTTTACTGTACTCAAGTACTTTTAAAGGCATACGTAAATGCGAGTACAGGTACTTTTTCCGAGGGAACATAAACATAAATATTTACTCCGTGCTCATGTATACATTTTTTGCGTAAACCTAAATTTTAACGTTTTAACAACTATGCTCACATAAAACTACAAAGAATTAACCACACCAGTCAACCCTTCAAAAACTCGACCAGTTGACGCACCTGGCTCCGTGCCAAAACAGTGAATTTGCGAGTTCTCAGTTGGCGAAGGAGTACGCGAAGGGGGCGGAGCCGGTGAAGGGTCCAATTCGTGTACTGCCACGCTGAAACTTCGCCGCCGTTTGTTGGAAACCTGTAGCAGTGGGTTCGTGTTTAGGTACAATAATTTTCAATTTAATTTAATTTTAAATTCAATGATTTACGGTAGGCGCAAGCGCATTTATATCAAATTCTTTTTGAATGAATAAAAAATTCATACAAGAAAAAACTCGCTCTAGTATCGATTGGTCCACAATATTGACAAAAAAAATTTAATGCGCGATTTTCTTTGTGGTTAAAATAGCTGACACGCAAGCATTTGATACGATGAAATGTACCATAACCCATCTGAATAAAAAACAAAAACAATTTTCTCTCATCACATAAGGTATTATAGCATATTTGTCTCACGCTATGTAAATATGAATCCGGTAATTTCTCAATTAAGTGGAGTAGTGAAAGAACAACAATTTTAAAGTGAGAAGTGAAAAGTTAAGAGAAGTAACTTTGAAAGTGAGAAGTTAAGTAGCAAGTAAAATGTTGACTACAAATGCTAAAAACTTTCTTCACTTTTTCTTGTCATTTCACTTCTCATTTATAAATTAAATTTTCGTTCAACTTTTATTTCTCCCTTCCAAATACTTTTTCACTGCTTCACTTGCAGAATTTACGTCAGCTCTACAAAATTCTAGTGACTTTAATCAGTAAAATACGGTAGCACTCTGAAATCTGCATAGCGTTCAGTCAGATCAGTAAAAAAACAATGGGGCATTTTCCCACGTATATCAAGGTCACGAAAATCAGGTGTAAATATTTCCAAGCACGCGCCACTTTCATGTATTTTACCTACATTTTTTTTGATGATTTCAAACAGTTTATGCTAATGACTAGAAAATGGATTTCACGTGAACATAGTTTTTTTGTGTTTCCCATGGAAGAAATTCTACACGCGCTGTTACTTCGATGGCATTTTTGCTGGAAAAATTTAAAGGTGGAGGAATTTTTTTAATCATTTTTGACTACCTTAAAAAAAGTTGTCTTAGAATTCGTCTTTAAAGGAACGTAATAAAGGACTTGTAAAGGAAAAGTACATAATAAAGGAATAAAGAATAAATAAATAAATAACATCTAAAGGAATTTGCATCGTATTTACCGATTTCGATATAAATTTTAGAAAAAGAACCAATTTTAATTAAAATAAATCGAATTAGGTACTTCAATCAAAGTAAATGTCAATATTTCAGTGATTGGACTAGGTATATGCCTGTCAGAATAGAAAAATTCGATTACGTACAGGCGTTAGCGGATGTGCAGAATAGACAATCTGTACAATTTTTGAACCGGCGATATAGTTTTTCTGAATTCTATGAATCAGCCACACTTCCTGCCCGCTTGCATTACAGATTTTTAGCGATAACTGCGGCAGTGTAAAATGCCCGGCAAAATGTCAAATGTCATGGAAAATGGCCGCAAAATGGAAGACATCGTTTGACATTTTACGTGAGGTTTGCCACTTTACAGGACATTTTCATGACTTTGGACACTTTGCACATTTTGCACATTTGACACATTTGACATTATACAGTGCCTTTGAATGGAACCTGGCTAAATTAAGGCTACCTAAAAAAGACCCCCCAAATCGTACCCCCAACCCCCCCCCCCCAAACCCCCTGCACCCACCAAGTGTACAAATTCAATATAAGTAACGGGAGTCTGCACGGCGGTTCTTCTCTCCAGTCTGTGCAAGGCGTCCACCCCAGCCAGTTGAGTTACCTTCCGTCTGAATTCGGCGTCGTACATTGCCGATCTGGGCGGCCGTTTCCGCAAGTGCGCAAGTGGCAGGATAAGTGCTAAGTGGTAAGTGGTAAGTGACACATATGAAAATAGTCGTCACTTTGAAGTTTACTTGTCTCTTGGATTACCATTTACAAACGATTGCAAACAAAACTTGGGAAATGTTTTCGAATTTTCGATCTTTTTTATTCAACCGTTATTAAACCACTAAACATATCGATTTTTCTGCAGAAAAACACAAAATTCGAAAACTAAATTTAGAAAATCCGAAAGACCAAAAATAATCAAATTCAAAAAGCCATTTAAAAACACTTAAAATTCGAACACTTTTCCAAACTGTTTGCAATCATTTCCTAACACTCACCCTACACTTACCACTTAGCACTTTGCCCGTCACTTGTGCACTTGGGGAAGTGACACCTGAAGCGGGCGGCGGACAGCTCGCCGAAGCCGCTGTCGTCCAGCGAGTACCACGCCATCGAGAGTTCCTGCGTACAATTTTGATTACCTAGGTACCTAGGGTGCAAAACGTAAGGCGCGCGTAAGGCGCTTCAAGCGAATGAAATCATGACTTGGGGCCAGTTTTTTGGGGGGATCGAACTGTGATTGCGGAAAATCACCATCGGAATCCCGATCGCTGTGTCGGGATCGGTGAAGGTACTGGTTCTGGACTGGTGCCAAAACGGTTCTCGTGTCAATATGTCAAAACTCGGGATCGGAATAAGAACTTGTGCATATCCCATTCACAACATTTACTATGATATTCGGTGGGTGGTGAGCAGGGCAAAATACTGCAATGTAAATGATACCAAAAGTGCAAAACACATCCAAAAACTTCAAACTAACATCCCAAGGTGTCAAAAACCCATACAGCAAATCCTCCAGTTGCCACACTGCCAGTGGGACGCCATCCTTGAAACCTTCACAGTTATTTGTGTCACAATCAGTTTCACTTTGCAAGCAACTGACACTGAAATCTACATCCCCAATATTTGTGCTAGCTGTTTGGCACTCTGCCAATTTGTACAATTCACTTATTGGTTGACATTCCATATCCCAATCTAACAGAGGGTTCTGAGGGGAATATAGGTTTTTTGTCCCTTTTTCTGTTCTTGTAGTTGGTGACTGGGACATTTTTGGGACAGTTTTTGTTGTTGTTTTTTGGAGGGTGTCTTCGATTGTATTGAGCTAGATTTTTATAGCATTAATCTGTAGAATTAATTAAACGATTTGTGAGTGGGGTAAACGTTTTTTTACTGAACTTATATCTCAGAAAAACTGGGGTAGGTCCTTTTTGATTGAACTCTTAGAAACTTTGTTCTATTATCCATTTAAAAAGATGTTTAGAAAAAAATAAAAATGCCCTGCTCATTGTTGTCCATGGTGTTATGTTATGAAAGTAGGGAATTATTCAAGAGTGTACTGTATGATGCGTTGTGAGAATAAGTACATCAATTCAAAGCCAGATCATTTAAATCATGCATTTCCACGAGATCAGTCGCATTTACATGCATCTACAAACATGCATAGTGTATAAATACGTATTTATTTCCATGCGCCCATATCAGAGCACACTGGGGTGCAGTCAATTTGGGAATTTTACCACCGCTCAAAGTGGCTTATTGCATTGTGGCATGACACGAGCACTTGTGTCCCTCCGCTGGTGATGAAATTGCGCCAATGCCTTGGCGCTAGCGCCATAGACAAAAAATAGTCAAAATTTCTGGCGGTGACAGTGAGTGACAGCCATTTTAGAGGTGGCGACACCTTTATAAAATAACTTTACTACTGCGGGTATTTTGACTGATTTTTCCACAAGTTTCACTCAAAATTGCTATTTTTGCTCCATGTTGCCTAGTTTCACTTTCGGAATGACTATTTGCAGCTAAATACATGCTTATGTAGGTACCTACTTTTTCCCATTTTAACCTATTTCTGGCTGTTTTTCACATTTTTTGCAATTTTCAATCAATTTATATGGCAGTGATTGTCACCGCGATGACACATCATTTTGTCACGGTGACACCCGGAATCTAGGCGGTGACAATCACTGCGTCACCACTACATTTTTCGTCACTGCTTGGCGCTAGCGCCATAGACCGTGACGCGTTTTTGTGGCGTTACAGGGGGACTTATACTTTGAAGGCTTTCTTCGTAATTTTGAGTTCTCATCATGGGGGGTCAATTCTGCAAGTGGAGAAGTGAAAAAATTGGAATGGAGTGAGAAGTGAAAAGTTAAAAGAGAAGTAAAATTTGGAAGTGGGAGGTGAAATGTGATGTGAAAAGTGAAAAGACAAATTGCAAATGACAATTAAAGGGTAAAACGTTTTTGACGTTTTACTTGACATTTACCTCCTGACTTATAAATTTACTTTTTTAACTTTTCACTCCTTATTTCAAAATGTTATTTTACATCTTCGCTTGCAGAATTAGCACCAGATTCCAGTCTCTGTAAAATTCCCTGTAAAATGTCAAATGGCATACAGTGTCGAAAATTATGTAAAATGCCCTGTACATTTTCTTGTTTTACCTGTTATTTGACATTTCCAGGGCATTTTACATTACCTTCGACACTTTGCATAACATTTGTATTTAATTTGCCAGGAAATTCACAGGTTCCAGCTGCTGCCATCCAACATTTGCTATCAAACCAGCGCCACGAAATCGTTGGCGCTGGCGCCATGCCAACACTACCCCCCACCGGTCACTTATAGCTGTATTTGAGCGCGCAGAGCACTACACTCGAGTGCATAGTGCACCGCACTGCATTATATTATGGAATGGAAATGAGTGAAGTGAATGAGTGCCTCTATGTGGATTGGGGAAAGGCAGCATATCTCTGGGGGGTGGGGTGACTATTTTCTCTAAATATTTCTATGTATTTTACGGTATGGACTTGTTGTTTAGCTGGATGGGATTAGGTAATGTCAATTTTAGAGGTGAACGATTTTGGGACATTATTGGATTTATTTGTGTTGATTGACAGACATTTTGTGTGATTGCTTTTTGGGATGTGCGAATTGGAATTTATTCATAAAATAATGAAAATAGAGCATATAAAATGTGTCAGTTTTTAAGATCATTTTTAAATCTAAAAATCTAAAAACATTTTTTTAAGTAATTCTAGATAAAAGTGCAAAGAATTGAGTGTGTCGAGTGACAGCTAGTCTCTGAAAAAATGCCAATAGAAATTCATTTACACGCGTGTAGTAAATAGAAACCAACACCGGACAAATGTTAAAATGTGGTCAGTTTAAAATATAGATTTTTTAACTTAAAGGTTAAAGCCAATCAAGATTGATTGTACCAATTTTGCAAGCAGAATTGTGAAGTACATGAAGCGGAGAAGGAACAAGCGTGAACTATTTATGTAGAGGGCACATTGGGCGCAAAAATTGGAAATTTGCATGTGCACAATGACTTAGCCTTGCAAAATTCACATGCAAAGGATTCACATATCACATCCTATCGCTTCATGAGCTATGCAAAAAGTGTACAAAATGTTTAGTGAAAAACGATTCAACCTTTGTTATTTCCATGATGAATAACTCCCCAGTCAAAAAAATCACCTCCAGCAAAGACTAATTGGAGAATGTGCGGTATTTAGGTGAAACATGTAGAAAACACTTCAGACGGGGATATTTTGAGGGGGATACCGTATACCTTCTAATAGAAGAATACTTCACATCATCAGGTTGCACGGGCAAACTGCAGATTCAAACTACAAAAATATTGGTAGTTATACTCGGCGGACGCGCGCTATGCATTTTTCTGAAGGGGTCACTCCATTACAAAAATCGTTTATAAAGTAAAATTTATACCAAAAAAAATGTCAGGAAATAATGACCCACGTCACCCCGTTTTTTTTATTTTAAGATTTTTTTGTGAAAGCGCATACATACATAAGTATCCTGTTTGCGCGTTATCGACCAAGACATAAGTTATCTTGGGCGCATACTTTGCGGTCAGCCGAACATCAACATTAGTAGCAAATGGTGGGTCCACAAAATGCCGTGTAAACGGAAATCGACGCTTTTTTCAGTATTTCAGATCGATATTTTTTTCCGTTAACAGCGCGATTCCAGTTCCCAGTTGACAGAGAAAATGTCAAACTAAATTTCTAACGATGAACAATGATCAAAGAAATTGCATATTTCACATTGAATTTGTCCAATATTTTTGCTTAAAATTCAGTTACAAATCTTAAAATTACATAATTGGTAGCTGTGTGTGTCTATTTATGGGCGTGGTTTGCAGTGGAATCCATTTTAATAATGATTTCGACGGCCGTAGTTTAACTACGCATTCATACAGTTGTTACCGTAAGTTCTTGAATTGGGGCATGCCTGATTGATACGCACATCTGCCCGTTACGCACATTTGCCCGTTTTTTCACTTGACACTTTTTCAAGTGATTTTCAGATATGAGTGAAGTGAAAAAAGTTCACTAATGTCATTGTGCAACTTTTTTTCACTTTACTCATATCTGAAAATCACTTGAAAAAGTGTCAAGTGAAAAAAACGGGCAAATGTGCGTAACGGGCAGATGTGCGTATCAGTGCACCCCCCTTGAATAAACCTCTCGGAAGCTATTTTATTGCTTGATAATTTTCACTAGGCCAATTGTTTTAAGTGGACTGAATTTCATCCACTGTCAATAAAAACAGTAAGTACTAGGTAGATTTTGACCTTAATCATATTGAAAATACACGCCATACTCATATTAAGTGGGGAACGTTTTCGAGGGGTGTGTGTATTCAACAAAGCAAATGTTCAAGATAATACGGTAAATATGTATAATAATAATAGCAGACATTTAATTTGGCATAATGCGTTGCACTGTTCTCAGCGTGACGTATTTTATTTTATGTATAGTGATGGAAAATTGAGTTTTGGCGCCTTAGAGTGAATTTAGAATCCATACAA
This sequence comes from Sphaerolaimus hirsutus, assembly GCA_964036195.1. Lineage (NCBI taxonomy): Eukaryota > Metazoa > Nematoda > Chromadorea > Monhysterida > Sphaerolaimidae > Sphaerolaimus > Sphaerolaimus hirsutus. The sequence continues at coordinate 1,614,624 of OZ038454.1, read as the reverse complement.
AATTGAATCCCTTAGAATCCCTCTGTTAGTTTGGTAATCGTGTATACAGTAACATCATGTATACATTATATATGGTGCATTAAAATTTAAATGCCCATTGCAATTGTTGTGCATTGAACGTATTGCAAGCTAGCAAAATATGTGTACGTAACCAATATTGGGAAAACTCACGACTAGTGATGGAAAAGCACCGGGGCACCGGTGCCCCGGTGCTGGGCACCGAAGGGCACCAGCACCGGCGCTGGTGCGGTGCGGTGCCATTTTTCGATGGTGCCCTGCCGGTGCTGGTGCCATTTTTTTCGGAATTGCACCGGTGCCGGTGCGGTGCGGTGCCATTTTTTGGCCTGTGCCAAAGGTGCTAGCACCAGGACCAAAGTAAACGGCACCGGGAGAGGCACCGGCCAAATGTTCAAGGGGTGTATAATTTTGACTACAACATGTGCTTATTCATATTTTAAACAACAAAAACGATATACCCAACTGTTTTTGGTCTAATTTTGAAAAACATCCAATCAAATATACTTTGAAAGCTGTCATACCCTTCCAAGGAGTGAACCAAAAATTGATATTATTTTTATTATAAATATTATTATTTTTTTCACCTGTTTGTTCATAATTGTTGTCATGATCATGACATGTTGTCATGCCAAAAAAATAGGGGTGCCCCAGGGTGTTGGTGATATTTTTTTCAGAATGGCGCCGGTGCCGGTGCGGTGCGGTGCCATTTTTTTGCCAGTGCCTATGGTGCCAGGTGCCCTTTCTGAGGAATGGCACCGGTGCCTGTGCGGTGCGGTGCCATTTTTCCTGGTGCTTTTTCCATCACTACTCACGACCATTCCCACACCATGTAAAATGTCCTGTGTGAAATATAAAATGACACTTTACAGGGTGCTAGATTGGCCCGTGGTTGTAGAATTCATGAGATTCAATGTTTACCAAAATTTTAGTCAACAAAAAATGAATACAAAATCAATTAAGGCAAAAAAACACATAATAAAATGAAATTAAAAAACAACAAATTTTACCGTCGACACTGTCGTCAATAACCCAACATTCGTCCATGCTTCCCATTGAATAAGATTTTTATTTTCGTAAATTGATCAGCCCATAGCAAACTATGTGTTATTATTTAGCTGGTAGTAAAATTTACTATTTTTTAACAGGCAGCTAATATTGACTGTGAAAAGAATACACACGTTTAAATAGTTATCGTTTCAATACAGTTTAAATATTGTAAATGTTGAAACACACATGATTAAATGTTCTTAGACACAATGTTAGCAGTATAACGTCATGTAAAAATGTTACATTAACTTGTCAAATGTCATGTTCAACTAGCGTTCAAAAATGTCGGGAGATTTATATTTTTAATACAATAAAATAAAAAAATCTTATATTTCTTTATATTTTCTCTCAATTCGTACCTACCGTATTTCCTCGAAATACCCCCCGGGGGTGATTGTTTCATAGTGGTACCGCGAGGGGGGGGGGGGTATTTCGAGGGGGGGGGGGTATTATCGAGGAAATACGGTATACCTTATTGTATTTATTTATCGTATGATACGAAAAAATAAAAAATCTCTGATTTATATTTTCTCTGCACTTTTTCACAGAGACTTTATTTTATTTTTGAGAGATTTTACCCGAATATATAACGAAAATCGTCAAAGTAATTTCTCAAGTCACGCGTAAAATGTAAAGTGCCCGGTAGCCGGCTTTATTTCCCCTTCGATATAAGCGGAAATTGCACATGACACTTGACAAATTTTGTTTAATACTATGTATTTTACTTCGTCTAATATCTTTATTCTAGTGAAATTTTGACATTTTACAAGGAGTGAGAGCAGCTGCTGGGATCGACATAATACCGATCCCGATGAAAAATTCACTCCAAAATTACAATTGTTCGATAATTACAAATTTCCAAAAAGCCATTTTCCGCGCAACATATTTCCCACAAGCTCGCCAATTAATGCGACAACAATCGATCGATCAGAATGCATGCGACGGGTCAAAATCAAAATCAATCATGCAAATTGTCCCTGGATGCCTTTCATTCAAATTGGGCACATGCATTGAAATGCACTGGTCATTTTGACACTGGCGCATGCGCTGCACTGTATTTGTCTATGAGCTTGGCTGTATACTTTGCATTGCACTGCATCTACCATATAGCAACTGAATTGTACTTTTTTTTGCATGCTCAGCGGACCGCACGCTATGCATTTTTCTGAAGGAAACACTGCATTTTTGTGAAGACGAAATTATCTTGGATGCGTACTTTATGTAGTCTGCCGAGTATAATATTTTCGTTTTATCTGTTGCGGCAAGTGCGCATAATCTAATCAGGGGGCAGTCCCAAGCCCTGTAAAGTGTAAAGTAAAGTGTCAAATGTAAAGTCAAATGCAAAGTAAAGTGTCAACCAAAACAAAAAAGAAAAGATTTTATTACTGAACTTTGCATGACAATTGACAGTTTACTTTGCATTTGACTTTACACTTGACACTTTACTTTACACTTTACAGGGCTTGGGACTGCCACCAGGCGTCATTCAAGCACGTTTTGGGCACAATTCAAACAATTCCAATGTAAAATTCATGCATTTTTTGCATGCAATGGCACTCAATATCCTCAGTTGCCTTATTCATTAAAATACGGTAGCATACTGTGGGAAGCATGCGGTCCGGTAAGCAAACCATCTTGAGACAGCATTTAAATACAATAAGAGACTAAATTGTTTTATTCCCTGTGCTGTGAGGACAAATATATTGGTGAATCCCTGTGGGGATATCGTTTATGTTATTGGGATTTGACGCGATTCGATAAATGGTTTCATGGATTTTGTTTCCTCGTTTTTCGCTAAAATGGCATCAAGTCGGAATTGAATGTGCTCCCCTTAGCTACCTAATTTTCTTGAATAATTTCCTTGAAAAATCCCCTCTCTTGAATAACTCCCCCTGTAAGAGGAAAGGATAATCCCCCCTTGAATAACTCCCCCCTTAACGCATATAATCAAGTTGAACAAAAACAGCATGGTATTGTGTTAATAAGTCATAGAAATAGTATAAATTCAAAGAGTTAGTAGAAATATGCTTTACAAAAATGACGAAAAAACCTTGCTTTATCAAATGCCCCCCTCAATAAAGTCTTAAAAATATTTCCACATGGGATTTATTGCGCGTGCACACACTAGTTTACTGCCTGATAAACTCATAAATCGGCTTTGAACGAATTTGAGTTTACTGAAATTGGTTGTTCGTAATCTCAATCGACTGCAGTTGACAGACACCTCATTCTCGTCAACTCAAATGCGTTCAAAGTCGATTTATGAGTTTACCAAAATGTGGCGGTAAACTAGTGTGCGCAGCGCCATTCGAGCAAATACGGTAAGAAGGTTCAAAGCAAAAAATGGGTGTGTGATTAGCATTGAAAAAAATCGTCAATTTCTAGAAAATATAATTGAACATAATCTCAGAAAATCTCTCAAGAAAAAAATATAATTAAATCTCTCTCAAAAAACCCGGAAAAAAATAAATAAATATAAATATCAGAATTTGAGAGATGTTCTGATATTTTTAAAAATCTCAGAAAATCGCTCAAAAAGAAAATATAATTAAATCTCTCTAGAAGTTCATGAAAAAAATATCAATCTCAGAAAATCTTATATTTTCTGAGATTTTTTAAATATAAATCACCCAGAGATTTTTTCAATGCTATGTGTGATGCGCCGTGATTGGTCGTAAAGTACTTTCTTGCAGAAACACTTGGAATCAGCATAACACACTCGCTTTGACTCCATAAAAATCACACCGCTTTATGGGACTTTAACAAGACTTAATCGCAAAAAGTGTGAAAAAATGGTTGTAAGTGCGCTGCAACAATGTACTCTAAATTCTCGAATAAAACCCCAGAGGAGTTTTTATTTCGTTAGAGGTATTTGAGGGGGGACTTATTTAAGGGGGGGTGAGTTATTCGAGGGGGGACTTGTTTTTTCCTCAGAAAATTGGACTGAATTGATTGTATGGGCGCAGTCTGTCAACTTATGTAATTCAGGTATTTAATTGTCCAACAACAACAAAAGGATGCATATACACTGCATACACATCATGTATACCGTATATCCTTGAATAAGCCCCAGGGGCGTTATTATTTCGTCAGAGGTTTTGGAGGGGGGAGTTATTCAAGGGGGGGGGGTACTATTCAAGGGGGGGGGGGGAGTTATTTTTTCCTCAGAACTTCCAGGTAAACTTTCACTTTATTCATTGTTTGTATGCATTCCGTCAACACACCTAATGCAGAAAATGACCAGTTCAACAAGAAAAACTGGAATAATTCACACACTCACCAGCAAAAAAGTATGTACCGTATTACCTCGAAATACCCCCATGGGGGTTTATTATTTCGCCAGCAAAATTTGAGGGGGGTTAATTCGAGGGGGGGTTTATTCGAGGGGGGTTTTATTATTTCGTCAGAAATTTCGTCAGAAATCGTCAGGCATTAGGTGTTGTGACGCAATATTTTAAAGATTGGAATAGATCGGGTCACGTATGAAAACTTGGCCCTTATCCCAGTTTCCAGTTGCGTATTATACAAATGAGAGTGAAAACTGAAAGTTAGCTAAAAATCGTTAAAATTCGCTTCGCTTTGCCAATTTCCACCTTCATAATCGCTATTTTTGTTTATATACATGATTATATAGCTATTGCGAGCCTATTTTATTCATATTAATAGCGGATTTCGAAATTTTGGCTGGCTGCCAAGTTCTCATCTTTTGGAACGGAGCCAACAAATGAGAAAATAAAATAAAAACAAAAACGGTAGTTTGAACGGTAAAACGGTGGTTTGAACGGTGAAATTCTTTACGAGCAACGTTGAAAATGTAGATAACTAGGGCGTGGCACGCACGCAGCGAAACGTCCATTTTTCTTTTAATATGATTTTCTTTTTCAATTTCTAGCGTCCGCGTGGGACACAAGTTTCGTTGTTCGCTCTATTCACGAGCGAATTCTAACTCTCCGATTTTGTAGGGTGAAATGTCCGCCGACTTTAGTAAAGAGTAGGCATTTATGTACCCAAAACAGGTAATAAATGCGTTCAAACAGGATGTATTAGGACATATCAACGTGCATCGCTACACAAACTATTGTCTTTGTGTAGTTGCGATACCTTTGGTCGCAATTAATACATCATGTACATTGCATACATGATGTACTTCATTCCAGGGGGGGGGGTATTTCGAGGGGGGGTTTTTCTTATTTCCCCAGCCAATTTTGAGGGGGGGTTAATTCGAGGGGGGGGGGGTTAATTCAAGGGGGGATAATTCGAGGTAATACGGTAGGTATACATACGCTGCGTACACAAAATGTATCTGCTGTGCCGTCGCGGCCGATCACGGTCGATCGTTTTACCCAGAGGGGGGACTTATTCAAGAGGGGGGAGTTATTCAGGGGGGGCGTTATTTTTTCCTCACCTGGCCAACAGGGGGGTGTTATTCAAGGGGGGGTATTATTCAAGGATATACGGTATGCTGTCGCTGCTGTACGCTAATATTCTTATGTATTTTTGTATTGTATCCTTGACATACAGAGGGGGAGTTGTTCAAGAGGGGGGAGTTATTCGAGGGTGGGAGTTATTTTTTCCTCGTCTCTCCAACAGGGGGGAGTTATTCAAGGGGAGTGTTATTCGAGGGGGGGAGGTCTTATTCGAGGATTTGAGGTAAATTTTTGTAATGATATTTATTTAGGTGAAGCGTGTTGATGACACTTCAACATATCACAAATAGCTCGAACAGACAAAATGCTTGAATTCAATGCACCTTTGTTTATTCGAGCAGAAACTGTTTGTCCAGTAAATTTAGCTTTAGTTTGCTTGAATACTGAAAGTGACTGCGAATGTCAAAATATGTTTCAAATTTGGCCACCTGCCAGAACGATTTACAAATGCAACACTATGAAGCATAAAATCTTACACAACACAAAAACCTTATCTCACATTCTCACGCATTTCTACTAACTAAATAAATTTCACTGATAAAATCCATCGAAGCAAACAAAACACTTGACCTGCGGTTCAGCCGAAACAAAATAAAATAAATACATTCAATTGTGCATGAACGAAGCGCACATGGGGTTCCAGTGATTTGGCTGTGTGGGTTACTAGCGTTGGGAAATGAACCCGAAAAAGTCTGCATGCTGCATGCATTTTTATCAATTAAACACCCAGACATAACGGAATTGTAAATACAATAAAGGTTGTTTCAACACGAAAAACCTATCTCAGGCATGAAATGTACAGTTTTTCCTCGAAATATTCCCACCCTCAACCCTACACTGTACATCTCTACGCTTTGTGAGTTAGAATACATGCGTATTTTATGGCACACTATGCCGGGTATTTATTTATATAATGTTTCAATTCAATCGCAAACATTGGTACCAAGCCGAAAGGGCCAAAATCACGTAGTCGCACAGAATGATATGGACCATGATCGGAGCAAAAATCATCTGTTGGAACTTTAATGTAAGACATAAAGCCGGAATTACAGCTCAGCAGCGTTTGTGAAATGATGACGTCATAAAATTGATTACATCAAAACAGACAAAGGTACAGCATTGAAATTTCAGAATTTGATAGTTCTAGTAATTGTGTGTAATTTCCTAAAAAAATTAAGAAAATCATTATTATTTAATAAGTTATTAATATTACATCAAAATTTACACATTCTACGTCAACATTTCACGTCAAACATTTTACATCACCAAAAAATTTTGATGTTAAATTAATAACTACTTTAATAATGATATTTGATAAAAATTTTTTTGGGACATTACACACAATCACTAGAACTATCTAATTCTGAAATTTCAATGATGTACCTTTGTCTATTTTGATGTAATCAATTTATGACGTCATCATTTCACGTCAAACGTCGCTGAGCTGTAATTCCGGCTTTAAAATTAGGAATAATGTCAACAACATTGTAACACTTCATGTCTGCCGAGTTTACTGTACTGGGCCCCACATTTTTCTTTTTAAAATATTTTTTTTTGTGTGTGGAAGTACATGAATACGTAATTATGGCGTTGGGTTGGTGCGTTGGTTTGGTGCAGAAGACACAAGTATGTATGTATGCATAGTTTCAAGTCAATATTGTCAAGATGGTCACCAAAATTATTGTCAGTTTCGAGTCCCGTTCCCAACGCTATGTGTCTCTGGTTTGGGCCAGTGGTAAATACAAACTCATCTTAATCTGACCGCATGAGCCACTTGAAGCTGATTAGCGCGGGCCAGCACAAATACGCGGTCTATATGCACATGCGCACTGTACAAAGCGTATTACCGTATTCTGATGAATAAAGTCCCACGAAGAATTGCGGAAAAATGCAATCAACGTGAGAGTGGTAACGCAATGTGATGAGTAAATTAAAAAAAAAAACTTGATTCGGATTGGATATGGCAGACGTCACTGCGAGCGAAGTGTGCGTTATCAGGAAATTGATTATGACTCCACCGTGGGCTTTACACATAATGTTACCGTAATTTGATGAAAAATGTCACGTGTTACAGTCACCGTTAAGGTAACCGTATGCAACAGTGCAAAGTAATGTGTAAATATTGTCGGAACAAGAAGTGTAGTTTTTGTTCATTATTCAGATGGAATATGGTAGTTTTCTATGCAAACTGCAGTCACTGCGCAATTACGCTTAAAATAGGATATTTTTACTCGAATTTATTTCGTGAGACATTCACAATTCACGATTTTTACGTTTTCTTGGATACAAATAGTGTTTAGATATTTACGTATGTGCAGAGCATAAAATAGAAATCGCTGGGTGATAAAAAATAATAAGGTTCTATAGTAGAAGTTTCGAAGATTCCACAGAGTAAAATAAAATGCCCCGCTTGAATAGGTACATAACTTGCCTATAATTTACATGACATTCCACGCTTTAGGTATTTTACACTTTACAGAGTGAGGACTTGTGGAATAACGCCCTCATAAATATTTCTACCACATATTTACTTGCGGTGTTTGCGGCATAATCTACTAAAATCAGCGGGAAATCTAGCAAATCGATCAAAAATCGCGCAAATCTATCGCACCAGATTCAAGCCGAGATCATTATGCAACGAGCCGACAAAATATAAGCGTCGCCATTTGTCACTTTTTCCTTTGATCTCACCTCTCGGCGCCGCCGAAGGAGATCAAAGGTTTCTGTTGGCGGTGGCGCCATGGAAAAATGGCGCCAGCATGTTTGGCGCCATTCTGAAATATGCACTTGAGGCGGAACAGAAAATACTGAGCGGTAGGTTAAAAGGGAAAAGTACCATAATGGTCTGATTGAACTGGACGTTATTTAGAATGGTGTGACCAGGGTTGGCAAAATCTCAGAAAAAAATAAAAATAAAATAAAAATAAAATGGAATATTCAAGAATAAAATAAAATAAAATAAAATGGAAAATTTAAGAATAAAAATAAAAATTGTATAAAAATTCAAATTTTTGTAAAATTTTTGTAAAATTGTATAAAAATTCATATTTTTGTAAAATTGTATAAAAATTCTTTTTTTTTGTAAAATTTTATCTCGTCGCTTGAGTTTCTACCTGTTTATTTGTGGATATGGGAGCAGTCCCAAGTGTAAAGTGTCAAATGTCATGTAAAATGTCATGCAAAGTGTCAATTGTCATGACAAATGTAAGGTAAAGTGTAAATTGTCATGACATGTAAAAAATAAAGAATCAATTGTCAAGCAAATTGTGTCCAAATCTTATGTTTGATATCTAAATCTTATGTTTTGTATCCAAATTATGTTGTTGTTGAATCCAAATCTTATGTGAACATTTGGAAACAAAGACATATGATTTGGATACAATACATACTATGGATACAAAAACACAAGATTTGGATACACAATTTACACTTTGCATGACATTTGTCATGACACTTGACATTTTGCATGACAATTGACACTTTACTTTACATTTGTCATGACAATTGACAAATTGCATCACATTTTATAAATGTGCCCAGCACACTCCACTAGTCCTTCTACTGAAAATGCAAACCATTCTTATCAATAATTGTAACGTTACACTTGCAGCTATTTAGCTAACAATACATACTGCATGCAACTTTTGAAAAGTAAGGGATTGTCACAGGTTTTTCATTTGTCACAGGTTTTTCATGTATAGGTCTAATTATAACATTTTTCTGGCCTTGCATGCATGATTCTGATTTTTTGTAAAATTTTTGTACAATTTTTGTAAAATTTTTGTAAAATGTGTCATTTTATTTTATTAATGACTTTTGGGAATAAAATAAAATAAAATGAAACAAGAATAAAATAAAAATAAAATAAAATTTTTATACAATTTTTATACAATTTTACTAAAATGAATTTTGGAAATAAAAGGAATTTTGAAAACCAACCCTGGGTGTGACCATGTTTTGATCTATAAAGTCACAGAAATTGTGACCAAATTCACACTTAGAGCAATGTAACGAGAGATGTACCGTATTTCCTCGAATTACCCCCCGGGGGTTTATTTTTTCAGAGTGAAAATTTTGAGAGAAAAACGTGAAAAAAGCAACAATAACCACCATTTATAAGTTTTTACAGCCTTGTATAAGGATGTAGATGGTTCAAACGATGTTCTAACGTAACACAGTAAGTGTTTTGAACGTCTGTTATGCATTTCCCGGACCACAAATTCATAGTGCCCATTTTGAGGGGGGATATTTCGAGGGGGTGGGGGTATTTCGAGGAAATATGGTAAATGTTTTTTTTCTTCATACAGATGGGATATGGTAGATTGTACGCAAGTAGACCACATCAAAACCATTTTGGTGCCATCAAATAGCGCCATGGGGTCAACTAATCGCTAAATGCGTCATGCGTCTGTATTTATATAAATATCGGCTTTCAATATTTGCGGCTGGTGCGAAAAGCTGACCGGAAGCGGCACATAAATACAGCAATGAGCAATAATCGCTGAATCTCTACAGGGGCCAGATCCAATTTCAACGTAAGGAACACGTAAGGCGCACACTCCAGGGGGCAATCCCAAGCCCTGTAAAGTGTAAAGTAAAGTGTCAAATGTAAAGTCAAATGCAAAGTAAAGTGTCAATCAATACAAAAAAGAAAAGATTTTATTACTGAACTTTGCATGACAATTGACACTTTACTTTGCATTTGACTTTACATTTGACAGTTTACTTTGCATTTGACTTTACATTTGACACTTTACTTTACACTTTTCAGGGCTTGGGATTGCCACCAGTTGATTGATGGAATTTAAAAATTTCTAGTTATCTGATAAATCTGCGTTTAACGCATTTTTGTTTAGAGCATTGAGTTATTTTTAATCTCCGTCAACTGTAATTGACGAATACCTTATTCCAGTAAAGTTAAATGTCATTCAGAGTTCATCTATGAGTTCACCACATTTTGAGTTGATTTAATCAGAACAATCGTGGCGCCTTACGTTCAAATTGAACTGAGCCCCAGGTGCATTGTGCGACGATTTTCGATGGGAAACAATAGGTTAAGCTATAAGCTATGTGCCAAATTGAGATAATGCATGGTCCAATAATGGAATATTTGCATGGAATTTGAATTGAATACACTAATTATAGGGCAGATGGTTCGCCATTGTTTGTTAAATTATTCATAAATATACATTTGATGAATTATTGTGTTACATATGGAGTGTTAAGTTTCTGGTGTTTGTGCAAATATTGTTATTGTAATAAAGTTATTGAATTGTTATGCCATGGAAAGTGTCAAAAGTGATGCAAAACGTTATTTGGCAATAACAACATTCTACAGGATATTTTACAGGGTCTGAGACCAGGAAGGCTGGGAGTGTCCAGCAAGTCTTAAGGAACTGAGCAGTAAATAAATGTGAATATAAAAATTGTTGCTTCATTGATACATATTTACATATCACAACTTCCCGTGATACCCATTTATGGATTTTTTGTTGTATATTATCGTGAATACAGTTTCTGTATCATTACAGCAATATTCTACAGAAATCTTCACACCACAATGGTACCAAAATAAAAATAAAAATATTTATGCATCTTTTTAGATTTCAAGTGTAGTATATAATTCAATGAACCCTGCAATATACACACAACTTGGCTCAGTGCCAAAAGCACAGAATTAATCACAGGCCACTTTTCTGTTGGATCCAATCCCTGTAGTAGGGCACATGGGCATAAACGCCTGGGTAGCCTGCTTTGGCACAGCCATAGCCCCAGGAAACTACTCCAGCCAGCACGTAGCGACCATTTTTGCGGGCAATTAGGGGTCCACCACTGTCACCCTGCAGGGTTGGGGGGCAGTTGAGTGTGAAGATAGGTGAATACATTGTGCATCACACACCCATTTTTATGGTGTTCAACAATGTCTGTGATGTACTTTGAAGCACATGAAAAAGGTGAGCATGTCAATTCAGTTCAATGAGGATCACGTGCTTTGGGAGTGATTAAAAGTTGATATAATACATTCACCAAGACAACCATTTTCATACAGATGAAGCCATGGCCCATCTATTTGTCAGGAATCATGTTTCACCAACTTCAGAGTTCACATCACTTCACACACATCGAAAACTGTGGAAGACACTTCCTAATGCTGGTGAATGTAAATAGCTTTGTTTGCCATGGCTTATTAAAAAGTAGTGTGTGTGTGTGTGTGAAAATCCTAACATTCTTGGTTTAAGTGCCAGGAAGTGTCTGCATGAGCTTACACAGCTAAATCAATGATCTTGAAAGTCACTGAAGTGGTCTTCTATGATCACACTTCAGAGCCTGATCATGCCTGATCACCAATGGAATCCACTTCACTGACACTTCACAAATTGTATTACTAAATACTTCACAGTTGAAGTGGTTGGAAATTTGTGAAGTGTGTTGAAGTGTCCACATGCAAATGACTTCACTGCAGATCACAGCAGATTGCCAGCACAGTTTTTTTGCTGTGCCACTGACACTTCACCATTTTTGTGCTGTGATCCCATTAAGAGCATGACCAATGTGTGACCCCCTGTGAAGCAGACATAAATATTTACCTGGCAAGAATCCTTGGATGGGCCGGTGGCACACATTTCGTTGTCAGCAATGGGTCTCATGCTTTGGTAGGCAGACTTGCACTGAGTGATGTCACATTGAAGCACCACGTGCTGGAGTTTTTGGGAAGTGGACCCACCTTGGGACAACGTTCCCCAGCCTGTGGAATATTAATGTTGTTTTTTTTGGTTGAAAATGTTGTTGTCATCTGGTAAAGTACAGTCACATTTAGTTCCCCCCCCCCCCCTGTGATTGATGATGGTGTTGGCATTGTCAATGATAACTAATGCATGCGACTACCGTATTACCTCGAAATACCCCCAGGGGGTTTATTATTTCGCCAGCAAAATTTGAGGGGGAGATAATTCGAGGGGGGGGGGGGTTTATTCGAGGGGGGGGGGGGTTTATTCGAGGGGGGGGTCTATTATTTCACCAGAAATTTTCGGAAATTCCCCATATGCAGACGTAGAAAAATCGAACAATCACATAGATTTATATGTGTTTATAGGCATATATTACTGTATATACACAAAAACCCTCCCCTCACGTCACTTAATCATCAGTTTTAACGTGTGTTCTGCCTAGTACAGATCACAAACTGCGGTATTTGTCGTGTACGTTCACGTTACACTCAATTTTAGGGGGGGTATTTCGAGGGGGGGGTTTATTATTTCCTCAGCCGAAATTTAGGGGGGGGGTATTTCGAGGGGGGGGTTAATTCAAGGGGGGGGGATAATTCGAGGTAATACGGTATTTGTAAAAAAATAGTAACAATTGTTGCTGTTAAAATGTTTCACATTTGGGTTGCATTCGAACAGTTCACATACAGTGTGTTGCCTGAAACATCGATGACAGTCTTATTAGCCTCACTGTCTAGGAGAAACATCAAATTTCATAAATTACAATATCAGGCATGCCCAAAAACACGTCTTTCTTGTCAAGGTTAGTCAGGGGTATTTATTCTATACAGCCTTGTAAATGAGATAACATTAAGAGATAACATAAGTTTATGTCATTAGTTTGCAAGGGCTCTACCAATTTTTTTGTCATTATGTGTGTGATGCCTTAATTCATAGAATGGAGTATTTCGATTGATTGCGGTTAGGTGAAATCATCAATTACTGTGAACTTCATTAGGCCCTGTTTACACTTTTTTTTGTGTGACGACAGCCACTTTTCTGTGTCACTGCAATATGAGCGTGACGTTCACAGTGAAAATCAATTTAAAAACCAGGACCCCCAAAATCTGACCACTAACCAGAAACGACCACATTGGAAGTGTCTTTTCTCCACGAATCCGAGCTGGTCGGCAGACAAATCGGCTTCACTTTCGGCCTGCCAAGTTCAATAAAATATTAAAAATTCGCACGTTTTACCCCAAAATCGAGCAAAAAACGCACGTAATCGATGCGGGGGTAGCCAATTTAATCAGAGCGATGTCATTGCCAGAACCTACTCCATATTGCGAGTGCATTATCACCTGCAGCCAGTCCCAGACACTGTAAAATGCTTGGTAAAATGTCAAATGTCATGTAGATGACCATTTTGACACTTGACATTTGACATATATTGAAAATTTGACATTTCACTCTACTACATGACACTTGACATTTGACACACCGTTTTACATGTTTAGGATAGGCCCCTGGCTGGCGGCACGCGTTTGCTCAGGGCTGTATTTGTCGTGGGCGCCCAGACGCACAGAAAATGCAGACGCAGGCAGCGCCGATCTGCAGTTTTTTTTTTTTTTTGTGTGTGTGTTTTTTTTTTTTGGGGGGGGGGTTAATTGTTGGTAAATTTTCACATTTGTTGGTGGTAATTGGCATTTTTTTCATTTGAAAAAAAATCGATGGCCAATTTTCGACCAAAAACGTGGCAGAAATGGAACGGCAGGTTTCGGCACGTTTTGCAAAATAAATGGCCGAAGCCCCCAATAGAACGGTAGTCTCAAATAGAACAGCAGGTAGAAATTGCATTGGAAGAGTGCCAAAACATTAAAAATGGATGGTCAGAAAGTTCAAATCATCCAAATATTGATGTTAAATTTCAAATTGATGCTTTGACATTAACATGTTGCTCAAGTTTCAATCAATATAAATGGCCGTTCGACAATAAAATGTGTGCAATAATAGAGCAGCCTCCAATAGAACAACAGGTATCAAAGTTGACAAAATAAATAGAATGGATAAATATCTTCTAATAGACCATATACGATATCCATCCAGGTCACTTCACACACTCCCCAACCCTTCCCAAACCCATTTTTCCCACAAAAAAACCCACCCTCCATCCTCCACACAATGAGCGGCAGTGAGCACCCATGAGGGGTCGATGAGCGACGCGCCGCAGGACCACCTGCCGCTGGCAACCAGCCAAACTTGCCAGGGGTAGCTGTGCGCCACCACCTCCTTGCCGCCCACGATCGACTGCGGTGAGGTGGTGGTGTTGTTGTGTGTGGGTATGGGGTGAAGTGGCTTCACGCTGACACATGGCGATACTTGACAAGCACATTAGCGCTTACACACACTTCATGAAAATCTGCGTGAAGTTATTTACTTCACGCTACTTATTAGGTATAAACGTGTGGAAGCGCCGGCACTGTGAAGTGTGTTCCACTGTGAATTTTGGAAGTGCCTGAAGCTCGGTGAAAAGCGTGTAAGACACTTCAGCCTTTCGTGATGCAGTGGAAGCGCGTGAAGCGCTTACATACAGTGAACATACAGTTTATTCCTTTTTCTTTTTCCAGTTTATCCAAAGAGATCCAATAATTGTTAAATTAAAAATCTTTTTTGGGAGATTTGTACATCACTACCCACCACACATGAAGTGATCAAAAACCACAAACCAAACTGCACCTGTGCCATGCCAACAATATTGTCGCCATTGATTGTCAACGCGGGCGGGTACTGCACGTCGGGCCTGCCGCAGCGGGCACCAGTGCCAACTGTCGTTGTAGTTATTGTTGGCACAGTTGTGATGGGGGTTGTATTTGGAGATGATGGCGGCGACGTGTTGCAGCCGTCTTTTTTGATTATTTTAAATTGTTTTTTTTTGGTGGTTTTTACAAGAAAAACACGACATTTTTGTTATGTGACTGTCGACTACTATATTTCCGCAAGACCACCCCATGAAGGTTTGTTATTTTAATCACAAATTTTGAGGAGGGTTACCTAGTGGGGAGGGGGCCATTCAAGGGGGACAAAGACATTTTTGAAACATCCTCAGATGTAGAAAAGTGAACAATAACAGAAATGTTTAAGCATCTATAGACATATTGCATTTCTAAATACCCCCCCCCCCTAGAAGTACCCCCCGTAATCCATGTAAGCCCATTACTCAACTATGGGTGCTATATGAACCAAACTCAAAAATAAAGAATTCTAACATGCACACACCTCCAGAGGGAGTTGTAACGGAATCGCTGGTGGGTTGCGACACGGTCATTTTGAATCCAGTGTCGGTCACACTGAAATCGGTGCAGAAATCCACAGTAATTGTGGATGTCTTGGTCTCGAAATCGGCTGGCGGCGTTTGCCCACATGCTTCTGAAGATTTTTTTTCTTTTATTTTTAGATTACTTTCAAAAACTCGCCTTTAAGTACTTTAAGACTCGGCTTAACTTGCCATTTGAACTACCATATGACACATGTATTGTATTTGCTTGCAAATTCCCTGGGCCATTATTTTTTCATCAGACTTTTTGATGGGGAGTAATCAAGGGGTGAATTCCTATTTCAGCAAAATATTGGGGCAAGTTTCTATCAACTCATTTCATGAAATATGTTGTATTAACGAAATAAAAAACTACCTAATTCTTGTTCTTGCTAACTTAAATGTATGTTCAAATTAGATAAATCAGTCGATCATATGCCTCAAAAGGAAATTATTCAAGGGAGGAATTACTTTTGCCTCACTTGTCTAACATGGGGGAGTTATTCAAGAGAAGGGAATGAATTGTTCACGCAAATACGGCAACCAAATCAAACAGGACCAAATAACCAGAGTTGTGAAAGTGTATTTACACTTACTTGAAATACCCAGGTAAATGGGTATTTAGATTTACACTTACACTTTCATAAAATACCCATACACTTTTTTTACACTTTCCTGGGCAAAATACCCGGGTACAGAAAGTGTATTTTTTTCTTTCAGGTGGCCCTGTGTTATGCTTTTGAGAAAGCATAAAACAGGTTCATGTACAAAAAATAACTGCACTGCACAGTGCACATATGCAGTTATGCATTGAATGTAGAAAATATGGCAAATGTGCAAACTCGCACTATCTCTGACCTTTGAACAGTACTCATGGTATTCTACAATTTGATCATACTTTTGTAAAAAGGACAAGATCAATGGAAATTCACCAGCTGGACACAAAGTCAACTGGCTTTTGCATTGATATTTGCTGCATGTACATTCTTGCATTTAAACAGTGTGTATCACATTACTTAATCAGTAAAATATCAACACTGAAAAAGTGCCATTATTAGGCAACTTCATACCACTAAATTTGTTACAGTCTGAAATGTTTCATAATTGGCAGTAAAATGTGAAATAATGAATGAAAATGATATATAATTTGATCTAAAGGTGAGAACAGTGGTGTTTTCTAATGCTCAACAGTGAGAGCTCTTTCTGTATTTTTTTTACACTTACACTTTTTTACACTTTCCTGGGTATTTAAAAAATACCTTACACTTTTGGAATCCATACTTAAAATTTGGAAAGTGTATTTACACTTACACTTACACTTTCCAAAAATACCAGTATTTTAACAACTCTGCAAATAACATGGGATCAAACACCAAGTGCATGCACATCACTAACTTATAGTAGCCTCAGAGTAGCGATCGCACACTTTGGTGGGCGGGGCAGGCCCGTCGTAGATGGCGACAAAGTCAAAACACCACCCTGAATCATCCTGTTCGATTGAGAAACTGTTGTCAAAGTGCACGCGGAGTTTCTGCAAAATGGCATTTTTAGACGATTTTTAGACAGTCGTGACTCATGGAATGAATGAGGGCAGAATGATTTTTTTATACAATAATAGCATGCTTCATCATCATTGGCACGCTTCCAACGTGAGACATAAATGAGTACGACTGCAGGGTGTCCGAACTACCTATTGTTAAGGGCATTGCCGTCGCAGCATGTCAGCCCCTAATAGTGAGGAGCCCAGCCGCCCCTGTAGTCTAGTGGTTAGGGCACTCGTGTTCTATACGAGAGGTGCGGGTTCGATTCCCGCCTGAGGCAAGTGCAATTTTGCACTCTTTCTCTATTTATAAGTATAACCCTACAAATGGCATTCAAACAAACCCTAACAAACAGCCAAAGATCTGACCTACCTTTGCTGAATCTGCCCCCTTAAATGTCCACCTATGAACTTCATCATTCATATACTTGGAAGGCCAATTGGTGGACTCCACACTGCTGCCCGCACCGTTCACAGAGACCGTCTGTTGGCAGTGTGCCAAAACTGTGATCCAAGCCAGCACGCAGAGCACTGCCAAGTTCTGCATTTTGTAGTTCCTTGTATGTTTTGATCGTGCAGTGCTCTGTAGCTGAATGATTCAATTGCCTATGTACCAGAGGGAAAATAGAGGTGTGATGTGATGTGATGCACTTTGGTGAAGTGCTTCACGCAGGATAACAAACATTGACATGGGAGCAGTCCCAGACACTGCAAAATGTGTGCAAAATGTGTGTAAAATGCCCTGCAAAAAGTCATTTGACATTTGACAGGGTATTTTACATGACTTTTGCCACTTTGCACGACATTTGATCTTTTACAGGACATTCTACAGGGACTTGGATTGGCACCAGACCAGATCACACACACATTTTTCCCCGTGTACTTTCAGTGTGGATTTTGAAAAGCCTTAGCTTTTGGTTTCTGCACAAAATCTCTATGTTCGTGGCTGGTTTTAAGCGCGCTTTTCATACTCCTGTTTGAACAGGTGTCTGTATGATAATGCGATATATGACAAAAATCCTAATGAATTTGCATATTTTCGATTGTCGTGCCATAGTTCTGCGATCTTTTGTGTTAGCCCACTCAAAGTATATTCAGGATCAGGTGACAGCAGAGTTGCAAAAACGTATTTATGTTTACCCAAAATACCCGGTTATTCGGGTATTTATACTTACGTTTACGTTTACGTTTTGTTACGTTTTTCTGGCCGAAATACCCAGGTACCAGAGAAAACCTAAAAAAACGTTGTAAGACCAAAAAATTTCAGCAAAATGCAACTTCCACCATAAATTTCCAACAATTTTAAAAATTTCCGCACTTTTCCTCCACTGACGCCGTATTTTCAAAATATAGGTAGGTATATTCAATATTCAAATTATTCTATAGTTCGACCCCACCTCCGTGCAGAGTATTATGTATTACTTCCCAAACTCGAATTGTTATACAAAGAAATCAGTAATAATGAAGTCAGCGGACGCTGTTATTTAGTTGCTTTCATCGATTGATTTTGTGGTATTTGAAGATCAAATGTTGTAATAACTCTACGAATCATCATACTAAAATTACCAATTTTTTGTGGTCTAACACTTGGGAAAACGTTGACAGAACGTGAAAAATTGACTGAAAAACTGGCGAAAAAATAGAAGGGCAGCTTCCAACAGATGGCGTCTCCAATAATAAGGTGGTGAAAAATGGAAGGGCGCCCTTCTATTAGATGGAATATGGTAATAATTTTTTTTACGTTTACGTTTTATTTTACGTTTTCCCAGGTATTTTGAAAATACCTTACGTTTTAGTATTTATACTTTCATTTTGGAAAAGGTATTTACGTTTACGTTTACGTTTCCCAAAAATACCAGTATTTGAACAACTCTGGGTGACAGACTGTAACTGCAAGTTTGAGGGAATATTTCTAGAAAGTCAATTTGAAATCCATATCGCGGTACTTTCCAGTAATGTGTTGATAAATATGTCTGTAAACCGTTTTTTAAATATTATGTATTTATTTATCACAATTTTTTTCTTTTTGTCTGACTCTTTTTCAGACATGCGTACAAATTACGCATCAGGTGCACGAGTTTTTTTGTTTTTTCAAATCGGAAAATTCAAATGTCGCCCAACCATTTGTATTATTTGTTCAGTTGGAATTTTTAACATATTGCATCGACTCCATTACTGACGGACGTTTGTCTGAACGGACGGACGGAAGCTTGAAAATGTAGTCGTTTTTATATCCGTAAATCATGATATAAAGTATAAACCAGTTGAGGCGTCCAATTCTAAAAGTCGACAAGTCCAAAATATGAAAATTTCGAGTTAGGCCCGGAAACGTCATCTAGGGACATGCACCACGGGCCTGGAATTGGATCGGAAACTTAAAATGCGATTTACTCAAAATCACATTTTGTGGACTTGTCAACTTTTAGAATTAGACGCCTCAGTTGTAATAAAAGTACGCAAAGGGCCCACACACGCACCACTTTACATCGCAAATTTGTGTCAACTGAATGTCAAATAAATAACACAAAATTTTTTTAGCAACATACTTAACAGAAACAATGAAAATTAAGTGTCACGATATAAAAATAACTACCATCCAGTGGACTGGGACCATTTCAGGATGCCAAAGGAGGCTGTGCCATGGCGCCATTTTCTGTTGCGCCCACGATGGCACCAACACGATTTCATGGTGATTTTTGTTAAAACCATAAAAAAATAAAAAAATAAGTGCATCAAAAATCGATTTTTCACTAAAAATTGCTGAAGTAGACAAGTTTTTGTTTGTAACAATTGATCAGATGTATCTGATATGGCCATTTGTAGGGATTTCATTAGTGCGCTGAGACTGAATATTAAATACCCACTGAATATCGAATGAGAGTGAATATTAAATACACAGAACTGCACTGAGACCATATTCGTTCGGGCGTAGGCTCGCTTGGCATGTAGACCTGTTGCGTGGGTTCCATTATGGGCTGCTCTGCTAGCTGTCTATCCCGAGGCTACTATCCCCTAAACCTGCCCCAAATCTCTAAGTATTTACTAAGTGGAGCAAACTTTGAGCGATTTTTCCCCAACCTTCACCCAAAAGCACTAAATTTTGGTCCATTTTGTCAATTTTGTCAAATGTCATATATTTATATTTTTCCCCAGCGAGCCCCCAGAATAAATTTCAGCTGTCTATCCTTCCGGAGAGAAATTTGCTATCTATTTATGATGCCGCCGCGAAAGTCAAAACCTTGGAAATCCCCGATCAGGGTTGGCAAAATCTCAGAAAAAAAATAAAATTTAAATAAAATGGAAAATTTATGAATAAAATAAAATGGAAAAATTCAAAATTTAGATTAAAATTGAAAAAAAAATCAAATTTTTATAAAATTGTATCAAAATTCATATTTTTGTAAAATTGTATCAAAATTCATATTTCTTGTGAAATTTTTATCTTGTTGCTTGAGTTTCTACCTTTTTATTCGCGGAAATGGGGACAGTCCTAAGCCCTGGCTCCACTCCCAGACACTGTAAAAGACCCAGTAAAATGTTGTGATGAAGCCACCGAAGTCAGCGTCTTCTACCACCGAATCCAGCAGCTCCAAGACCGTAGTGAGAAATGGCCTTTAGAGTGGTTGATTTCCCATTGTAGCCGAACGTCCACTTGTCAACAGCCAAGTTGAGTTTATTTCGTAGTTGTGTGTTGAAAAAGGGGGTTCGAATTGTTCCAGGTACTTTATTTCGATCAGATACAGCGTGTTACAAAAGCGCAAAGTCTAGCGAGCTTCCTAATTGAAGTTTCTATCGCTAGCTTATTTTTGTTCAGTAGCTTGGGGTCCGCAGACTGAAGTAAAAACTTCCAAAGTAGCTAAGACACGGAAAATAATGTATAAAACATAGCTACAGTAAATTCCTAAATTCAAATGCACAAATAAGACATAAATGCAATAATAAGACACATTTAGTTGAAACAGTTGGCTTATTTTACGCGTGCATACATTCAAATACTTATGGTAAAGAAATATCAGGTACAAATTGGGCTAATAGAAAAACTATTAATCTTGAGAGGCGCAAAGTCGGCAAACTCGGCCGATTTACTAATTTGGTTCAATTTGTCAGAAAACATTGACGCACATTGGGACTAATATAATAGGGTTTGGAAATTGTAAATAGTAGTGCAAATGTTCCTAATGACGTAAATAGAACAAAGTATATTCAACGCAATAATAGTAATCACTTCCTGGAAACGTATACTTCATAATTGGCAAATTGGGACTTATTCGAGGTAAATGGGTATATTAATTGAGCAGGGTTTATAATACATTCTTAGGTATAATTTGAGCAGGGTATTTCCGTGAATGTCAAGTAAATATAAATATAAATAGTTAGCAGGGTTAATATAATTATACCTACGCGAAGGGCTTTGATAAACACGTACAGTAAATGCTAGTCTCACACAGGGCACTATTTCTCTATTAGGACGCTGGCCAAAGTAAATACGTAGCACATAAATATTTTACAAGATTTGACTTTCTCAAACTAAAAGTAAACCATGTAAATATATATATAATAATGGTCGGAAAATTACGGCGAGTTGAATGAGCCTAATTTCATATTCATAAACCTAATAATAACTTATTTGACCTTTTAATCTAAATATTCCACATAAACATAACAATTTCCCATAAAACACTTTCCTAATTAAATATTCTCCATGGGTAAATAATATAGTGTAGGAAATCTAATTTGCGTGGTAAATAAATATAGTGCATGAAAGAAAAATTAGTGCAAATAAGTAAATGGACAAATGTGAGCCTAATTATCAATTCTCTGTATTTCTTTATCCATCCATTTTGCCGCGGTCAGCACACTCCGGGCGGAAGAGTTGCTGCACCCCGTTGTTGCAGCAACGTCACATGCTGGTGGTGGTGGGCGCCAACGTGATGAGTGGCGTTTCCACAGTCGCCTCGGTGGTGAATGTGGTCGTGCGCGAAGTCGTGGGTATGCGTGAAGTTGCAAGTCCGGTTGCGGGTGATGCCAACGCCGACCTAGCCTGATGATGAAGTAAGTAGTTGCCCGTGTCGCTTCCTGCGCGTTCGCGTGAGGTGAATTTGCGGATATCAGGCATGTGAACACTGTCTCTGTTCCTGGCTCTGACTTGTCCTTCATCAGCTGAACTTTCATCTGGCTGAACGTATGCTGATAGTGACTTTGCCATTCTGTCCTCGATTTCTGCTCTCCTGGCAAATCTGACGGACTGTGTTGAGTTGGATCTAGCTCTCCTCTTGATTGCTGGTCTCAACTCTGTCTTGCGTACTTTTCTTTGTGGATAATTGGTCTCTTTCTGAGTTGATTTCTTGATAGTATATCTGATGGCTCTGAAGCATAGCCATATGCATTTGAACGGGCACACTATGCATTTCCATATGCATGTGTATACGCATGGTGGAATCACTGGCTTCCCTGTGGCAATTCTCCAATTGTACCACAGGTATCCTGCAGCTACGATTCCAGCTATCAGGATTGTGATTCCCGGCAGCATTGCGATTGTGTTGATGATCACTTGAAAGGGTCCTTTCAACATTCCTCCCATAAAGTTAGTGTACCCTTTTGATACTCCAGATATATAGTGACCATATGCCTTGCCGATTCCTGCTGCTGTCTGTCCAATTCCAGCTCCAATGCCTTCTATTGAATTTTTGATCACTCTGGGATCTAATGACATGTCTGCTGTATAATCGATCAACTGGTTCTGCACATGCTCTAAATTCTGTAGCCTCTGAATCTGGCCTCTGACATCCATGAAATTGGTCGCTCTGTTGACAATGTTGGTGAACAGGTGAGGCGCATCAAATGTGAAGGCCTGCCACTGTCCTTTCCATGTCATTTCAATTGGCGTCTCTGTGACATGCACCATTCCATGTGCGGACTTCCATTGTCCATGTTCATTTCTGTACAGGTGTGGTGTGGTGTGACTGCAGTCCTCTTCTGGTGATTTCTCCACCAAGTCTCTGCTGCCTGGGCTCTTGAACCACAAGGGCCCATCTTTGTCCAATCTCATTGGTGTGTATTTGTAGCATGTCTCTCCCACTTTTCCTGTCTGATAAATTATGTATGGCTGCACTTCCTTGCATTCCCAAAACATAATTGCTTCTCCAGCCCATTCTGCATGAACATCCTGTCTTCCCAGCATGGCTCGAATCCCCAATGTTGGATCGATGCAGAAAAGCTGAGTCAACATGTCCAGCTGGTTCTTGCGAAGTTGACATAGCTGATGCCACACAATCGCAAATTGCGCTTGAGTCATCTCTCTGACCACATGTTGCAGGAACTGAAACTTGGAGTATCTGTCATCCAATCTGGCATACAATGTTCCACTGATTGTTGACTCTCTCGCCTCCACTATCTTTCCTGGCATTGCCCATTCTACAGGCACATCTTCTCTTCTGTCAAACTGGATGAATACACCTTCTTGATCGGTGTAGTATGTGTCTCCCAGAACACATTCTGAACCAATTGGCTTCTTTGTCTTGTTGCTGTGGGAGTATGCTGCCTGCAATTTTGACACAATAATTGTCTGGCCAGATATCTCTGATTTGAATCTGCCAATTCTCTCATATGCACATTGATGCTTGAAGTTCTCTGTATCCCACACTGTGATTCCATAATTGTGGTCTCTGCAATGTCACATCATGGCTCTGCACTGGCTGAAATCTTGCAAGTCGCTGATTACAGTCTTTCCATCAAGTGAAGCCACGGTTCCTTCTTCCATGTAGAAGTTACTGATGACATTCTCTTTGTCATGGCAACACCATGAATATTCCACATTCAAGGTTTGATTGGTTGTCCACACTCTGGGCTCCATTTCCACTAAAGGTGTTCCTCTGAACATTTTGTGAATTCTTGCATAGTTACAGGCTACCACGCCAACTTGCTGGTATTTCTCAAAATTGCCTGTAATGCCTTTTGCTCCCCAGAAACTGGTGTGTGTGATGATCTCTTTGATTCTGATGTAGCATCTGTATGCTTTCTCTTTCTGTGGAATCTGTCTTTGTGCGTAAAGTGTAACTTTCATTGCCTTGACAAAATTCCTTGGTGGGATATGGCACTGCACTTCTTCAGGAACTGTAAGCGCATGTCCATGCCTCCCACTGGTACAAATCTGATACTTCTGGCTTTGTGAGCTGATCACTTGTTCCACAGGATGATCCTTGATTGCATCCTTGAATCTCTCATAAGTCTGCATTTCTCTGACAGATTTTGGTGGCCATTCTGAAGGCAAAGGCGGCAATCCATGATGCGCTGCCAATGATGGTGGCCTTACTGTTGAGGTTTCCAGAACGTATGTTCTGGAAAATACTTCGCTGTAAGCCTTGCCGGCTTCTCTCAGCGTTGCTGACTCTGACATGCCTGTCAGCATCAACACCATGCACAGCATTCCAATCACCAGACTGCTGGTGGTTGCTGTGGCTTTCCCTGTTGCACTCCTCAGGACTCTATCCGATGCTGAATTCCTCTGAGCAGGGTTTTGTACAGAGTCTCTGTTCGAGTTCTGATTTCTGACATGTTTCTGGATAATTGCTGGGTCCAGTAAATCCACTTTGACTATCACTGCTGTCTCTGGGATATCCATTGTCTTCGAATTGATTTCCAGTGGATACAATTGATTGAGTGGTCTGCTGACCACATTTCTATTGGCAGTTCTGACTTTTGCTGAGCGAATTTGTCCATCTTTGCTAGGCTCTAACTGCTCGATGCGACCCATCCTCCATGCACCTCTGGGCATGTTCTCTTCATAAATCAGCACAACTTCATTCACTTTAGGTTCTTGAGTCGCTGTCAATCTGCCATGTTTGTGCGTCACCTGAGTTCTTTCCCTCAAACTCGGGATATACTCTTGATGCCACAAGTCCCAGAACTTATCCAAAGTTTGCTGGGTTGTCTCCCAATATTTCTGCAGTTTCGCTGCGTTATCCATTCTGGGCACAACTTCTCCATCTTTGTCTGCGTCAAACTGTGGTGCTCCAATCTGACCTTCCCCTGTCAGGAAGTCTTTTGGCGTCAGCACTCTGAGGCTCTTTACATCACCATATATGTAAGAGATTGGCCTGCTGTTGATCACTGCCTCGACTTCTGGCAGAAGTGTCAACAATTCTTGCAGGGTTAACATTCTGTGCCCCACAGCTGCCTTGAAATGTTTCTTGGTGATGCCCACCATTCTCTCATAGACTCCTCCCTGCCATGGTGCCATAGGAGTAGTCATGTTCCACTGGATTTGTTGCTGTGAGCAGTATGTCTGTACTGCTCCACTTTTGACCATTTCTGACCATTCTTTCCCAGTATTAATGGCCTTGTCAGTGCTTGAGCTGAGCACTTTCTCTGTCAATTTGAATTGCGTTGCATTGTCTGAAATAACTGCTTCAGGCTTTCCACGCCTGGCGATGAATCTCCTGACTGCGTTCAAGAATTCCTGTGCTGTCATGTCCAGCACACTTTCCAGGTGAACTGCATGTGTCACCATGCATGTGAACAAACAGATCCACATCTTCCTGTGAATTTTATTCACTTTGTACCAAACTGGTCCCAAATAATCCAAGCCCGTGTACTGGAATGGTCTGGCTCTCTGAACTCTGGTTTCTGGCAAATCTGGCATTGGTGGAAGCTGGTACGGCTTCGCTCCCAATTTCTTACAAGTTGGGCAGGTTCTGGTCACATTGTAGATCACCCGTCTACCCTGTGTAATCCAGTACTTTTGTCTGATTGCTGCCAATGTGTGTTGCACTCCTGCGTGCATTAACTTCTCATGCTGGTCTCTGACGATCAGCTGAGTCACTGTAGCTGTTGCTGGCAACAATATGAGTGGCACTGTGACCTCCTGTGGGTCAGTATGCTCCATTCGGCCGTGGCACTTCAGGATTCCATCCTGATGCATTTGCACATTGAGCCATTTGATTAACTGCTGGTCTGCAGCTGTTTTCTTGCTATTCTGACTGCCTTTGCTGTGGCCTGTTGCCAGAATCTCTGCCACTCCTTTGTAATGATTCTGTTGCGTCACTTTGATCCAATATTTCAACGCAATCTCTATCTCTTCAATACTGATAGTTCCCTGTGGTTTTATTGTACCACAGATACTTTTCATGATTTCTGACAATCCATTCTGACTGTCATTTTTGCTGAGCTTTTTGTGCATCTGTCGCACAAATCTCATCACATATACTGTTGCATCCAGTAACTCTGTCAGTGATGAGAATCTTTGTATCTCAATTCCCAATGGGTTGCTTTGCTTGCTTTCATCAGCTTGCACATTGCTGGCATCTGGGTCACTGACCACTTGCTGTGTGGCGCCCAGGTAAATTGGACTGGCTTTTGGGAACTTGAGCTCTTCTTTTTTGATTTCTGCCATTACCTCTGGCGTGACTGGCTCCACTTTTGGCTCTGGCCACTCTCCAGTCATCAGCCATTCTGGCCCTTTCCACCACAGGTTACTGCCTTCCAACTCTGACATATTCATGCCTCTTGTAGCCATGTCAGCTGGGTTCTCCAGTCCTGCGATGTGTCTGATGTGCATGTTCTCTGTCTCATTCTGAATTTTCTTGATTTCATCCAATCTGTTCTTGACAAAACATGCCAGTGGTTTCGCTGTTGTTAGCCACTTCAGACAACAGGTTGAATCTGACCATACAACTGTCTGACTGAATTTGATGTCCTTGAGCTCTTTGTGAATAAACTTTGACATTCTGCTGCCGATCAACATTGCTAACAATTCCAGCCGTGGAATTGTCACTTCTGGTTTCTTTGGAGCTAGTCTCAATCTGGAGTACAGTAGGCTTGACATGCCGCTGTCATTTTCTGTTTTCTGGCATATGTATGCCGCCGCGCTGTATGCCATTGCTGAGGCATCAACGAAAATGTGCAGTTGTGCATCTGCACCACTCTGATAATTCAAATTTCTGTTGAACTTGATCTGTCCAACTTTGAGCAATTCTGTCTCTAATTGCTGCCAAATTGCTGTCTGTTCCTCAGACAGGGGAGTATCCCACTCTTTGGCACTTGGTCCTGAATGCCATAACGTCTGCAAAAATCTCTTTGCTGGCAGTAGGACAGGACTGACAAGTCCCATTGGATCAAAACATCCCGCAGTCACCTTTGCAACTGTCCTTTTAGTGGGAAGTTTGATTTTCTGGTCAGTTTCTGATAATTGTGATTGCTGAACTGTCTTTGGCGTCTTCAGCCACATCTGGTCGCTCTCTGTGTCCCATTTCATTCCTAGGACTGTTGTGACAATTTCCTTGGCCACATCTGACTCTGCCAATTGCCAAGTAAAGTTCTTGTTATTGCTGTTCCATTCTCTCAGATTCATCTGTGCTTCTGTGAACAGCACTTTGGATTCCTGGTACAATTCGATTGCTTTCTGCTCTGTGTCCACACTGAGGATCAAATTATCCACATACAGATTTTCATCGATCAATTTTGCATTTTCTGTGCCAGCTTGATTCAGGTGGTATCTGACCGTCAGCGCCAGCAGCGCTGGGCTGCAGATTATACCAAATGGCACTCTGGCAAATCTGTAAATCTGAATGTTGTCCTCCATGGATGGTTTCGTGGGATCCTTGTACCACAGAAATCTTGTCACATCTCTGTCACTGTCCTGCAGACTAATTTGCAGAAATGCTTTCTCTATGTCTGCGACCAGGGCGATTCCATGCAACCGGAATCGCATCAGCATCCCTACCAGCTGTGGTAGTATCACTGGACCACGGTACATGCACTCATTCAAGCTTGGCATGCCTGGCGGTTTCGCTGAGGCATCATATACCTCTCTGACCTTTGTGGTAGTTTTCTCTGGCGTTATCACTGGTTGATGATGGAATTTTCAATGATGGATCAAAATATGGAATTTTCTGCCATCCATAATATCCTTTTGGACTTTCTCAATCACTCCTTGCTCCTCTTGTGCTTTCATGATTGCCTGAATCTTCTCCAGTAATTCTGGGTCGCTCTTGAGCCTGTTGGTGAGGTACCTGAACCTCTTGAACGCCATTGCCTTGTTGTCTGGGAGTTCATGCAAATTTGGCTTGTACATGAACTTTACAGAGTATCGTCCATCTGGGTTTCTCTGTACACTCTCATTAAATTGCTTGATGGCCTCATCATCCTTGACGAGGTTTGGCTGGTCCATTATGCCAATGGTATCCAGTCTGTCCATATCTTTGACATTTGGTACAGGAGCAATTGACAACGGTGCTTCCTCGTACCACTTTTCTTTCTGAATTTGATGCACAATTGTGTTGACCACCACCGGATATGCGCCATCCGTGGTGCATTGGTTTCTGTTGCTCGTCAGCTGCCCACCTCCCATCAGTAATCCCAATTCTGATGGAATGACATACAATCCTGACGGAAGTCTGGTGGTGCTGGTGTTTCTGGACATCAAGTCCCAGAAATAATTCAAGCCCACAATAATATCTGGCTTGAACGTGCACTCTGTTCCCTTTTCCTTGGGAATTCTGTCTGCAAAGTAACTCTCATCTGGGAAGTACTTCTGCAGGTACTTCTCTTCCTGTTCTGACACAGGCACTTTGACTTGTTCTGTGGTCAACGTCGGGACCACATCAGCCACCATATCAACTTTCTGGCCATTTCTGAGCCGCATTCTGAATTCCACTTGCTGTACTACTTTATAGTGCGGCTTTTCATTTCCGAATGTGTACACCTGGATGTGGTGTTCACCTGTACTCTTCAAATTGAGTTTCTTGGCCACTTTCTCTGACATGTACGTTCCCTGGGATCCTGTGTCCAGGAACGCTTGAATCTGTAGTGGTGGCTGTTCAGGCTCCATCTCTGTATCCATTTCTGAAGCCTCAATCACGGTTCTGGCTGTCATCAACATTGACATATTCCTGTTTACTGACAGGTTCACTGACATATTCTGTTGCTTTGTATTTGGTTCTGTAACCACTGTGCTGGATATGGTTTCTGTCTCTACCATTTCTGGTCCAGCTTCTTCCACAGTGACACAATTCACTGTGGCCTTTCTCTGTTGGCTCTGTGCTGGTCGACCGGCCGTAGGCACAGACTTTCTGCCATTGTTTGCTGATTGCTGGCCATTCTGTTGACCATTTGCTCTGAATGCTGGAATTTGCCGTCCAGCGTTTCCATTGCTATTGTCACCAAATTTCTCTGGGCACACCGCAGTGTGGTGCCTATTGGACTTGCAATAGAAGCAACTTCTTGTAAATTGACATTGATTCATGTAATGCCCTTTCTGCAGGCATCTCAGGCATCGCTCTGCCTTTGACAAAATCACTCTCCTTTCTCTGGCAGTTTTGAACTTTGGACACTTATCATTAAAGTGTAATTGCTGTGTGTCATTGCAGAACACACACGGCCTCCCAGGATTCATAAATCCAGCCTGTGGTGCACTCTGACCATTCTGGATCACAGACATGCTCCCTGTGCTGGTCCTTGGGTTCTCTGGCCCTCTGAATCGATTCCCATTGCCTTGGAACCGATTATTGAATTGCTGTGCGCGTGGATTATTCCCGAATCCCTGGCGCGATTGCTGAACTGGTGCTTCAGTTTGCTGTGCATGCTGTACAGCCTCACTGAGCGCTAGCTGCTTGCCAAACAGCTTTCTGAATATCTCCACCGTCAAGGCTTCCTCAGTCCCCTGTTCCTTCTGGATTTCTCTGAGAACCTCGGGTGGCACTTTCTGTTGCAGCTGGCTCAACAGCATTGGATGTTCTACTGATTCACCCAGTGACTCCAACTGCTGGAGCAGCCTTTCAATTGCATCAAACAAAATTCTCATATCCTGACAGGTATTCCTGGCCTGTCGGAACTTCATGATATTACTCATCAGCGTGTTTCTGACCACAACTGGTTGGTCATATCTCTTCTTGAGCATTGCAATTGCGGGTGCATAATTCTCTGCGGTCACACTCAATCCACTGATCATGCCAAATGCTGAGCCTTTCAGCAAGCTCCTCAAGTATGAGAACTTGGAAATGTCCTCCAAATCTGTCCGATTGTGGATGTGGGATTCGAACATTTGCCACCATGATCGAAATTTGACAATTTCCCCAGTAAACTGTTCCACTTCCAGTTTCTGTAATTTGACGCTCTTTGCTGTGGTTGCATTGGTTGAACTGGCCCCCGGAGCAGCTCCCTGAGCTGTCAGAGCCATCTGGGCAGCCATCTGCTGTATGAATGCTGTATTGACTTCATACATGGTATTTCCGCTCTGTTGCTGGATCATGTCTTGCAACTCTTCGATGTATACATTCATGGCTGCAACTTTCTGTGTCACCAAGTCTGACATATTTGCATATTCCTCATATGAGTCTTGGTATATCTTCTGTTCTTGTTCCATCTGGTCGGGTTCGTCAATGTCCTTGACGACATCCCTCCATGCGTCAAATTGAGTTCTCACTGCAGTCATTGCACTTTCCAATTTTGCACCCTCTTGTTTGATAGATGCAATCACTCTTCTCATTTCTGTTCTCTTCTCTTCCTTTGTTGCTCCCGCAAATATCTCTGGGTCATATTTAGCATATTCTCTTGCCAATCTGCTGTCCACCCTGTGCTTTGCTGGCCCCAGGGTCTTTCTGATATGACCCGTTGGTGAAACCATTTTTGCTGATGAATTTTCCTTCACTAATTCTCTTTATAGTGTGTCTCCTGTGACGCCTGTGACGCTTCTCTGCGTCTTTCTGTGTAGTGCTCTGTGCACCACGGATTTGTTGTGCCACGCACAATACCAATGCAGTCCTACAGGCCCCTGACGTGTTCTCACGCGTTGACCTTTACTGCACTAGCACCAGGTGTGTTCCTAAAGCCCCTGACGTGATTGTTTACACGCGTTGACTTCAACACACCGGTCAAATCCACCTGGACAATAAACAATTTATTTGCCCAGCAGTGTGCGCCCAAAGAGGGTCCGTACACACTCTTTCCGAGCGCTCTGGCGCTCTTTCTGGCACGCCTGTGTGCCTTGTGACCACGCCGGCCACTTGCTTTCCTGAGCGGCTCCTGTGCCGCTGTGCGCAGTGCTGCGCTTGCCGTGTCGCCCGTGACACGTTTCTGTGCACTCTGGTGCACTTTCTGATTCTGGGCAGTGTTTCTTTACACTGCTCTGCAATTGCGCCTGTGCAATGCAGTATTCTGTCACTTTTGTGCTGTCTGATCTGATGGTACCGAGCAGGCACAGCGTGTATATTTGATGGGAGCTCCGCAAAGCTCCTACACGCTACCAAGTATCCTAATACTTGGTTTTCAAATCCACTCTCTGTCAGCTACAGCCCTCTGTCAGCTACAGCCCTTTGTACACTGATACCCCTACTTTTGCACTTCCGAGGTATGAGTCCACTCTTACCCAGTGGAGCGAGGGACCTCCGCGAATGCCCAAAAAACAGCCCTTTGACTAGCGTGGCTCTGTGGCGATCCTGTCTCCGTCAGGTCACCCTCCCTTGGCATAGGAAGGACGTGCGAGCGGTCACTGGCGTCCGGATGTCCAGGAGCGTCCAGCGAAAGTTTGACCACCGTCCGACAATGACTCCTTGTCAAATGCCGGTGCCGCCCAGCGTCTAGCACCTTGCCAGAACACTGGTGAAAGCTGCCTGAAATCCTGACAGGCTTGTCAGAACTCCAGTGTCCTCCGCGCGTGAGCGTAGAATCGCTCCCAGGATGTAGACAGGAGTGCCGTGACTTTGGCACAATGCTGTCTGCAAATCAACAGCCAACGCTCAGCCAAGGCCAATTGATGATCAGCAGGACTTTTGAAGTTCTGCCAACTGCCGCACAATGTTCGTTCCGGCTTGGTGATAGCACAATGTCATGCAATCACCCTGCTCGCTGCGCCATGTGATGAAGCCACCGAAGTCAGCGTCTTCTACCACCGAATCCAGCAGCTCCAAGACCGTAGTGAGAAACGGCCTTTAGAGTGGTTGATTTCCCGTTGTAGCCGAACGTCCACTTGTCGACAGCCAAGTTGAGTTTATTTCGTAGTTGTGTGTTAAAAAAGGGGGTTTGAATTGTTCCAGGTACTTTATTTCGATCAGATACAGCGTGTTACAAAAGCGCAAAGTCTAGCGAGCTTCCTAATCGAAGTTTCTATCGCTAGCTTATTTTCGTTCAGTAGCTTGGGGTCCGCAGACTGAAGTAAAAACTTCCAAAGTAGCTAAGACACGGAAAATAATGTATAAAACATAGCTACAGTAAATTCCTAAGTTCAAATGCACAAATAAGACATAAATGCAATAATAAGACACATTTAGTTGAAACAGTTGGCTTATTTTACGCGTGCATACATTCAAATACTTATGGTAAAGAAATACCAGGTACAAATTGGGCTAATAGAAAAACTATTAATCTTGAGAGGCGCAAAGTCGGCAAACTCGGCCGATTTACTAATTTGGTTCAATTTGTCAGAAAACATTGACGCACATTGGGACTAATATAATAGGGTTTGGAAATTGTAAATAGTAGTGCAAATGTTCCTAATGACATAAATAGAACAAAGTATATTCAACACAATAATAGTAATCACTTCCTGGAAACGTATACTTCATAATTGGCAAATTGGGACTTATTCGAGGTAAATGGGTATATTAATTGAGCAGGGTTTATAATACATTCTTAGGTATAATTTGAGCAGGGTATTTCCGTGAATGTCAAGTAAATATAAATATAAATAGTGAGCAGGGTTAATATAATTATACCTACACGAAGGGCTTTGATAAACACGTAAAGTAAATGCTAGTCTCACACAGGGCACTATTTCTCTATTAGGACGCTGGCCAAAGTAAATACGTAGCACATAAATATTTTACAAGATTTGACTTTCTCAAACTAAAAGTAAACCATGTAAATATATATATAATAATGGTCGGAAAATTACGGCGAGTTGAATGAGCCTAATTTCATATTCATAAACCTAATAATAACTTATTTGACCTTTTAATCTAAATATTCCACATAAACATAACAATTTCCCATAAAACACTTTCCTAATTCAATATTCTCCATGGGTAAATAATATAGTGTAGGAAATATAATTTGCGTGGTAAATAAATATAGTGCATGAAAGTAAAATTAGTGCAAATAAGTAAATGGACAAATGTGAGCCTAATTATCAATTCTCTGTATTTCTTTATCCATCCATTTTGCCACGGTCAGCACAAATGTGAAAGACCCTGTAAAATGTCATGTGTCATGTAAAAGACACTGTAAAGTGTCATGTGTCATGAATATACCCTGTAAATTGTCATGTGTATCCAAACCTTATCTTATCTTATCCAAATACTATGTTTTTGTATCCAAATCTTGTCAATAAGTAAGATTTTTATACAAAAACATAAGATTTGGATACAAAAACATACGGTTTGGATACACAATTTACATATTGCATGACATTTGTCATGACAATATTGACACTTTGCTTTATATTTGACATGACACTTGGCATTTTGCTTTACATTTGACATGACACTTGGCATTTTGCATGACAATTGACACTTTACTTTACATTTGTGCTGACACTTTGCATAACATTTTACAAATGCACCCAGCACACTCCAGTATTCCTTTTATTGAAAATGCAAATTATTGTTATCAATAAGTGTAACTTTACACCTGCAACTAGCTAACAATACCTACTGCATGCAACTTTTTTAAGTAATGGAAAAGTTTGTCACTTTGTCTGTTTTTCATGTTTAGGTCTAATGATATAAATTTTCTGGCCTTGCACGACAGATTCTGATTTTTTTTGTAAAAATTTGTAAAACGTTTGTAAAATGGTGTAATTTTTTATTATTAATGACTTTCAGGAATAAAATAAAATAAAATGAAACAAGAATGAAATAAAAAAAAATACATTTTTTTAAAACAATTTTTATACAATTTGTATACAAATATTTTTTTATAAAACCACCACTGTCCCTGATCTGTTATCTACATGCTGAACGGGTAAGCTCAGCATGACATTGTAAAGCAATATTATGTAGCAATCTGTTAAGGTACCTGCTTAATAGGTATGAATGTGTGGTAGTAGTTCCATATGAAGTTTCTGGGTCTTACTTGCAATTTTCATATTTTGCACTTCTCAACTTTTAGAATTGGATGCCTCAAATGTATATGTTGGTTATGTGTGTGGTTACAGATTCATTGGGAAACTTTTTTCATGGTGTTGAATGTGTGAGAAGCAGACGTGGAGAGGCAGATGCTGGTGGAAGCGTGTGGAAGCACATTGTTTCATGCACATACAGCCTGCTTCCCGATGCACCACACACCCAGTTTTCTGTGAATCTGTAGGATTTTGCAGTGTTCATGTAAGATGCAGTTGGGGATCTATTAGTGGGTTATTTTCAACAAGGCACCTTTCCAAAGATGTACAGCATCATATAAATACAAGTCACAACAATACAAAGACAATCAATACAATCAAAGCAGTATGAAGCATTTCACATAGTTGAGTGTATTCTGCAACCTTGTACACAATATAAATACATATCTACTTGGCTCAGTGCCAACAACACTAATCACAAGCCACTTATCCTCTGAATCCAGTGCCTGAAGTAGGGCACATGGGCATAAACGCCAGGGTAGCCAACTTTGGCACAGCCAGTGCCCCAGGAAACTATGCCCACCAGCACGAAACGGCCATGTTTGCGGGCCATCAGGGGCCCACCACTGTCACCCTGGGATTTGATGAAATCAGTTTATATGATAGCTTGAATTGGTGAACTGAAGTGTCTTGATAAAAAGTGCCCCATTTGCCCAATCAAGGACAGCTATTGTAGGAAATACATGATAGCCCAAACAAGCAGAGACACCTTGCAAGCATCCATGGAAGGTCCATCAGCACACATTTCATTGGCAACGATGGGTCTCCAAGAGAAGGCAGATTCACATTGTGAGAGGGCACATCGCAGCACCACATGCTGCAGTGTGTTTGGACTGTAGCCATTGTGACGTAGTTGTCCCCAGCCTGTGGAATGTATAGCTGTTGTTGTATTGTTGAACCATGTCCAATACAATTTGCCACCAATAAGTTTGAAGTCCCATAACTTTTGATTGGAATGAGGTATTGAGCTCATTTTTGGTTTATATTAATCCTCGTTGCTTAAAGTATATGATAGCATGTTCAGAAATTTTTTTCATGTTTAAAAACTGGGTTAAATCGACATAAGGAATTTAGACATCCCTGATCCGACATGAAAAATGCAATCTACGGGTTGTCCTGATCATTTCAAATATTGAACAGTCAAAATCAGCGCAGAAATGGCCAAGTTATTGAACATCAGACACCTGGCCAGATTTGAAAGGTAAAATGCATGTGTATATTTAAGGCCCCCTTATGTCGGGACTGGGGGATTATTTGGAGGAAATTTGTTTTTCAGGTTGTAGCCCCATCCCCAAACCCAAACATACTCAAACAGCATCAAAATTGGGCAAGGTGCAAAAGAAGGGGAAGCAACAAAGTGTGGTGGACAAAAAGCCTCCTGTTTATACTGGGATGACATTACGCCGTACATTTTGCTGGAGGAAACATTCCACCATGACGTGATCACTTTCGTCACCATCATCAACTCTCGCCATCACATCGGCTTGATGGTCATCACTTGGCCATCAGCACGCCTTCCATAAGTTCTCGGCTGGCCGTCTGCCAGCTAAAGACATAACTCCTATCTGTTTGTAGAGTATCGTGTCTGCCGAGTATACTAAGGGTGAAAAGTCCCAACTATTCTGCATGGTAGTGTATAAGAAATATGGTATTTTATATAAGCTAACAGATGCAATCTCTACAGCTGGATGAGAAAAAACTATATGGGTAGGTGAGAAGTGACAGGTAAAAATTCAAAATGAATAAAATGATATGTGAGAGGTGAAATAAGAAGTAAAAAGTTCAAATTGAAGTAAACTTTTGACCTTTCTTTGAAATTTTCTCGATTCTAAAGTGCTTCACTTTTATCATTCTACTTCTCATTTTGTTTCTCACTTCTCGTTTACTTAGCTTTTTACTTGTGTGTAACATTATCGTAAAATGTAAAAACCTATAATATTTAAGTTAACTTTCTTATGTTCTCTTTTATATTCAATTAATTCAACTCGTCAAGATTTCATTCATATTTACATTCCCATTTTAACATCTTCACCTTCACCAATTAATATCTCAAGCGATGTTGTTTACAACGTGCGCTTCACATCGTTCACATATTTAGATCTTAGTCATTGCTCACATTCCGCCACATTTCCTTGACAAGCAGCACGCATATACGCCGTCATGTTTATGTTAAGCGGCGGGCCCGCCCCGAGCAGGGCGCCGGGCCCGCGCGCCATTTCAAATGCCGTCTGGCTTGTCTCACATTTTCACTATCTTGCCAGTTTAGCTCGCTTTTCATCGGAGAAGCGAGCGGGCAAGGATTGAACTTTCACAATTGGAAATGTTGGGTAAAAATCGGAGATTAGAGCCGACCGATTGGCGCCAAACCAATCGCCATCGGTCGGCCCTTAAAAGCCGATTTCACAGCTACAATCGGCAGTGTTTGCAACCTCGTCAACTTCACACGAATCTCTTCCTAGGATCTAAATAAGCGCCGTAGTCACTTTATTAAGTCGCTTGTTTTTGGTGCTAAGTTTAACGCTTGGTGCTCTAAGTCACCTCAGTGCTTTATTTCACACCAGCGCTGTTTGAGGTGCTTTATTCACAACCGCGCCACTTAATTCTCGCCTTTTGTCGTAATTAAGTGCCTTCTTTTAATTGCCTTATTTCTCCGGTAATTAGAGCTTCTTTTACGTTTTATTTAAGTAATTAATTTAGTTGTAAATTAATTCCTTTGTTTACGTATATTTTATATATATTTTATTTACATTTAATTCTTTGTATTTAATCGCCTAAATAAAAACGTTCGTCAAAACCTTTGGTAAACAATCTAAATTTGCTTCACACTAACTCACGTCAATTCACTTCAACTCAACTAATCACATTTGATAAAATAACGGAACGTCAATTAGAGACGACGCTTCACGTCAACTTTCACTTGTTCACATTTGTCCTCTTCCTCGGTTAGGAATAGGAGCTGGTTCACAAGTCACTTCAACAAGTTCCGTATTATTTTACATGGCGCAGCGAGCAGGGTGACTAATTAAAACTAATTGGTCACTCTAATTAAGTCGTCTCGCGCGAAATTTCATTGGAAATTGCTTTTCACAGTTTGAGTCACACGCACGGGGTTACGGTAATACGGTTTTGGACGCAAAATCGTTAGTAGCGCGTGCATAAATACTTACGATTTTACAAGTACAAGTCACAAGATTCGAAATATTTATTTTATTATTTTATTTCGTTCACAGCTAGCTACCACTTTGCTAATAAGCAATAAATTGATCAAACTTTGCTATGGCCGACGAACGCATACGCGCTCAGCGCGCCGCCGCCGCCGCAGCTATGCCTGCGAGCAACGTTGAGGAGTTCGACACAGCTCATCCGTTGACTCAGCATAGCCGGGCGCTGACCGGAGTGCGCAACGGAGTGCTACGATTCACATCCAAACCGATTCCTAAAATCGTCAAGGACGAGTCACAACCCGCCGCCGTCAACATACGGGCGGCGGAGGAAGTATTAGAACTACTTCAGGCCTACGGCTACCAGGCCGAGATGAAACGCTCGGACCTGTCTACGGCTATGGACAAATTCACAACCACTGTCCAAGATTACATCATAAGCCTAGACAGAGACGAAGACGGAGCGGCCGAGGAGATAAAGAGCGCCAACGCAAAATTGGATCGCGCGCTCTACTCTGGCTCGAACAACGCGATGATGCTCATGGATGAGCTGGAATCGAGGATTGCGTCCGCCCAAGCGCACATCAAATCCGCGGAAAGGTTGATACTTTCCTTGAAAGGTCAGTCCCCTGTTGATTTAACTACTCAACCCCTTTCACAAACCCCTTACAACAATGTCAATATGGGAAGTAGTTCTCAACCTTCACAACCGGAAACTTTGTTAAAGTTACCAAAAATCGAGCTTGCTAAATATAGCGGTGATCCGTTAGAATGGGCAGCTTGGTGGGAGATTTTTCGAGCTCAAATTCACGACCGAGCTAATTTGTCAATGGGTATGAAATATACATACCTCAAGCTCAGCCTTACCGGTCCAGCAGCAGAACTGCTAGCCGGATTAAAAGGTGATGGTCGAGATTACATCACAGCGGTCACCATGTTACAATCAAATTTTGGTGAAACGCATCGGGTACAAGCAGCCCTTTGGGATAAATTGTATTCACTTGAAAAACCTTCGTCAAGAGGAGACTCTCTCACAAATTTCACACGAACCCTTTTGTCAACTCTCAATCAACTTAAAGAAAGAGGTGAAAGTGTCGATTCTGGTGCAGTGTTAAGAATAATTCGTGGTTATCTTCCCGATAATATTGTTCTTGCCGTCACAGAAGAACACCGGAATTCGATGCGCACCGCTGTAACCGGCGACACCGAACTCACAGTCGTCAGGTTTGTCGATGCATTAACTACCATTGCTCGTGCTCGGTTAGACGCGATGAAAACTGAACAACAAAGTTCACAATCTTCAACTGTTGTTCAGAAATCACAAAATTCATCGGTAAAAAAGCCACAAAATGGAGGAGGTTGGCAACAGCAAAAGAAAAAGGGAAATAAATCACAAAATACCTTTTCAAAACCAAAACCTATTCACAATACGGTTGCTTTTGCTGGTACCAACGCTAACGCTGGTAAATCACAAGGAAAAAATAAAAATTCCACTCAACCTCCCAGAACTCCGGCGATCGGAGCGATTAGTCAAAAGCAGCCCTCACAACCTGCTGCTAACTATCGCCAGCCGAAATTCGAGTGCTTGTTCTGCGGCGTCAAAGAGCACTACACAACCGATTGCCCTCAATACGTCACACCGAGAGAGCGCACTGAACGGTTGCGAGCTTTGGGCGACGTGTGCACGCGCTGCACGCGCAGAGGCCACCAAGCGGCACAGTGCACTCAACAATTGAGTTGCTACTACTGTCGCCAGATTGGTCAGCATCACGGGGCGTTCTGTCCTACCAGACAGGCACCCGCCAGGCGTCAGGTAAACAATTCACAAAATAAAGCCTTTGTCAAAGCAACGAGCGCTAATTTTGTCAACGCTCAGGTAATCACAACGGGCGCGGCGTCGTCACATGCACCGCCATCGTATCCGCCTTCACAAACGGAACCGATGAGCGTGTGTGTCATCCCACCGGATGAAAACGATTTCCGGTGGAGACAGAGTACGCTGTACCAGCTGGACATGGACGGCCCGCTCGACATGGGCGAATGGCCGAGGCCCGCTAACGCACAACAGGCGAAAGCTCAGGAGGAAGCCCGCAAATATCACAGCGAGAACGAGCTGTGGACGACGCTCCGTGCCAACCTCATCCAGGAAGGCACAGATATGGAGAACGTCGAGGCCAAAATCCGCGGCTTCCAGCAGAAACGGTACGATGTGTACCCACACCTCAACCCGAATCAAATGTCATCGTCGGTGCCACTTCAACCTAGTCACAGGCCCACGGTGGAGGTGCTGAGCGCACAGGCGGGTTACGGTAACCCCAACCCCGCTACCAGGCAGCAGGCCGAACAAGAATGTGAGTTCGATTTTGCACCTATTGTTCGTTTGCAAGTGGCCCAGGCTTCATTAATTAATAAAGACG
Source organism: Sphaerolaimus hirsutus (assembly GCA_964036195.1). NCBI lineage: Eukaryota > Metazoa > Nematoda > Chromadorea > Monhysterida > Sphaerolaimidae > Sphaerolaimus > Sphaerolaimus hirsutus. The sequence continues at coordinate 1,574,887 of OZ038454.1, read as the reverse complement.
CTGAATTAAATCGAGTCACAGACCCTTTGTTAATATTCTTTGACACTGGATGCGAATATTCATACATTAAAGCATCCGTGGCAAATGAGTATAACTTTGAAAACAAAGGAGATGTTGTTCTTCAAATGAACGTGTTTGCGACAAAAACGCCTGTCACAGTCAATACGTTTTTGGTCGAGGCTGTCATGCCTATTTACAAACACGTCGACAATAAGGGCAATATGTTACAAATTCCGCTCACCTTACGTGCAGTGGATAATTTAGCAACATATGCATGCCCACCTCCTTTGTCACAAGACGACAAAACAGTCATTTATATTGTGTACGGTGAACATGCACAAGAACAATTCGCGGAACCGCTTGAATTGACCGAAATGACTGATGAGTTTTGTCACAAACTATGTCAACCAGATGTAGTCATTGGTCAAGACTATTATTGGAAGTTCGATATTCGACCAACAGAAATCGAACTCCCATCTGGCTTGATCATAGTCGAATCAATACTTGGGTTGATGTTAGGCGGAAATGCGTCCTCACAATCATTCGTCACAACACCCGACATTTCCCCACATCAATTCATGGTTTCATGCAGTTCACATGCTTCATCAGCTGTTGCTGTTGGCCAAGAGACATTATTTCAATTTCACAGTCTCGAGTCAATAGGTATCACAGATGATCCCTTATCACATGATGACGACATAGCTGAACAGTTAATTCTGGAGTCAATTACTCTTGATCCAGAAACTGGTCGCTATAGCGTGGATTGGCCATTCAAATCAACCATTCAAGAATTGCCAACTAACAATGCAGAAGCATTTCGTCGCTTTCTGTCACTGTTGAAACGGTTTCGAAAAGATCCCGATTTATTCGCTACATATGCGAAAGTCATCTCAGATCAACTTCACAAGGGGGTCATCGAAACCGTCTATGGTTCACAAGATGGTCTGCAAGAACACATCTTACCTCACCAACCTGTCCTCACACCTGGCAGATCGACAACATGTCGAATAGTGTATGATGGTTCTGCAGGTAAACCAAGTCTCAATAATTGCTTATTTAGAGGCCCAGTTCTCACACCACTGGCGCTCGGATTAATGCTTCGCTTCAGAGCTGGAAAAGTGGTGTTATTAGCGGATATTGAAAAAGCATTTTTACAAATTGCTCTTCACCCAAAATCACGCGCCTTCACAAAATTTTACTGGCTGCGTGATGACACCATTCCGTCACATGAAGACAATATTCAAATGATGCAATTCACAAGGGTGCTGTTTGGCCTCACATGCAGTCCATCCATTTTGTCAACTGTCATCAAATATCACCTAGAAGAGGAATTAGCTCACATGCATCCCGCTGAAACCAATGAACGAATGAAATTGGAGCTGTTGCTCAACAGCATTTACGTTGATAATTTAGTTATCAGCGTAGATGATGACAACTATGCAATACAGCTCTATCGTTTAATTAAAGCTGTTTTTGCCAGAGCAAATTTCAACATGCACGAATGGATGACAAATTCGCCTATGGTCTCGGAAAAAATCAAACCCGATGACCTCAACCCGAAAAAGTCACAATACATCAAAGTAATGGGTCTCGTTTACGATCACATTGAAGACACCATTGCAGTGCCAGCTCCCAAAAAAGATTTCACGCTCATTGTCACAGCCACTCGCCGCAATTTAAATAAATTGCTGGCTTCGACATACGATCCTATTGGCGTCACAGCACCCGCGTTATTTCGGTTGAAATTTCGCGTGTCACAAATAATTCAAAGGTGCAACATCACAACCTGGGATGAACTCATTGAAGACCCAGAGGCGGATGACTTACTGGACGATTTAAAACGACATCTTTCGTCCATAAGTCAAATCAAATTCCCGCGATCATTTCACTCTTTTGGCATCGATGTCAAAGCTGTCACAAGACCATTAGAATTACATGTGTTTTGCGATGCCTCAAAAGATGGATACGCCGTTTGCGCTTATTTGCGTCAACAAGCGATTTCACCTGACGAATACGGTTATGAAGATGACCGATATTTTAGTGGTTTTCTCACAGCTCGCACAAAACTAGCCCCACTTCCGTCAAAACAAGGTCAACCCCTCACAATCACACGCTTGGAGTTGCTAGGTGTCACAATTGGTGCACAGCTCATCGATTATTTACATCATGAACTCGTTGAGCTGGGTGGATGGAAAATTCACAGTAATTTCCTCTGGACCGATAGTACCGTTGTCATCGGCTGGCTGTATACAGCAAAGCCGCTGGCTACTTTTGTCAACAATCGGGTCACAAAAATCCACTCACTAATGTCAAAACATTGCATTCAAATTTGCAAGGTTGCTACAAAAGACAACCCAGCCGACATCGCGTCACGGGGTTGCACTTTTGATCAACTGATGATCGAAACAAGGTGGTTCACCGGACCCACATTTTTAGCTGAACCTCTCACATCAACCATGCTTGACATTTCACAATATCAAGCGCAACCTGTCACCGAAGAGCTTGCGAAAGGCGACATTCACATCAGTCGACCTTTATATGCTGGAGCAGTAACTTCACAGCCCGTTTCACAGCCTGATTCACAGCCAGCTAATGCTCTTGCACAGCAAGTACCCGTCAACTTGGACCCCAATTTGTCACAAAATGTCACTCCTCAAAATCCGTTTGTCGAAAGTCGACAACGTCACATCCCTTCAAATCCATTCGAAATCGACATTCGACGATTTTCAACACTGTCAAAATTGTTGCGTACTGTCGTATATTTGCTTCGTGTCAAAACATATTGGCTAAATCGCTCCATGCATAAAGCTGCAAAGCGCGAAAGCGAATATTTATCAAAACCCATCACACAAGCTGATTTGAACGAAGCATTTCGACATGTATTGCGCATTTCACAGGCAGAGGAATGTGCCAGTTGCATTTCACAAGCGCAACTTGGCAAACACCACATGCTCAAATGGGACGCGTGGAATAATTTATTATATTGTGTCACGCGTGTGTCTCACAAAGAACATCGAAACCCTTCGTTGTTTTACTACCTGCCAAAGACAGGGTGGTTAACAACGCTAGTGGTTACTCATTTTCATGAGCTTGCTGGTCACAGTGGCATGCTTCACACTTTAGCAGATTTACGCGAACACTGCTGGTTGTCAAGTGCCAAGCAGGTAGTTGCAAAAATTTTGCGAAAATGTGTCACATGCCGCAAAGCGGAAGGAGGTCCATTCACATTACCTGATTTTCACACATTACCTGTCACTCGAACTCAATCACAAATCAAGCCATTTCAACATATTGGCATTGATTATATGGGACCGTTAGTTTATTCACAGAACGGAACCCGTCACAGTCAACACATTTTGTTGCTAACATGCTTCAGTACACGCGCCATCCATTTAGAGTCAACTAATAGTGTCTCGACAGCTGACACAATTATGGCTCTAAATCGTTTTATTTCACGTCGAGGCATGCCGGACACAATTTGGTCCGACAATGCCCCAGCATTCAAAAATTGCGTCAAAATGCTGCCGGACGTAAAATGGCATTTTATCACAGCCAATAGTCCTTGGCAGGGCGGCGTGTATGAACGCATGGTAGGTTTAGTCAAACGCTTGCTCAAAAAAGCATGCGGACGACGTTGTCTCACATGGCATGAATTTCTCACAGTCATGCTAGACGTCGAATTCTCCGTCAATACGCGACCATTGTCATACTTGTCAAACACAGACATTGGTGCAGCGATACTGCGCCCAATACATTTTCTTTGGGGCACCCCACCACCATGTTACATGGATGAAAAACGTGAGTTGGAACTCGATTCCACCACGATTGAACCCATGCGAAAAATTCCAAAAGAGGAATGGGAAAGAATGACGGATGGATCTTTCAACCTCACACCCTCACAAATCGAAAAAACCTACACACTCACACCCCCACGTGTCAATGACGTCAACTGCATCGACGAAATTGCACTCAATTCTGTGCCTGAAAAGGACAGAGATGACATCACATTACTTTGGGACCAAATTCGTCACAATCGGGAAGTGCTTTGGTATGAGTGGTCACGTCAATACATTGACCTACTCAAAGATCGAGCAAAAAATCAACGCTTGAAAAGAGGCACAATCAACGAAGCTCCCAAACGTGGCCAAGTGGTGTTAATCACAGACGATAAACAACCACGCGGCATGTGGCAAATGGGCCGCGTTCACGAAATACACGTGTCAAGCGATGGCAAAATACGTGCAGTCACAGTATTGTCAAGTAACGGTCGTCGCACACGTAGATCTCCATCTAACCTAGTACCTCTTGAAATCGACACAGAGGACGGTGTTGAATATAAAATCAACACTGAGGTAAAGGATGATGATAATTCACAGCCTTCACCTGATAAGGGTGATGATTCACAAACTGATAAATCACATCAACAATCACAATCTTCACAGCAAGATGCAAGACGCGCAAACCCACGTCGAACATGTCGCTACACTGGCACATATTCGTTCTGGGGAAACGTGTCGCATTTAATGGCGCTTTCATTGCTAATACAATCAAAATTAGCCAACGCGCTCACATGGACAGATCAATATCACAAAACTTTTAATCTGTGCCATAAAACACGCACTGGGCACGCAATACAACTTCCGGAAAAAGTAACATGTCACTTTCCTCAAGTCACAGCCATAGAGGATATTGTGGTATCCATATGGACGTTGCGTGTTCAGCCGCAAACAACACCAATTTATAGATGCTTTCAACAAGAGCATACTATAGTCACGTATATGAGTCTGGTGGGCGGAAAAGCTATGCTGCCACCAGAAATCATTAAAAATCACAGAGTCACAACCTACGATTGCATGATCGCCTACCAAAATAAAACTTGGAAAGGCGAACCCTTAATAAAAATCGGTCATGCATTGTGGAGCACTAACAAATCACTTCACATCGATTATTGTTACTTTTGTCACAATCTGAGTAACACAGTAATGAACTTTCACATAGAGGAAGGTGTGGTCGCAAGTCTTGATGGAAAGAAAATAGTTTCCGAAATCCAAGATCTGTCACATTGCAACCCACAAGCCGGCTATTGTTATGACAGCGACAATGGCGTCTCTTTATGGAATGCTACCGCATTTAACAAGCAGTGTGCATTCCAAGAGATTGGTCAATTTGATGCGCAATATTCACAAAATCATTACATAGTGGAAAAATTGCAAGCTGCATTTTCAGTCACATGGAGATCACAACAATTCCCAAATAATGCAGAATGCGTGCCAAAAGATGCAAAATATATTGACCAGGGCTCGGCATTTATTCAATTTCTTCGATATCAACTCAAGAAATTGAAAAAGCCTCCAACCGAAAAAGCTCCTCTTCATTTCAAACTCGCACCAAATCTTGATGTTGGTGTGTTTCACTTGCTCACAGCCCGTCAACAATACGAAGTTGACAAAATTGCACATCTAGAACAAAAACAATTTGGATCTATCTGGCAACAATTATGTCACATCCGTCAGACCCAACTAGATATAATTCATGCAATTGTCACATTCAATCCCACACTTGGCTTGCGAGCATTGCTAGGACGTCAAAATCTCTATGCTGAATGGCATGGAGATATATTAATGTTCTGGGATTGTAAACCAGTCACAGCAGAAATTATTTATTTTCAACACGAATATAACAATACTTGTTATAAATTTCTGCCGGTCAAAGTCACAAATCACCCACATATTATGTTCGTTGCTCCAGGCACCAATGATCTGATCACACATTCACCAATAGATCATTGTCTCATGAAAGATCACAAATATTATCAATTAAATGATAATTCATGGGCCAACGAAAATGGACCAACGAATTTACACGTCACAAAACTCCCAATCGAATTAATTTGGGCTGGCTCGTGGAAACCATTCACACTAAATGTTTCCGGGTCACCAGGTGTAAGCATGACTGACATTGCATTCAGTATCATGGCTGCACATCATCACTTTCAAAATTTGCAACGACTCGAACAACAAGTCACACGTTCAGTCGATTATATTGCAACAAAATCCAACGATTCTAAAGCAGTGCAAGCATATATTGCTGGCATCGGCCAAGGGGTCGGTGCATATTTTGAAGGTGTAGGAAAAGAATTGGGTCACATCATTCACGGTAGTGTCACAGGTGGTGCGTCAGCATTAGATACGTTACTTACTGGGCCACTTCAAACAGCTGTGAACATTATACTCATTATTCTCACAATTGCTTGTATTGGGTATATTGGTTATGTTTACATGCAGTGGCGGCTCGTAACCGGCAGGGGTATGCTGCCAGACATCAAGGGCTTTTTCCGAAGAAAGGGCAGAAAGGACAAAAACCCAAACAAATGGGAGCCCCGCCCGTTCAACAAGGAAAAATCGGTAAGCGACGGCGACGTAACCGCCAGAAGAAGCCGGCAAGCGGTTTCAACAAACCCGCTTTGTCAAACCAAATCGTCACACAATCGTCACAATCGTCAAGTTCGTCACAGTTACCTTCAAAGTTTGTCACACCCCTCAAACGAGTTTCTCCATTCAAACGGCTTTCAGGACGCACGGTACAGCCTAGATCGGATCCCCCGATCGGTTATAGTACCGAACGCGCCGAAGAAATCGAAATGGAGACGGGGGCGCGCCGGGTCACAAAACCTGCATCCTCCTGCGAGTCACAACCGCAGAGCTCGTCACCAAACGCCAGACTCACAGTCACCGAGCCTGTCACAACGGAAGTCACAATGGAAGACGCGATCCCTGACCGCGAGCCCTTGCAAAAGCGACTCAAGAGATTCGCTGGAGTCGCAGGGCTCCCAGGTGAGCAGAAATTGTCACACAAAACATTTTCCTTTATACCCCAAACTTTTCACAAATTCAATAACATCAATCAAAAACTGGTCAAATCAAAAGTTAAACGATCTAAAAAGATCTGTGACCTTCCTCAGACAAACACCTTCACAATCCGACATAGAGCTCGGAGAGATGGAAGAAAGTCACGATCAAGAACTAGATCCCCCACCGTACCATTTGACCAATTCAACTCAATCACTTCACAGTGTACGACCTCATTCACAACCTCCCATGTCCCCTTGCTATCAAGCCAACCGCTTGCAGCATCGGAGCAATGGCAGCCCACCGAGCCGTCGAGGGCGATCGTCGACGAGACCGACGCGCTCCGACAAGCCTTCGAGAGGCTCGCCGAGGAATCTGAGAAGCTCCCCAACTGGCCGGGACGACCAGCGGGGGCCCCAGAAGACCAGGCGCCCGGACACGGGGAGGGCAGCCAGCCTGAGGAGGATGCCGTCGAACCCATGGACGAGCATCATGAGGAGGGCCGGGAAAATGCCGGCGTCGAAGACGCCGACGATCTGCTACCACAGGAGTGATGAGAGTATCACAGGCGTTTGATTTTGATTATGTTTCACATCAATTTGCCGAGATTGGCTGAGATAAAATTAAATTAAATTTAATTTTTATTCTAGTTTCGGGAGTGTGTAACATTATCGTAAAATGTAAAAACCTATAATATTTAAGTTAACTTTCTTATGTTCTCTTTTATATTCAATTAATTCAACTCGTCAAGATTTCATTCATATTTACATTCCCATTTTAACATCTTCACCTTCACCAATTAATATCTCAAGCGATGTTGTTTACAACGTGCGCTTCACATCGTTCACATATTTAGATCTTAGTCATTGCTCACATTCCGCCACATTTCCTTGACAAGCAGCACGCATATACGCCGTCATGTTTATGTTAAGCGGCGGGCCCGCCCCGAGCAGGGCGCCGGGCCCGCGCGCCATTTCAAATGCCGTCTGGCTTGTCTCACATTTTCACTATCTTGCCAGTTTAGCTCGCTTTTCATCGGAGAAGCGAGCGGGCAAGGATTGAACTTTCACAATTGGAAATGTTGGGTAAAAATCGGAGATTAGAGCCGACCGATTGGCGCCAAACCAATCGCCATCAGTCGGCCCTTAAAAGCCGATTTCACAGCTACAATCGGCAGTGTTTGCAACCTCGTCAACTTCACACGAATCTCTTCCTAGGATCTAAATAAGCGCCGTAGTCACTTTATTAAGTCGCTTGTTTTTGGTGCTAAGTTTAACGCTTGGTGCTCTAAGTCACCTCAGTGCTTTATTTCACACCAGCGCTGTTTGAGGTGCTTTATTCACAACCGCGCCACTTAATTCTCGCCTTTTGTCGTAATTAAGTGCCTTCTTTTAATTGCCTTATTTCTCCGGTAATTAGAGCTTCTTTTACGTTTTATTTAAGTAATTAATTTAGTTGTAAATTAATTCCTTTGTTTACGTATATTTTATATATATTTTATTTACATTTAATTCTTTGTATTTAATCGCCTAAATAAAAACGTTCGTCAAAACCTTTGGTAAACAATCTAAATTTGCTTCACACTAACTCACGTCAATTCACTTCAACTCAACTAATCACATTTGATAAAATAACGGAACGTCAATTAGAGACGACGCTTCACGTCAACTTTCACTTGTTCACATTTGTCCTCTTCCTCGGTTAGGAATAGGAGCTGGTTCACAAGTCACTTCAACAAGTTCCGTATTATTTTACAACTTGCCATTTTTAACTTCTCATTTTTCAAATGGTTTTTTATTCTCCACTAGGGGAATTAGCACCAGTTCCCAGAAACTGTGACCACCCACCAGCAACGACCACATTGGAGGAGTCTTTTCTCCACGAATCATAGCTGCTCGGCAGACAGATCGGCTTCACTTTCGGCCTGCCAAGTTCAATTCACTATATAAAATTCACGTGTATACTCGGTGGACCGCAAAGTTTGCCTCAAAATTACTTATGTCTTATGGGTGATTCTTTCACAAAAAAGCAGAGATGAGTAAATAAAAGTACAACCAACATTTTGTGCCTGAAAAACATTTAAAAGTAATAATTTTACCATATTTATTCTAATAGAATGGTATACCTACATTTAGAAGAACACTTCCAATAGAACAGCAGGTTTTGGCAAGTTGTTACACTCATGTAACGATGGCAAACCTACCAGAAAAAAGTATTAAAATTTTTTAAGTGTTTTTTCTTTTAAGAGTATTATTTCTCCAGCCCATTTTGAGGGGGGTTAATTCGAGGTGGGGGGGGGGGTTAATTCAAGGGGGGGGGGGATAATTCGAGGTAATACGGTAGATCAGCACCGTGTTTGCAATACTTTGGGTTGCTCAGTGCATTCATAAAGGATGTGTTTGTGTCCGCCTCTGCAACCACGCGTCACTGACACCATTTCAACGTTTTTTTCACGTTTTTTTCTTCATTATTTTATGCTTTTTCAGACGCAGAGCATAAAAATTATCGATTGATTTACCACATTTCATCTAAGAATGTGTTATGTGGCCTTGAAATCTCTGAAAAATTCGAAAATTATTTTAAAAAAAGTCGATTTTTAAGTGTTTTTTTCCAGAGGTGAAACAAAAATTCGAGAAATATGAAAAAATTCGAAAATTCGAAAATGTTTTCGAGTTTTCGAATCTTTTTTTGCCATCGTTACACTCATGAAAACAATAGAATGGCACCTCCAATACAGCAGCAGGTAGAAATTATGTTGAGAGTGCACCAAGACACAAAAATAAATGAAAAATGGTTGACAAGAATCTTCAAAGCATTCGAATATATATTAAATTTCAGATTGATATAACAATATTGCTCAAGTTTCATTTAAAAATACAGCTATGTTCAAATGAAAAATGTGTGAAAAATAGGATGTCAGCCCCAAATAGAACGGCACCTCCAATAGAATGGTGGGTAAAAAAGTTTATGAAAAATAGAATGGTGCTCTGAGTCTGAAGAATGAGGCAGAGTTGTTAGAATTACTAAACTTTTTTTAAAAGTATATGTAAATGTAACGATTTTATTTTTACTCACCACAAAGTATAGAAAATGTAAAATACATTTTTTTACTCATACTCATGCGTAAATGTAAGTAAAATACTTTTTTTCCCGGAAAATGTAAAAGCGAGTACTTTTCCCCTGGAAAACGTAAACGCCACTACTTTTTACATGTGAGTGTCAGTTTTATTCTGAAAGGCATAATAGATGTCGTTTTTTAAGTGATCATATAGCATTTTTCAGAAAAATGATATTTCTTCTAAATTTTCTTCTTTTAGCAACAGAAAATTGTGATGTTAGCAACAAAAATACATTTTTCCTGTATGCGTGTACTTTAAAAATGTACGCGTAAAAGTGAGTACATAACTTTTTTCAAAAGTTTATGTAAATGTATTTACCGCGTACTCGCGTACGCGTATTTTTCGAGTAAATGTACGTACATTTTAACAACTGTGGAATGAGGTCATGATGGAGTGTTTTCTTCTTTTGAAAAATGGCTACCTAGCATGCAGTACGCAGTATACACCAGAGTCACAAAAGTATATTTATGCTTACCCAAAATATCCAGGTATTTGATTGTTTGTATTTATGCTTAGGCTTTCATAAAATACCCTTAGGCGGCGTTTACACGGATTTGCTGTGACGACAAAAAATGTAATTTTTATAACTGTTCTTGTGGAATCAATGTGGAATATATTACATGTGAGATACCTCAATTGATCGTGATTGTGCCAGCTTCACTGCCTGGGGCATACATCAAATTCCATAATTTCCCTAATCACGCACACTAGATCACACTTTTTTCATGTTGTCGGAGGTTGTCGCGGCATTTGTTCTACGCAGCCTCGCCAGCATGGCCGCGTAGAACAAACCCTCCGACAAACCTAAGACAACAAGAAAAATACATTATCTGCTGTGCATTATTGCGTAATCTATAAAAATTAATTATTGTTCCATGTAATGGGATCAATCAAATAATGATCAATTGAGGCGTCCGATCTATCTACTTATTAGTTTTCACCCAAAAACATGGTTGAAAAAATCACAATTTTTGTCGTCACAAAGAATCCGTGTAAACACCGCCTTACACTTTATTAATTACGCTTTCCTGATGAAAATACCTGGGTACTGGTAAAGTACAAAAATGTTTACACAACCGTTTTATACTTTTGAGAAAGCATTAGGCCGTGTTTACACGGATTTCGTGTGACGACACTGTGTCGTCACAGACCTTTTTTCGATGAAAATGGCAAATTTTGTGTGTGTGACGACAAATCGGCCTCGATAACTCCGACAAAAATCAGCCTCGATGCCTCCGACAACAAAAAATTTGCATATTTAACCTAATTTTGCACCCAAAAAAAGATTTTTAATTTAATAATCATATGATATTGTTGGCGCCAAATTTTTGCTTCATGTGCCACACATTGTTTGGCATTTTTGAGGGCTTCTTTGAAATAACTGGGGTGCATTGTCGTCACAAAAAAAACACGTTCACAGCTTGTGATGACAATGTCACCATGCACATGTTTGCAGAATTGTGATCTGTCAGACTTTTTGTCAGAACGCCTCGCTAGCGAGGCCTCCGACAAACAAATTTTGATGTGCTATTTCTCAATCATTTTTCATCGGTTTTGAACATTGAGCACTTCAATTTATCAGGCAAATGTAAGGATACCATTTTTATGTTCAGATTAGTGATACCTAGTGGCAAAAATGGTGCCACTCAAAGAAGTGTCATTTTGCCATCTGAAAAACTGGAACTGGAGGGGGGTGGGGGACCCCGCGGGGGTTCATATAGATAGCAAATCGCTCCTCCAGAGGGATAGATAGCTGAACAAAAATATTTTTTGTTGGGGGGGGGGTGGGGTTAGCGGGGGTTCAAAATGTAGGCATAGAAATGAGTTTCGGGTTAGAAAAAAACGTTTTTTTCAACTCGATGTTTTTTTAAACAATGTTTTTTTAAAAAACAACGTTTTTTTAACTCGATGTTTTTTTTTAAAAACAACATTTAAAAAAACGTTTTTTAAACATAAAAAAACGTTTTTTTTTAAAGCTCCCCCCAGATATGACCTAGTGTCAACATGTATAGGTATATCAGACAGTGGCAATACTCTGTGATGTTATATATGACCATATAATGGCTGCGCAGCCATGGGATAGCATTATAAGTGATGATTTGTGTCAAAAATATCCATTTTTTGTTGACATGTTCGTATATCCATTATAGTCAAATGTTCGTGACTTCAGGTGAAGTTTGGCACGGAATAGTGATTAAACAAGGTTATAATGGCCCTACACACACTAGTTTTCACCGTGACCGATGTGAAAACTGAAATGGCGACATGGCAACATCCAGCCTACTTTTTTTGTAAATATGCTTTATGTGATTTACTTTTCAAATTTTTTAATTTTAACTTGCATTAATTTAAATTCGAATTAAAATTAAATAAAATCATTCATCTGTGTTCATTTATTTACATTTGAAAAAATTTCAGTTTTCACACAAAGTCACGGTGAAAACTAGTGTGTGTAGGCACAATAGGATGTTGTTACTTTGGGAGTGAAGTTACACACTGTGGAGGTACAAAAATTTTTGCAAAATACCCAGTGCTTAGTACTAAAAATTTTGGCTCATGTTTAAAAAAACATTTCAGGTGTCATGTTTAAAAAAAACGTTTAAAAAACATAGGCCAACCCTAATTCGGATGCCTTGGAAGCTGCTCTACTTGGCGGACCACAAAGTATGCGCTGAATCCTACCATAATTTGATAAATAAAATCTTGTGATAAATTTCGCATTAATCATTTCATAATAAAAACTAAACATTATGATGAAAAAGTGTATCATTTTTGGGGTTTTTCAGATGTGTTATGGTAGGTTTGCAAACTAAGTGTGATGTCCTCCAAGTATACAATGATTAAATACAGCATCAATTTTTGCAGGATGCTTTTTGGTACAATTTAGGTATCGCTAGTGCATTTTAGGAAGTAATATAGGCACTGTGGTGGAGAAAAGCAACATGGCGCTTGGCACCAAAAGTCTGGCACTTTTTCCATCACTAGCTATGAGTAGGGTGTCAAAAAATTTTTTACTGAAAATAGAATTGAACAATAATTTTTCACTTGCCAGAAAATGGAAAACAGAAAAAAATTGCACTTGCTGGAAAACAGAAAAATGAAAAACGGCAAACCCATCATAATTTGCATGGAAACCGAGAAAATTGCAAAAATAAATTGCCAGGAATGGAAAAAAATTGCAGCACTTTGCAAATGAAAAAAAATTGTTAAATTTCACCTGAAATGTGAAAAAATTGCAGAGGCCCTGCATGAATAAAATACTTGTTTTTACCCGAAAACAGAAAAGTGAGTATTTCAAAGAAATTTGGTCTAATTTTGACTAAAAACACACGAATTTTCATTGCTTTTTGCCTATATTCACCTTCAACTTCACTGGTTCATCAGATTTTTGCCAATTTTCAGCTAATCTTGACTGTATTTATGTATGTGCTTATATATATCAAATTTTCACTATTTTTCACTACTTTTAGCCTTTTCTTCCTTTTTTTCCCCTTTATGCTATAAGGAGCCAATATATAAGCCTATGCAAAATACATTTTCTGTACTCAACCACTTGAAAAAAGTATGCATAAAGGTGAGTACAGGTACTTTCTTTCACAGGAAATGTAACTGTATTTACGCAGTACTTGAGTATACCATATATCCTCAAATAATTACCCTTGGGGGTTATTTTTTCATCTGATTTTTTTGAGGTGGGCTTATTCAAAGGGGGAGTTATTCTTTTCATCAGAATTTTCAGTAAAATGTATGATTAATTTACTGAACAAATGGGGTAAATTTGTTAACATAAATCATTTGTAGGAATACAAAGTTCACAATTCAAGCAGAGAAATCAAGGCTAATGAACTCTACATTCTTTGTAAATATGAAATGTTTCCAAAACATCAAAGTGGGGGAATTATTTGAGGGGGCTATTTTTTCCTCACTCACAAAAGCGGGAACTTATTTGAGGATATACAGTACATATTTTTTGAGTATATGTAAATACGTTTTTACAACTATGGATATTAGGCAAAAAAATTTCCGCTGGGACAGTTAGGTAGATAGCTGACTGGCCTCCGAGATAGATATATAGCTGGGAAATCTTTTTTGGGGGGGGGGGGGCAATTTGTTAAATATTTGGGCGTGCAATTCCCTACATGCCCTTCATATTATCAGCAGATTTGTCCCTGTAGACATATTACAATCCCTGTAAAAGTGCTGTGACATGTGCATGTCGCTGTAAAATGTATTTACATGGTCGGGCTGAAAAGTCCCTGGACAGTGCTCACCATTCGCGCTAGGGTTAAGCTACGGTCATAAAATTTAAACACGTTAATATATCAGGTGTTTTGAGTTTTCACCCAAAATTTTCCCCCTCTAGCTTCACCCACTACGGAACTGTGGTGGTTACAAGTTCGGTCATTTTGTACTGATGTACACATGGTGCTCTAGCTCAACGCTGCTTTAAGTTGTGATTAGGGTTCAAACGGGACCACGGTCCCGGTACATGGTTCGGCAAAAAGTCGGGACTGGGGCGGTCCCGGTCCCGGTCCCGGTCCCGACACCCCAGTCCCGGTCCCGGTCCCGGTCCCGACAATTGAAAAAGGCCAGTCCCGGTCCCGGTCCCGGTCCCGACTGCCCAGTCCCGGTCCCGGTCCCGGTCCCGGTCCCGGAATTTTTCAGCGGTCCCGATAAGAAAAATTGACCGGGCTGGATCCAAATTTTGCCTTTTAAATACTTGTAAAATTCAAAAATATTCGCGCCAGTCGGCGCATTCTCGTTCTGTCGACGAATTTTTGATGTTTTTTTGGTGAGTTCCAAACATTCTCATTCATGTTCGACATCAGAGAAGGCTGAAAATATAATTTACCTTCAGAAAGCACTGCGCCAGCTTATGTATCAATACTCACTGTCATAATTTTTGTGCATTATGTCATTTTTGTGACTCAATTGAATTTTGTGACTTTTACTATATTTTTGATGACAATTTTGATTGAATGATCTGTGAAAATCGTATGAAACTTCTGAAAATTTGCATTCAAATGGTTATCAGTCCCAATAGGGCTCAAAAGGGGGCTGTGGTCCTGGTACCTGGTTCGGCAAATCCTGGTCCCGGTCCGGATGCCCCAGTCCCGGTCCCGGTCCCGGTCCCGACAATTGAAAAATGCCAGTCCCGGTCCCGGTCCCGGTCCCGACCACCTAGTCCCGGTCCCGGTCCCGGTCCCGATAAGAAAAAATTCTGGTCCCGGTCCGAAAAACCGGTCCCGTTTGAACCCTAGTTGTGATCATGAAACTTTGGCTAGTGTAAGCCACCAGTGTTGGCAATGTGCCAGCACTTAACAACATTAGCTATGATAGCATAAGCCTAGTCCATATTGCCATTACTGTCACTACTCCCACTACCAAATTCATCATTCTGCCTCTACGGTTGGTCAATACAGGTTAATACAGGATGCATTTTGCATGCACACTGCGGTTGTACAAATTAGTAATGAAACACAAATGAAATTTAATTAACAGAATTATTTACTGCACATTTCAAAACAACATTAAAATCACTGAAATACAACATGGTCTCAGATGATTACCAAAAACATCCATCACACGACGTTTCTTGCACATCACCCTGATCTGCATATTAATTTTACCTTAATAGCAATCATGTTGTTGAAAGTGTTGAATACTATCAGCACATTGCCAACACACTGGCTTACACTAGCCAAAGTTTCATGATCACAACTTAAAGCAGCATTGAGCTGGAGCACCATGTGTACATCAGTACAAAATGACCGAAATTGTAACCCCCGCGGTTCCGCAGTGGGTGAAGCTAGAGGGGTGAAATTTTGGGTGAATACTCAAAACACCTGATATATAAACGTGTTAAAATTTTGTGACCATAGCTTACCCCTAGCACAAATGGCGAGCATTGTCCAGGGACTTTTCAGCCCGCCCATGTATATTTACATACATAAGCAGCGGTTCCTGACGCCAGTGCCAACGCCAACGGCGCCATGGCCTGGCGCCTAAGAATGGCGCTGGCGCCAAGGCTCCGTTCCTTAGCCACGGGGGTGAAATTTTGGGGGAGGGGGAACTGAGCCTGTAAACAAGCAAACCCCCCCCCCCCGGCTCAAAAATCCTAATTACGCCCCTGCCTGCTTTTTAGATTTTTCTTCCTTTTCGTCCTTCTACACCTCGAAAAAGCCTATATTGAAGCCCCATGAAACCCTCCTCCAACCCCCCCCCCACCCCAACCTAAAACTTTTTCAGCTATTTATCATTATAGTTGAGTGCTGTGTCCATTTTAGATTGTCGACACCTTGTCGTCACATGAAAAACACGTTCACAGCTTTTGACAAATATCACCCACTTTGTCGTCCTGTCAGATTCTGCGTGTGACGACAGTCTGTGATCGTCACACTGTCGCAGCTTGAAAATCAAGTTTTTTTCAGTTTTGTCGGAAAGCTGTCGGAACGCCTGGCTGAATAAAAAAAATTCAACGGTCCATAACTTTTTAATGACTATGCCAATTGAACTGAAATTACACACACATTGTAGTGATATGGTTATCACTAGGTAGAGCGAGTTCACATGTGACTGGTGAACCCGCAAACTTTATGTTGCACGCGACAGCGAGGGTCGGGCCGCGTGCATTCCATTCATTCACTTTTTCACGCAGGTTATATTTTGGGTACTCATTTGAGTTCACTGGTTGTTTCCCCAGTTCGCGCCCCGCGTACTGACATGAAGTGATCGGTTTTTACACTCTAGAAAAACGCCCCCAGAAATCAACCTTCATCCCAGAATAAAGTAGAATCATGCTCACATCACCTTTCATCACACGCCGAGAAGGGCACTTCTGACTGGACTCAACACTTGCTCGTTGAGGTCCAGAACGTGCCAGGCTGATTTTCAAGGTGTTTGAGTGGACTTGTGAAGTCTCCCGGGAAACTTGTGTGCCGCGGGCACAACATGGTGATCATACTCAACTGAAAACGTGTCAAGTTTTCAGGCGAATCCGTTTTCGATCTTTGCGCAGATTACACAGGGTGGTGCGCCCGGCTGAGTGTCAGCTGAAGGTACTGTGCATGCTCAGGGTGCCTGAGCACAAGTTCTGAAGTGCGCTCGTGGAGTGAGTGTGTTAAATGAGCGACAGTAGTTTTTTCAGCCCAGAAAGTGTCAATTCACGCAGAATGGCGGGCAAACTGCAGTTAACAAGCAGTGAATTTACTGACAAACTCACAGAGTTACTGGCAGGCCGCAAACGCTCGGCGCTCATATTTTTTGCATTCAAATTGCTGGAAAAACGGCAATCTTCGTGGCCAAAGGTCAAGAACCCTGCAGATTTGACCACCAAGAATCTAGCAAAGGCGCTGCAAAGTATGGCCACAGCGTATTTTGCAACTAGTGACACATTGGTCATCGATGACCCCGATGCGGGTGATGCAGACACAGCGGGGGATCCCTCCGAGCCAGATGACGATACTGCAGAGACAGCAAACAGAGTCAATGAATTGATCGAGTTGGTACAGACCACGATGAAACAACAGCAATCCATGCTGCAGCAACAGCAGGCGGACATTGCGCAGTTACAACAGGCTCAAAGTTCACAGTCAAGCAGTCATAACCCCCCACCAGACATCAAACCCCAAGTCGTAGTCAACACGATATCAGAGTGCTGGAAACTTGAGACCAAGGACCGCCTGGCGATGTTGCGCCGAGACACATTGTTGAACCAGATAATCCAGTACATTGAGTTGTTTGTAGTTACACCTGCAGATCACATGCAGTCCCTGTCGCAAGCAGCACTGTTAACCACAGCGCGTGACAAAATGGGCGCCGGCCATGTCGCGGGGGCAGCAAAGAAACAACAGCAATTTGATGGCGAATCAAACGCCACCACAGGACCATTCAAATGGTGGCTACATGGAATTGCACAACAGGCGATTGGTGTCCCAGAAGCGCACCAACAAATGTTTTGGAACCTGGTGTTTGGGCACTGCCTAACAGGAGAAGCACAGAAGAGATACCAAGCGGTGCGCGCAGATTTCAGGCATGACCCACTATTTGTCATTGACCGCCTGAACCACATCTATCGAGTAGACCACAGGCTGTATTCAGTCGCCGATTGGTACGAACTAAAGGCAAAGCCAGGGGACTCAATCGTAGATTTGCAAACTAAATTGAGCGCAGCGTTCCATCATGTCAGTAGTACAATGTCAAACAAAGAACGTGAACGAATGATTGGGGACAAGTTGTTCATTGAGGTTGTCAAACTACTCCCGGCATCATGTTGGTACACATGGCGAGAACGCTGGCAAGAACGATCATGTGACCTGGATACGGCGGTATCAAAAATGGAAGCAGCGAGGATCGAAATTCAGAAAAACAGAGTGCAGAAGCACGAAGAACAGAAAGACAGACACACAAATTGGAACTCGAATTGCAGGGCGCAGAGTGCAATGGCCGGGGAACCCAAAGTGAAGGCAACATTTGACCCCAAAACACACACAGGGCCATGGTGCACACACTATTTGCACAGGGAACCACTGCCACATGACCCATCTAGGTGCTACGTAAACCCGAGTTCCACGCAATTCCAACCGGGAAGAGCGGAGAGCATACGAGCAGGACTAGCACGCAGGGGGAGAACAGAAGAGGATGCAATAGCTTCAATGAAAAAGAAATGCAAGGAAATGGAGGTAGCATACCAAGAAGAAGGCAGAGTGGCAAGCTGCGCCTTGGAAGAAATAACCAGTGATTGGGATGATCCCATTAGTGAGCCAGACAATGAAGGCAACATCAATGAGTGGTGCCCACTGGCATCTTGGACACAGGTCACAGAAAGTGCGCACAGAGGCACACAGGCAAGCAGGCCCAACCTGGTGGCCACAATACAGTTTATGGGAGTCAAAATTCAGGGCCGCATAGATACAGGGTGTGATATGGGCATTTTTATTACAGAGACTGTGCTAGAACAGGTCTGGGCGAAAGCATGCCGCAACACAGCCAAGGAACGGCAGAAATTCAGGCCCTACCCACACAATAAGGTGCAAACCTCGGGAGAGGCCATCCAAAGGGAAAATTTGCGCATATATGACATGAGAGTTAGGCATACAACCCCAGACAAAGTCACGCATACTGACACATTGCCAGCAGTGGTGAAATTGAACTCGCGCTTGCAGCAGGCAGACCTGGTGCTGCTGGGACGCTCTGCGATATGGGGAAAATTGCAAATCATACAAGATGCACATGCAGAATTGGACAGGCTGGCAGAAGTATATGAAGAACCACAAAATGTGCTCACTGCAAGCCATAATGACATCAGTTTTCGCACGACAGATGTGCGAGCGCAGACACAGACACAGACAATGACCCCAGCAAAATGTAAACTGCAACAGGAAGCGCCGCCATTAGCCCCCACAGATGCTGACCACATGACCACAGCCATGGACACCCAGCCCACTGCAGCGCGGCAGGAAATCACCCAGCTGGAAAGCGTCACGGCAGCCAGAGAAACTGTGTGGTGTAAAATACGCAGATTACAGGTGGAATTAGAGCTGGAGCGCGCTAGCTCGCAGCAACTTAGCGCTCACATAAGGTCACTTGCAGATGCGATTCAGGTGTTTGCTGGCAAAATGACAGATTTTTCGGATTTGACCAAGGGGATAATTCTCGAGTGGCTGAAAAGCCAGCCTCGAGTCACAGCGCTGGCTGGCCAGCTGCTGCCTGGCGCGGACACAATTCCGCACTGCCTAGCTGCAAGGGCCCCTGTGCAGCGCGCCAAATGCCAGGACGGGGCTTTTGACATAACATTTGGCACACACCCAGACAGCACACTAGTCTCAGTGCTGCCGCCTCAGATGCAAAACAACGCTGCGAAGGCTGTAGCCAGTCAGGTGAACACCAGCACCGCGCAGCTGCTGACAGTTGTAGGGCCACAGGAGTCTGCGCAGAATTTGCTGGTGTCACCATCGCAACCAGCTGCCACACCAGTGCAACTGCCGCAGCTGCACAGCTCCGCCGCATCACCCGAGCTCTCACCAACAAGCAGCTGCACTTCCCCCAAGGTCCCAAAGGCGCGGAAAAAGCACCGAAAGTGCAAATCGCACTTGGGCCATAAGTCTGGAAAAAGCTGCCATGGGATCATTGATGATTCATGCGAGTAGGACCGCACTTTTGGTAGCATTTTTTCTGGTTTATTTGTAGCATAGGGTTGTATTTCATTTGGTAATATTTACATTGATTTTATGTATTTCTTTACATTTTATCAAGCCTTTTTTGGCTGCATATGTATTTTTCCCTTTTTACAGCAAATTTATGATTGTGACAAATTTTGCCAATTACTAAGTGATGATTTTTTGTTTTGACCCCCTTCGGTTGTCATGGGGGGGAGTGTAGTGATATGGTTATCACTAGGTAGAGCGAGTTCACATGTGACTGGTGAACCCGCAAACTTTATGTTGCACACGACAGCTAGGGTCGGGCTGCGTGCATTCCATTCATTCACTTTTTCACGCAGGTTATATTTTGGGTACTCATTTGAGTTCACTGGTTGTTTCCCCAGTTCGCGCCCCACGTACTGACATGAAGTGATCGGTTTTTACACTCTAGAAAAACGCCCCCAGAAATCAACCTTCATCCCAGAATAAAGTAGAATCATGCTCACATCACCTTTCATCACACGCCGAGAAGGGCACTTCTGACTGGACTCAACACTTGCTCGTTGAGGTCCAGAACGTGCCAGGCTGATTTTCAAGGTGTTTGAGTGGACTTGTGAAGTCTCCCGGGAAACTTGTGTGCCGCGGGCACAACAACATATACACCTAAGTATGATATATAAAACCATTTTTACTCGTGAATATGGAACTTTATTCCGGAGTTATGGAACTTTAAAAAAAAGATTTGTCGTAGCCATGAAATCCGTGTAAACGCCGCCTAATACAGGCTTGCGTCCAAAGAAATAACTGTGCACGTGCAAATGCAGTTATGCACTAAAATATTAAAGGATATTTAGGTATTTCAAAGCTGTCAGTGTAGAAAAATGTCTATTTACACGATGATCTTGTTGATCATAAAAAATGTGAATGAATGCATGAAAATGATCAATTAATTTTATTAAAAGTGAAAACAATTGGGTTTTCCAATTTGCTCAACAGCGTAACACTACCTAAAAAATTTTACACTTACACTTGTTTACGCTTTACTCAGTATTTTAAAAATACTTTATGCTTGAGTCTAAACACTCAAAATTTCTGAATGTGTATACGCTTATGCTTATGCTTTCCCAAAATACCGGTATTTTATCAACTTTGGTATACAACTGGAATATTAGACAAAATACGCACGTAATCGATACGGGGCTTTCTAATCTAATCAAAGCGATATCGTGGCCCAAATCGTGTTCGTATCGCTCGTGCACGTGTACCTATGGGGGCGGTTCCGCTACCAGCAAAATGTCGTGGTCAATACAAAATTCAGGTAAAATTGGTCAAGTGCCATGTAAAATTTAAAATATTCGATATGCTGATACAAAAAGAAAATTCCAGTGAACTTGACACTTGACAAGGCTGTGTGGCATTAAATTTTACACGGCACTTTAAAGTGTGTGGAACTGGCACCTCGCTAGCAGTTCGCATTTGTTCTGCAGGCACTCCCAGATCCTGTAAAATGCCTTGTAAAATGTCAGGTATACGCTGCTAGGAGTTTGCATCTGAGACTTGAAAACTCCATGTTTTTCAGTTTTGTTAAAATTGCATTTGAAACTTTGAAAGTCGCCTGAGCGGGTGTCATGAATCCGTGTATTCAGCTGTTTTTTGTCTATACGAATCCAGAGATGTTTTCACAGCACTGCCTTTCCCTATCACTCCACTTTACCGCTTGCTTGTCTCTGGTGTGCACTGCACTTGGCCCGGATGTCCAGTAAATGATGCCATTTGTAAATTTTAAGGGAATATGTCCGAAGACAGGTTTTTTGCAGAACGTGCAGTGAACCACTCGGGGATCACACTGTCCTGTTTCCCGCGGCACACACAGCGCTTACACTTAGCACAAGCAGCACAGTAATTAGACTGATTGTTAATTGGCAAAACTAAGGGAAGACAGTTAGTATCAATAAATAAAGGTTAAAGGGGGTCCAAGTTGAGTTTAGAAGAGAGTTTGTTTTTTGGGCAATGGAAAGACACTAAAGCAGCAAAGTCGAAGCAATTTCAATTTTTGAGGTGGAGTAAGTGTTGAAAAACAACAATTCAGCTACTTATAAGGTGAAGTTAAGTACCATGATCGAAATGAATAAAAAGTCTTAAAAAAACATAATATCAGGAAAGGCACGTAATCACTTTTGAATCAATTTAAGCACTTAATAAAATTGTAAGGTACAAAGGGCGGTAAAAAAGCGTACTTGATTAGATTGTCTAAATGTGCGGTAACAGCTAAATACAAATAATTGAAATCAAACATTAGCTTCATGCGACATGGGGCTTAATTTAAGTGACAATGAATGTGCAAAGAACAATTCAAACACTTCCATAATTACCTACAACTTCCTACTTAACTAAATACAATCTAAAATACTTAACAGCGCAGCGCAATGTGTATTTACACATAAGGGGAGTGAAGTAAAATTATAATCAAATGAACATGAAATCATGAAATATCAAAGGTAATCAATTTAACAGGTAATTAAACAATTAAGCCAAGCTTGCAATTAATACTAATTATCAAAGATCAAGCTCATGAACATCGACAGACATTGGCGTGAGATCAGTTATACAGCAGTTTTCTACATGTCACATGAAAACTTTTCGTGGGGGTTTGTATTTAAAAGTTACGGTAGCTAGTGGAATGCTTGCGGGCGCAGGTGCTTATCACCCTCAACGCCACAACACATTATTGTGACTATCCGGCCAGCTTGCGCCTGTGAGAAAGGTTTCAGCCTGATGGCTTCGCTCTTCCAAGCGTGATGGAATATTTGTACTGGGGTGGCTGAAAATGTATTTTTTTTTGGACTGCGACTTGTCACTTGGGGCGTGATCAGAAGTTGTTTCTACCACCCATCGATACTAGATGACACTACCGACAATCTAGTCAATGTGAGGAGAAACTCGGAACAGTAAGTATTTTGATACGCTTCAGTGAAATTCATTGTTCCTGGCTTCCGGTCGCCACCTACCTATCAGTCGCAGTCTCCGCCTCTGCCCAAAGATAAGTTAGAATGGAATGTGCATTCAGCCGCCCAGAAAGTCACAACACTGTGCCGCCAACTTCAAAGGCGTCCGCACGCCGTGCCACAGCATTTTAGAGTAAAAATGTGAAATTCCCCTCTCACCTTGTGCCACGTGGAATGTAGTTTATATTTGGGTTAAAATTGACTTAGATAATCTTTAATTAGAACACTTTAATACAAAAGTTAATTGGATGTAAGGAAACAAGAAAAATGTGCAGAGCACTACAACCGCAAAACATGGGAAACTCGGTCTGCCAGTGTAGTGGTGTTGATTTTGTCGTGCAGTGCTCTATCGGGGCGTAGCGCAGCTCAGCGAATGGCTGCGCATTGCCATGCAGGCCCCGTAGACTACAAAAAGTCGCCAAAATACCTGAGGGGATTTAGTCGAAGTATTAGTTCACAGAATACCTTGTAGTTTACGTTACGTGATTTGTTATTGCATTTGGTTGTCTAAAAATTTGTGGGGTGGTGTTTTCCCATCGTTAAAATGCTCTTACACGGGTACACTTTGAGTGACAACCCTTGCTCAATACTTTTTGAAAAGCCAACAAATTTAGGTATCTACATTTTCCATATTTACAACCCTCTGGCCGGCAAATATGGCTAGAGTTAGGTTCATTTGACTGTTATTATGGCAACAAATTTAACTACCTAGCTAAATTTTATATCGAGTTTCGGATGCAAACTTCATTTTTGTATGGGGATTTTTGTGAGCCATTTCCCTATAAATTTATAACGAGTTTCGGATGCAAAGTTTTTTCAGCGGAGATATCGAGTTTAGAGTGGAAAATATAATAGATATTTATGGAGTTATCAAGATTCGAGTGAAAATTAACCATTTTGATGGTGGAGATATCGAGCTTCAGATGAAAATCTACATTTTTTCAAAAATCGGTGTCTCTGTATCTCGGTAATGGTGTTATATATTGAGTTGATTTTTTTTCTATCATATACAAATATATACGCTTATATGAGATATTGAGATCCACACCTAACTCAAATTTTTTCACTTTGGTCGTTATCGAGTTACGGAACCAAACGCCTCGTGCTTGTGACAGTGTGAATGTCACAAGCAGAATTTTGGGTGTGACAAGCAGATATTTGGGTGTCACATTGGGATATCCAGTCAAGGATAAACTGACAGTATTCAAAGAAAATTATTCACCCAATTTTACCATTTGAACTTTCTTCAACTTTTTATATTTTTGGTGAAAAGCTTTTTGGTATTTCTCATGGTACATATTTAGATAACTGGGAAATGAGAAAGGTAAGCGAAATGAGTGTGATCATTCTGACATAATGTATACCTAATTTGCTCTAACACTATGATGTAAAAAGTCATAAAAAATATCAAACACAACCAGCAAAAAAATAAAAGAATATTTGACATTTTAAATGACTTTTGACACTTTTCAGGATATTTGACATTTTACAGTTCATTTTACAGCATCTGTGAGTGGCACCTGGTCTGTACTTGTCGTGGGCACCAAAATAAAATGACAATTTAGATGGGTGTGCCACATTCCTGCAGGAGGGGGGGGGGGCTAAATATACTTTATTTAATAGCCATTATTTATGGTTTGTCACTTTGTCGGTGCTGGGGGCTACATTTCTATTAAAGTGTCATCCTATGTATATCATCTAAAATAAATAAATAATAAAACAAACAAGTGAAGATGAGAAACCTGCTTTCAAAAGTTATACATGACAGTGACATGCTGCATTTAGATGCAAAGAATTGTATGCATGTTATAAAATCTATTTTTTTCTTTTTAATGTTGGCCAATGTCCAGAGCAGTGCCACTGCCAGTGGTTGAAAATGTATTTTTTTGCGGAATGGACAGTGATTTCGGTTCAGATGGCACCATATTTTCAGAATAAAATTTCACGAAGAATAAAAGTTTCAGCACCCAAACCTACTTATCTTTCACCACGCAATGTGCTGCAGTGAGCACCCAGTAAGGGTCAATGAGTGAGCCCCCGCAGGACCACTGGCCACTAGTGATCAGCCAAACTATCCAGGGGTAGCTGTGCGCCACCGCTTCCATGCCTCCAACCATGGGCAGTGTGACTGCTTGTGACATTGTGACTGTCACGAGCAAAGTGACTGTCACATTGTGACGTTCAAAAGCAGACATTTGTGTATTTTTCATATTTGCACTCACTCAAAATATCTGTTTCTTTCACTTATCATACACTTTTTCAAATTTTGCAATTGTAAATATGATATTTGTATTACATGCAGCCCAGTCAGTATTTACAGATAACATGAAATTATGAATTTTTAAATATAAACAAGTATTTTTGTCCCAACAAATGTAAGAAAAAGAATGGTATCTTTCGAAAACTACTCCTAAAAGTAAACAACTACAAAGATGTCATTTATGATCTTAAGAAAATAGCATATAAAGGCTTATGACATTGTGAACAGGGTTGGTTTTATAAAAATTCATTTTAGTAAAATTGTATAAAAATTGTATAAAATTTTTATTTTATTTTAATTTTATTCTTGTTTCATTTTATTTTATTTTATTCCCAAAAGTCATTAATATAATAAAATGACACATTTTACAAAAATTTTACAAAAATTTTACAAAAATTTTACAAAAAATCAGAAACATGCATGCAAGGCCAGAAAATGTTATAATTAGACCTATATATGAAAAACCTGTGACAAATTTTTCCCTTTCTTTTCAAAAGTTGCAAGCAGTATGTATTGTTAGCTAGCTGCAAGTGTAAAGTTACAATTATTGATAAGAATGGTTTGCATTTTCAGTAGAAGGACTACTGGAGTGTGCTTGGCACATTTGTAAAATGTCATGCAAAGTGTCAATTGTCATGATAAATGTAAAGTAAAGTATCAATTGTCATGCAAAATGTCAAGTGTCATGTAAAATTTCAAGCACAGTTGCAATTGTCATGACAAATGTCATGCAAAGTGTAAATTGTGCATCGAAATCTTGTGTTTTTGTATCCATAGTATGTTTTATATCCAAATCTTATGTTTTTGTATCCAAATGTTCACATAAGATTTGGAGTCAACAACAACATAATTTGGATACAAAACATAAGATTTTGAAATAAAACATTAGATTTGAACACAATTTGCTTGACAATTGATACTTTAATTTTTACATGTCATGACAATTTACACTTTAATTTACATTTGTCATGACAATTGACACTTTGCATGACATTTTACATGACATTTGACACTTTACAATGCTTGGGACTGCCCCCAGATCCATGAAAAAACAGGTAGAGACTCAAGCAATGAGACAAAATTTTACAAAAAATATGAATTTTTATACAATTTTACAAAAATACGAATTTTTTTACAATTTTACAAAAATTTTACAAAAATTCGAATTTTTATACAATTTTTATTTTTATTCTTTAATTTTCCATTTTATTTTATTTTATTTTATTCTTGAATATTCCATTTTATTTTTATTTTTTTGTGAGATTTTGCCAACCCTGATTGTGAATCACAAACAGAAAATTGACTATCACATAGTTTGTAAGATTCACGAAAAGGATATCTATTGTTTATGTTTGGAATGACTTAAAAATTTATGTTTACTTTACTTATCATTCACTTTTTCAAATTTTGCAATCTCATGATCTTTGTATTGCATGCAATGCAGTTCATCAAGTTTTAACACATTTAAAAAGTCATGAATTATTGCATTACTACAATAGATTATTTCAGGAATGTCACCAGCTGAAATTGGGACACAGCACTGCCCATACAGCCACGATTCTGGGCTCCTCCTGCTACATGGGGTGCAGTTAGAACCACATAAAAAGTGCATGCATGATATGCAGCAAATGCTGCCAGGTAGCTAGTGCCATGGCACTTGTTGCTATGGCCGTGGCCTGGCACCATGCGTTTTCTCCTTGGCACCACAGCAAAATAGCACCAGGCACCAAAAGTGAGATGGAGCTTTTGCATGTTTTGAATGGCATGCACTTTTCTATCACTATTTACCCATAAAACAGTATAGCAACACACCCGCCAGCCTGACTGCAATCTGCGATCGATGCCAGCAATATTGTCACCATTGATGATCAGGGCTGAGAACAGTCCCGCACCCTGTAAACTGTCGTACTCATGGATACATACCGTATTTCCTCGAAATACCCCCCCTTGAAATACCCCCCCCTCGTTTGACCCCCCCCCCCTCTCGAGACCACTATGAAACAATCACCCCCCCCCTCGAAATACCCCCCCCCCAAATTGAGTGTAAAGGGAACGTACATGACAATAACTGTAGTTTGTGTTCAGTGTACTGCAGAACACACGTTAAAACAATGTCGGTGTCACGTTAGAACAGTGTACACACCATCTACATACTAATATTAGTCTACAGAACCTCATAAATGGCGGTTTTTGTTGCATTTTTCGACGTCTGCGTACGTTTCAGACGACAATTTCGTACTTGGTTTTCAAAAATTTTCTTGTGAATCAATAACCCCCCCCTTCGAAATACCCCCCCCCCCCTCGTTTAACCCCCCCCCTCTCGGGACCACTATGAAACAATCACCCCCCCGGGGGGTATTTCGAGGAAATACGGTAAAATGTTGGTACAAATGTCAAAATTCATGTAAGGTGTCACATTCACTATAAGAATATAATAAAATGGAATCACACATTCTACAATTTGCACTCCAGTTTGCACAACATTCTACTACGACATGTTGCATTTTGCACTAACGACATGTTGCATTTGACTTATTATTTTCCATGGCATTTGACATTTTGCATGAAATTTTTAATTGTATTTTACATTTTACATGACATTCTACACTTCACATGACATTTTGAAATTTCTATTACAAGTTGCCCAACTGTTTACGCTTTACATGAAACTTGACATTTGACATGCCATTTTGCATCAAATATTACATTCATCATGACATTTTATATGATATTTTGCAGGGTTCGGGACTGGCACCTGGTAAGTGCCGGGTGTCTGGCATGCCACAGGTTGCCCCATATCTTACTGGCAGGGTCATGGGGGTTGCCTTCAGTGATGTTGGTGTACCTGAGTGTGCAGGTATCTTGTTTGATGTAAAAGTGTAGATTTACAAAAGAACATGCAAATTCCATTTAAACCCAAGATGAAAAAATTCAAGATAAAGTTGTTTAAAGAAAACTTTACTTCTGAACCTAGTGTGATCCCCAAAACTGCCTGGCTGTGACACAGTGAGCTGGAAACCATAGGAAGTGTCAGTGAAATCAGTGCAGAAATCCACTGTGATTGTAGACCCTTTGGTTGTGAAATCAGCTGGTGGTTTTTTACCACATTTTGCCACGGCTGTGAGTTTTGCTCATGTAAAGAGTAAAAGTAGTACTGAAACTGAAATCAGAATGTGCAAATCTTTCAAGGTGTTGACATGCTATAAATCAGCTATTTCTTGATTGATTTTGAAATTTTACTTTGAAATTGATTAAGATCACCTAGAGATTTGATTTTTTAGATTGGATTAGTGATGTGCAAGTTCATTACACCAATTAGAATTGGATGTGTAAGATCAGGAGGTCAAAGCAATGGCAGTCTGTACCAGGGGTGCTAATCAACTTTGTGAGCCTCAGCTATGTGGGACTGCACTCACATGCTGCCAATGAGGGTTGGGGGAGATGAGGCATTGAAGTGCAATGTAGAAAAATGATTCTGGCACCAAAAGTGACATGTCACTTTTACATAATTGTTGTGAATCATGATGTTTGTTCTGTGATACTACTCCCACATCTGATCGAATATAGCTGTGTGATAGCAGCCATTGTGAGAAAACTTGGCGCGTGTGCTCGCATTAGCATCCCAGTCGTCGGGCTCTCCTGCAACATGCACCATTAACTGGCGCCATTGTGGATGCAGCCGACCAGGTTCTTGTTTCTTAAGATCCTTGTTGACAAGCCGCTTGCGCTCCTTCGCTCCGCTGCGCTTCGTTGGCTTGCGCTCCGAACCCCACCAGCCACACGCCAGCACTTCTTGCATGTGAGGTTCTTCTTTAAACAAACCATCCATTGCACTTTCAATCATTTTCTGTGCGTGTTTGTTGTCTTCGTGGACTTGCAGTGTCAATCGCTCAAACCGCACCTCGCCATCCACTCTAATGTTAGTGGGCAATTGCAAAAACATTCGACTTGCAAATGCCATTTTTTTCTAGTCGGTTGGCCAATGCCTCCCGCGCCAGCTCGTTTCCAACGAAGGGTGGGACTGAATCCTCATCGTCTCTCAACTGAGTGCACAATGCGTCTGGCGACGGGCCCACACATATTTACCAGCCACCCAGCTGAAGCGCATCGCGGCGTGTGATAAGCGCATGGTCGATTTTGTTGTGCAATATTCCCACAACTTGAGCCAGCCCAGCAACACAACCTCATCCACAAATTCCAAATGGGCCTGGTTCACCACCATAACATCCGGAAACATCAACAGAGGATTGACAAAGGGTATTAGCAAAAGCTCATCCAGCCACTGGACCATGCTTGCCCACTCAGCGGGCAAGCCATGCTTGTACACCCCACTTTCTGAACTATTCCACCTGTCGGGACTTGTCTTTGCGAAAAGCGCGCAACATTAATCATCACAATTCAAAACGGCATCGTCATATTTTTGCTGTCCAAACCAACTTCGACAACTGCGCGCCAATGTCTCATATGCTAAATACCAACTAGTCACTAAATTGTCCAGGTTTGCCCGCAAACCTTCCAACTCGGTGCATGCCTTGCGGGCGTCTAGGCACACACCCATCAGTTTCCCTGGCCGCTGACTGTGGCCTGGTTGGACGCCAGTTGCGAATGCATTGCCACCAGCCTTCCAACCAATCCGCCAGCTTGCTGTCCAGCCTGGCCCTCGACAAACACCTCCTCATTAAAGAATGTGATGTAAGTGCCCAGGCTGAATGCTCTGCCAGGCACAGGGTAGTGTGTCAAGCCCAGGTAGCCAAAACTAGCCACGTTGAGCCTAAACTTTGGATCCACCGAAAAGGGTGTGATGTGCTCTGGCACATCTGCAGTCCAAAAGTCAGTGGGTAGCGCAATTCGCAATTTGCACGTCCGAGCTTGGTACGGGTCCCAGGACCCGACCGTGCCCTTGTGCATCCAAATAGGTGCCAAATCAGGTATGTTGTGGGGGATCCAGTGAACCAAACCCGCCCATGGCCCCTCAACATCGTCGTGTTCCACGGACAGCGCTCGGCGCTGCGCCACGGCACCCATGGCCATGGCAACGCTTCCACCCAGTCCCAAAATGCCACTAATGTGCCTCAAACCGATGTCGCCGTCAGGGTCAGGCCTGCAATTCACCACAGTGTGGGTCGCAGTTCAGGGAATGCACACCATTGTCGGGTTGACCCTAATTGTTTAGACAGAATCGTGCCCAGACCATCGGTAAAGTGAATGTTGTAGCATGAAACTATGCCTTCATTCCCATACCAGCGATCCAACACATCTGCCAGCTGGATGGCACTTGTGTAGCATGGCACCATCCAGTGCCACACTCAATGCTCGTAGCCACCCCACATCTCAATCGCCAATCCGCGCTTACCAAAGTATGTCAAAATGGGCATCAACCCACTGACTCGGAAGATGGCCATTGACAGGCCACACATTGCCATTTCCATTGTCTCCACACAAAAAGCAATTGCAGCTGTACTCAACAACTCGCCCAATCATCGAAAACGCAGCCATGTGGTGGCTGGGGGCCAATTGCTCCCACGCCTGCAAAACAAACATGGATCAAATCAAATCTGCCTCAATGGGGTTGGCGTCCAAAACGCCCCGAACCAGCGACTGCATACATGAACCAGTAGCCGCATCGACGTTGCACGCCCACAATAGCGTGGCACACGGACAGTCATAATGTGGGCCGGTTGCATTCAAAAAATGAATCACGTTGTTTCCCCACGATGCAGGCAGCCCCAGGGGCCGCCACGTTTTTTGCACAAATGTGGTCCTCTTGAACTCCAGGTGGAATTACTGTCAACAAAATCTGTGCTGCACCCATCGCAAAGAGCGCCTTGTCACCACATCCAACATTGCGCATAATCCAGTGGATCGCCTCCACCACGTTGCTCCGGGCATGCATTGTGTCCACCATAGCAATGGGGTACTGATGTCCTCAGTGCAGCACAAAATCGATCTGTTGAACACCAGGAATGCCAACTGCACTCGCACATGTGAGCATGCCATATGTGTCCACCACGGCAGCCCCAGCGCCGGAACTGCTAGCAGGCGGGTCCACATTGCCCGCCACCGCCTCCACCACCAGCCTGCTAGGCCGGCGCTGGGGGCGGGGCGGGGGCGTGACCTGCACTCCGACGAACTGGGGGTACTCAGAGGCTGCAAGCCTCAATGAGTTGGCCACACCCGAGCTCATTCTTGCAAAGGAAGCAAACAGCTCCCTTGATCCGCGCATATATTCGGTCAAATGTTCCAACCACCCTTCCCACTTATTCTGCTGCTGCGCCTCATTTCCAGTCCAATCCTGCCAATTAATATTCTCAAACTGTCGGTTGGGCACTCGCCGCCACTCAACGCGGGTGCCGGGCAATTGGTTCGCCACGTCCATCTCATCGTATGCCTTCAAATACAGAAACAATTTCATCAGTGTGAACGTGGGGGCGCTCATGCCAGTCTGAGCATCGTGGACAATTGGGGTGACACATTCTGCAAACGCATGCTGTGTCATGCATGGTGGAAAATGCATCAATTCCGCCTGTGTGTGCAAGCGCCAGTCACGCATAGCCACCGACAACTCTAATGTCACAAACGCCGCAATAGTTGACAAATTGGGCAACATGATTGGTGGTCCGCTGCCGTCATGCACTCTAGTGACTCTGGTTGCCTCAGTAGCTGTCAACATCGTGTTGGGGTGCAAAACACCACAAATGCCAGTCGGAATTTGTCCGCCAGTCTCTGTTTGCGACTGCCAGATTTGCGCCGCAGATATGGTTCTGGCATATGAAAAGCCATCCCCAGCCAAGCCCCAACCACTAGTCATGCTCAAGCCCTGCCCTGCTATCTTGGCGACAGTGGCTGTACACATGCTCAACCGCTGGGTGATGAAATCAGCTCTGTCTCATTGTACCTTTGATGTCGCCACCCAGCAGAGCCTTGGTTGCCACCGACGCTCCTCCTTTGCAGGGCACCTCCCGGGGTGTGTTCCTCAATGCCTTCACCCCCGACTGTAACGGTTCCAATTTGGACGTTATTGTTGAAGGAATCTCTGCCAACAGCTTTGGCCATGTGGGCCGCTGCTTGGATGAAAACGCGCCTGGGCGCTGATCGGCTGCACTCGACTTTGGGGGCGCCTTTGCTTCCGCGCTCACCTGGGCGGGTGCGGCAGCGTCCGCGCCGACCACGGCCAAATCCGCCACTTTCACTGCCACCTCCTCAACCCCACCGGAGCCAGAAGCCATACCCAACTACACCAACAAAAGAAAATATCACAAAGCAAGAAAAAGTGCGAAGCATATAATCCCGATCGGGATTACAATACACCACCAATGAATTATTGTTGCACAATGAAAAATTCGAACTAATGTCAATGCGAGTTGAAATGGGCGACAAAAAATGATTATGCGAAATCAACGGTGCAAAAGGCAAAACAATGTCGGGAATGAAATACACAAATGGTCCAAATAATATGGTGAAAAATGTGATTAAATAATGCAACACCAACATGCAAATGGGTTGAATCAATTAAAGTCTGTTCAGCAAAGCTGAATTACAGCAAAGTGTTGACTACACACCAAGCCGTCCCTCCAACACACACCAAGCTTGCCAAGTTGTGTAGTTTTTCAACTTTCCAATTGACCACTTTTGCTCTAATCTATTAATTGATTTTGTAGCTCAAAAAGCAGTCAGTTGGAAGTGTAGCCCAAGTTCTGGAAACCGAAGTTTCCGGCCTTGTATAAACTACACAACTCAACCTTAAGCAAGCCAAGAGCGCTTATTAAGCACAAAGTTTTATTGTATGTGTGTCCCCGAAGGGTTGCCCCTTTGATCCCCTTTGATCCCCCTTGCCGAGCACAGGGAGGTGCGTCGAGCCCAGGTAGCCAAAACTAGCCATGTTGAGCCTAAACTTGTCGCTGGGCTGGGTGTCGCCTAAAGTCATGGGAATATTGCACAACAAAATCGACCATGCGCTTATCACATGCTGCGATGCGCTTCAGCTGGGTGGCTGGTATGTGTGGGCCCGTCGCGAGACGCATTGCGCACCCAATTGAGGGCGACAAGGATTCAGCCCCACCCTTTGTTGGAAACGAGCCGGCGCGGGAGGCATTGGCCAACGGCTAGAAAAAATGTGTGCAGCAGTGGTGGCACAGCGGTCTACGTTGATCGAGGCCCACACAAACTGCGGCTGACTGGGCGAGCGCGGGCACCAGGTGGGCTAGAGTCAGCCAGTTTTGGCAAAGGACACCAGCGGAAGGCCAGTCGGTCGGCAAGCCACAAGCAAAAAAAATAAAGGAGCGCATGCACCAGTTGCTCAAGCTGGGCCTGGACAAGTGGGCCATGGCATGCTGGGTTTGGGGGTTGAGTGGTTTTGGTTGGTTAGTACTTCATAGTGTTCTCACAATGGCTGCTATCACACAGCTATATTCGATCAGATGTGGAAGTAGTATCACTGAACAAACATCATGATTCCCAACAAAAATTACCAATGAACAATAAATATGATCTGAATAATATGTATACTTTTTTTCTCTATAATATGATCTTTATGTGCAGTCGTCTACAAAATGAATATAAGGCATAAAATACTGTATTTGATGGCCACAGGTCATACATAACTCATACATGACCCACATATAGAGTTTTGGAGTCATATGCATTGCTGTTCATGCAGTTTTCATACAGATGGGACTAAGAAAGCTGCCATGTATAATCATTGTTGACTGTAAAGAGATTTTGCAAAAACCTTTTTGGCTTATGATTTCTGTTTGTCTAAAGTATATGACAGCATTATCTACCAACATTTTCTTCATATTATTTACAAAACTGGAAAAAATTGGCATATTCAAGTTTCGCACCACTAATCCGACTTCAAAAATGAAGTGACCAAAGTTGTTTTTCAACTGGAAGTAAATATGCCCAACACTAACATAAATTGACGTCAGCAAAAAAATCGCAAGCTCGTTCGGGCGGTGTGATGCCATCGAATATGGCGACGAAGTCAAAACACCATCCAGTCAAACTATGTTCAATTGAGAACAGACTCTCGAAGTGGACATGTAAGGGCTGCAAATTGTTAAATATCCAGTGACATTAACCTTTGCAGTCGTCACGTGCAGTAATTTACTTAGTATATATATATATAGCGGGATTTACAGCATAACGATAAATATAATGTGATAAGACAAATAAAACGTCACCGAAAAATTTATTATTTTCATGTTTTCAAGTTTTTGTAGAAAATAAATGTTAAATACTCGTATTAGAATGAAAAAATTTCATATGGAAGATGTTAAATTCGAATTTGAATGAAAAATGTTCGATGAAAAATGGTCCGCCGACAAATCAATTTCACGGTGATGCCCAAAAATCAATTTGTCGATCGCCATTTCATGCAATGACCGCTGACAAATTGATTTTAGGGCATCACCGTGAAATTGATTTGTCGGCGGACAATTTTTTAATGTTGTCTTACTGTTACTTGTCTTACCGGCTTAATGTTGTCTTCGAAGGGTAATGATGCATTTCATTGTTTCTCTGGCTGGAGGTTGAGGGAACAATAAATAAACAATTGCCTTCCAGCTAGGTATTTAGAGTAATTTGAGGTGTAATTGTCTAAATGTTGATAAAACTTTTTTGGCAAAATTATAAACCCTGCTCAAATAAGCCCCCTTTGAATTAACCAGCTTAATATTTGCTGATAAAATAATAAACACTTGGGGGTTATTTCGAAAAATTATGGTAACTGAGCACACAGATGTGCTCAGTGCATTTCGCTCTCGACACCACCCCCTTAATAATCCACACTTTTTACATTACCATTAATTCGCCTACCTTTGTCGGATCCGCCCCCTTGAAAGTCCATCTGTGCTGCACGTTATTTGTGTATTTCCCGGGCCAATTATCAGACTGTATGGTCTCGCCAGCACCGCTCACAGTGATTATCTTTTGGCAATGTGCCAGCACTGTGATTGTAGCGATCACGCAGAGCACTACGTGTTTTTGCATCTCGTCTTTTGTTGCTGTCGCAGTGCAGTATTTTCCCCTGTTGCTTCAGTTGCCCTGTCGCACTGGGGGGTTGTGAAATTTTGTGAAATCCCGGTTGAGACGACAACTTTTAAAATTCAGTAAGTCAAAAACTTTGAAGATTGATTGAAGGTTAGAAACAGCATCTATGATCTAGGGTGGGTCCCACAAATTTTTCACCATTTTCCAATGTTTCTTTGACGTCAATTGTTTCCTTTTACAAGTGTCGCATTTTTATACTATTTGACAAATTTCCAAGAAAATCTGGCATGAAGTCAAGACTGACGAACAAATCTAGCATGAACTCACTCAACATCAGGCAGTCGATAAGTCCACTCCAAACATAATTTTTTCATGGAAAAAAACAAGGACTTTGGTAAGTCCACCATGGACACTAAATTCTAACAGCTGTACATAATTGAATACATGGCATGATGGTTAAGTTAAAACAGCTGGGTTTCAAAAGGCAACCACTACCACCATCATTTGAAACAAAAACCATGAAGCAAAAGTTATGCAGACTTACCTTGGCATGTAGATTTGGTGGGTGAAAAATCTTATGGCACCTTGGAATAATAATAAGAAACAGAATAATAGCTATAGAAGTTTTTCAGTTCTTGATTTGTATTTTGATTTTTAACTTTTACTGTTATTGTTGATGCTTTCAGTGACTTTGGTAAAATGAATCCTTGTAGAACTTTTTCAGACAGAATGATTAGCAAAATGACATTTGAATACTTGCAATGCAAACAAGCACAGTACAAGTAGAGTGGACTACCCACTGGTAAAAAAAAATTCGTGAATTCTGTGGAAGCTGCCTTTGTGAAAACACTTCCACACACTTCACGAGATTTGAAGTGAAGCTTCTTCCACACATTTCGAGTAACTTCACGAAGACCGAAATTCGTGAAGTGTACTTCACGAAACCTTGCAGCATACATGTTTCGTGAAGTGTCTTGGATGCAGTGAAGTGTCTTCACGCCGAAATCGCGTGAAGACACTTCAGGACACTTCATAGCGCACCGATTTTTTTGCTGTACCTTCGGTCAAGTGAAAAATGAGTTTGTAAAGTGCATTGAAGCAGGGTGTGTGCAAGTGAAGTGGTATACTTCCACCAGCACTACGAGGCTCTTTGTATAGTATCTTCCACACACAAATCTAGCTTCACTGATGCTTCACAAACTTCCAAAGCGTTACAAAATACTTCACAATGCCGGCACTCCGTTTCCACACACAGAACCAACAGCAAAATATAAATTGAAATGAAATCAACTATATGACCAGAACATGTGGAAAGCACCACCAAACACTGGTTATTCTCATGACTGGAGACTCTGAATACAATTCACACCACTTCACAACACATTCACGCCAATTCTCTGAAGCTTTCAGACATCAAATAAAGTGCTCATGCGGTGAAGTGGTCTGAACTGTGAAGTGCCCGGGTGATCACACTCCAGAGCCTGATCACCAATGGGCAGGCGCTTCACAGACACTTCATGAACTTTATTACTATATTGTTTACATTTCAAAATGCTTGGAAATTGATCAAGTGTGTTGAAGTGTCTGCATGTGTCTGTGTGAAGACACTTCACCACTGATCATGGTAGATCAGCAATACAGTTTCTTTTTCTGAGAGGGATTTACCTTCAGCTTGAATATATTCTACTCTTCACACCGGTGGTTTGTATACACCTGCAATCTGCATATATTGTTATTGATAAATTTTTCTCATGAACACCCGTGGGATAGGAATATGTTTTGCAAATCCAAAGTTGCATTATATAGTGATGTAAAAAGTGCAAGTGTAAAAAAGGCTTTTGTTACCAAGCACCAATAACAATAGATGCTGCAATGTGGGGAGTGTAGGATAGGTTGTCACTGACCTTTTCCATTTATTTTGGCCAGTTGCAAAATTGTAAACGTTTCATTTTCCGGCCACTGAAATTTTATATATCTTTCCTCTGTCAAGTTTTCAAGCAGCTAAATTCTCTACCCTTCATTGCCATTTTTCAGCTCATCTTCCATTTTGGTGGCTGAATAATTTTTACCTTCCTATTAACTTTCCATTTTAACATCTTAATTAAAAGTTTTCCATTTTCTGCAGACAATTTTTTCTGTTTTCTATTTTATGATGAAGATGAGTGATTGAAAAAGATTTACCTTTTTATTGTTCCAGCATCTAATATTTTTTATTTTCCATTTTCTGTAAGATTTTTTTGACAGCATAGTGTGATAACAATGTCTGAATAAAAACACACACAAAAGAATGGGTGTGATTGTTGAACATGATTTGACTGTCAAAGTATTGCAATTCTAATCAAAAAAATACATTTTTATGAAATGGCATTGGATGCACTCATGATGTTGGAAGACATGTTGGAAGTCAGGCACATCAACACATTGAATATATAACAGCATCAAACACTCAGACCAAAAAGTGGGTGTGTGATGTGTCAGGAAGCAGACTAGATCCGCATGAAGTGTTGTGTTTCCACATCCACACACTTGCACTTCCACCAGCTACTATTGAGATTTATGATCTTCAAGTGTGATCTTCCACATGCTTCAGGCACTACCAAAATTGTGGAAGACACGTCACAACACTGGCGCTTGTCCTACAAATACATTTGAGGCGTCTAATTCTAAAAGTCGACAAGTCCTCAAAATGCGATTTTGAGTAAATCGCATTTTAAGTTTCAAACCCAATTCCAGGCCCGTGGTGCTTGTCCAATTTGGCTCTCTCATGCTTTCCATTAAGTTCCATATGTTGACAATAAAGTGTCAAATTTTCAGCCCCTAATCCCAACGTATATGTGAAAAATGGGGTGTCCATAAAATTTCATTCGGTCAGAGCAAAACTGTTTTTGGGAGGGAAATGGACTTGTCGCCCTCTTGCACGCGAGAACATCTTTGTTCCTGCCCGCGTTGGTCCTCCCTTATGGGAAATTTATGCACTTGTCGACCTTTAGAAATCGGTGCCCATAGTGGACTTATCACATTTCTTGCGTTTTTTCTTATTAAAAAAAGGATGAAGAGGATGGACTTGTCGCCGTCTAGCCCAAAACTAAGTGGACTTGTCGACTTTTTGCCCAAATTTTTTGCATTTTTCCCAAAAAATGTCAAATTTGGCACTATGCCATATGGGAATGTGAGGTCAAAAAATTTATGGAAAATGATGAAAAATCTGCGGAAGTAGCCCCAGATGACGTTTCCGGGCCTAACTCGAAATTTTCATATTTTGGACTTGTCGACTTTTAGAATTGGACGCCTCATTTGTATGGGATACTTTGTGATGTGTCTGGAAGTACTGGCATGCTTCATGAAGCATCGGAAAGTGTCTGTTTGCAGTAGGGTGTCAAAAAAAATTTTTTAAGGAAAAATTTGCTGAAGTTTTGCTGGAAAACAAATAAATTTGCAGAAATTTTGCTGGAAACAGAAAAAATGTACATAATTGACAATCTGCATGAATGTTTACCAGTTTGGCTGGAACAGAAAACAGAAAGTGGAGCCAGAAAAAGATAAAATGAGGTGGAAAAATGGACAATTGATATGGAAAATGGAAAAAAGCGGAAAAACTGGAAATTGAGGCGGAAAACAGAAAAAGGCCGGAAAAACTGAAAATTTAGCCAGAAAAACGGAAATGGAAAATAAAGTGGCCGGAAAACGGAAAAAAAATCTCAGCAGCCAGAAAACAGAATGGAAAACAAAAATTTTACACCCTAGTTTGCAGACACTTAACGACGCTTCACAACACATACACACACCAATGGTTGCTGGGACTGATGTGACCGGTACAATCTTCAACGCAGCATCTATCATTTCTTCAAGCTGGGGGCAGAATGGTCAAATCAACGCAGGGAACAGAGTACCTTTTTAAAGATCTACACTATCACATCACAATTCACATACAAATACTACATTAAAAGAAATGCAAATCATTTCACACATTTGAATGTAGGTATTCTGCAAACTTGCATACAGTGTACATATATACTTGGCTCAGTGCCAACAACACTAATCACAGACCACTTTTCTCACGAATCCATTGCCTGTAGTAGGGCACATGCACGTAGACGCCAGGGTAGCCCTCTCTGGCGCAGCCGGAGCCCCAGGAAACTACTCCAGCCAGCACGTAGCTGCCATTTTTGCGGGCCATTAGGGGCCCACCGCTGTCGCCCTGTGAGTGGGCAAGTGTGGAATTTGATAAATCCGTTGTGGCTTCAATTGGTGCAAAACAAGCGTGCATGGCACTGACACCTGGCGCTAGGCTGGCTGCTGAGTTTGAAATGTGTAAATGGTTCTTGAATTGCGTAGAAGGTTTATTAACACACTTCTGGTTATCAATGCGTTTCACCACCATTTTGGCAATGTGCTTTTTGGCAATACCGTAAATCCTCGAATAAGTCCCCCTCTCGAATAACCCCCCCCCCCCTCGAATAACTCCCTCCTCTTTTGAGCGTGAGGAAAAATTAACTCCCCCCTCGAATAACTCCACCTCAGATCAATGCAAATAGGTGTGTTACATTCAAACCATTTCGATGAAGTCAGACAGACCAAAAAAAGCACTGGTCTGATTCATCGATGCGATCGAGGCAGTGCAGCGTATGCGACGTAAACACAAAAGAATGCTTTACCCAAAGGGGCGATGTACGTACTTATGTACTGAATATTCTGACGAAAAAACAACTCCCCCTCGAATAACGCCCCCCTCGATTCACTCCCCCCTCAAAATATTCTGACGAAAAAATAACTCCCCTGGGGACTTATTCGAGGATTTACGGTATGTGTATTTTTTTGTATGTGATACGCATATTGAAATACCTTCAAAAATGCAATGCAATGGGACTTCCAGTGCCTGGTGCTGTGCCATTTTCTAGTGCTGTCATATTGATGCTATTGGTGCTTTTTACATCACTAGTGGTGAGGCACATGACAAAGTGTGAAGTACTGCGCAGTGTAGGCACTTTAACTATAACACGGTGTAAATGTGTGTCAAGGTGGACTGAAGTGCCTCGATAAAAAGTGCCTCATTTGCCCAATCAATGACAGCTATTGTAAGAATTACATGATAGCCGAAACAAGCAAAGACACCTTGCAAGCATCCATGGAAGGTCCATCAGCACACATTTCATTATCAGCAATGGGTATGGTCCAGCTCCACACAGATTCACATTGTGAGAGGGCACATCGAAGCACCACATGCTGCAGTGTGATCGAAGTGGGGCCATCAGTGTATAGTCTTCCCCAACCTGTGAAATGTAAAGCTGGTGTTCTATTGTTGTTGTACCTTGGCTCATATTATTAGACACAGTTTGGGGCCCTTTAGCACCATTTTTATCATTGTCAACCATACTTGGTCGCTTTTTAATGATTTTGTGCATTTCTGGCATGCTGCCAGCTGTGCCTCTCTAATTGGTTGTATACAACTTGAGGGATGTACCGTATTTCCTTGAATTACCCCGGGGGGGGGGGGTTATTTTTTCAGAGTGAAAATTTTGAGAGAAAAACGTGAAAAATGCAACAATAACCACCATTTATAAGTTTTTACAGCCTCATATAAGGATGTGGATGGTAGAAACGATGTTCTAACGTAACACAGTAAGTGTTTTGAATGTCTGTTAAACTCGGCAGACATGAAACGAGTCAGCTTTCCTTCTTTTATGTACAAGTAAGATATGTCTCAAATTCAAATTCAAACGGACGGATTCCGTTCTATGCACAGTTTATTTAAACAAATTGAACTTTCAAAT
Organism: Sphaerolaimus hirsutus; assembly: GCA_964036195.1. NCBI lineage: Eukaryota > Metazoa > Nematoda > Chromadorea > Monhysterida > Sphaerolaimidae > Sphaerolaimus > Sphaerolaimus hirsutus. The sequence continues at coordinate 1,533,752 of OZ038454.1, read as the reverse complement.
GTGAAAAACAATGCATTAAGCACGGATATAAAAATGCACTGTCGGAAAGCTAGATATCTCGCTCAAACAGTGCTAACAAATTCCTAAAAAGGACGAATGTGATAGATATCCGGTATGTTAACTTGGCACGCGTCGGGTTACGTATTATACAAATGAGGTGAAAGACGCAGGATTTACGTTTGCGTTACTCATTACGTCTGTGGAATACAATAAGCAACTGGAAATGATAGCAAATGTGTTAACTAGTGTACCGGCCACCATTTGTGATCATTTCCAGTCGATTTATTGCATTCCGCAGCGATAATCAGTGAAACGCAGAGCGACTTGGATGTGGGCCAAATTCACATGTGACCCGATCGTTGGTTTATACCGCACTCATACAAAAATTCCTTAGACCATTGACTTCCATAATGTTCGCCGAGTTTATCCATTTCGCAGACCACAAATTCATAGTGCCCATTTTGAGGGGGGGGGGTATTTTGAGGGAGGGGTATTTCAAGGAAATATGGTATACCTTTTATTAGAGATGCATATAATAAATATTTTTCACCACATATGAAAAACCCATAAAGGTCAAAGTTGGGTGTAGGGCATAGCTAGGTTTGTCAGGCAGATAGATATCCTGGCCCAATAAATTTACTTAAAGAGGAATTTGTGGACTTATCAACTTCTTGGTAGAGATTTCATCCAAAACATAGACTTGTTGAAATGGAAAAATGGAAACATAAGAACGTGAATCGTAGTGGGTTGAAAACATTACTACCTTATCTATCCTAATAGAAGGTTGAGTCTCCAATAGAAAGGTGTCTCTAAAAATGGCATGCAAAGAGGTCACAGAAATAGAAGGGTGGACTTTTATTAGGAGAAAAATGGTATTTATCAACTAACAGGTGCCATTTCCACTGGTGGTGAAGTAAAATGACATTTGCGAAATGAAAATGGCAATTAAAAGTTAAAAGGAATACCGTATTACCTTGAAATACCCCCATGGGGGTTTATTATGTCACCAGCAAAATTTGAGGGGGGTCAATTCGAGGGGGGTATTCGAGGGGTGGTTTTATTATTTCGCCAGAAAATTACGTGGAATTCGTAGTAAAGAATATGCTATTTCTTACACAAAAAAGGTAATAAGTGAGAATATAGGTTATATTGGGGTTATAGATGTACATCTGTACACAAATGAGCGTTTAAGAGTAGCTGCGATGCAGATAAGTAGTAATAAATACATCATGTACATTGCATACATGATGTACATCATTCCGGGGGGGGGGTATTTCGAGGGGGGGGTTATTTTTCACCAGCCCATTTTGAGGGGGGGTTAATTCGAGGGGGGGGGGTCAATTCAAGGGGGGAATAATTCGAGGTAATCCGGTAGGATGAGAAGTGAGAGGTGAAATGAGAAGTAAAAAGTTAAAATAGAAGTAAACTTTTGACCTTTCTTTGAAAGTTTCTTACTTCTAAAATTATTGTACTTTACTTTTAACATTATCCTACTTCTCATTTCAGGTCTCATTTCTCATTTTATTTGGCTTTTTACTTGGCATCTTTCACTTTCCACTCCTCAAATGGTTTTTTATTCTCCACTAGGGGAATTAGCACCAGTTCCCAGAAAGTGTGACCACCCACCAGCAACGACCACATTGGAGGAGTCTTTTCTCCACGAATCAGAGCTGCTCGGCAGACAGATCGGCTTCACTTTCCGCCTGCCAAGTTCAATTCACCATAAAACATTTCAATGTATACTCGGTCTCGGTTAGGGTGTCAACAAAAACTTTTTGGCGGAAAACGGAAATGGAAAAAAATTTGCACTTGCCGGAAAACGGAAACGGAAAAAAATTCCCACCTGCCGGAAAACGGAAAAATGAAAGCCCGGAAAACGGAAACGGAAACGGAAAAATTTGCTGAAATTATGCCTGAAACGGAAAAAATTTGCTGAAATTTTGCCAGAAACAGAAAAAAAATTGCAGAAATTTATCCAGAAATCACAAAATTTGCAGAAATTTTGCTAGAAATAGAAACAATTCACATAATTGAAATGCATGCATGTTTACCAGTTTGGCTGAAACAGAAAACAGAGAATTAAGCCAGAAAATGAAAAAAAGTTGGAAAAACAGACAATTGAGCCAGAAAACGGAAAAAAGGCGGAAAAACTGAAATTTTAGCCAGAAAACGGAAAATGAGCCAGAAAAACGGAAACGGAAACAAAAATTTAGCAGCCGGAAAACGGAAACGGAAAAAAAATTTGCCTGCGAGAAGCGGAAACTGAAAATGGAAAAGGGAAAGTTGACACCCTAGTCTCGGTGGACCGCATAGTATGCTTCAAAATTACAATGTCGTGGTTGATAATGGGTGAGTAGGATACTTATGTGCACCCTTTCACAAAAAAAAGAGAAAAATATTTTTAAAGTAGAAGGTGGAGCTGCGTAAAAGTACAACCATCGTTTGTTTTGTCCGTGAAATGCAGAGTTGTTAATGGTATACTCGGATGACATTAGGCCGTACATTTTTCCGGAGGAAACACTCCATCATGACGTGATCACTATTGTCGCCATCATGAACTCCCGCCATCACGTCGTCTTGATAACCTCATCACTTCACATCATCACGTCTTTCATAAATTCTAGGCTGGCCATCTGCCAGCCCAAGACATAACTCCTATCTGTTTGTAGAGTATCGTGTCTGTTGAGTATACTGAACTTTTTAAATGTATACGTAAAACACCTCTCAGTAAACACCATGGCAAATTTTTATTCTAAATGGTCTAATGGCCCTGCGCACACTAGTTTTCACACGAAATTTCGAAAATTCAAAAATAAGCTTTGAACGTGTTTGAGTTTTCCACAATGAGTCATTTTTAGTCTCCGTCAACTGTAGTTGACGGCCACCTCATTATAGAAAACTAAAATTTGTTCTAAGCTGATTTGTGAGTTTTAGAAATTTCGTGTGAAAACTGGTGTGCGCAGGCACAATTGTTCCATTCTAATGGTCAAAAATTTAAGTAAAATTCGAATTTTTGTATAATTTCACTAAAATTGTACAAAAATTCGAATTTTTGTACAATGTTAGCAAATTTTAGAAAAATTTGAGTGTTTGTAAAATTCTAAAAAGTTTTAAAACTTTTCTATCTTGTTGCTTAAGTTTCTAGTTGCCCATTAGCGGGACTGATGGCTTGCTGTTGCTTTCATTGCTGTGATTGAAAAATATTTTTGCTCAAAACATTTGCTTAAAATTGCAAATTTTCACAAATTGTGTATTTCGAAAATTTAAATCACGGGTTATTTTTTGAATGCTATGCTAAGTACACCCCAAAATTTTGGGCAAAATACGCACGTAATCGATACGGGTGTTTCCAATTTGATCAAAGCGATATCGTGGCCGAACTCTATGTTGTATAGCTCGTGCACGTGTACCTGAGTGCGGTGCCGCTACCAGCACAATGTTATGTAAAATACAAAATGTCAGGTAAAATTTCTGTCAAGTGATGTGTAAAATGTTGATGTCCGGTATGCTGATACGAAAAGAATATCCGACGGAACGATTAGTGTGACACTTGACAACTTTGTGTGCTAATTTAAATTTTACACAGCACTTTAAAGTGTGCGGTACTGGCACCTGGCTCGCAGCCCGCGTTTGTTCTGGGGGCACTCCCAGACGCTGCAAAATGCATTGAAGGATGTGAAATGAAATGTGAAATGCCGTAAGTCATGAAAGTGCACTGTAAAATGTGAAATGTAAAACCAGCAAAAAAATTGACTTAGACACTTTGGCATTTGACATTTTCAGGACATTTTACAGCGTCTGGGAGTGGCACCTGGTGTATACTTGTTGTGGGCACCAAAACGTAGAAACAAATGGAATGCAGGTACCACTTTTCTGCAGAGGGGGCTAATTTGAAATTTACATGGCTGCATTTTGTGATGTTGTTTTGGGAATGGTATTACCGTATTTATATCCTAGGTAAATTCAAATGTGCACAAACTTCATAAAAGTTGAGCCACAGCTTGCATGCGGAGCGTGCAGAGCATAGGCGGCATAAGTGCTTGTGCACTTGTGAATGTCACAAGCGCAATCTTCGGTGTCACAAGCAGAAATACCTATGTTTACCTAGTAAAAAGTGCACAAGGTCAAATTTTGGCGGGGGGATCCAATGAAACATGTAAGCGCAGGAAACATTTTGTATCATTACACACGCACACACGCCCCTGAAACACGTTGTATCATTACACACGCCCATGCGCTCATGAAACACGCCGGTTTGCCCATGAAACACGCCGCGCGGTGTCATAGCAATGCGTGAGTGCGCAATCTGTGTACTGATAATTTGTTAAGTAGAGTGTCGATAATTACTCTGATTGGCAAGGCTTGAATGCGCGGCTAGCAGCATGGATAATTTGAATGTGCCCAATATTGATTACTGTGAGCGTGTGCATAGTGTAAATCTGTTCATACGTCAGTTGACAAAAATCTCATAAATTCATTTTTCTTGTGTAATGGCCAACTTTGGCCCCTGTGTTAGTGAGGAGTTCACTGCCGGATTGACGATAAAAGGGAAGAATCCTTTATACTTTTATCAGTCCAGGGATTGGCCAGGCCATGTCTTCAAACAACGTCTTAACATTTTTTGTACAGATTATCTATTTTTAACATTTTTGGTTGGATATTTGCTGTGTTACAGTTGATAGAATCACTCCAATGAATTAATTGCTTATTTTGACACAATTAACACATCTAACAATGTTTACTGTGCACGTTTAACTATCAGGGGCATCAAACACAATTTAGCACGCATGTAAATATGTGATATAGAGCGCTGAAAACAGTTGATTATACTTACCAAAAAAATAATTAAATGTGACGCGCGCACATACATTGCTATGACACCGCACGCGCGTGTTTCATGGGCAAACCGGCGTGTTTCATGAGCGCATGGGCGTGTGTAATGATACAACGTGTTTCATGGGCGCGTGTGCGTGTGTAATGATACAAAATGTTTCGTGCGCTTACATGTTTCGAGTAGCACACTCAATTTTGGCCAATGTGATTGTGAATGTCACAAGCACAAATTGGGTGCTTGCGCCGCCTATGGTGCTGAGTTGTACAAATACTGGTATTTTTGGAAAACGTAAATGTAAATGTAAATACCTTTTCTCAATTTTAAGTATTGATACTAAAAGCGTAAAATACTTTGAAAGTACCCAGGTAAACGTAAAAAAAACGTAAACGTAATAAAAAACGTAAACGTAAAAATATTTTGAAGCACTCCCATCATCAGAGCGTGTGAAAAAACTTCACCTATTTTTACAGTTTGATGAACATGATGAATAATGTGAAGTATTTATTTATTGTCAAGTACACGGTGAGTGGAATCTAATATACCCCGCGTATAAGGTTACTGCACGGGCAACTTTTGCGTGTTTATAATTGCGATTTGTGATGACGATGTGCTAGGGGGGCTGATTATTGTATCAAAATATAGCTAGAATATTTCATAACCAAAGTATGAAATTCCAGCCCCCCAACTTTATTGTAACCTCCTAGCATTATTGTAGAAGTGAACTTTTGTTCCTGGCGCATGAACTTTTGTCTACGCCAATTTCATTTTGGGGACTCTACGCGGGATGGGGGTAGGATAAAGCTAGTGTGCATTTTATACTTTGGTAGAGAAATGTGAAGAAATCTATTTCCACCAATATCAGCACCTTAGCGCACTGTCACAATGAATCGCAATACATAAACACACCAAAAAACGCTGCGCATGAACTTTATACATAGGGTTTTGAAAATATTTCAAATAAATAGCAGTTTTTCTATTTTCCATACGATTTTTATGTTTTCCCTAGTACCCGGGTATTTTGGTCAGCAAAACATAACAAAATGTAATGGTATTTTTGGAAAACGTAAACGTAAGTATAAATACCCGAATAACCAGGTATTTCGGGTAAACGTCAATATGTTTTTCCAACTCTGCGAGCGTGACAGTTCCACTTTACGCGCACATACATATTGGCCTCGCGCACACTAGTTTTTACACGAAATTTTGAAAACTCATAAATGAGCTTTCAACGTGTTTGAGTTATCCACAATGAGTCATTTTTAAACTCCGTCACTTTTTAACTTCGAAATTTCGTGTGAAAGCTAGTTGCGCAATGTTGCGTAACGCAGGCGCGCCACACATTTGTGCACAACACAATGCACCCGAAACAATACAATATGGCGATGAGTCTTAGAACTGCACTCAATCACAAAGTCAGCGGAAAGAGAATGTAATCGCCAGTAATGCAGAACACACGTTAACAACAAGCACTGAGTTACGTTAGGACGGGACTTAAACTATTTACATATCTACTGTTTTTCTGTTGATTGTTGGCCAATCCAGAGCGAAGCCAGTGGTAAAATACATAATCTTTATGGAATGAACAATGACTTCAGTTCAGTTTTTTAGAAAATTCAGATTTTTAGGCTCTTTTTAGAAAAAATAGTAAAAAAGGCAAGTTTCAGCACCCAGACTTACCTATCTAACACCACGCAATGTGCTGCAGTGAGCACCCAGTAAGGGTCAATGAGTGAGCCCCCGCAAGACCACTGGCCACTAGTGATCAGCCAAACTATCCATGGGTAGCTGTGCGCCACCGCTTCCATGCCTCCAACCATGGGCAGTGTGACTGCTTGTGACATTGTGACTGTCACGAGCAAAGTGACGGTCACATTGTGACATTCGAAAGCAGAAATTAGTGTTGTACATAGGTATGTTTCCTTAAAATGCAGTCACTTAAAATATGTTTCCTGAATTTATCGTACACTTTTTCAAATTTTTTCAATTGTGTGATACTAGTGTACTCCAGTTACTTTATACCCTGCACGCGTGGTTCACACTGGAAACGTGCCAACGATTTTTCATCAAAAGTTGAAAAAAGGCATCTCTGTTTTCACGCTATACCTTAACTTATTCACAACAAAGATTTTTCCACCTTATACACAAAAATCGCATGCGTCATCATCATTGGCATGCTTCCAACGTGAGACATAAATGAGTGCGAGTGCAGAGTATCACGTTCGCTGAGTATAGCAGGTACAAAATGCATGGCATGCACTGCATCCATGATGGGTTTACATGCGTAATAGGCCTGAGTCGGTCAAATTGACATATAGAATTTGGTCATCATTTACCTGAGTCAGTATTATATGAATATCAAATGAATTTTTACATAAAAACAGGTATTTTTGTCCTGATAAATGAAAGAAAAGCAATGCAAAACTTTTGCAGTTGTCGGACAGTTGTCGGACTGTCTCCGACAGCCAGTGACAATAGCAAACTTTTTCCGAAAATTTATAAATCATGAGCTACAAGCACGAGTCTGCAATTTGGCCTGCATATTCGCTTAGGTAGAAGGTATACTTGACCACTTTTTCTAATGAATATGGAACCTTTTTACTCAACTTATTGAGCGTTTTATTGTTGTCGAGTCATCACAATAAAATCCATGTAAACAGGGTCTTATATTATATAAAATAGATTGTTTCATAGATGTCACCAGTAGAAATTGGGACACAGCACAGCCCATACAATCACGATTCTGGGGTCCTTCTGCTGGATGGGGATGGGGTGCAGTTAAAACCACATCACAAGTGCATGCATGATATTATGCAGCATTTGCTGGCCAGTGGCCAGTGCCATGGCGCTATTTGCTTTGGCCCTCGCACCAGGTGTTTTGTTCTTGGCAACAGAAAAAAAGACCAAGTGGCAAAAGTGGCATGAAACTCCTTTTTGGTGCTAGTCATGGTACTTTTCCATCGCTACCCATTACACAGTAAAGCAACACACTGGCCAGAGTGATCTGCGATCGATGCCAGTAATATTGTCACCATCAATGATCAGCCCTGAAGCCAGTCCCGCACCCTGTAAACTGTCATGTATTTATAAGTAAAATGTTGTGGAAAATGTCAAATGTAATGTCAGGTGTGATGTAAGGAGGTAACACTCACTATAGGAATAAAAGGAAGTGTCATTTCACATTTGGAAATTTGCATCACATTTTGCGTAAAATTTTACTGCAGCAGAACCAGTATCACACAAGCTTCACAGAGACTTCACATCTACAGCACCTGGTCACCCACCTGGTGGGCACATTATAAAGTACTAACACACCAACCACTGAACTCTCAAAATTCAAATACAACATTTTTTTCACATGACATTTTGTGAAACATTTCACACTATGCATAACATTTTACATTTTATTTGCCACTATGTAAAACATTTTACAAGCCATTTTACAGGACCTTATACATTTTATGTAGCATTTTACAGTTTACATGACAATTTAGACTTTACATGAAATTTTCATGATAGGTTCATGGCATTCTACATTTTGCATGAACCTTGACATTCCACATGACATTTTACATTTTACACAACATTTTACAGGCTTTGGGATTGGCACCTGGTGCATAGTGTGGCGCGCCACAGTTTTCCACATTTGGATGTGTTACTGACACAGTGCTGGGGCCGGGGGTTACTGACACTGTGCTGGGGGTTACTGACACAGTGCTGGGGGTTACTGACACTGTGCTGGGGGTTACTGACACAGTGCTGGGGGTTACTGACACTGTGCTGAGGGTTACTGACACAGTGCTGGGGGTTACTGACACAGTGCTGGGGGTTACTGACGCAGTGCTGGGGGTCACTGACACAGTGTGGGGGGTAACTGACACAATGCTGGGGTTTACTGACGAAGTGCTGGGGGTTACTGACACAGTGATGGGGGTTACTGACACAATACTGGGTGTTGATTTCAGTGATGGTGTTGTACCTGAATGAAAATTGCAACCATTTCATTTGATGTAAAGGTGTAGATGTATGTGTATTAAGATTTGAAAATTTGAAAAACAAAAATTAGAAATTACCACTAGCTTTTTTCCTCGAAATACCCCCCCCCTCGTTTGACCCCCCCCCCTCTCGAGACCACTATGAAACAATCACCCCCCCTCGAAATACCCCCCCCCCAGATTGAGTGTAAAGCTAACGTACATGACAAATACTGCAGTTTGTGTTCTGCGTAGTGCAGAACACACGTTAAAACAATGTCGGAATCACGTTAGAACAGTGTTTATACCATCTACGTACTAATATTAGTCTGCAGGAGTCTATACATGTCAGTTATTGATGCATTTTTCTGCCCCAGCACACATCGCAAACAACGATTTTGTACTAGGATTTCAAAAAATTTCTTACGTAATAATAACCCCCCCCCCCCTCGAAATACCCCCCCCCTCGTTTAACCCCCCCCCCCCCTCTTGGGACCACTATGAAACAATCACCCCCGGGGGGTTTTTCGAGGAAATACGGTATATACCGTATTTCCTCGAAATACCCCCCGGGGGGTGATTGTTTCATAGTGGTCCCGAGAGGGGGGGTTAAACGAGGGGGGGGGGGGTATTTCGAGGGGGGGGGTTATTGTTTCACAAGAAAATTTTTGAAAACCAAGTACGAAATTGTCGTCTGAAACGTACGCAGACGTCGAAAAATGCAACAAAAACCGCCATTTATAAGGTTCTGTAGACTAATATTAGTATGTAGATGGTATGTACACTGTTCTAACGTGACACCGACATTGTTTTAACGTGTGTTCTGCAGTACACTGAACACAAACTACAGTTATTGTCATGTACGTTCCCTTTACACTCAATTTGGGGGGGGGTATTTCGAGGGGGGGGGGTGATTGTTTCATAGTGGTCTCGAGAGGGGGGGTCAAACGAGGGGGGGGGGGGGTATTTCAAGGGGGGGGGGGGTATTTCGAGGAAATACGGTATCCCATTTTAAATAGGTAGTAATATTTCGTCTGTCCACTTTTCTTCCAAATACACTACCATAAATACCCTATGTCTCTGAGTATAACCCTCCCTAGTCATAGTGCCCGGAGCACTATACATTGCAAGAATTTCCATGCATTGCGCCCGGGCACTATGCAATGCACAAAAAATATTTGGCAAACAAAGCGGATTACCCAAATCCCTCACGCTAATTTTCCTTTGTTGGCGCCTGTTGCATATGGATAAAAGTGGGGCAGGCCTGATACGCACATCTGCCCGATACCCACATTTGCCCGTTTTTTTCACTTGATACTTTTTTTAAGTGATTTTCAGATATGAGTGAAGTGAAAAAAGTTCACTAATGTCATTGCGCAGCGTTTTTCACTTCACTCATATCTGAAAATCACTTGGAAAAGTGTCAAGTGAAAAAAACGGGCAAATGTGCGTATCGGGCAGATGTGCGTATCAGTGCACCCCCGATAAAAGTATCTAAAAGTGGTGCATTGCGGCGCGCATCCGGTGCACACGTCATGTCTCGGTAATTGATACTTCATACCAGGGTCTCCAAGATTTTGGCCCTCGCGGGGGCTGGATAGATAGCAAATCGCTCCTCCGGAGGGATAGATAGCTGAAAAATTTTCTGGGGGGGGGGGCTTGGGGGGGGATCGAGGGTGCAAAATACATACGCTTTTTCAATGCATAGACGGCAGAAAGGGGAAAAAAATCGATAAAAACAGGTTAAAAGTAGCTAACATAGGCTAAACATCGGTATATAAACATGTGTATAGACGAAAGCCGCGATTTTGAAGGTGAAAACTATTTAAAAAAGTACGAAAATTGGCGATTTTGAGTGATAATTGAATAGAAATTTCTCAAATATCGGTCCATATAGGTCGAAACTGGCCAGTTTGGGGGATAGATGGCCAAAAATTTGTCTCCGGGATAGATAAATAGCTGGGGGATTTGGGGGGAGCAGACGCCCCCAACCCAGTGATGGAAAAGCGCCAGAAAAAGGGCGCCAGGCGCCAACAGCGCCATGGTGCCATTGGGAAAGTGGGCGCCAAGCGCCAAGGGCTCCATGGTGCCATTTGAAAAATAGGGCGCCAGGCTAAATATGTGCATACAGTACCTAGAGTGTGCTTAAAATATTTTTCTAGCACTCTAACGCACACAATCACGCCTTTAACGTTCTCCAGATGTAATCATCAGAAATAAGACTAATGAGACAAAAAGTTAAGCTTAAAATCATACCCCCACTTGACATACAATTCAAACACAATGAAAATTGTCATTTAACAAAAAATTCATCCAGTTAAAGTTTCGTTTTATTGGTTTCTGCTCGCAAATGTTTTCTTGAAGTGAAAGACAATTTGAATCTATTGATTGATGGGTTTGCATGTTCGATGGTTCATCATTCTCAGCTTCCGATCGGTCAGACGGGTCTGATGAACCCGTTGGACGAAAAAATCAATTATACTCCAATTACTTTACACCCTGCACGCGTGGTTCCCGCTGGAAGCGTGCCAACGACTTACGCGTGCAATTTTTATAAAAAGTTAGAAAAGTCACCTCTGTTATAACTCTATAAATGCATTAACTTATTCACAACAATTATTTCTTCATATTTTATACAAAAATGGCACGCTCTGTCACCGTTGGCACGCTTCCAATGTGAGACATAAGTGAGTGCGAGGGCAGAGTATCATGTCCGCCGAGTATAACACCATTTCGTCCGTTTTTATGGTAGATTTCGATTATCTAAAGCCGGTCACTTTGAAACCATGCTGGCGCCCTTTGGCGCCCTCAAATGGCGCCATTCCATGACTACCCCAGCCCCACCCCCTAGGAGACCCCTGCTTCATAGTATTTGATACTTTCAGAAAACAACATCAAATATCGAATATCGATATAAAAGGTCAATATCGTATCGTCATCAAATATCGAGTTTCAAGGAAAAATATCGAATATCACATATCGAAAAGCTATAAATCGTTTGAGCGCTAAACACTAAACGCTATCCCCAAACCTCCAAATGTTGTCATTGTATTTATTTACCTGCATCACCCCACGGTTGCGACACAGTAATCTGGAAACCACTGTCAGTTGAACTCGAATCAGTGCAGAAATCGATTGTGATTGTAGACTCTTTTGTTTTGAAATCAGATGGTAGTTTTTTACCACATATTGCCACAACTGCGAGTTATTTTGCAGTATTCGAGTGGTACTGAAATCAGAATGTGTACCGTATATCCTCGAATAAATCCCCGGGTGAGTTGTTTATTGTCTCACTTCTTAGACTGTTGGGTAGTGATGTTAAAGGCACCGGGAAAAATGGCACCGCACCGAACCGGCACCTTTGCCAACGCATGAAAAGGGCACCTGGCACCCTGGGGCACCGGCCAGAAAATGGCACCGCACCGCACCGGCACCGGTGCCTTTTCGAAAAAATGGCACCGGCACCGAAGGGCACCGGCGGGTTGCCGGTGCTAGCACCGAAAGGCACCGCACCGGGCTGGAATTTATGAAGTAAATATCGGGCAGTTTCTCAGTGGTCTCACCTTTGGAAGTGCATATTTCCATGAATACTCAACCGATTTTGATGGTTGAGCACTTAAAATGATCAGAATGATGTGGCAATCACTTTTATGAAGCAATTACAATGATTACAAATGAAAGATAAAATATTTAATTCACTGCAATGTCCATGGCCACTATTGTCTACTGATCGGAGTCATTGCTGTACAGAGAATGGAACTATCTCTGTCATAAACTGACAACAAATTTTGAACAAACAAGTAATAAAATATAAAATATAAAAATGATTTAAAATTTAACAAAATTTTAGATTCGATTATAATGGATTTCACAGTAGGTATATTTATTTGATGGGAGGTTTACAAAATAGGCAAAAACGGTTGGGTAAATATATCGCTGTTTTTTGAAATATGAATAAGCACATACTGTGGACAAAATTGCACAGCACATGAAGCCTTGGCCGGTGCCTTTCCCAGTGCCTTTTATTTGGCCCTGGTGCTAGCACCTTTGGCACCGGCAAAAAAATGGCACCGCACCGCACCGGCACCGGTGCTATTCTGAAAAAAATGGCACCGGCACCGGCATGGCACCCCTGAAGATTGCAACGGCACCGCACCAGCACCGGTGCTGGTGCCCTTCGGTGCCCAGCACCGGGGCACCGGTGCCCCGGTGCCTTTACATCACTACTGTTGGGTTGTTTGAGGAGGGAAGTTATTCAGGGTTTTTTCGACGGCTGTGGATTTGAAATTGTTTGTTGATTGTATTGTATCATTGCAATGCAATGATTACTACCGAATTTCCTCGAAATACCCCCAGGGGGTTATTATTCAGAGTGGACATTTTGAGGGGGGATTTCGAGGGGGGCTTATTCGAGGGGGGTTTCTTCGCCAAAAATTTTCGTAAATATCATAGTAAATAATGGGCTTTTACATACCCAATACTGGTAATAAACGTCACCATACGGGATCTATTACAAAATTCAAATGTACATATTTAAATAGCTATACAAACTACTCTATGTATAGCTGCGATGAGATTTGGCTCCAATAAATACATCATGTACAGTACATTGTATACATGATGTACCTCATTCAAGACGGGGGGGGGTATTTCGAGGGAGGGGCATTCTTCCACTACTCGAAAAGAGGGTATTTCGAGGGGGGTTAGTTCAAGGGGTATTTCAAGGAAATACGGTAGTTGTAAAAACGACCAGAATGAAATTAAGTGCGATTTAAAGTATTGACATCCATTTTTCATCGTTACCATAGTTGTTAAAACGTATTTACATTTACTCGATAAATACGTTTACTCGCGTACTGCGTAAATACGTTTATGTTTTCTCCAGAAAAAATACTACTACTTGCACAGAAAACGTATTTTAAAGGGACAGAAAATTTCATTTTGCCAGACAGAAAGTGACAAACATGGGACATTTTCCTAAGAAATACTTATCAGGAGAGAAAAACACATTTGATGTATTTCAGAGTAAAAATTGAAAAAACACCAATCTACATTTTACATTATTTTAGTGAGAAAAATACTCACTTTTACGTTTTCTGTGAGAAGAAAATACCCCATTTTACGTTTTCCCTGAAAAATGGTGATTTTTTACGTTTTCCCTGAAAAAATGGTGATTTTTTACGTTTTCCCCGAAAAAAATGGTGATTTTTTACGTTTTCTCTGGAAAAAGTATTTTACTCACCTTTTACGCAGTGTAAAAGTAAAAATAAAATACTTTACATTTACGTTCACTTTATAAAAGTTCAGTAATTTTAACAACTCTGATCGTTACGTTACAATTGGGAATGAATGAGATGGAACCAAATGAAATGGGACCAAAATATTATTCCATTGTAGGTAAATCTGCCGAACCTGTATAAATGTCAGCAAAATGGCAAACTGGTTGGGGCGGTGTGATCTCATCGAAGATTGCGACAAAGTCAAAGCAGTGAACTCCAGTAAATCCAAAGAGCATGTCACCCAGTGAGAAAGGACGCCCGAAGTGAACATGTAAGGGCTGCAAAATATAATACATATACTCGGCGTACATGATACTCTGCCTTCGCACTGATTCATGTCTCGTGTTGGAAGCGTGCCAATGATTATTAAATCTTGCGATTTCCGTCGAAAAATGAAAAAATTCATCGATGTGAATATTTTAATGAATAACATTATAACAACAATCAATTTTGTCATCTTTTTATGAGACTCGGACGCGTTAACCATCGTTGGCACACTTCCAGCGGGAACCACGCGTGCAGGGTGTAAAGTAACCGGAGTATACCGTTTTGTATTACCTCTAATATAAGCTATACCTTATATTGTTTTCATCAGATTTTTCGAGCCAAAAGTTATGCCTTATATTAGAGGGTACCTTCAATTATTTTCACCAGATTTTTAAGAAATTTTACCAACAGTTAAGAACCATAAATTCATTTTTTCAAATTAGAATGTACGAAATAGGTGGTACAGTATTACTACAAAATGGCAGAAGTCGACGAAGAGTTATCGCAGTGCCCTTCGGCACCATTTTCATCATTTTCCGCCATGTTTGGCGACCATTTTGTTGATTTTGCGCGTTTTGGCAAGAAGCCAGCTGTGCCTTATATTAGAGGGTACCTTATATTTATTTCATCACGTTCAAAATAGCCAAAAGTTATACCTTATATTAGAGGGTACCTTATATTAGAGGGATGCCTTATATTGGAGGTAATACGGTATACCAGTATTGGAAAAGCTTTATCATCCACTGACTAGCTAAAATGTATGTTTTACAAATTTTTAAACTTTAGAAACCGGCTTTGGAAAACGTGTTTCTAAATCTCCCAGAAAACATACACTTGTAGAAAACATAATTACAGGTATGTAACATATGTCAAATCTCTCGAAGAAACAATATAATCTCTCTTAAAAACAATGAGAAATTACATATACCGTATTACCTCGAATTATCCCCCACCCCCTTGAAGTAACCCCCCCCCTCGAATAAACCCCCCCTCAAAATGGGCTGGGGAAATAATAACCCCCCCCCTCGAAATACCCCCCCTTCGGAATGATGTACGTCATGTACATAATAAATACGTCATGTATGCAATGTGCATGATGTATATTACTGTTAATTTGCATTGCAGCTACACATGGACGAGTGTGTGTAGCTATCTACGTTTTTATGTCCAAATGTATCCTGTTTGGACACATTTATTACCTGTTTTGGGTATGCAAATGCCTATTTACTACGAAACTTACGAAAAATTTCTGGCGAAACAATAAAAAAAACCCTCGAATAAACCCCCCCTCGAATTAACCCCCCTCAAATTTTGCTGGCGAAATAATAAACCCCCATGGGGGTATTTCGAGGTAATACGGTAAATAAAATGAGACATTTTTTCATTTTCCTGTTTTTGCCACTGTGAATGACAAATTACAAAGTACAAATTCCTCTGACAACCCACACCAACAAGAATGAATACCTAAATGAAATTTTATGTTTGTTCAAGGCATTGAGGCTGATCAAATCTTGATCGATCACGACATCGGATATTACACTTAGTATTGAAACCTACCATAGTCCATCTGAATTATGAACCAAGAATTATACAGTTTTTGTCATAATATTTCGTTTTTACTATGGAATGAGTTATTGCAAGATTTATCACAATATTTAAATCATCAAATTATGATAGGATTCGGCGCATACTTTGCGATCCGCCCAGTATATCAAATATTTCATTTTCATCTGCAAAAGATGTTGAAACATTGAAATTTTTGTCATCACGAAGAGACCGCATGAAGACCGCATGGCGCTTTTGACCACAGTTGCAAAAGTGTATTTACACTTACCCGAAATACACGGGTAAATGGGTATTTTTTATTTACACTTACGCTTACACTTTTATAAAATACCCGTTCACTTTTTTTACACTTTCCCAGTCAAATTACCCGGTTAAAAAAGTGTAAAAAGAATTTCACACGGGCCAGTTTTACGCTTTTGAAAAAGCGTGAAACTACAAAAGAGAAATTGAACGAGAATATGTGTCAAAAAGTAACTGCACGTGTGCAATAGCTCACTGAAAATAGCAAAATAAATATAAATTGTGGTGAAATATGAGTGGGTCGTAAAAATTTCGTACTGTCGTACTAGACCCCTGGTGTTGAACAGTGTGTATTTGTTGTGTTATTGTGGTTTGACTGTATTTGATGATGATAATGTGAAAAATAAATGGAAATGATCAGTAAATTCATCTAAAAGTGAAAGGAAGGGTGTCGTCCGATCCTCAACAGCGAGAGCACTCACTTACACTTTTTTACACTTACCTAGGTATTTTAAAAATACCTTACGCTTACAGTATCCATACACTAAATTCGGAAAGTGTATTTACGCTTACACTTTCCAAAAATACCGGTATTTTAACAACTTTGCTTTTGACCAATCACACCAGACCCCAAATATTTACATTGCCCTTTCATACATCACCAGCCAAAATTCAATATTTACCTACCATGGTTGGATCTGCCCCCTTGAAAATCCATCTACGCTGCACATTATTAGGGTATTTGTTGGGCCAATTATCAGATTCTATGGTCTTGGTCCTGCCTGCACCGCTCACAGTGAATGTTTTTTGGCACTGTGCCAAGCGTAAGACTGTAGCGAGCACGCAGAGCGCTATGTGTTTTGGCATATTGTTGTTTCAGCTATATTTGCGTGTCCCTTTTGCCGGTGTAGTCCCTAAATTAAATACAGTCTATTTGAGCATAGTTGTTAAAACGTATTTACGTTTACTCGATAAATACGGATACGCGAGTACTGCGTAAATACGTTTACGTTGCCTCCTGAAAAAATACCGGTACGCACTTACTCGCGTACTTTTTGAAAGTACACGAGTACCGAAAACGTATTTAAGCGGGACATAGGTGACATCAGGAGATAAAAACACATAATTGATGTATTCTTGAGTAAAAGTTGACAAAATTTCTTATTTTTACGTTTTCTGTGGGAGAAAATGCTCATTTAAACATTTTGTGTGAGAAAAATACTCATTTTTACATTTTCTGTGAGAAAAAATACTCAGTTTTACGTTTTCTCTGACAAAAAGTATTTTACTCACGTTTTACGAAGTGTAAAAGTATTTAAAACACACTTTACGTTTTCTGTACTCAGGGTTGAGTGAAAATAAAATACTTTACGTTTACGTTTACTTCAAAAAAGTGCAGTACTTTTAACAACTCTGTAATTGAGAGACAAAATAGATTTAGATGTGGGATGAGCCTACGTCGGATGGGACTGCCCTCCCCCGATCGCAAGGAAAATGAGTTTTTGATTGCCTGTAGACCTAGACTAGTGTGAAGCGCTTTCGTGAAGTACACCAAAATCATAAATATTCACATGATCGCATTTCATCGATTTCCGAGTAGGTGGCTCTGTGTGACCCAATACTAATTCTACCCTGAGCGATACGTCAATTTCCCACGTTATCAAAATTTCTTTTAGAATAGCGACCTTATTCTCATGCTATTTTTATGTTGCTTTATCATGTTATTTTGATGTGCCAAATGAATTCGAAGGGCAAGGGTTATAATTTAGGTTTTCGGAAATTTCGAAGTTTGACAAGTAATGACGATAAATGGGGAGTTCCATTCTAAAAGTTCACTAAGGCGTCAAACTTTAAAATGCGATTTTGAAAAATCGAAAAACTTGGATATAGGTATGCATTTTTAGAATGAAACTCCCCAAATATTCTAAACAGGTCCATCCCAAACACATTCAACAATTGAAATCCATCAAATAAAGTGTCATATTTCCATTTAGAGTCTCATGTTTGCACCAAATTATGAAGTCAAGTTTATTTAAAAGAACGCACTCATGCGGAAAGTTCGCAATTTTGTTGAACCCAGACGCTAAAACAAAAGCACCTGGTTAATTTTGTAAATTTGCGTTGTAAAATTAAACGTGTACACGCATGGGCGCCCATGTGTCCGCGCCAATTTTCGTGACTTTTAACTAGGGTTGGGAAAATTTAAAGTGGGAAATTTTAGTTGTCAAGTGTTTTTCACTTTAAAGTTTTAAAACATAAGGAGTTTTGCAATGTAGGTAAACTATCGAGTTGGCGCTGAACACACTTGTTTACTGCCAGTAAACAAAAATTAGTAAACTCATACATAACCTTTGAATGGCATTTGAGTTTACTGGAATCAGGTGTTCGTCAGTGACAGTCAATAACACTCCAACTCCCAATTTAGGAGTTCACAAAAACATTTAAATTTAATTAGTTAACTAGTGTGTGCAGGGACATTATGACATACACAAGCACTATTATTTTGGAAGGCTATATTGCTGCTGAGATTTTACAGGGGGATTCAAACACAGCCCGTGTAAAATTATGAGAACACAAAAAATCAATTGATAAAATTATGACATTTTACCTTTAGCACGTAGATAATGTGTTTTGAATTTCTGACAGTGAACGGTGGCTTTGATGATTTTTCAGGATAGTTTTCAAACTTTTCATCAACTTTTTCTATAAATCTGTATAGGTACTAACTGGTTTCTTAACAAATGTTTTCACATAAACATCTGTGGGATGGGAATGCAAAGTTGAAATATGTACACTGTCACATCACAAACACAGCCATAGATGTCCAAAGCTGAGTTGTTAAAACTTATAAGTATTTACCACTCTTTTTTTCTGAGTAAATATATGTAAATATCTAAATTTCAGATTGATTCACTGACCAAAACTGAGAATGTTATTTCAATGTAACCCTGGGAATGGAATGTACCTTTTTACGCTGCTGTACTCAGACACTTAAATGTATGGAGAATTGAGTACCGGTGCCTTTTCAGGGAGAAATGTATATGTATTTACACAAATATTTCAAGTTTACTTACTGCTCAATATATAATTAGGTACCTCATTGTGAAGTTCCAACATGCATGTAATATTTACTATAAAATTTGTACTGCACATGGTAGAAGAATTCAAGAACACTTTCTGTACTCAGATACTTTCAGAAATATACACAAAGCTGAGTACATATACTTTCTGCGAGGAATTTGAGTATATGGTATCTGAGTATACATACTTTTTGAGTAAAAGTATTTCAACATTTTTTAACAACTGCACAATTAGCATAAAGTTAGCATAAATATAACTGTGAATACACGTGAAGCATCTGGAAGTGTGGGAACAATTCATGCAGCCAGACAATAACAAAAGAATGAAGTGTGATTTATTTTAACCGTCATAACTATTGTACTGATCGAAAAAAATTATAAAATATTTTAAATCTGGGCGCCGTTAAAATGGCATATTACCAACGCTAGTGAACACGTTGACATTGAGACTGAATGGAAAATAGTGAAACACAGTTTTCAGTTTATTGCAGTCGTGTTTGATCCACATTCCTATGTGAATACGTTAATTACATAAAGTAGTTTGGTATGTTAAAAAAGTTCTTACAATGAAAAAATCAAGATTCAAGATGCAGGAATTCAATGCATTTTGGTGAACTTTTTTCCGGCAAATTACCTAATTTAGGTATTACATTGAATCAGATTTCCCTACATTTCATAAGATATATTTACATGCTATACCATATTTCTTCTAATGGAATGACGCCCTTCTATTTTTTCGAAAACGTTTTTACCCGGCCTTCTATCGGAAGACGCCCTTCAATTTTTTTCATCATTTTTTCAGCTATTTGTTTGAGTTCTGTCAAGCAAAGTAGCATTTTTTCAGCTACTTTTTTGAGTTCTGCCAAGCAAAATAGCATTTTTTCAGCTACTTTTTTGAGTTCTGCCAAGCAAAATAGCATTTTTCAGCTATTTTTTGTTATCCTCCATGAGTTCATTCAAAATTTCATCTTGAAAAAGCACAAAATCAGTGGATCAAAATCATTATTTACATCACCAAAGCGTCCACTGAC
The DNA here is from genome assembly GCA_964036195.1 of Sphaerolaimus hirsutus. NCBI lineage: Eukaryota > Metazoa > Nematoda > Chromadorea > Monhysterida > Sphaerolaimidae > Sphaerolaimus > Sphaerolaimus hirsutus. The sequence goes on along the minus strand of OZ038454.1, from coordinate 1,513,484 downwards.
ATGTTTGATTGTTTTGAATCATTTGGCACAGTTCCAGCAGTTATTCACCCTTCTATTGGAGATCGCATTTCTATTCGTAGAAATACGGTATAATCAATTGACTACTTTGGTATGAATACGAAATGTATTGATTTACGAAATGGTGACATCATGAGTGCCGTTTTTTGCCATTTTTTATGAACGGCGATGTTCATTTATTTATAGCGATAGGAATCAAAAATATTTTCGAAATAAGTTTAGAATACTTTCGATCTTTCAGTATCACTGAAGGTCAATAAAGATATTTTTAGAATTTTTTCAAAAGAGAATTGCTTTCTGATTTGGGGTATTTATTTATGGAAAGTAAATACTTACAAACGAAAATCTGCCGCATATTGGTGAAGATTCCAGAAGACATAAATGGACCTACACACACTAGGTAGTGAGTCGACTTTCAGTTGACACGAATTTGCGATGTCGACTATGTCGATTGGCCCATTGGCCCTACACACACTAGTTTTCACGGTGACTGATGTGAAAACTGAAATGGCCACATGGCCACATCCAGCCTACTCTTTTTGTATGCTATATGTGTTTTAGTTTTCAAATTTTCAAAGTTAAACTTTCATTAATTTCAATTGAAATTTGAACTTAAGTAAGTACTTCAACCGTGTTGATTAATTTACACTTTAAAAATTTCAGTTTTCACACGAAGTCACGGTGAAAACTAGTGTGTGTAGACACATTGCTACATTTGTTACACAGCCAATGTTCGATTTTTCAATTAGTATTACAATATTTTCATTTACAAAGTGAACTAAAAAATTAAACGAATTAAACGAAATTAAAATATTCGATACAACTAAAATTTCATCATTATATTTTTAACACGATTTTCCATCGTTTGACGATGTGACGATTACCAAAAATACCGACAAACATTTTGGCATCAAATATTCCGGTGTCAATATTGCAAGTGAAAAGGATGAGAAAAAGTGTTAAGTGTTGATGAGTAAAGGTATGAAGTGGCAGGTCAAGTGCCACTTGAACTTGAGACGCTAAGTTAAAACAGATTTCAAATAATAATAACTGTCAAAAAACAGCTTTAACACTTTGCACTTTCATAACTTTGCTCAGCACTTTTTCCTTCCGTGCCATATACCCATGTGCCAAGTCACAAGAGATGTTTTATTCAAACCTTCACATCGACAAAATCGCCAATTCTTCACAAAATGTGCCAATTGCCCATATCAACTATTATATATACCGTATTTCCTCGAATGACCCTCCCCCCCCGGTTGTTTATTTTTTCAGAGTGGAAATTTTTAGGGGGGGGGGGGGGTAAATGAGGGGGGCATTTCGAGGGGGTTATTATTTCGCCAAAAATTTTTTTGAGATCCCAGTACTAAATTGTGGTTTGTAACGTGTGCCCATAGTGTCTATTTTGAGGGGGGCGGGTATTTCGTGGGAGGGGGTTATAAATTCATAGTGTTTATTTCGAGGGGGGGGGGTATTTAGAGAAAATACGGTCTTTTTAATAGGGTGTCAAATTTCCGTTTCCGTTTTCCGTTTCTGCCTTTCCGCAGGACAATTTTTTACCTTTCCGTTTTCCGTTTTCCGGCAGCTGAAAATTTTTTACCTTTCCGTTTTCCGGCAGCCGAAAAATTTTTACCTTTCCGTTTTCCGTTTTCCGGCAGCTGAAAATTTTTTACCTTTCCATTTCCATTTTTCCGGCCCATTTTTCCGTTTTCCGGCTGAAAAATTTTTACCTTTCCATTTCCCTTTTACCAGGCCATTTTTTCATTTTCTGGCTCGATTTTCAGTTTTCTGGCATTTTTCCATTGTTTTTCCAATCTGTATTTATCTTCAATTGGCTCATCCCATTGTGTTGTTTTTGTCTCTTGGAGCAGCATTGACAACAGGGATTTCAGGGTCAGTGAAACAGGTGCTGTGAACCCAATTGGGTCATATGCTGAAACCAATAATTTATTCAAGTTTCGTCTGGTTGGTGTTGTGATGCTGTCAATTTGCAATTTTGGTGTTGATATTGCCAGCATGTCCATTTGGTGATTTTATTTCATGCCCATTACTGCAACAATTTTATTCACCTTTGGACTCCTGTTGTTTTCTGCTATTTCATTCATGACTGATCTGGAATTTGACAGCCATTCCCTCATGTTCATAGAACATTGGTTAAATAAAGCTTTGACTTTGTAATATAGTTCTAAAGCTTCAACTTCATTCGTGACATGATGAAGTTATCGACGTAAATGTTGTTTATTATCATCGCCAACTGGTTTCGTTCCCCTTCATTTTCTTCATATTCATTCATGTTGTTTATTGTCATATTTAAATGGTATTTTATGACTGCTCCCAAAATTGCTGGGCTGCAGACAAGTCCAAACAGTACGCGTTTAAAACGAAGTACTATTAAGTTATTTTCAGTTACTGGTTTTGAGGCATCTTTCAGCCAGAAAAATTGTGTGTAGTCTCTAGCTTGGTCATGCAATCCTATTTGCAAAAATGCTTTTTCAATATCGGCAATTAATGCTAGATTGCCTGCCCTGAACCTCAGGAGTAGGCCCAGTGCTAATGGTGTTGTAATTGGTCCTCTAAAAAAGCACTTGTTGAAACTGGGCTTACCTGCCGACCCATCGTACACGATTCTGCATGATGTCAATTTGCCCAATTTGGCTGGTGTGGCAGGTAATGAATCCCCTTGTTGTCTGTTTTGTCATCACAGATCTCAATTGGTCCCTTTTCTAGTTGGTTGTCCAAAACTTTCTGGTATTGTTGGTATACGTTTGGATCTTTGTTGAATTTTCTTATCAGTGATTTAAACCACACCAAGGCTTCTGCTTTTCCCGTGGGCAGGTCACTGATACTCTCTTTATACAGCCAGTCAATATAGTATCGTTTGTTGTTGTCATTGAATTTTATGCTATTTATTATCATCTCCTCTGCAATGTCGTCATCAATTGCATAGGGGTCATCAGTAATTCCCACTGCTTCTAGACTGTGAAATTGTCGTAGTGTTTCCTTTCCTATGGTCACTATGGCTACTTTTTGATGATTTTTTGTTGGTTCAGTTAAGCTTGAACTACAAGTGAAGTTACAGGCATGATCCATAGTTGCAGAATGTACAGCTACCACAATCAAAGCCAAACAGGCAAACCTGCATGCAGGTTTTCCTTCTGCAAATTTGTATATTACCGTGCCAATTTCACTTTATTTTTTTCCATTTCCGTGAAAATTTTGCTTTCCGTTTTCCGTTTTCCGGCATTTCATTTTTCTGTTTTCCGTTTTCCGGCCAACAATTTTTTTTACCTTTCCGTTTTCAGTTTTCCGCTGAGTGAAATTTTTTTACCTTTCCGTTTTCCGTTTTCCGGTAGAAATTTTTTTTTTACCTTTCCGTTTTCTGTTTTCCGTAAAGTGAAAAAAAATTACCTTTCCGTTTTCCGTAAAAAAATTTTTTGACACCCTAATTTATAACACGTATTATTGTTTTTCACCACTTCTGTTAGGGAAAGTTGGCACTAATGCAAAGAAATGCACTGTAAATTTATTTCGCCCAAAATGAATAATAAAATTATGAAACCAAAAAAATTAATCCAATTTCAGCTGTATTTAGATCTTTTACTCATATATCACTCTTCCAAAATTGTACAGCAAAAAGTCACTCAAGCTTGTTCACAATCATTGACAAACCGCCACCTCACAGATACCTCAAAAACAGTAAAAAAATGTCCCGCCTCCAAAAAGTGATTCTGCCCAGCCTAGCTGCACTTTTCAGCACTTTAATCCTCCATCAAGTGTCAGCCTATTGCGAGGATGAAGCCCAACGCAGACCCGACTGGGTACTGCTTCAATTGCAGGGCAAAATGTGCATGTCCCTCACGCGGGACGAGTGCATATTTATACACGAATGTCCCAACAAGTGTCCCTGCACCTGCAAAGCCAGGCTCGATGGGAAGGATGTCAATGGGCAGACACAGCTGAGCGTGAGTCACTTTTTATTGTGTCATAGGATAAAATTGTGTGTGAGCCAGGGAAATGTTGGTGATGTGTGTGGAAGCACCAGCATCGGGAAGTGTCTTCCACCATTTTGGAAGCACATCAAGTGTGTGAAGCTAGGCAGGGGTCTCGAATGGGGGGGGGTTGGGAGGGGGTGGGGGGGTACCCCCCCCCAAACAGCCCAGCTATCTATCTATCTATCCCGAAGGTAAAATTTGGGGCCACTACCTCCTGACCCACCCCCCCCCCCCAAATCGGTTAGATATTTACCTATCCGGAGCGATTTTTGAGAAATGTTACCCAAATATTGCTCAAAATCGCTACTTTTCGTGCTTTTTCATAGATGTAGACCTACAAAATCGCTAGTTCATGTTTTTTTTTGCTTTTTTGGCTACCGTATTACCTCGAATTAACCCCCCACCCCTTGAATTAACCCCCCCCCTCGAAATACCCCCCCTAAATTTCGGCTGAGGAAATAATAAACCCCCCCCCTCGAAATACCCCCCCTAAGATTGAGTGTAACGTGAACGTACATGACAAATACCGCAGTTTGTGATCTGTACAATGCAGAACACACGTTAAAACTGATGATTAAGTGACGTTAGGGAAGGGTTTTTGTGTATATACAGTTATATATGCGTATAAACACATATATACATCAATGTAATTGTTCGATTTTTCTACGTCCGCGTATGGGGAATTTCCAAAAATTTCTGGCGAAATAATAGACCCCCCCCTCGAATAAACCCCCCCCCTCGAATTATCCCCCCCTCAAATTTTGCTGGCGAAATAATAAACCCCCTGGGGGTATTTCGAGGTAATACGGTATATATGTACTTATATACATGTTTTTCGCCATTTTTCACCTACTTTTTGCGATTTTTCTCCCTTTTCGCCCTTTTACACCCCGGAAAAACCTATATATTGAACCCCCACGAACCCCCCCATCCTCCAGAAAGTTTTTCAGCTATCTTTCCCACTGGAGGAGCGATTTGCTATCTATCCAACCACCCAGAGGATCGAAATTCAATGTACCCCTGAAGCATGTGTGAAGCTAGGTGAAGCATATAGAAGAAATTTCACTGAGATTTTTGTAATGCTGGATTTTTTGTGATGTGTGTGGAAGCATGCCCGCTTCACATGCAGCCAGCCCACTTCCTGGTGCATCACACACCCACTTTTTTTACTGTGAGTGGTCTTGTGACCTGTGAATTTCATAAAATGACTAATGACTGAAAATTTTCAGGAGAATGAAGGACCAGCCGGCGATTTTGATGATGATGATGTATATGATGTAAGTTGCATATACTCTACAAATATAATCTGGCCCCAACAACTAGATCAGGGCCGTATCCAGGGGGGGGGGGGGGGCGGGGGGGGGGCTGCAGCCCCCCCCCCTTCCCGGGACGAGACAAGAAAGTGACCGGATTTTGCGACTTTTTCAACGTCAGCGTAAAAAATTTTGCGCGCTAGCGCGCATTCTTCACCGGACATAAGACATTATCATCAGATTTGCTCCATGTGGCCACAAATCGGTATAAATACACTCAATCTTGTGCTTTTTGCTGTTTTGTATGTATATTTACATACACATACAGCGTTCCATGGCGCTGGCGCCAACGCCAATGGTGCCATGACGTGGCGCCTACTAATGGCGCCAGCGCCATGGCGCCATTCCGCCACTATGTAGCTCAAATTTTAGGGGGGGGGGGCTGAGCCCCCCCCCCCCCTCGCCGGCCTCCGTAAACAAGCAGCCCCCCCCCCCGCTCAAAAATCCTGGATACGTCCCTGAACTAGATCACAGCAAAAATTTCTGAAACTGATAAACCTTAAAACATTTGAGTTACCTAATCATAATGAGTAATTTTTCTATCAATGGTAGTTGACAGTCTCATCATTTTAATAAACTCAAGCAAAATTGAAGTTGCTTTATCAGTTGCTGGCCATAAACTACTGTGCATTAGTGATGGAAAAGCGCCAGAAAAAAGGGCGCCATGCGCCAAGGGTGCCATGGCGCCATTCGGAAAGTGGGCGCCAGGCGCCAAGGGCGCCACAGAAAAAAGGCGCCAAGCGCCAATGGCGCCATGGCGCGGCGCCCGTTGGCGCCCTCAAATGGCGCCAGCGCCATGGCGCCATTCCATCACTACATGAGACCCCCCTACAAAACTCAGGTACCATATCACACGCACGCCCCCCCAGCCAGCGGGGGCAGCGATGATGACGAAGGCTTAGGGGGCATAGCTGAGGAATATGAGGACAGCGACGGCGGCGAGGTGTCGGTCACGATTTTATCACATTTTCACAATCTAGTGGCACTGGCATTTATAAAAATGTCACGTGTTTTATTTTTACAGAATGCTAAAAAATAAAAAAATACAAATTACCGTGTTTCCTCGAAATACCCCCCCCCCTCGTTTGACCCGCCCCCTCTCAAGACCAAAATGAAACAATCACCCCCCCTCGAAATACCCCCCCCCAGATTGAGTGTAAAGAGAACGTACATGACAAAAACTGCAGTTTGTGTTCTGCGTAGTGCAGAACACACGTTAAAACAATGTTGGAATCACGTTAGAACAGTGTTTATACCATCTACGTACTAATATTAGTATACAGGTGTTGATACATGTCAGTTATTGATGCATTTTTCTACTCCAGCGCACATCACAAACCACGATTTTGTACTAGGATTTCAAAAAAAAATTTCCTGTGAAATAAACCCCCCCTCGTTTAACCCCCCCCCCCCCCTCTCGGGACCACTATGAAACAATCACCCCCCGGGGGGTATTTCGAGGAAATACGGTAGATATGAAAGTTCAGTATGAATATGAATTGACGTGTGCACACTGGTTGACAGTGTTGACAGACACCCTCAGATTGTCAAAGCAGATAAATCTGTTTGGAACATGTTTGAGTTTACCATAAGACCCCGTTTACACGGATTTTTTGTGACGACTCGACAACAATAAAACGTTTAATAAGTTGAGTAAAAAGGTTCCATATTCATTAGAAAAAGTGGTCAAGTATACCTTCTACCTAAGCGAATATGCAGGCCAAATTGCAGACTCGTGCTTGTAGCTCAAGATTTATAACGTTTGAAAAAAGTTTGCTATTGTCGCTGGCTGTCGGAGACAGTCCGACAACTGTCCGACAACTGCAAAAGTTTTCAAACGCCTTTAACTCATGAGCTACAAGCACGATTGTGCAATTTGACATGCACATTCGCCTAGGTAAGATGTATAATTGACCACTTTTTCTCATAAATATGGAACATTTTTACTCAACTTATTGAACGTTTTATTTTTGTCGAGTCGTCACAAAAAATCCGTGTAAACGGGGTCTAATGAATTTTCTTCTGAAGAATGAGATAACTCCATCATCGACAGTTAATAAACACATAATTCCACTAAACTGAAACGATTAAATCAAATTTAAAAGTTTTGGAAGATTAAAACTATTCAATAAGCTCATTCTCTGCTAGACACTAAAATTCAAGATCCAAAAATTAGATACCTAGATGAGCTATCACAAACCAAAACAGCCGCCAAAATTCCAGTTCCGCTGAAGGTGAATATGGAAGCGGAGAAAATGGAGATGGAGATGGAGATGGAGATGGAGATGGAGATGGAGATGGAGATGGCGATGGTGGAGCTGCCTGCTTCCATGGAGACACGCTGGTTGACACGGAGAATTTGGGACTGATGACTTTGGCGCAGCTGGCAGGTACCAAGGGTGTCCGCATCAAGGTGGGTTTGTGACCCTTGAAGGGTGTCCTTCTCAATGTGGTCATCTACATGAAAACACAACAGTTGGAATTGATATTTCGTATGGCCATTAGGGCACATAAAGGTGGTTCCAAGCACCAAAAGCACTTTTACATCACAAAAGAAACAAACCACAACCACAGGCATTGGACAAAGAAAGTGGAAAAACGGTGTACTCACCAATCAAATATTGGCTGCATGCCAAATCAGACTCTTACACTGATTATATCATTATGAAAACAGATTCTGACAGAGTTCTGCATGTTACACCCAAACATGTCATGTACAAGTCAAAGACATGTGATTTTGGCGATGTAGA
>OZ038454.1:1445455-1505211 GCA_964036195.1 Sphaerolaimus hirsutus | reverse complement strand
AAAGCGTTTATACAGCTTCAGAAGTATTTTACACCTTGATGTGAAAATTGTAGGAGCGATTTGATATTTGAATTTTCTACTAAAGTTTTTCATAATGTGAATTTTATAATTGTGGATTTTAACCTGCTCATTTTGTACTAAAATCAATTCATAAATGAAATTTGAAATTATCGATTCCAATGTCTGTAATATTTTTTTCATTCAAATTTTAAACGTGAAAAAATGGTATGCCCCAGGTAGGATATATTCTATTAACCATCTTCCTTGGGAAAATTTCTCGAACAGTTTGAGATGTACATCATACCATAAATACCGTATTTCCTCGAAATACCCCCCCTCGAAATACCCCCCCCCCCTCGAAATACCCCCCCCCCCCCCTCGAAATCCCCCCCCCCCTCGAAATACCCCCCCTCAAAATGGGCACTATGAATTTGTGGTCCGGGAAATGCATAACAGACGTTCAAAACACTTACTGTGTTACGTTAGAACATCGTTTATACCATCTACATCCTTATATAAGGCTGTAAAAACTTATAAATGGTGGTTATTGTTGCATTTTTCACGTTTTTCTCTCAAAATTTTCACTCTGAAAAAATAAACCCCCGGGGGGTAATTCGAGGAAATACGGTAAGTACAATATAGTGAGGAGAAGCATTCCAATCAATTTCCGCGGTGCGGCGCTAGTGCGCTTCCTACGTACAATAATAAATAACTGTTTACACAAATATTTGATTTTAAGCAAACTTTGGAATCGCGGCGAATAGTGATAGGAAAATAGTTAAAGATAATAATAAAATAACTGTGAATTATGATTTTACTTTGGTATATAAGAACGCAATATAGGTACACGACAAAAATACAACATATTTCCTTGATAAATCCCCCCATGGAATGGATCGAATTTTACACATGTGTAATACAGTAAAATATAAACTTCAAGCGTATGCATTGTTTGGAATGATGCTTTCCCAGTTTGTTAACGTATTTTAATGAAGAAAATCGTGACGTAAATAAAATTATGAACCAAATTTACTCATCGTAAAAGAAATGTTTAACACCAGAAGAGGGTATAAAACTTGGCTCTTTATTCAGATGGGATATGGTTGAATTCACTGTAAAGTCAATTGGATTCACTGAAATTTCAAAAAAAAACTTCTAAAAAGTAACCCGTAAAAGTAACACCAAAGTGAGTAAGAAAAGTATACAAATAATGGTAAATATGAGTAAGAAAAGTAAACAAAAGTAATGCAAAATTGTTTCCAATATTCCCACCGCTACGTTAGAAATGACTGTAGAATGAGAAGCACAGTTTAAGCACCAAAATTCAGTTGAAGATTTACATTCACATTTCAATATTTACTACCAAAATATCCGTACACGTATTCTGATGTATTCAATGTTTAAGCGGACATTTCCTCTATTAGGTTTTGTTTTTAGAATATAAATAAAAGATAGGTATTTCAAATTTACTGATCAGATTTTAAGGTTGACTCATTATGACCACGAAATAATTACATTTTCGCCATTTTTTGGCAAATTTTGCCTAACGTAACTGTATTTGAGGTCACCAAAATAACTAATTTATGCGTCTAAATGGAAGCTTTTTGGCTTAATGGAGTATGGTGTATGGATATGAATCGAAAAAACACTTTAATAGCATTTTATGAGAGATTCTTCACGATTGTAATCCAAAATGTAATTTAAACAGTGCAAACTTTTTTATTTGCATGTGTAAATGATCGCAAGCACTACGCCACTCCAATCTCGCAAATTGACGATTAACAAAAACAGTGGCATCTTCAAGTGACCAGTCTTTTAATTAGTGAATTCATCTATCATTTGTTGACAACCGAAATTTCCAAAGCTGATAAATCTACCTTTAACACATTTGAGCTTACCAAAATGAAATTTTTTTCTTTGTCAACAGTAGTTACACGGACTCGACATTCTGGTGAACTCAAATGTGGTAAACACATATTTACCTACCGTATTTGCTTGAATAATTCCCCCCTTGAATAATTCCCCCCTTGAATAATTTCCCCCTCGAATAATCCCCCCTGTAAAATGAGTGAGGAAAAAATAATTCCCCCCTCGAATAATCCCCCCCCCCCTCAAGGCATACGATCCATTTTTTATGTCTAATTTGAACAAGAATAGCATGTTATTGTGTAAATCAAGCATGTTTTGTCGAATGAGTTTATGGAAACATGCTTGAGAATTCTGACGAAAAAATAATTCCTCCCCTTGAATAATCCCCCCGTCAAAAAAGTCTGACGAAATAATAATCCCCCAGGGGGATTATTCAAGCAAATACGGTATTTATCAATTTTGGAAATCTCGTTTTGTCAACTAGTGAAGGGCCATTCGCAAAATCTGTCTTATAAAATATACGCGACCATATTCATTCATCATTACACATATTTATTCATCTACCCAGGTCAAAAAATCAAACTGCACTAAAAATTTAAAAATTTAAAATTCAATTTAATGGCATTAGCGGAGTGCAGTTCCTCACTCATCAGCACCACAACATCAGAAATTTCCGATCAACAAGAGCAGCACATTTCGTGTCCAATTTCCAATGCTGACACAATTTTGCACGACACCGGAAAACCTGTTTCGGATACAAATGTCGGTGTTTTGCCTAAATTTGAGCCTGGCGGAAATGAAGTAAACATGGACAATGGCAGTTATTGCGGCAGTAGCTGTACCGGAGAAAATAGTGTTACAGGTTGGGTGATTTTTTCATTTAATGGATCAGATTTGGTTGATAAAAAAGTTTACATCACTGCAAAAACATCGATTTATAACCGAGTAAAATGTCACGGTTGACATTCCAGTTAGAATGACATTTTGCATTTAACAGAACATTTTACAGTGTTCAGGATTTGCACTGAGTGGTGCGCCAGGCATGCGGAAAGATGACTCCGTGAAGACATTTCGGCACACTTCGAGACACTTCACAAGAATTTAGGTGAAGTGCCTTCCACACGCATCATCTATCAATGATTGGAAAAACTGTGTTGGCTTGCAAACATTTCATAGCTTGTGAAAAGATGTGGCAGCTTTCTGCAGCGCGCTAAAATGCGTTCACAGTTCACACTTAATCGAAGCCACTTCACGACACTTCACCGCACATCACACAAACAATCGCACAAGTGGGAAAGACCTAAGACACATCGGAAACTCTGTTATACTCGGAGGACATTACGCCATACATTTTCCCGGAGGAAACACTCCATCATGACGTGATCACTTTCGTCGCCATCATCATCTCTCGCCATCACGTCGTCTTCATCATGCCTTCCATAAGTTCTCGGCTGGCCATCTGCCAGCCAAAGACATAACTCCTATCTGTTTGTAGAGTATCATGTCTGCTGAGTATAACACTCTCAAAACACATTCACTCGAGACACTAATTTGATTACCCCCCCCCCCCCAGGGAACGTATCGTCGAGTTCAAACGGTCACATCAAAATAGAAACTCCCGATGCAGATGCGACGCCGATTTTGACTAACCAAACGCAACTGCCAGACTTCAGTGAGTTGCTAATTATGGCTGAAATCGGGGTTGAACTATTATCAAAAAAGTGTTTGTGAATGATTTTTTTCATGGTATGGGAATGGGAACGAATATTTTCATTGCGGAAATCTCTGGGATATTTTGATTTACCGTATTTCCTCGAAATACCCCCAGGGGGTTTATTTTTTCAGAGTGGAAATTTTGAGGGGGGGTATTTCGAGGGGAGTCTTATTCGAGGGGGGGGGGGGTATTTTTTCCCCAGCTCAAAAACACCTGGGGGTATTTCGAGGGGGGGGGTAATTCAAGGGAGGGGGGGTAAATCGGGGAAATACGGTAAACGAAATGTCAGAAAATTAAAAAAAATTATAGTTAAACTCGGCGGACATGAAACGAATCAGCTTTCCTTGTTTCATGTACGAATAAGATATGTCTCGAGTTCAGATTCGAACAGACGGATTCCGTTCGGTTCACAGTTTTTTTTAACCGATTGAACTTCCAGATGTAAAAAATAAATAGATTAAGCACGGATATTGATATAAAGAGTCGGAAAGCTTGAAATCTCGCCCAAACAGTGCCTACGAATTCCTCCGGAAAAGTACGAATGTGATAGCTACCCGTATGTGAAGTTGGCACGCGTCCAGAATTGAACGAACGTAATTATACAAATGAGGGTGAAAGACGCAGAATTTACATTTGCGTCACTCATTATGACTGTGGAATGAAATTAAGCAACTAGAAATGATCGCAAATGAGTCAACTAGTGTGTGGACCGCCATTTGCGATTATTTCCGGTCGATTCGTTCCGCGAACATACAACCTACGTTTTTGTCTCTCATTCATCTGAAATGCAAGGAACTTGGACGTGTGCCAAGTTCACATCGTGAGCCCGATCGTAAGTTTATAGTGGCACTCGTACAAAAATACCTTAGACCATTGACTTCCATCATGTCCGCCGAGTTTAGGTATATTTTCCCAGTATTACCCAGAGGTTGATTACCTATATTTCATTTTTAAAGATTTTTTTAAAGATTTTTATGAATAACAGAAGGTGTAAAAATTATCGAGAGAAAAAATTATGTTTCGTGACGTTTTAGGTCAAATTTTTTTTCTCAGTTCAAGAATACAAGAAAATACTTTTGGTCACTTTTTAACATTTTTTTCACTTTTCAACTTTTTTCACCCAGGTGCAGTAGCAAATGGTTCAAATATTGCCGGTGTCAAGAGAAAGTTCCATACGATACAGGACAGATGCCTTCCGAATGGGAAAAAGACAAAAGGTGAGACATAAGTACATACAACATAAGTTACCCCTTGGAAAAACTCCCCAGGAAGTACTCCCATCCCAGACACTTGGGGAAAATGTGAAATGTGAAACGTCATGTGAAATGTAAAATGTAAAATATCATTCTGTTTAGGTTATAGGGTAATACAAGAATATCTGTATGAATTATTGTACTACACTCAACCTCGAATAAGACACCAGGGGGGTAATTTTTGGTCAAAAGTTGTAAAGTTTTTTAGTTTTTGAGGGGGGAGTTATTCAAGAGCGGAGTCATTCAAGGGGTGGAGTTTTCCTCAGTAGTTTGAGGAAAACATGGACTTTCAATCCAGTTATTTAACAGTTCGACAACAACAAAAAACATGTATCCATTCAAAAATTTGTATTATAGCATCCAATTCATTCAAATACACATACAAATTTAAAAAAAACGTGTACACTGCGTAAATACACATTGTGTATGGGCAGCCCAGTCAGCCATAGCTTAATTTTGCCTGTCTGTCTTCATCGATTCTATTTTTTTGCGGCATAGTTTCCAGGGGGGGGGGGGGTATTTAAGGGGGAGTTATTCAAGGAAGGTCTTATTCGAGGATTTGCGGTAATAACTCAAATAAAAAACCGCAGGCAGAGTGAAAATCAAGATAGCTTACATCGAAAACAAGCTCAGACGCTATACAACATTCAGCAAGAGAAAAACGGGAATACTTAAAAAGGTAAAGTTCACTTTTACATATGCCCAAATTAAAATTAAATCTGTTCATTACCTATATCCTATCTAAACTTTTTTAAACATGAAATTTTGTTGAAATTTTGTTTTAAAAACATAAGATCTCAATCAGAAAGTGAAGAACGTTTTGGAGAAGAATTTTTAAGACAACTCAAATGTCAAATAAAGAAAAATGTCAAATGTCATATACAGAAAAAATGTCAAATAAAGAAACTTTTTTCAAGACAATTTTTAAAAATTTCTAACTTCATATTTTTGCAATACAAAAAAAATAAATACTTAAAACTTAAATTTTCTGTACTCCAAGTGAAATAACTTTATTGCAATTATCATTTCACATTTCCCAAATTTGCTTGCAGGCCCAGGAACTAGCCAAGCTGACAGGCACACAGGTTCTTTTGGTGGTGGCCTCAGAGACTGGCCACGTTTACCAGTGGGCCACTGACAGGTTGAAACCTGTCATTGTGGGAAATACTGGTCAGTTTTGGGTTGGTGTTGGTTTTGTGGTGTTTGCGATGAATGTTGGAAGGAAGTAATGATGGGAAAAATATAAAAAAATTCAATTGATTGTCAATCAATTGGTATCAATTTTCGTGTCATTTTGCATTTAATTAACTGAGTTTCTATGTTTTGTTGTATGTAAGATGATATTATTGATTGTTTCTAGGGGGAAAATGGCATTTTTAAATTAGTCTATTGATTTCACGCTTTAACATAAAAATTCCGGTCATCATATCCCATCAGAATCAGAATCCAAACATTAAACAAATTAAAAATTCATCATATCACGCTCAATACTTTCATTCACTACGTGAACTTGTGTACAATGTTGCCGACGACTTTATTCATTAAAATATGGTAACATTTACTGTAATGAATGCACATCATATGCAGTAAGCCCGGTGTATAAAAATAGGTACAGTATGTGTTGCTACTTTATTACTCTTTATTCAGCCAGAATATTGTAGATTCTATTGTAACGTGTGTTAAAAAAACAGATATTTAATTTTCAGGAAAACAACTAATTAATGTGTGCCTTAGTGGATTGGCACACACAGAACCAGAAATAGAACCAAATATGGATTTTGGCCCCACAAATGACATAATTGCCAGAAATCATGATTTTATGGTGAGAAAGGCTGGCCATTCAAATGAGCTTCAGTCCGCATATTTCCAACATAGTAATGAATGTAAAAATGTGGTGAGTTCTGATTGTTGTGATTGCATAAATATTTTACTACCTGGTTACACTCCGAGCCCTGTAAAATGTCATGTAAAGTGTTAAAAGTCATGTCAAATGCGCTGTAAACAATTTTACCGGTCGTCTGACCTTTTACAGGGCATTTTACATCACTTTTGACACTTTGGATGACATTTGCGATTTGGTTCAGTCAGGGCCCTGGGTAGTGGTGTAAAAGCGCCATGGCGATTTTGGCGCTTGGCGCTATTTTTACCCGACGCCAGGAACAAAAAGCCTGGCGCTGGAACTTGGCGCTAGCTCTAAAGCAAAAAGCGTCGTGGCGCTTGGCGCCATTTTGCTATGGCGCCATTGGCGCTTGGCGCTGGGGGTCGGAAAAGCGTCATGGCGCTTATGGCGCCAAAGTCCTGGCGCTTTTCACATCACTAGCCACGGGCGAAGTTTTTTGATTACTACCCCAGATGGTTATATGCATCTGAAATTGTGCACTTGAGTGCAAAAACAATTGCAAAATATTCATTGAATAGGTATTGAACATTTCAGTTGCCATTTAGAAAAAATTTTACGTGGGTGTGTGCATGGGTTTAAAAACTATGTTTAGTTGACAATCATTCACATTACAACATTGGTATACTCGGCGTACCTGATACTCTGCCCTCGCACTGATTTATGTCTCGTGTTGGAAGCATGCCAATGATTATAAAATCATGTGATTTACGTAAAAATATGAAAAAAAATCATCAATGTGAATATCTTAATGAATAACATTATAACAACAATCAATTTTGTCATTTTTTTATGAAACTCGGATGCACTAACCATCGTTGGCACACTTCCAACTGGAACCACGTGTGCAGGGTGTAAAGTAATCGAAGTATAACATACCAAACAACACGAAACTGAACCAGCCATAATTTTCTCCTGCTTACAGCTATTAATTTCAAGAAAAAAATCAGCTTTTGTCATTTTTCAAACCTTTTATTCCCATTCCCATTCCACTTTTTACCACCCAGCTGCCAACATCCAGAAATCCAAATAGCTCATTTGAAAACAATGCGGACGTTTTGTCAAGTAGCAGTTCTACATGTCAGACTGAACCCATAGCACTTTTAGCCAAGGTTGGATTTGAAACTTTTTTTGGTGAATTTTGTGCTTTTGTATTTTTTGTTGAATGACTAATTTTTTCAATCATGACCCATTACTGTGCATATATTGTCTTGCGTGATTTTGCACAAAAACCGTTTCTAAGGTTACACTGTTTTTGGGTTCCCTGTAAGACAGCTGATTTTAGTAAATATTTAGACAGTTTTTTATCAAATTAACGAAGTGTTTGCCTCTGTATAAAAAGACAACACAAAACCTCTACAATTATGTGTGTTTTTATCTACTGTATTTCCTCAAAACACCCCGAGGGGGTTTATTTTTTGGGGGTAGAAATTTTGGGGGGTATTTCGAGGAAATACGGTATGTTTTCCACCATTGGGCACCAACACAGATGTGACTCAGGTGAATTTAATGTGCCCCCCAAAAACCGGTTTTCTTGTAAACACGAGCAAAATTGTTTGCCCAATAACATTGGAACAACATCCGAATTGTGTATTTATAAATACTGAAAACATTCTCGATTGAAGAGTGACCAAAATTTCGCGTTTTCTATGCGCCTATTTTGAATGTTGAAAATTCGCGCGTGACCTAAAATCTGACTAGCGTTCGAAAAGGTTCGGGATATTTATTTAAATATAAGTATATAAAATAAGTTTTATATTATTTTACTTTGTGAAATTTTCTGAAATAATATTTAATAATTAAATATTTTCTGAAAAACATTTTTCTAAATTATTTCGGAACGCTATCAAAGACCTGTCACTCTTTCTTTATTTCAAATAATATTGCAAAATCAGTTTTCGAACACTGTGCAAACAAATTTCGGACATTTTGGACGGGCGGATTTCCAGTTTTCAGGCATTTCAATATTTGCAAATAAATCCGTTCCTCCACTGGTTTTGGCGCACTGATCGAGTTTATTAAATTTGAGCATTTTAAATTTGAAAAGTTTGTTGAAACTTGAAGTTGGGCAATGGTGAAAATTTTTATTGTGAATGGGGTTAATAATAGTCTTGTAAATGCACTGTCGAAGTGGAGCTTTCATACTTTTTACACCCAAGGAGAGTATTCATGGGGCATTCCCATGGGACACAGTAATTTCACTCATTAATCAGTGAAAAAATTACGAGGCCAGTCTAAAACACTACCATATACCATCAGAAAAAATATACAATTATACAGAACACAACATAATGTAAATGTAGGAAAAACAGTTTCTTTCTCACGACATTAAATACCTATTTACATTGCTTTCACAATGTATGAATCTGGTGCACAAATATTTCACGTGAATTTATTCATCAAAATACGGTATCATACACTTTTTAGCGTTGCTTCACATTCCGAAGATTTTTGTATGAATGCATTTTTTACAAGAGTCGAATGCCGCAGCCAATCGTGAATACATTTTTGGAATTTTCCCTCATTTTTATGCATTTTCGTAGATAAAAGTGCATTTCTCAGCATTTTTCGGTGTCATTAATTTGTTTATAGTCTGGGGGCAAATTCAATTATGACGTAAACGCTCCGCACGCCACGCGATTAAGTGCAAAAATTGAATTAAGTGCGCAAAAACTGCAGCCCTGCTACACGTACACACACCAGTTGGCGAGGACACCATAATTTGGTGACCAAATGTCAACTGGTCCCCATCCCAATTCAAAGCTTACGCACGTGCCCCCTGCAAAAGTTGTATCATGTTGGAAATGAAGCTGGGGTGTTGAAATAAATGTTGCAGTGTGTCCAATGCACAAATCCCGGCATGAAGCGCCTACATGTGTACCGTATTTCCTCGAATTACCCCCTGGGGGGTTTATTTTTTCAGACTGAAAATTTTGAGAGAAAAACGTGAAAAATGCAACAGTAACCACATTTATAAGTGTTTACAGCCTTATATAAGGATGTAGATGGTATAAACGATGTTCTAACGTAACACAGTAAGTGTTTTGAACGTCTGTTATGCATTTCCCAGACCACAAATTCTTAGTGCCCATTTTGAGGGGGGTATTTCGAGGAAATACGGTATATACTAATGCATGGTGTCACTCGTGATCAACCTTTGAATTGGGATGGGAACCAGTTGAAATTTGGTGTGCTTGTCAACTGTCCGTGGAGAGTCTCATTTACGCTGCGCCCTACACTCCAATTGAATTCGGCACTTTGTTTACACACTACTGATTCAGAAAAAGCTTCCCAAGTTTCTCTTACTACCTAAATAAATACGACAAATAAATGTCCGCTTAAGCTGTGGCATTTCCAAACGTTTCCCTCTATTTTTGTCCAGGTAAAAATGCCTATTCACGAAATTTTTGGTGCTCACCTGTACCTGTTACGGACTATTTCGTAACCGAAATGCTTTTATTTGACATTTGCCTATATGCCTAGACACTTTCAGTTGTCAACTGAAATTTTGAAAACTCACAACTCAACTGAACGCATTCAAGGTTAATGGAAAGAGTCATTTTTGATCACCATCAAATCTTGAGTTGACAGATATATCATTTCCGTCAACTCGGGTTCGTTCAAAACTGATTTATGAGTTTCCTAAATTTCGGTTGAAAACTAGTGTGTGAATAGCCTAAATACGCGCTTTTGGATTTGAAAATCGAAATAGCAAAATGGTAGTGGGATGTGCAAAATTTAAATAGTGATGTGCTTAAAACTTCACTCGCTTCCTTGTTTGCACGCGAAATATATTGTGTGTAAATATTTATATTTATTTTATGCGAAATCGGCGCTTTTGTACATTTTGTATAATGCGGGATGAGTTTAAAAGTGTAAATGGAATGGGGTGTATGAATTTAGGATCTTAAAAATGTCAAAAAGCGGAATTTTTGCACCTCGGGGCCCGGGAGCGAGATTATCTAACAAAATAATAAAAAAGCTAAAAAATGTGGGTCGAAAGTACGGGTTAGGGTCAAAAAAGCACCTTGGTAATTATAAATACCAAATTTGCTTGAATAATTATCGCTTGAATAAATAACTCCCCCTGTTAGTAGACTGATGAATAAAATCATCCCCCCTCGAATAATTATGTGCTTGAGGTGTATGTGTATGATAATTTTTTTTTATTTGACGAAAAAATGAAACGTTTTGTTGATAAAGCATATTATTTTCCATGAAATGAGTTGATAGACATGCCTGACAATTTTAAAAAAATAATAATTCCCCCTTGAACAGCCCCCCATCCTCAAAAACAACTGACAAAAAATAATCCCCAATGGGAATTACCGTATTACCTCGAAATACCCCCATGGGGGTTTATTATTTCGCCAGCAAAATTTGAGGGGGGTTAATTCGAGGGGTTTTTTTTTATTTCGTCAGAAATTTTCATAAGAATCGTAGTAAATAGTAGGCATTTACATACCCAAAACAGGTAATAAATGTGTCCAAACAGGATATATTTGGACATAAAAACGTAGATAGCTACACAAAATGAGGCTGCAATGCAAATTAACAGTAATATACATCATGTACATTGCATAAATGACGTATTTATTATGTACATGACGTACATCATTCCGAAAAGGGGGGGGGGTATTTCGAGGGGGGGGTTATTATTTCCCCAGCCCATTTTGAGGGGGGGTTAATTCGAGGGGGGGGGTTAATTCAAGGGGGGGGGGTAATTCGAGGTAATACGGTACCTATTCATATACTGGATGCACTTGATACTCTGCAGTCCCACTGATTTATGTCTCGCGTTGGAAGCGTGCCAATGATACTGAAAGCATTCAATTTTTGTGAAAAAATGTGAAAAGGTTTATTGTTGTGACTAGGGTGTCAAATTTCCGTTTTCCGTTTCCGTTTTCCGCAGGCAAATTTTTTCCGTTTTCTGTTCCGTTTTCCGGCAACTTTTTTTCCGTTTCCGTTTTTCCGGCTGATTTTCCGTTTTCCGGCTAAATTTTCAGTATTTCCGCCTTTTTTCCGTTTTCCGCCTCAATTTCCAGTTTTTCCACTTTTTTCCATTTTCCGCCTCAATTTGCCATTTTTCCGCCTCATTTTACCTTTTTCTGGCTCAACTTTCTGTTTTCTGATCAGCCAAACTGGTAAAAATTCATGCAGGTTGTCAATGATGTAAAAAAATGTTCTGTTTCCAACAAAATTACTGCAAATTTTTTCCACTTCCAGCAAAATTTCAGCAAATTTTATCTGTTTTGCGGCAAAATTTCAGCAAGTTTTTCCATTTCTGTGCAAATTTGATGTTTCCGTTTCCGTTTTTCCGGCCTCTTTTTCCGTTTTCCGGCTGCTGAAATTTTTTTTCCGTTTCCGTTTTCCGCCAAGTGCAAATTTTTTTCCGTTTTCCGTTCCGTTTTCCGGCCGCTGAAAATTTTTTTCCGTTTCCGTTTCCGTTTTCCGTAAAAAATTTTTGTTGACACCCTAGTTGTGACTACCTTACTGTAAAGCGGGAATTAGAGCTCAGCGTCGATTCGACGTGAAATGATGACGTGAAATGACGTCGTGAAAATAATTACACGAGTGTGGATCATGCTACGGGTCTACAATTTTCTAAGGATAATATATGAATCAATACCTTAATCGTGTCCAATACTGAGTGTTATCAGCCACAACTAGAGCGAATTGAAAAATTCAATTTTTATCATTTCACGTCATCATCATTTCACGTCGAATCGACGCTGAGCTCTAATTCCCGCTTAAAAGGTAATAACAGCAATGGATTTATCCGTTTTTTTATGAAAATTGCATGTATCGTTGGCACACTTCCAGCGTGAACCACGCGTTCAAGGTGTAAAGTCACTGGAATATACCAATAAGGTAAATATGTACCTATTAACAAATCAGACAAATATGTAATAACAAAAAACAAAATCACAATCCCTCACTTCAGAACGCAAACAAATCGAGACAGGACTGGCATCCACAACAACAAAACACCAGCAATGAATTGGCAACGGGCCAACAAATGAGTAGAAATCCATCTGAACTGATGCATTTGGCTTCAGGTGAGATGAGAATATGAATTTGATTTGCATTTGTGTGACCTATTGTTGCTGCAAAATTATCTTAAATAAAAAAAAATTTGAAACACTGCACGGGGAGCAGTCCCGCACCCTGTAAAGTGTCACACAGCAGGAAAAATCTCAATTTAAATAAAAATATAATATTTTACTGAACTTTTGACATTTTACATGTCATTTGCCGCGTTACTATTCGCTTTACATGGTGCCGGACTGACACCAGACATTAAATAAGCGCGTCAAGTCAAATGTGCGATGCTAAGTTGGCACTGATCCAATCCTGATTTAGGTAAAATTACCGGAACGAAAAAATTAACTATGAAAAAATTAGATCCATCAAACGAAATACGAATTTCAGTTTTGTTATACAATTAAACAATCCCAAAATGTAGGGCAATAAGTCACTCGAATTGATTTACCGTATTCGGTCGAATAATTCTCCCCTTGAATAATGCCCCTCAAATAATCCCCCGTTAGGCATACGATAATTTTGTTTTATTCAATTTGAAAAAATGGCATATCAGCAAAATGTTTTTTTGGTTATAAAGCAGATTTTGTGGATTTTTTTGATAGAACTATGCGTGGAACTTTCGACGAGATGAAATAATTTCTACTTTGAATACCCCCCCCCCAAAAAAAATAAATTTTCTCCTCAAACACAAAGGATTATTTAGAATTTTTCGAGCAAATACCTTACTCCACACCGCCGGCATAGTATTCTTTTTCTGTTGTCGTTTTGTTTATTTAAAAACAAATTTTTAAACACGCAGAAAACACAGGTGCCGATAACAACAACACAACAAATAGCTCCCTGTCCACTTTATTGGCCATCGCTGCAAATCGTTGGTGCCAAATTAAACAAATTTCTGTGTTTTCACAAAAAACACATTCTATAAAACACAGTTTCACCTAAAAACACAGGCGCAAAATCGCACCAACAGCAAGCACAAACGCAGAATAATTTTCTGCTCAATCTGATGCTTTTAGCCAATCAAATCAATAATGGAAGCAGCCAAATGAATGGAACTGCCGTGGCAAATCAATATATGAATAATAATTCGGGCAATAATTCAGTTTCTGTGCCAGGCGCCAGCAATTTGACGCCAAACCAAATTTTGGCACTGGTCCAACATTTGCAACAGAATGGCTCTGGTGGAAATTCAGATTTTAAAGGAAGTTCCAGTGATGGGGAACAAAATGGCGGTGCTATTTTTCCCGCGTTGTTTATGAATGGATTGAATGGATAGGTTTGAATTTTTACGTATTTGTTAATGGTTGCCTTTTATGTACCGAACTTGCTCGGATGATTTCACGGGGGAATTATTTATTTCGTCAGACTTCTTTGAGGGGAAACTATTCAATGAGTTATTTTTTTAGGGGGGGGGTATTTTTTCGTACAAATTTCCAAGCATGTTTCTGTCAACTCATTGTACGAAATAAGCTTTAGCAACAAAATCACATGGAATATTTGTTCAAATAGGACACAAAAAATTCATCATATGCGTAGGGGGGGGGCATTATTCGTGGGATTAATTTCCCTTCACTCGTCTAACAGAGGGAATTATTCGAGCAGATACGGTCAATAAAGTAAGTTTTTAATGAGCAAATAAGGTAGTGCACTGGGTGCCACTTTGCAAGATTTCCATAGGCACCCTGCATGCACTATGATAAATAAGCAATTTAATTGGGCATTCTGATAAAACGTCTAAAAATATACTTTTTATGCTGGTGGATTTGTACAGGATTTGCGTTGCGGTGCTTCACTTGTGTAATCTCAATATCCCGTTTTTCATTAATTTTCGAACTTCATTTCACCAGTTTATTGATCTGCATTGATATGTCATTTTGTTGCAAAATCATTTCACTTATTTTTATTTTTTTTCTCGATTTCATTGTGTGAATGTATTTTGATTTTTAAATGTTATACGTTTTAAATCTTGTGTGCTTTAAAAGTTTTATTATCCATATAATGTTTTTAAAAAATTATGCTGGCGGCAGTCACGCACACCGTAAATATGTCATGTAAAACACAAAATGTCGAAAGAAACTTCACATTTTACACGCCCTTTGACAAATTTACATGTTACACTTTACAGTGTGCGGACTGGCCCCCAATCTTTCCTACTCTCGTATATTTTCTGTGTAGCGTTCCTAAATTTTCTATATTTTCAAATTACGGTGAAGGCATTACAAATAACTGGTGGTGATGACATGTTTTTAAAAATTTATTTGAAGGTTTTGCTGAATTGAAACGTAAATATTACATCGTTGAATATTTATATTCTACCTACCGTATTACCTCGAAATACCCACAGGGGGTTTATTATTTCGCCAGCAAAATTTGAGGGGGGATAATTAAAGAAGGGGTTTATTCGAGGGGGGTCTATTATTTCGCCAGAAATTTTCGGAAATTCCCCATACGCAGACGTAGAAAAATCGAACAATTACGTAGATGTATAAATATGTGTTTATAGGCATATATAACTGTATATACACATAAACCCTTCCCTAACGTCACTTGGCCATCACTTTTAACGTGTGTTCTGCATTGTAAATACAGATCACAAACTACGGTATTTGTCATGTACGTTCTCTTTACACTCAATTTTAGGGGGTATTTCGAGGGGGTGGTTTATTATTTCCTCAGCCAAATTTTAGGGGGGGGGGGTATGACGAGGGGGGGTTAATTCAAGGGGGGGTTATTCGAGGTAATACGGTAATTACAATGTGACTGTGCAGGAAGTTTTTGGTTCACGTTGACAAAGAAGTTAGAGATTTAATGTATTTACCGTATTACCTCGAATTACCTCCCCCCCCCCCTCGAAATGCCCCCCTAAAATTTTGCTGGCGAAATAATAAACCCCCTGGGGGTATTTTGAGGTAATACGATATATTCATACGCATTTTTTGGTTTTCCTTGAATCAAATACAACCATGAAACACTAAATCCAGTTGTTTTTCTTCAACTCACTATTTTCAGTGGAAAAACCGCATTCTAAAAGTGCCCAGACAAAAAATGATGGAGCATTTGTTAGTCATTTTTCACTTTTTCACCCACTTTGCTTCCGTTTTTCAAATGAGCTTATCCCTGATGTGAAAATGGCATGGCGCTGGCGCGTGAAGCCAACGCCAAAGAAAAATTCAAGTCAAAAACATTAACGCTACACACACTAAGTGTCAACTGGTTTCCACACCAAATTCAGATTTGAGTTGACGGATCACGGTCCGCAGGCCATTTTTCAGGAGCACATAGAGCTATTTTGAAACTGAACGTATTTATGTGCATTCGGGGGGTCAGGCCTCCTACGCACAAACGCCATGTACGCACAAAATTGTGCCCGCCACACACATCTGCCCGGTACTTACATGGCTGATGATCTTTGCGTACCGGACAGATGGTCACTAATGTTATTGCACAGCTTTTTTAACTTCACTGATATCTGAAAATCACTTGAAAAAGTGTCAGGTGAAAAAAACGGTCAAAAATAGCCATTATCCACCGTTTTTTCACTTGACACTTTTTCAAGTGATGTTCAAATATGTGTAAAGTGACAAAAAGTTAACTTATGTCATTGCGCAACTTTTTTTCACTTCACTCACAAGTGTGATGTGAAAAACACGGTCAAAATGTAATGTAATGTCATTTCGTACTGGGCAGATGTGCGTGGCGGGCACAATTTTGTGCGAACCGGGCATTTGTGCGTACAAGTGCACCGCCCATTTGGGCATGGTGCTGATTGCCAGGTCAAGTAAAATCTGTATGGTAACCAGTGGGCGCAGTTAACATTCAATGGCAATCTTAACTGGTGTAGGCCCCCGCACCAGATTTTACTAGGCGTGCCCAAAAAATGGCAATGAATCCATATAATGCTCGATGTCCATACAAATTTGATCGACTCGCAATTGTGACTCGTAAAATTGAAAAACGAACCATCGCAATGTTTTCCATATCATAGCAACATTGTCTTTGTAAAAACGCATTCAAAATCACTAAATTTGGCCAATTGTAATGGAATGGCAAAATCGTGAAAGCTGAATACCTAGATAGGTGCGTAGGTGGTAAAACTGCAATATGTCGATTGTGCAGAACCTTTAAGCTGCGTTTACACTGTCACGTGTGCCGACAAAAAATGTTTTGCTTTCATGTCATGAAGTCGAATATTTGTTGTGTCGGTCACCTAGACCTCGATCACCCTTTTTGCCTAGGACAAACATGAATTTTCATATATGACATAATCATACAAAATCAGATAAAAATTTTTCGTTAACGAGGCTGCATGGAACAAATGGAACCGACAACCTGTGGCGACAATAAATAATGTTAACCTATTGTGTATGAATTGTGTGTATATACTCGAATTATTCCCCTGCCTTGAATACCCCCCCCCCCCCACCCTCTTAGACAAGTGAGGAAAACATAATTCCCCGGAGCCGGGGGGATTATCCGAGTAAGGATATACGGTACGTCATATATGAAAATTTATGTTTGTCCTAGGCAAAAAGGGTGGTCGAAGTCTATACAACAAATATTAGATTTTCACGACTCGAAAGCCAAAAAATGTTTGTAGGCACACGCAGGGACGTAGGCAGGATTTTTGAGCGGGGGGAGATAAGGGATTGTATACGGAGCTCGGCGAACGGGCCCACCCCCAAATTTGACCCCTGTGGTAAAGGAATGGTGCCTTGGCGCTAGGGTGTCAACAAAAACTTTTTGGCGGAAAACGGAAACGGAAACGGAAAAATTTTTGCACTTGCCGGAAAACCGAAACGGAAACGGAAAAAAATTTGCACTTGCCGGAAAACGGAAAACGGAAAAATGAAAGGCCGGAAAACGGAAACGGAAACGGAAAAATTTACTGAAATCATGCCGGAAACGGAAAAAATTTGCTGAAATTTTGCCGGAAACGGAAAAAAAGTTGCAGAAATGTATCCGGAAATAAAAAAATTTGCAGAAATCTTGCTAGAAATAGAAAAAAATCACATAATTGAGATTTTGCATGCATGTTTACCAGTTTGGCTGAAACAGAAAACAGAAAATTGAGCTGGAAAGTGAAAATAAGTTGGCAAAACTGACAATTGAGCCGGAAAACGGAAAAAAGGCGGAAAAACTGAAAATTTAGCCGGAAAACGGAAAATGGGCCGGAAAAACGGAAACGGAAACGGAAAAAAAATTCAGCAGCCGGAAAACGGAAACGGAAACGGCAAAAAATTTGCCTGCGGAAAGCGGAAACGGAAAACGGAAAACGGAAAGTTGACACCCTACTTGGCGCCAGCGCCATTCGTAGGCGAGACGCCATGGCGCCATTGGCGTTGGCATGTGGTGCCAAATACTGCTGTACTTGTATGTATTTTACATACATATACAGCGACGGGGGCACATTTTGAGTGCTTTTTGGTCCTAAACCACAGGTATGACTGAAATATACTGTGCGGCGCCGAAATGCGCGAATTTTTTCGAACTGTCGACAAAATCGCTTTACGGAAGTGCCATTTCGGGCATATTTTCTTGTCCGACCCTGGAAGGGGGGGGCGCCCGCCCCCCCTCGCTACGTCCTTGGGCACACGTGACAGTGTAAACGCAGCTCAAGGATTCATGATTCAATCACCGGTAACCTTAACTCGTCTTGTTTACAGTTTGGTGAGCCAGCGGTGAAATGGAGTCACATAACAAACCCTTTACCCCCCACTAGGGGGGTCCCCTTTCAAGACACCCCAAAAATACTACAGTCGCACTAAAAATGTGTATGTACACACTGAACGTGCCATATGTGCACATAAACTCGCACTGGGCGCACTCGCATCAGAGAACACAGCAGAGCACTGCGTGGATGCGTGCGCGCACGAGCGAATTGCACATGCACTGCACTGCACTATGTACGTGTGTACCTACCGTATTTGCTCGAATAATGGGGGCAGGCCTGATACGCACATTTGCCCGATACGCACATTTGCCCGTTTTTTTCACTTGACACTTTTTCAAGTGATTTTCAGATATGAGTGAAGTGAAAAAAGTTGCGCAATGACATTAGTGAACTTTTTTCACTTCACTCATATCTGAAAATCACTTGGAAAAATGTCAAGTGGAAAAACGGGCAAATGTGCGTATCAGTGCACCCCCGAATAATGCACCCCTTGAATAATTCCGCCGGTGAGGCGGGTGAGGAACAAGTTATCCCAACCTCCAAAATAATTCCCCCCTTTAGGCATAAATACGATAGATTTGTTGTGTTCAATTTCAAGAAAAATGTTATTTTGTTAACAAGGGATATTTCATGAAATTAGTTGATGCTTGATGAATAAAGGTGCTTGAAAATTTAGACAAAATGATAACGCCCCTTGAATAGTTCCCCCATCGAAAAAGTCTGACGAATAAATAAGTCCCCGGGGGGATTATTCTGGTGAATACGGTAGGTATGTGTGTATTTATATCTGAGTGAGAGAACCCGACGCACACAGTGAATCAATAGATGTGGCCCGCCCTAAATGCATGGGCTGAATTTGAACGAGTCTGTTCTCTGTCTTTGGATTAGGTTTTAAGGTAGGATAATTTGAGACGTCTTATTTTCTCCTTTCTCCTTTTTTGTTTGTTTTTTTCCAAAATTTTGACAGCGAATGTTAAAATGCAACACGTCGTACACATTTGTGAAATGCGTGTAAAATGTGAGATACAAGTGCACAAAAACGAATTTCACATTTACATGACATTTGATGGATTTGTCTTACATTTCCAGTGATATCATTTAGGACTGGTACCCAACCGCCATCCATAGTTGTTAAAACGTATTTACGTTAACTCGATAAATACGTATACTCCAGTACTGCATAAATACGTTTACGTTTCCTCCCGACAACAATATCGGTACTCACTTAGGTACTCGCGTACGAGTACAGAAAACGTAATTTACAAAATTTAGGGGTGCATAAAACGCAAAAACCACTCAAACGAATTGAAACGGCTGCAAAAATGGCAGCGGAAATGATAGAAGTTGCGATGGGTAGAAAAAGCGGTGACTATCGCCTTCACTTTTGCTCATTTTTACATCTTCCTAGGTACAAAATCCAAAAAAAATACTTTTAGGTTTTCCCTGAGTAAAAATACTGGTATTTACGTTTACTCACCTTTTACGCAGCGTAAAAATAAAAAAATTACTTAACGTTTTCTGTCAGGAGTGAGTAAAAGTGAAATACTTTACGTTTACGTTTAGGTACTTTGAAAAAAGTTGAGTACTTTCAACAACTCTGCCCCATGCCATATTATCCCCAATCTAAAGTGTCTTTTCACCGGTGCACATGCATTTATCCCATTCCATGTGATAGCCGGCTGGCAGCTTGAGAAGTTTGAAGCCGTCGTATGCCATGTTGATGTATTCTACATAAATACACGAGTACTTATGCACTCTATTGTATGTGAGTGCAGAAATAGAGCTTGGGGGCCACTTTCGCATGTGAATGCTATTTTGCTAGGTTTCAGGGTTAGAATGGAACCAGTTTTATTGATTATGTTTTTGAGTTTTCCCACGCAGAGAGTTGATAAATGCAATTTTTCGGTTTCTGGAAGGGATGGCAATCTTTCAATAATTCCCATGTGTTTAATTTATGTAGTTCTTGTTGAATATAGTGTTCAAATGTACATTCCTATCTATTTTTCTGAGTGTATTCTGAAATTCATTGCCATTTATGTTGGGACCGATTAAAACCTTCCAAAAAAAAAACTACGGGGACACATTTTATGCTTTTGAAAATATCCCCACATAGGCACTACAATGAGGACTCTTACAAAAATATAAAACCTGTAAAAATTAGATTTTCTGTACAGGTAATGCTGAATCCAGGTGACGTCAGATAATTTTTAAAATTTTTTTAAGAACTTCAATTATTACTAATCTACTAAAAGCTATTTCAATCTTATACTTAATGACGTACTAATTCTGTACTTTCGTTAGAAAAGCAGAGAAGGGAAAATGGAGTCAAAGCAGGATGTTGGCATTTTGCCAAAATATCCGGTGGAAACGAATGAACAAGATGAATCGCAAGTTAGTTTAACTGATGCGACCAATGTATTTTTCAACAATGCAGGTATTCATTCTTGAGACACTTAACGGCACCTCGCGGCACCCCCGGACCATGTAAAATGTCCTGGAAAATGGCACATTTCATGCAACGTACTTACATTTCCCATTGTCCAGGGCATTTTGCATGACTTTGGAACTTTGCATGACTTTGGAACTTTGCATGACTTTGGAACTTTGCATGACATTTTTCATTTTACAGGGCATTTTACATGACTTTCGACACTTTGCATTACATTTGTCATTTTACAGGGCATTTTACATGACTTTCGACACTTTGCATGACATTTTACAATTTACAGGGCATTACATTTTCCATGAATTTGATACATTGCATGACATTCTACAATTTACAGGGCATCGCATTTTCCATGACTTTGGACACATTGCATGACATTTGTCATTTACACGATCTGGGATGTATGTGCCTATGTTACCATAAATTTATGAATTTAGAGTAGCGTGAGAAATTGACTGCGACATAAACCCATCATTAAAACTAGTTAATCTATTCGGCTATGTTAAAGAAAATTCATTCATAATCTTATTTACAGTGTGCGGGACTGCCCCAGTCAATTTTTCCCTGTGCAATTACCCCCCCCCCCCCCCCGCAGTCCCATCTATTAACGCCAGCGGAAGAAAGTGAACTAGATCTGGAAATTCAATCGATTTCACCGGAAAACGCGTCCGGTTCAGATCCGGACCCGGAAATTTTAATTCCGGAAGCGAAACCAAAGTTGACGGCTTTGCCGCTGGTGAAACAGTTCCCAGACATCGACCAGAAACAGCTGAGGAAACAGTACGAGGTGCAGGCGACGCAGAGACCCAGGTTATATTGGCGCTGCTAGGGTTCAAACGGGTTTGATTTTTCGGGATCGGGATTGGTTGTTTGAGATTTCGGAATCGCCATCGGGACCGGGAAACGGGTTTGATTTTTCGGGATCGGGATTGGTTGTTTGAGATTTCGAGATCGCCATCGGGACCGGGAAACGGGTTTGATTTTTCGGGATCGGGATTGGTTGTTTGAGTTTTCGGGATCGCTATCGGGACCGGGATTGGGGTTTCGGGATCGGGAAAGTAAAATCCCGAAAATTTGCCGGATTCGTGATCGGGATCCCGTTTGATTTGAACCCAAGGCACTGCGCACACTAGTTGACTGGTAGTAAACTAAAAAAATTGTAAACTCATTGATCAACTTTGAATGGCATTTGAGTTTACTGGAATTATTCTGATAGAGTACAGATTCGACTAATTGTGAAAGGGGTCATTCAGCCCAAATACAGAAAGAAAAGTATCTTAATTTATCAAAAAGATTTTTCAGCCACCACTTATTTTTCATATTTTATTCAATACTTTTAAAGTGAAACACTGCCGGTGTAAATCAATTTGCGTGTGCAAATGGGAAATTAAGTCATCAGCATAAATTGGAGTGATGTACATGTAAATCACATACACCGCATCCGCTATCAGACCCTACAAAATGCTCTGTAAAATGTAAAATGACAGTGTCAAAAGTCATGTAAAATGTCATGAAAAATTTCAAATGACCAGTAAAAAAAAATTGTCATTTTATCGGACATTTCACATGACTTCATACCAGAGTTGGAAAAACGTATTTACGTTTACCCGAAATACCCGGTTAGTCGGGTATTTATACTTACGTTTACGTTTACGTTTTCATAAAATACCGTTACGTTTTGTTACGTTTTCCTGACCGAAATACCCGGGTACCAGAGAAAACGTAAAAAACGTTGCATTTTGCCGAAATTTTTTGGGTCTCACAACTTCCGCCATAAATTTCCGACAACCTTAAAAATTTTGCGCGCCAGCGCACACTTTTCCTCCACAGAAGCCGTATTTTCAAAAAAGGTATAGGTATTCAATATTCAAATTATACTATGGTTCGACCCCACCTGCAGTGCAGAGTATTATGTATTTATGTATTACTTCCCAAACTCGAATTGTGCCAAATGCGTTAAAAAAAGTCAGCGGATGCTGTTATTTAGTGGCTTTTGTGGATTAATTTTGTGCTTTTTGAAAATCAAATGTTGAAAGAACTCTATGAATCGCCATAATATAATTTTTTGTGACATAACACTTGGGAAAACGTTGACAGAACGTAACAAATTGTTTGAAAAACTGGCGAAAAAATAGAAGGGCAGCTTCCAAAAACGGCGTCTCCATAATAGAATGTTGGTAAAAAATTGAAGGGCGCCCTCCCATTAGATGAAATACAGTAATAATTTTTTTACGTTTACATTTTATTTTACGTTTTCCCAGGTATTTTAAAAATACCTTACGTTTTAGTATTTATACTTTCATTTTGGAAAAGGTATTTACGTTTACATTCACGTTTTCCAAAAATACCAGTATTTGACCAACTCTGCTTCAGACGCTTTGCATGATTTTACAGTTTACATTATTTATTAAGATTTTACACTTTACATGTACATACCAACTTGCACATGCATTTTACACAGCCCACAACCGATCACCAATCACCAATCTCACAGATGCACCACCCCAGTGCAACTAGAAGTTCTGGAAGATTTCATCAACCGTGCTGAAGCCTTGGTGCCTCAAAGTTTGATGCAAGATCCATCAAAAAGTATCCAAAATCACAGCCACGATGCAACTGCAAGCAAAAACGAAGAGGGTACAAGTGGAGGCGTCATGGATTACATGCAGAAATCACTGCAGAGCTTTTTGGGTACTGGAATGAAAGTTAGAGTGCCTGGGAAAGAGTCTGGTTGGTATGGTAAAATTGGACTATAAAAGGAGTGGTTTAACATAAAATTTTAAAAAAGTGGTTGATTTATTCTGCCTACAAAAGAACTACCGTATTTCCTCGAAGGGGGGGGGGTGATTGTTTCAGCGTGAGAATTTTGAGGGGGGGGGGTTAAACGAAAGGGGTATTTCGAGGGGGTATTTCGCCACAAATTTGTTGAACCCCCAGTACTAAAATGTTGGTTGTAACGTACGCAGACGTCGAAAAATGCGACAATAAGCACCATGTATAAGGGTCTATACACTTATTTTAGTGTGTAGATGGTGTAGACCCTGTTCTGACGTGACACAGTCATTGTTTTTAACATATACTCCGCATTGCCAGATCACAAACCGCAGTTTTGGCATGTACATTCTCTGTACACGCAATTTGGGGGGGGGTATTTCGAGGGGGTGGGTAATTATTTCATAGCCATTTTGAGGGGGGTGGGTATTTCGAGACGGGGGGTATTTCGAGGGGGGTATTTCGAGAAATACGGTAGTTTACAACCGAAACTTTAAAAACTCGTAAATTATCTCACTTTAATCACAGTCAGCGCAGTGGGCACCCCAGTGCGAGGGCACAGGCGCCGCAAATCATCAATGACTTGGTCCGAATTTTATGATGCAATGGTCAATCAAATGCCCATTTCTGGCAGGCTTTCGGGTGAGGTTTGAAGGGAAATGTCATCTCTCACAGTGAGACAACTGACTGACAATTTGCTGACAACTCAAGACAACTAGCTGACATGTTCTTGCTTAAAGCGTATTTGTGAATAGTCCCTCTTGTATTTATAAGAAATAAGTGAATGATAAGTTCCATCAGACTAAAATATAGAATATACACATCAGTCATAAGTTTAAATACAATAACATTTGAGGCGAGACATTTGAGGCATATAATGAATACAGGGTGGGCTAGCAATAGTTATTACATTGTGTAGTTACAGTAATGACAAATCTCATTATTACTAGTTTAAGAATGTTTTGAGCAATAAACATTGTATTTTGTAAAAATCTGAATCAATACTCCTATTCAATATTGGGCATCAAAAAATTTGATGAACAAAGCACTACTCAGCAGTGACATGTTGAGTCATGTGTCAAAGTAAAATGTGTCAAGCTGTCAATAAACTGGACTTCATGTGACCCTAGCCCTAATTTGATGTTTTTATGATGTGTTTTTCAGGTCATTCTACCCCAGCTGAAGATGTGCCTGATATTTTGGAACAGAACCCATATTATAGACAAAAGGTTAGTTACTGAAGGACTATAAGGTGCCAGGGAAACAAAAATAACACTAGATTCAGCTGAGAAAACTGAACAACACTAAAATACAGGTTCCTCCATCACCAGTGGTGCATAAAATGGCCAGTCTTGAATGGGTCATATTTGATGACAAGATGCAAGTTGTTCGTGAGTTATCCACCCATCTTTAATGTCATATTCAGTTGAATGTGTATACTTCAGTGACTGCCATTGTATAGAAACCACGCACATGGAGTTATTTAGGTCTGATATTGGCAGAATGCCAATGATAACCAACACATGCAACTTTTTAAAAGTGACGTGAAAACATTTTACATTTCTTAAAAATTACCAATGTAAAACATATTAATCGCAACCATTTTCTGGATATTTTTTCATTATCGCATGTGTCATTGTTGGCACACTGCCAATGTGAACTGTGCATGCAAACTGTGGAGTCACCAAAGTATATACACCTACACTAGATGTCAAACAGATTTATTGCAGCTTCACACAAGGACAGAGGGCCGCCTCCAGCACCTCCAAAGCAAAGTGAAACAGTGAAAAATGATGTGAGAATAAACAAGAAAAAACTGGAACAACTCGAGCAAGATGAGGTGCTTTCAATTCAACAGACCAGTTCAGCAAATGTTGTGGAAATCAGCCAAAAAGATGAAAAACAGGACATAAGTTCTGGGCGAGAATCTGAAGAACAGCACTATGAGTATCAGTCTGGTCAGCAGCATCAGCAAGAGTATGATGCAAATCAAGAACAGTATAATCATGATGCAAATCAGCCACAGTATGATGCAAATCAACAACAATATGTTACAAATCAGGAAGAATATGATACAAGTCAGCAAGGGTATGACACTAATCAGGAACAGTATTACCCAGATCCACAACAACATGATGCAAACCAACAAAGTGATAATGAAAACATAACTGGCATACAGCAAAATGATACCCAACAAGTGAGATCTTCCTGAATGAAGAATCTATATTTCAGTGACTTGATGCTATATATGCCCAGTTATTTGTGTTTTGTGTTGTTCAGAGTGCCAATGACAACTCACATGTGGTAATCTTGTAATTAGAAAATTTGTTATTGTTCAAACAAAATGTAAAACATTTTGACAGCAACACCTTTTTCTCCATATTTGAGAATAATATCAGTTATAATTGTCTTACTGCCAATGTGAACTGTGCATACAAACTGTAAAGTCATCAAATATTTTTAGACATTCCTAGAGATTATTTGCCAAAGATAGGCATCTTGACCTTCACAGGAATATGACCCAAATGCATATTATGGACAATATTATGATGAAAATGGACAACTACAATACTATGACCCTTCACAGCAGGTGTCTTTCACATTGTTAAATAAAAATGCAACAAAAGAATCAGGCAAAATAAACAAACTTCACAGGAATATGACTATTCAGCATATTATGCACAATATGGTACTCAAGAGGAGGCAAGTGCAGCCGTTCCACAAACAGATGCCAACCAAGCAGAAGTCCCAGACAGTCAACAGAACGGGTATGAGTATGACTACTCTTCATACCAACCGCAAGAAGGCGTTGAAGGGTATGGGTATGACTACTCTTCATACCCACAAGCTGATGGGTATGACCAATCATATCAAAATGGTTATTACTATGACCAGACTCAGGATGCTTCTAATGATGAAACTGGGCAAAATGTAGTTGAGAGTGCTACAGAAACTACTGAATACCAAGTAAAGCAGGTTGGAAGTTGTGAACTTTGAATCACTCAAAGCAAGAATTGATGATTGATGACTATTGTAATGTTTGTCTGAAGCAAGGTGATCACACTTCACTACATATAACAATGCATCGTGCAACAATTCTTTGCAGTGGCAGTCATTTTGATTCAGTGTTTCACAAGAGGTTACATATATTTGTCACAAACACACAGGATTACGAAGGCCAGGATGACAATGTGATCCCCATAGTCCAGATGACAATAGTTGGTTTTGATATGGCATAACATTTTTTGGAAACAGATAAGAACAAGTAGAAAAAACAAAGCCACTGACACTTATTAACGCATGAATTACAACTTACTGACTGAACCACAACACATGAACCACAACTTGCTGGGAGTTG
Source organism: Sphaerolaimus hirsutus (assembly GCA_964036195.1). Taxonomy (NCBI): domain Eukaryota; kingdom Metazoa; phylum Nematoda; class Chromadorea; order Monhysterida; family Sphaerolaimidae; genus Sphaerolaimus; species Sphaerolaimus hirsutus. The sequence goes on along the minus strand of OZ038454.1, from coordinate 1,478,186 downwards.
CCAAAACAACATAAATGTTGTTTTCATTTGGTATGTCAGTTGCCAGCATTTTTCTGACTATCAATTTGGCAGCTTGTAGTTGAAGCTTCTGTCGTCGGCAGAGCTGTCAGCTTGTTGGAAATGTTTATAATGTAGACAGATTTTAGGATGTCAGCAAGTTGCAAAATAGTTGTCAGTGGGCTAAACAAATCTAATTTTTACTGTTTGGTAAGCAACTTGTGAACGAGTTGACACTGTCAGCAACTTGTCACTAAGCCATGTCTCAACATGTTACAGGATCCAGGCACACCAGAACCTCATTCAGAGACTGACTCAGCAGCAGAAGTTCATGCAACCAATGAAAATGTGCCAGAAATGGACACACCCAGCCCTGAGAGAACTCCAGCCGAGTCAGATCCAGCTGAGAAGCCAGCTAGGCCAGCTGCCTCACCTGGCAAACCCGGCAGACCACCACCACCTGGGGTATGTATAGCATGTGAAACCTATTTTTTGAACTTGAGTTCAAGTCACAGCCCCCAAATTTTTCTGGTCAAATAGGGCAAAAGCCTCAACTCTTGGGTGATTGCCATATTTTTCCAGTTGAGTCGAGTCTAATTTAATTTACTGAAGCACCAATTTAACGCATGAGTCACAACTCACAAGTCGACTCAAGTTGAGTTTGAGCTTGTTTTAGGTGGCTTCAGGGGTATTCTACATTTTGACATTTCTTTCAGGGGGTTCTTGGTGGCTTCAGGGGGTTGGATCGATTGTAAATTGCTCTATACTATTTACAGAAAAAGCTGTAAATAGGCAATAAAACACACGAACTAGTGATTTGGAAGTATCCTTTCCTACCCCTGGGTTGCAAATGTTTAATTGCTTTGGCACACACTAGTTTACTGACAGAAGTGAACACAAATTGGCTACTCATAAATCAGCTTTGTAGTTTTGAACATATTTGAGTTTATAAATCTTCATAAACTCTTGTTGACAAACTCTTCATTTCCAGTAAACTCAAATGTGTTCAAATCGTATTTACAAGTTCATCAAGATTTGAGTTTGCTGACAGCAAGCTAGTGTGCGCAGCGCCCTTGTCGATACATGTTTTGTGTATTTGTGTTTGATAGATGTGTTGTAGAATGTACAGGGTGGCCCACGTCAGCCGCACGGTTTCAATTGGCTCCTACGTCAATTTTGGATGGAAATGGCTGAAATTTGGTATGAGGGTAGATAAATTTACCCCATTTGTTACGTTAAGTGCACGGTTTCATATCACAAGATTTTGTGTTGAACGTGAAGCACAGTTTCATATTCACATGTTGAAAACAATTTAGGTTGTCCTGTGGAGACACGTTTTTTGCATATGATGTGATAAATGTGACAAATCTGGTGATATGAATGTGTGCGTTTAACATACTAAATAGGGAACATTTATCTACTGCCATGCCAAATTTGGGCTATTTTTATGAAGAATTGGTGAGTTGGTAGACAATTGAAGCTCGTTTGACAGTTCAAACACGTTCAAAACTGTGTTTCACGTTCCGACATGAATTTTTGTTATGTGGAACCGTGCACTTAACACAACAAATGGGGTACATTTTTCTACCGACATACAAAATTTGAGCAGTTTTCATTCAAAATTGACGTGTTGGGAGCCAATTGAAACCGTGCGCCTGACGTGGGCCACCCGATATTTTGATAAGGTCAGTGAAATCAGTCTGGATTTTGCTGTGATGTATTCAAAAAGGAGGTAAAAAGCAGCAATGAGAAACTCTTTTGTACCATAGTGCACATTATTTCTGAATGTGAATCCTTTATGTTGACCAATATATTTGTGGCCCACTGTACTGCCCATCCCAGTATCATTGTGTGTGAGTCAAAATCCATAAAACGTAACAAAGTTGGGCAAGAAGGTCAATTATTTACAACAAAAAAAATACAAAATAAAGCAAGTGCTAAAATACCATGCATTTAATTCTCCCAGAGCCCAAAAGCAGACAGGAAGTCACCTGATGCTGATGCAAATGAAAATAGTGCAGATGATGGTGGCAGCAGTCCAAAACCCACCAGGTAAATTTGTGATATTTCCTCAGATGTGCTTCCTATTAAGGGTTTTTGTTAACAAGCTTTTCAATTTCCAATTTTCTTTCCGCATGAAAAGTGTCTCAACACAGAAGGCAAGGACGTAGCCAGGGGGGGGGGGCGGGGGGGGCGGCCGCCCCCCCCTTCCCGGGCCGGACCAAAAAATGTGCCAGAAATGGCACTTTCAGACGACGATTTTGTCGACAGTTTGAAAATTTTTTGCACGCAAGCGCGCATTCTCCCTTCACAACATATCTTTTTGGCTTTTTGTCTCCGCGGCCTAAAAGCCAGTGAAAATGGACTCAATTTCTGTCCATGTCGCTGTATATGCCTGTAAAATACAGACGTATACTGCTGTTTTAACGCCAATGCCAACGCCAGTGGCGCCATGGCGTGGCGCCTACGAATGGCGCCAGCGCCATGGCGCCATTCCCCTACAACAGTGGTAAAATTTTAGGGGGGGGGGGCGGCGCCGCCCCCCCCCGTTCGCCAAGCTCCGTATACAATCCGCCCCCCCCCCCGCTCAAAAATCCTGGCTACGTCCCTGACAGAAGGCAACACAAGGACCAGATGTTTAAAAAAGAAAACTGGCAAACAGAAGTAACAGTGAATATTTGAACAGCAGGAGGCTGTTTAGTAATAACTATTCACAGGAGATGAACAAAACAGAAAAAAAGTTGTAAAAATAGTTGATGTAAGAACAATACAGATTGCAATACAGTGCATGCAACTAACTATACTGAAAAACGATATTAATATAAAATGTCAACTAGCTAGATAATTTTTGGATACAATCATTCAAATTCCACAGTGCTTTTCTTTATTTAGGCCACCCCCAGTGAGACCGCCTCCTCCAGGCAGCCACAAAGCTGATGACTGGAAAGATCAATTTGATAAAATGCAGGTGTGCCAAATTTATCCGATTAAAACAATTGTAAAATTGGCCCTGCATAAAGTTGGTGTAAATCAATTTGCATAATTTTTGGTATAAATACCAAATTTGCTTGAATAATTCTCCATCTTGAAAAGTTCCTCCAGAAAAAGTCTGGAGCAATTATATCGGGTGGCCCACGTCAGGCGCACGGTTTCAATTGGCTCCCAACACGTCAATTTTGAATGAAAACTGCTCAAATTTTGTATGTCGGTAGAAAAATGTACCCCATTTGTTGTGTTAAGTCCACGGTTCCACATAACAAAAATTCATGTCGGAACGTGAAACACAGTTTTGTACGTGTTTGAACTGTCCAATGAGCTTCAATCGTCTACCAAATCACCAATTCTTCATAAAAATAGCCTAAATTTGGCATGGCAGCAGATAAATGTTCCCTATTGAGTATGTTAAGCGCACACAATCATATCACCAGATTTGTCACATTTATCACATCATATGCAAAAAACGTGACTCCACAGGACCACCTAAATTGGGACTGTTTTCAACATGTGAATATGAAACTGTGCTTCACGTTCACCGCAAAATCTTGTGATATGAAACCGTGCACTTAACATAACAAATTGGGTACATTTATCTACCCTCATACCAAATTTCAGCCATTTCTATCCAAAATTGAAGTGTTGGGAGCCAATTGAAACCGTGCGGCTGACGTGGGCCACCCTGTACTTTCCCTGCGAATTATTCAAGCAAATACGGTATTTACATTGCAATTTTTAGTGTCAAACATTCCGGACATTAAAGTGGTAAATCAAACTGACCATATAACTGGCATAACTACTTTTCAGTTCGCTTATCAGTTATGGCGTTGACTTGACTCATCACCTATAAATTTTATTGTTTTTTTTCATGTCAACTTGCGGAATTAACACCACTAATGAGATTCTTCAAATGTTTCACTCGCCTTTATGCTTTCCATAAATATTCTAGTATACAAATTGAATGGCACTACACAACTAGACTGCTTAAATATTCTTTGTTCTCTTCAAAGCTTGTAATACCGTATTTCCTCGAAATACCCCCATGGGGTTTATCTTTTCAGAGTGAGATTTTTGAGGGGGATTTAAACGGGGGGGGGGTATTTCGAGGAAATACGGTAAATGAACAAAATGTCTATAAAAAACATCCAAAACAGGAAAAAATCGACTCAACAATGACCAAAACCAAAGAGAACATCGAGCACATAAAAGATTCCAGTGCCCTGGAGAAGGTCAAAAGTTACAGACAACAATATGAAATTGAAATGCATGGCACAGTGCCAGGGGAAGACATAAAATCACCAGATGTAGAGGGGGAAGGCACTCCAATTACGCCTGGGAAGGTGAGTTCATATTTGTGCTGCACACACTAGTTTACTGCTGGTTAACTAATTTTTTTGTAAACTCAGAAATCAATTTTGAATGGCATTTGAGTAAACTGGAATTAGGTTTTCATCAACTGCGGTTGATGGAAAGTAAAAATAAGTTGCTCGAGTAAACTCAAATGTGTTCAAGCTGATTTTTTGACTTTACTTAATTTTAAAAATGTAATTTGGTTACCTGGTGTGTACAGCAAAATTGTGTATGGATTTGAATAAGCCACCCAAGCAAAATTGAATAACTCAATCATTCAATGGCACTATATGGTATAGAAAACATAATAGGTAAGTAGGAAATTCAACTTATGTCCACACTTGATGGTTCATTTTACTTTAAGCAATAACTTGTCTGAACCAGAAAATAAGCCTGGGGCATGTCCTGCACCCTGTAATATATTATGCAAAATGTGAAATGTCACACTATTTTTTCAAATCTTGTGTAAAATGTAAGTCAAATGTCTCATAGAATACAATAGAACATTTTATCAAGCAGTTTACATGACATTGAACAAATTGTTAAATAACATGTTGCAGGTGTCCAGAGCCAATTCAAATAATTACACTACACATTTTCATAATATTTCTTCAAATTCCAAAATCAACCAGAAAAAAAACAGTTCAAAAATTCAAAAATTCAACAATTTATCCCACACAGGAATGGAAGCCAATTTCAGAGGTGTTGCAGGAAGAACTCCGCAAAAAGCACAATGAATCAAAACCAAAAAGACCCCCACCTCCAAAGGCACTACCTGTAAGGCCACCTCCACCTGGGTATGTGGTGCTTTTTACAAGTTTTTTTTTTTTGTTTGGGGGGGGGGGGAGTGTAAGATAAGTGTATAGCTTCACTTGAGTGACTTGTTAAACATGATTTAAACAGTCTAGAACCAAATACCATCACCAGACCCTGTAAAATTGTTTACCTGTCATATTTTATTGTATTTTTACCAGTTATTTTACCTGGATGACTTTGCTGATATTCAAACTTTGCATGACTTTAAACAATTTACAGAGTCTGGGAGTGCTTATTAAACATGTGCAGGGTTGGCAGAATCTCAGAAAAAATAAAAATAAAATTGAAAATTGAAGAATAAAATAAAAATAACATAGAAAATTGAAGAATAAAATAAAAATAAAATACAATTTTTATACAATTTTACTACAATTTTAGTAAAAATAATTTTACAAAAATCAATTCTGGTCACGATCTGACATAAAAAATAAAAATAAAATGGAAAATTTAAGAATAATATAAATATAAAATACAATTTATATACAATTGTACTACAATTTTAGTAAAAAGAATTTTACTAAAACCAACCCTGAACATGTGAAGTGAATGCTTCACTATTTCTGTCTAAAGTTCCCTGGAGTTCAGTCAACTGAAGTCTACACACACATGAACTTGAACATCTGAATACCCTCCAAAACCTACTTTTCAACATTCCAACACTAATCCATCTGTACCTAATTCTGACCCACCACAAAATTACATGCAAATTCAAATTCACAGAACCAAAGCTCCAAAATGGGACGACGCCAGTGCAGAATATTACGCCAGTGTGCCCAGTTATGAGGAACAGCAGACAAAAACTAACACTGAACAAGGGCAGAATGGAAATGATGAGGCAGAATGTGCTGAAGGGTGGGTGACGGTGCTTTTTGTTGATGGAAAAATGCCACAGAAAGAGGCACCAAGCGCAAATGACGCCATGGTGCGGCACTCTTTGGTGCCCGTTAATGGCGCCATTCGACCAGTATTGTCTTTGCAATGGCCTATACATATGGAAAGCTGTGTTTTGCAAAAGTGTATCTATGCTCAAGTAGTTTCTAACCAACATTTGGTGTATACCAACAAGAAATATACGACAAAAAAAACATTTTTCAAATGCACAAAATTTTACATAATGACATATTTAGCAACCTTTTTATCAAAGTACTGGATTAGTTATGTATGTATCAAATATTTATGTATTTATCTAATATTCAATTCAAAAAATTTTCAGACCCAAAGAATCTGAAAACAATGAGAAAGAGCAGCAAAATGATGACAATAATAAGGATGATGAGAAGCTGCCACCTGAAGACCCACCTGTTATGACCAGTCATTGGAAGGGGTACATTTTGTTTTTATTTATGACACTTGAGTAGAATGCAGGAATGCAGGAGGAGTAGGACTCATTATGCATCTAAACCGATTATGCATCTAGGCCCACCATGCACTTAATTCTACCCATTATGCATCTAGACAAATTATGCATCTAAGCAGAGTTGTTAAAAGTACTGAACCTTTTTTAAGTGCACGTTTTATCAAGTATTTTTGTTTTACTCGCCCCTGAGTACAGAAAACCTTAAGTATTTCATTTTTACTTTTACACTGCATAAAAGGTGAGTAAAATACATTTTTTTTGAGAAAACATAAAATAGAGTATTTTTCCAGGGAAAATGTAAAAATGGGTATTTTTCTCACAGAAAATGTAAAAGTAGGTATTTTTCTCACATAAATAATGTAAAAATCGGTATTTTCGCAATTTTTACCCTGAAATACATCAAAGATGTGTTTTTCTCTCCTGATGAGTATTTCTTAGTAAAATGTCCTATGTTGGTCACTTTTTGTCTGGCAAAATGACATTTTCTGTCCCCTTAAAATACGTTTTCTGAATTCGCGTACTTTCAAAAAGTATGCGAGTATGTGGGTACTCGTGAGTAATGGTGTAGATGCATAATGGGTAGAATTAGGAGCATGATGGACCTAGATGCATAGGTAATCGGTTTAGATGCATAATGGCACGGGCTCTACAGGAGTCTTTTAACCTACTGAGAGGCAGTTATAATCTAACCGGTTTCTGATATACTTGGCGGACTACAAAGTATGCACCCAAAATTATTTTTGTCCTGGTCGATAACGCGCGAGCTGAACACTTATGTATGCACTTTCACAAAAAAAAATATTTTTTTAAAGGCAGAGTCGCGTACAAACGAGAAATGTTTTTTTCCCGAAATGTTTTTTCTTTTTTTGCTGGAATTATTTTAAATTTATTAATGATACGTCATGATGATGTGTTTCCTTCATAAAAATGCATGGCATGCGGTCCGCCGACTATGCATACTATTGTTAAATGAGATCATTTTTCTGGAAAGGGTGCAGAAGCTATGCCACAAGTTGGAGATGAGGTATTTCATACAAATAACCATAACCCCTACATCTTTCCCCATCCAAAACAGCCCAAATATGGGGTATGATCTACTGATGTCTTTTGCACTTTAATTTCAAACACTTAAAAGTAACATGATGCAAAATACAGTCATTTTGCAATTGCATCAGCCCACCAATGTGAGACACGAACATAAAATGACATCATTGTTTGCATCAGGAATTATTCTAAAAAAGTGCTGCCAAAATTTTCATTTTCACCCACAAAATTTAAGTCCAAAAACATCACATATATCATACAATACTCCCCATTACCATAATGCATTGTTTAACATTTTACAGCAAAAAAAATGTCAGTGTACATTGTCTCAAACATATTTCAAACCTGAACAAGTATGATTCAATTAAGAACACAAACAAGACATTTTTACAGGTTCAATGAAGATGATTTTGAGGAGGCAGCATCAGAACCAAAATCAGACAGTGCCTCAATCAAAACCAGTGACTCAGACTTTTTCAACAGATTTTCACAGCTCCCAAAAGGTGGCCAGGGGGAGAAAAGTTCAGCGTTTGATGAAGCTTTCAAACCAACAAGAAACAAGCCCAGTCACAAAGACAGTGCAGCCATGGCTGTGCTAAATACAGATGCGTTGCTGCTGGAACAGGTGCTTTAGGCCATGTGCCATTACGCATGTAAACCCATCGCGCATGCGACGCTTTTAAATATGTCAGACATGTCGAAAATAAACAATAAAACACACGACCTAGTGATTTTTAAGGTGAAAATCTATAAACTCGGCAGACACGAAACAAATCAGCTTTCCTTCTTTTATGTACGAGTAAGATATGTCTCAAATTCGAATTTGAACGGACGGATTTCGTTCCATTCGCAGTTTATTCAAACCGATTGAACTTTCAAATGTCAAAAATAAATGGATTAATAACGGATATAAAAATACACAGTCGGAAAGCTAGATATCTCGCTCAAACAGTGCTAAAGAATTCCTAAAAAGGACGAATGTGATAGATATCCAGTATGTTAATTTGGCACACGTCGGGTTACCTTTATACGAATGAGATGAAAGACGCAGGATTTACGTTTGCGTTTCTCCTTACGTAAGTGGAATACAATTAAGCGACTGGAAATGATCGCAAATGTGTCAACTAGTGTACGGGCCGCCAGTTGTGATCATTTCCGGTCGATTTACAGCGATAATCAGTGATGCAAACCTGCGTTTTTCGCTCTCATTTGTCTGAAACGCAGAGCAACTTGGACGTGGGCCAAATTCACATATGACCCTATCGTTAGTTTATACCGCACTCGTACAAAAATTCCTTAGACCATTGACTTCCATAATGTCCGCCGAGTTTTAAGAAGTATGAAAATTAGCGATTTTGGGTGAACGTTATGACAATTTGCTCAAAAGCGCTCCAGATAGCCAGGCAATTTGCGTGGGGCGGGGGGTGTTCAGGAGAAGGAGCCAAAACAAATGTCCTCTGGGAAAGAGCTAGGCAGTACGGGGTGGGGTTACCCGCTACCCTTTCCTACCCATGTGGGTAAAATGTGTCTATAATGGCTCTACATGCGCGATGGGTTTACATGCGTAATAGGTCGGACCCGGTGATTTATTGGAAGATTTGAGTTTTTCAAGATTTGAGTTATTGAGCGAGCCGGCCCGAGTTGGCGTCGCTTCTATCCCATTTACATTTGTAAAGATGGGGGTTTACGAATGGATGAAATGTAATGTATGAAGATGTAAAATGAATGAATGGATTAAAATGGCTTATGGCTTAAAATGTATGAAAATTAGCAATTTTCGTACATATTATCCTATATTTGTACAAACCTAAAGGGTAAAAGTTGACAAAAACTCTACAACATGAGTAGAAAGCTAGCTGATTGGTGGGTTCAGGGGAATGCAGCCAAAATTGAGCGGGTTATCCCCCATATCCCCGATTGGAGATCTCAACCCCAAGCCCTACTTTTTGTGAAGGATTGGGAAGCATAAGTTTACTGAAACTTACCGCGTCATTTTTTCCCGCGATTGCTAAAAAATACCCAGCAAAAAACTCCAACAATTTCCACTCACACAGGCCTACGATCCATTCGCCGTAAAAACAGCCGACCAACTTCTACGGGACGCCGAGATCAGGGCCGAACAAGCACGCGCCCAAGCGGAACACACTGATGATGGGAATGAGGACTTTATGATGGGTGACGAAACGGGAAATGACAAAGAGAGAGGCGAAGAGAAAGATGGTCGGTTGGGCGTTTTTATAAACTCGGCCGACATTTTGATAAACAGTGTTCTAAAGGATTTCTTGTACGTGTTGTACGATTTCTTGAAGTTGATAATCAGGGGCCAGTTCCGCAAATTGAGAAGTGAGAAGTGAAATGGCAAAAGAAAAATGAATTTAGAAATAAAATGGCAACCACGGAGTGATTTGAGAAGTAAAATTTCAAAAGTGAAGAGAAATTACTATTTTATTTGTTGTTTACTTCGATTTTGCCAATTCACTTGGCATTTCACGTCGCTTTTGCATTTTACGTTTTACATTTTGCTTCCATTTTACAGCGCATTTCTCAATTTGCGGAACTGACACCAGTTTGAATAACTGAGTACAGAAACGTTGTATCGCTTCATGTCCGCCTAGTTTATATGTTTTTGCACAGCCCAGAAGTTTTTCAATGATTTGATAAATTTCGTTCAGAAAATTCGAATTCAGTTTAAAAAATTCAAACTAGCATAAATGACCGCGACCCCTTTACGTTTCGAGAGTTTTCCTTAGCAAAGTTCTAAGCAATAAAAGCTATAGTATGTATACCTACCTAAATAATAACGATGAAAATAGATAGGGGAATATAAAAATAATGAAAAACAACTCACTCCCTAAAAACTAGGTAATTAAAACATTGAAACAATAAAAAATGTAAAACCAACACACAATCCAACTGCCATATTGTTTCTACTCGCGTATTTCCAAAGGTTTACTCATGAAGACCTGTGGACTTCATGATATTGTAGTTGTGAAGCTTTCTCGGTCGTTTTGGCACTGTTCCAAAATGCGAATTAAGCAGCAAACTGTAGTACCTGTAGTATTGGTGAAATTTTGTCGAAAAGAAGTAAATATTACCGTCCGAGATGACGGACTTTTCGCTATACAATTTTGTTGCACTTGAGTAAATACGATTACTTGTCGAAAATTCGAATTTGAATTCGAATTCGGATTGCATTCGAGTCCATGATTGTTTTTTTCCAGTCGAAACATCTTAATGAGGGAACAATCTATTTAACAAATATATTTATTTGGCTGGGTGCCAACATTTCGTAATGTGTTTTTGTAGCGGCGCGCCTCAACGATGACGTGCACATTTCGTTGGGGTGGTCCATTACATAGAATTATACAGTGAAAATTCCGTCAAGTTAACAAATATTTATAATGATCAACCTACCCAATTTTCACCCAAAACGGCGGCGAAAAGTGTCCAACATTCGCACTTTTTTCAAATTTATAGTAACACTCGTACCAAAATAGTGGAAATTGTCTGAAAACCAGATGAGTGTATGGAAAGATATAAGTTCTGACAATGAATCAGATGAAAACACTCAATGAATAACATTGCTTCACAATTATTTTCCCCATTCTCAACATTGCTACTTTATATTCTGTATATTTATGGTTAAAAATTTTCAATAAATTTTAGACAAATCAGTCAAGGAAGAAAATGATGATGATGATCAAACAGAGTTCCAGTTTGCTGATGATTTTCTTCATATAAAAGTTAGTCTATTTTTGACTCATTTATAGTTTGATATTCTAACAGCAACAAAATTGCTTGTACTTTCTCAGAGTCTCACATAACATGTATTAATCATGTTTGGCATTCTGCCAATTTGAAATGCACAGTTCACATCCCCAATATTAGGTCACTGGAGTAATTATATGTTTCTGTATATGTATATATAAAATTTCTAGGATGACCAGGAACTATTTGATCAAGACACAAGTGAACCTCTTTTGCCATTCCCTGAAAAGTTCACTGCTGAAGGATGGGAGTTGATGCTCAGGTAAAAACACTCAAAAAGTCACATTTATCCTTCTTAAACTTCAACAACAAAATTCAATAATTTTATAGACATCCATTTAAGAAAAAGGTGATCAGTATGACTGAAAGGTTTTGGAAGCCCTGTTTTGTGAGACTCAGGGATAACACCCTATATCTTTACAATACAAAATCTGAGGATAGACCATTCTATGAGCTACCTTTACAAGTGAGTATTTGGTATTCTGGTAATTTGATACTTTTTATGTATATTTTTTATGTGTAACAGTAAATGTGCATCCAATCCAATTGATGTAAAAATGAGAGAGAAAAATTGTTGTAAATAAAGTTTTTATTTATTTATATTTACATCTGTGCAATCCAGAGTTGTGCAAATACTGGTAAGTTTGGAAAACATAAATGTAAACATAAATACGTTTTCCAAATCAAAAGTATAAATACTAAAACGTAAGGTATTTTTAAAATACCAAGGAATACGTAAAAAAAACGTAAACATAAAATTTTTACACACAGTAGGTATTTGCCATTGTGCTTTGGAAAATATCATTATTTTCACATTTAGATGGGTCAATCGCTCCATCCGCACCACTTTATGTTGTAAGTGCCGCCAAATCCAACTACGTTGGTGATTCTGGGTGAGTCCCAGACCCTGTAAAATGCCTTGTAAAATGTCAAATGGCATGCAAAGTGTCTAAGTCAAAATGCCTTGGAAGGTGGCAAAACTTTGCCATTTTGCTGGGCATTTTACATGAGTTATGACATTTGCATAAACTTTTACATTTTCAGGGCATCGTACAGAGTCTGGGATTGGCACCAGAGCTTGCACTCGCCCTGCCAGTTTCAAAACGTGTGCTACTCACAGTTATGTTGCAAGTGGCGTCATTGGAATTCATCACAAAAATTTATAAACACAAGGCTCCACAAACAAAAAGGTTTCTGTGTTCAGCATTTGAACACATTCATGAATATGTACCCAGTATTCCATGTGTAAGTGCAAGCGTGCAGTCACTTTTTTCATACATCGCTTTTTTGTATGTATACATGTGAAGTTTATGCAAAAACATTAGAATATTGTTGGCTGCGGATGGTGCGGCCCATTTGATCATTTGCACGTGTGAACGATCATAAGTTTTTTACGTTTTCGCTAGTACCCGGGTATTTTGGTCAGGAAAACGTAACAAAACGTAATGGTATTTTTGGAAAACGTAAACGTAAACGTAAGTATAAATACCCGAATAACCGGGTATTTCTGGTAAACGTAAATACGTTTTTCCAACTCTGGTGCAATCAAACAAATTTTTACAAACATCACAGGTATGACTTTGACTTAGATTGGACACACCGCTCATATTTGGTGATAAAATGCATATTATCAATTTTCTTCAATTTCAAACTACCAAGTGAAAATAAGTGTCTACCTTTTTTGTTTTACCACTTTTCCACAGGCATCCTATAGCATGTCAGCAGTTGCATTGCAACAGTATGATGTTTTTGGAAAGATACACACTGTAAAACTGCAATATGTACAGTACAAGGAGAGGCTTGGTGTGAGGGCAGGTCAAACACACAAGTTGAAGCAAGGTGAGCATCATGTTTTTCTGCACCAGTTCATGTATCATATGCATTGACTCAGCCTGACAAAAACATCATGATGTTATTTTCTGCAAAAATGGGAGTGTTGTGTGATGCATGGCAAAGATACCTTACTGTGAAGCTTCATTTTTTGATGGACAAAGATTGATTTTGCGGCATCAGTGTGAAAACACTTCAATGTGCATCCAGGGCCAGGTGCATGTTGGAATCACCGATATTCCAAACAAAGTTTGAAAAGCATGCCAAATCATTATTGTGCATGTGAATATGGGCACATAAAATCTCATGAAGCATTGAAGCATGTGTCTTCACAGAACCCTCTTCCACAGTCACACCCATCCATCCCGCTAGCACACACATCCCAAAGACATTTTTTTGCTCTGGCATCAAACCAAATCCCACAAATACCCCCCCCCCCAGGAGAACTAACAAAAGTGGGCCTCCCCCTGGAGCACCAAGCCACAGTGACAGTTCTGCTCAAGTTTGGCTCACTGCAGCTGGGAGACATGATGTCCCTGGTGCACAGTGTGGAAGACTGCCTTTTTGGATGTGCAGCTCACAGGGAAGTGTGCAGGGTTTATAAGCAGGATGAAGTGCAGGTGATTTGGGGGTTGGAGATTAGGTGCAATTTCCAAGCCCTGTAAAGTGTACAATAAAGTATCGAATGTCATGACAAATGTCATACAAATTTGTCATCAGCAATATACTTTTCCTTACTTTGTGATAGTTGCATGCATGAATAATGCATTTGTAGAATATTGAATTGAGCATTTACTTTGGTATAGAACTGTACCATCAAACAACACTCAAACTAAATCATACATAAAGCCACATCAAATGAATCCTAAGATTATTTTCTCAGTATCCAGTATCAATAAAAATTCACATATCAATTAAGCCACCCAGTAATGTAGAATCGCAACTTACAGCTGCATGTAGTGGATGAATACTGGACGCATGTAGACACAAATGGGACTTTGAGTGGACAAAAAGCTAGGGTGCGACTGTTTTGTCTGGCTTTTCTGTCCGGAATGCCAATTCTGGAGATTGGTATAAATGATAAGAGGTGCGTTTTACTATTTTTTTGTTTTTGTTAGCCTTTAGGTAGTTTTATGCTTGAAGGGCGATAAAAATATGGATTTTTCACTATACAATTATGAGTAACGAAACAGCCCAACGAACACGCGTGCCATCATTCCTTATGCGTTCCACTACAAACACATTATGAAATGTTTGGCACTGAGCCAAAAAGATTTTTACGTGCCATGGCGCTATTCCATCACTAGTGTGCCATAGTTGTTCAAACATGTTTACCTACTTTTACTCGAAAAATACGTATACTCGAGTACAGAGTAAATATGTTAGTGTTCCCTCCAAAAAAAGTTAATGTAGGTACTCGCGTTTAATATACTTTTTGAAAGTACTCGAGTATGGAAAACGTATTTTATATAGTCTTTTTTATCGATTTTTAAGGCATCAAATGGAAAAGAGAGAAAATATGCTAAAAATAGGGGAAGATAGCTAACAATGTTTATATAAGCACATTAACAACCAAAATTTCTAAAAATAGGCAAAAAGTGATGAAAATGAGAGATTCTGGGTGAATATTGGTTTGACAATTCTAAAATATACTCACTTTTACGTTTTCCAGGAAAAAGTACGTTTACTCATGTTTACTCATGAGTAAAAGTAAAAAAATTTACTCAACGTTTTCTGTACTCAGGGACAACCCCAGTATCTGAATTTAGCTGAATTTAGACTGTGATCCCGTTTGAATCCTAATCACTTTTTCAAAAACTCAATAATGCATTCTAAAAAAAACAAAAAAACATGCCAAACAAATGCGACACATGCACAGACGCGAAGGGACAGAAGTGGTCCGGCGCAAAGACATCATGCCCATGTACACTGAGAGGTGGATACGCACATCCGAGGAAGTCCAGTTGCACCAGGTGGCAATCCCAAGCCCTGTAAAGTGTAAAGTAAAGTGTCAAATGTAAAGTCAAATGCAAAGTAAACTGTCAAGCAAAACAAAAAAGAAACGATTTTATTACTGAACTTTGCATGACAATTGACACTTTACTTTGCATTTGAATTTACATTTGACACTTTACTTTACACTTTACAGGGCTTGGGACTGCCCCCAGATTGTGGATAAGAAGTTGTTCAATAGAGACAGGATGATAAGGTTGGATAACAAGTTTTGGATACATATTGCGGTCGATAGTTTTTTTGAGGAAGTTTAAGAATGATTGAAGAGTTTGCATTCTTATTTTTGCTCTTGATTGATGCTGTAAAAAATGATTTGCATATGATTTTTGATTGCAAGTGTTATTTATGGATACCGTGTTTGCTTGAGTAATTCAGTAAAATATGATAAACACATTTACGTTTCCTCCGAAAAAGATTAATGGCTGTACTCGCTTTTATGCTGCGATTACAGCTCGGGCGTAAAATTGACAGGCGTAAAATTAATTACAGATGAATGGATTAAGATATGGTGTTGTAATTTCAGTCAAAGAAAGCGCACATGCAGATGTTGCTTGCGTCCATTGCTCATCAGTTTATTTTAATTGTACCAGAAGTTATGAATTTTGTCGCAAATTTTGTTAATTTTACACCCTAATTTTACGCAACTTATAGCGCATAATTGACAAAATTGTGCTAAAATTCATAACCCCCGGTACGATTTAAAAAAAACTCATGAGCTTTGAACACAATAAATGTCTGCATATAAGCTTTCATTGACTGAAATAACAATGTCGTATCTTTATCCATTCATCTATAATTGATTTTATGCCCAAACTCAATTTTACGCCCTGTCAATTTTATGCCCGAGCTGTAATCACAGCATTACGTACACTTGAGGCGAAAATCGAGTAAAATAAGAAAATTAGTGATTTTGAGTGTAAACGTTTTGACATTAAATGAGAAAGTGGCTTATTTACTTGGTCTTATTTTTTTACTCACGTTTACTTATGAGTAAAAATAAAAAATGTTACTTTACGTTTTCTGTACTCAATGGGTGAGTAAAAATACAATTTAAGCATAAGTTTGCCATTTTTCTTTTAAAATCTCTGTCCCACACATTCAGTTTAAAGGGCGTTAAATTCAATTGAAAAATTTCGATTCAGGGATTAATATACCGTATTACCTCGAAATACCCCCATGGGGGTTTATTATTTCGCCAGCAAAATTTGAGGGGGGGTTAATTCGAGGGGGGGGGGTTTATTCGAGGGGGGGTTTTATTATTTCCTCAGAAATTTTCGTAAGGACCGTAGTAAATAGTAGGCATTTTCATACCCAAAACAGGTAAAAAATGTGTCCAAACAGGATATATTTGGACATAAAAACGTAGATAGCTACACAAACTGGTCTATGTGTAGCTGCAATGTAAATTAACAGTAATATACATCATGTACATTGCATACATGACGTATTTATTATGTACGTGACGTAAATCATTCCGAAGGGGGGGGGGGTATTTCGAGGGGGGGTTTATTATTTCCCACGCCCATTTTGAGGGGGGGTTTATTCGAGGGGGGGGGGGTCAATTCAAGGGGGGGGATAATTCGAGGTAATACGGTATATCTTTTTACAGCGCGCAGGTGCGAATAATTTCATTTGATTTATCCTATAAATAGTTTAATATATTTTCCAGATTTATGCCGCCAGATGCAACTTTCTTCGAAGTGATGCGTTTCAGAGTGCGTCCGCCCAGGGCCAGGGAACTACCGTTGATTGTTAGACCTGTGATAAATATTGCTGGATCAAAGGTTGGAATCGTGTATACTTCTTGGAGAGCATAGTATGCACCCGCAAATACTTATGTCTTACACGCCAGCGCACCAACGCCATACTTACCTACCATATTTCCTCGAAATACACCCCCCCCCGCTCCAAATACCCTCCGTCTCGAAATACCCCCCCCCCCCCCCAAATTGAGTGTACAGAGAACGTACATAACAAAACTGCGGTTTGTGATTCGGGCAATGCAACACACACGTTAAAACAATGAATTGTTAAAATACGTTAGAACATTGTTACAAACTTAGACAAAAGTCAATAGACTCTTATATATAGCGGTTATTGTTGCATTTTTCTACGTTTGCGTACGTTACAGACGACAATTTAGTACTGGAATTTCAAAAAGTTCTGGCGAAATAATAAGCCCCCGCCCCCTCGAAATGCCCCCTCCCTCGTTTAACCCCCCCCCCCCCCTCAAAATTCTCACTCTGAAACAATCACCCCCCGGGGGGTATTTCGAGGAAATACGGTATTCACACACTTTCACTTAAAGGTGTTTTAAAATAAAAAGGTTGAACAAGTTCAACATATTTTGTGCCTGAAATAATTTTTTCTTTTTTAGGACAATTTTTGATTTTATAAATGATGACGTCATGATGGAGTGTTGCATTTTGAAAAATGCATAGCACGCAGTCCGCAGAGTAATCATATACATCGTTTGACTTCTATATGACATTATATCGTATGACATCTATTTAGCGATAGCAAAGAATAATTCAAAAATTAGGTAAACATTTTCTAATTTTTATTCTATTTACGTGACAAAAACGATCAACTGAGACAGATTCAAACTGTTTACCCTTGATAACTGATGTCTTTTATAACTAAAAAGAGAAAACGTTATATTTACCCTTACCAAACCATAAGATGTGAAGAAGGACCCCGTCGTATGCGAAAAAAAACTGGGAGACTTCAATGTTGCTTACACTCAAATTTATACAGATATAGTGAATCAGAAAAATGTCACTTTTCCCATCCCGTTAACGATGGCAAAAAAAGATTCGAAAATTCGAAAACATTTTCGAATTTTCGAATTTTTCCGGAATTTTCGAATTTTTATTTCACCCCTAGAAAAAACACTTAAAAATCTATTTATTTTTCAAAAAATTCGAAAATTCAAAAATACGAAAATTTGAAAATACTTTTCGCATTTTTCAGGCAATTCAAGGCACTCTTAAGTTCAACGTACTAAATGCAATGAATATTGATACGCGGTGCTTATGAAAAAGCGAAACAAAACAGAAAAAAGCCCAAAAACGTTGAAATGTAAACTGCCCTGTAAAATGTGAAATGTCATGCAAAGTGTTAAAAGTTATGAAAATGCCCTGGAAAAATAGCAAACATATTTGCCATTTTCCACAGCATTTCCATGACTTTAGACACTTTGCATAACATTTGACATTTCACAGAGCATTTTACAGGTGTCTGGGACTGCACATATTTATAAGTAAAAGAGATGTGATCAAAGATATACTCCATCGACATTACACTTTATAATGAAACCTACCATATCCCATCTGAATAAAAGAACAAACATAAATTTTTTTCATCATATTAATCAAATTGCTTTGATAAATATGATGAAAATTTTTTTGTTTGTTCTTTTATTCAGATGGGTTATGGTAGATTTCATTGTAGGTGTAATGTCGCTGGAGTATAAGAGTGGTTTTGAGTATTGGTTTGAGAAGTACCCATATTTTGTGCAGTTAGCACTGTATGCACTGAGTACGCTCAGTGTGCTATACTCGGGCGAAATTACACCCTACATTTTTCTGGTGGTAACACTCCATCATGACGTCATAACCGCAGTCCGCAGTGAACTTACGGCTGACTGAACTGGTTCGGAGTCAGGATGAAATGGAGTGCAGTTGTGAATCAGTTCACAAGTTTTCAGTTGGCTGTCTGCCAGCCAAAGATATAAATCATATCTATTTGTAGATTAGCACGTCTGCCGAGTATAGCCACTTCCAAAACAGTCAAAATTCTGTGTTTAAAGCTTTAGATTCAATATTTTTCCAAAAAAATTCAAAAATTATTTGAAAAAATTTGAAAAATGGCCAAAAAAATTCGAAAATTGCCAAAAAAGATTCGAAAATTCGAAAATTAAATTCAAAATTCGAAAATTAATTTCAGGAAAAATTCGAAAATTCGAAAATTCATTTGGGAAAAAACACTTAAAAATTTAAATACTTTTTTTTGGAGGGTTTGCCATCGTTACATCCCGTTCACTAGTGTGTCTGATGAGTAACGATGGCAAACCCGCCGGAAAAAAGTATTTTAATTTTTAAGTGTTTTTTTCTAAATTGAATTTTCGAATTTTCGAATTTTTCCCCAAATTAATTTTCGAATTTCGAATTTAATTGTTGAATTTTCGAATTTTCGAATCTTTTTGAGCAATTTTCGAATTTTTTGGGCAGTTTTCGAATTTTTTTGGTTAGTTTTCGAATTTTTTTGAAAAAAGCATTGAATTTAAACCTTTTAACACAGAATTAAGACAGTTTTTACGTTTTTAACCTTATTTTCACAGTAATTTAGCATCACAAATGGTGGAACTTATGTGGACCAGTTTGATTTAACACAGGGAAGAGGAAAACAACTATAAAAAATGCAAAATGCACAAATCTGCAGCAATTACTTCACTGGAGGGGGCGGTTAGCCATGGAGCAAGTGGTTATTACTTGGGACTGCTTGGCGAAAATTGCTCAGATTTGAATATGATATCGTTTCAGGTCAGGGATAACAGGTAAATTGGAAGCGACTATATGCTCTATACTCTATACTCCATACCCAGACCTGAGATTGATCTGAAAGAAGTAAATTTTTCAAACTTTTTGCGCATTGCCAGAAAAATGCAAAATCTGCACCTCAACCACTCAGCCATTAATTTCTCAACTGATTTTTGCCATTTAACTTTAAAAATCATCACACAGCTGTGGAGAGTTCCTTTCAGTTCATTTCTTAGGTCAAATCAGGTGACACCCAAAATATCAAGAAAAAATACATTTTTCAAACACGCTATCCCTAGTCAGCGCGGTCGTATAGAGTCACCTCTGATTTACCTTTTAGCCCTGACCTCAAACCATATCATATTCAAATTTGAGCAATTTTCGCTGAGCGGTTCCCGAGTTATAACCACGTGCTCCGTGGCTACAGCCCGCCCCTCCACAAAAAATGCTACCATACAGTCAATCTGCTACCTTATTTCCGCGAATTACCCCCAGGGGGTTTATTTTCTCAGGGTGGAAATTTTGAGGGGGGGGGGGGGTTTCGTGGGGGGTTATTATGTTGCCAACAAAACACACCACTATATAGACTTATTTAAGTGCATAAATGGTATAAACCCTGTTCTAACATAACACAGTAATTGTTTTTGAAATGTGTTATGCATTTCCCGGATCACAAAGCTCAGCTTTTGTCGTTCACGTTTTCTATACACTTGTGTGGCCTTGAATTCCTTAAAAAAATTCGAAAATAATTTTCGAATTTTTGAATTTTCGAATTTTCAAATTTTTTGAAAAAAAAATTCGATTTTTAAGTGTTTTTTTCCACAGGTGAAATAAAAATTCGAAAATTCCGAAAAAATTCGAAAATGTTTTCGAATTTTCGAATTTTTTTTTGCCATCGTTACTGATGAGTGGTGATTGGATGGAGCACCAATATAACGCAAAATGTAAGCAAAAAGAAACATCACCATCCAATCACCCCCAATGCCTAAACTCCGCCCCCTCAGGTGGACATCCGAATATCAGCCATGGTTACCGGATTCAAGTCGCGCAAAGCCCACCAAGTGCCTGTGGAGAAAATAGAAATTCGGGTACCCGTACCGGAATCGTGGATTTATTTGTTCAGGGAGGAGAGACATTGGGGTGTGGGCAGCGTGCATGCTACACATAGGAGACCGGGTAAAGTTAAGGTGGGTTCTGTTGCGTTAAAGTTGATTTTCAATTTTTGTGACCACTGAAAAGCAGCAGGTGCCACTCCCAGACCATATAAAATGTCCTGTGATATGAGAAATGCCATGCAAACTGTCTTATGTCATGTAAAATGCCCTGTGAAATGTAACGATGGCAAACAGTCGAAAAAAAAGTATTTAAATTTTTAAGTGTTTTTTCTGAAATGAATTTTTGAATTTTCGAATTTTTCTTCAAAATAATTTTCGAATTTCGAATTTAATTTTCGAATTTCGAATTTTCGAATCTTTTTTGGCAATTTTTGAATTTTTTTGGCTAGTTTTCGAATTTTTTCAAATAATTTTTGAATCTTTTTGGAAAAATATTGAATCTGAAGCTTTAAACACAGAATTTGGACTGTCTTCATGTTCTGCTCAGTTGTTATAACCTTATTTTTACCATAAATTAGCATTAAAAATGGTGGAAGGAGTTATGCAGACCAGTGTGCTGCTTCTTCATTTAATTCACACATTGATACATTTAATTCACACATTGATACATTTAATTCACCAACAGAGTGAAGGCAATAAAAACAATGATTAAAAAATTGGCGTCAAATAAAATATCAGCATAAAATACAAAATTGGCATCAAATACTGTATTATTTTTTCAGAGGGGGGGGGGGGGTAAACGAGGGTCGGTATTTCGAGGGGTGTGTATAATTTTGCCAGAAATTTTTCGATATCTCAGTATAAATTGTTGTTTGTAGTCAAGAATCACAGATGTCAAAAAATGCAACAAAAATAGTCTTTTTTAAGACTCTATATACTTATATAAGTACGTAGATGGTACAAACCCTGTTCTACACAACACACTCATTGTTTTTAATGTGTGTTCTGTGTTTCCCAGATCACAAAAACTGCATTACATTCTCTATACACCAAATTGGGGGGGGGGGTATTTCAAGGGGGGTTAATAAATTAATAGTGTAAATTTTGAGGGGGTATTTCGAGGGGGGATATTTCGAGGAAATACAGTATAAAAACGGATATGTCAAAGTCTGCCTCTTCTGCCGTGGATGACATTTCAACGTTTTTTTTTGTTACGTTTCGCTTTTCCATACGCGCCGCGTATCAATTGTCGATTTATTTAGTACGTTGAACATAACGGTGTGTTTTGTTGCCTTGAATTTCCTGAAAAATTCGAAAACTATTTTTGAATTTTCGAATTTTCAAATTTTCGAATTTTTTGAAAAATAAATCGATTTTTAAGTGTTTTTTCTAGGGGTGAAATAAAAATTCGAAAATTCTGAAAAAATTCG
Organism: Sphaerolaimus hirsutus; assembly: GCA_964036195.1. NCBI lineage: Eukaryota > Metazoa > Nematoda > Chromadorea > Monhysterida > Sphaerolaimidae > Sphaerolaimus > Sphaerolaimus hirsutus. The sequence continues at coordinate 1,455,991 of OZ038454.1, read as the reverse complement.
AAAATTCGAAAATGTTTTCGAATTTTCGAATCTTTTTTTGCCATCGTTAGTGAAATGTCATGAAAAATGTCAGGAATCCAGTAAAAATAACAGGCAATAACTTTGCATGGCACTTGACATTTTACACAGCATTTGCCATGACTTTTGTCACTGCATGACATTTGAAATTTTACAGTGGATTTAATATGACTTTTGACTTTGTGACAGTTGACACTTTACAGAGGCTGGTGTGGCCCATGGTATACTCGGCGTACATGATACTCTGCCGTCGCACTGATTTATGTCTCGTGTTGGAAGCGTGCCAATGATTGTTAAGTCATGCGATTTCTGTAAAAAGGTGAAAAAATTCATCGATGTGAACATGTTAATGAATAACATTATAACAACAATCAAATTTGTCATCTTTTTATGAAATTCGCACGCGCTAACCATCATTGGCACACTTCCAGCGGGAACCACGCGTGCAGGGTGTAAAGTAATCGGAGTATAATAATGCCACCAAAATCACATTTTTCAGAATCTGAAAGACAAGCTACTTGGCGCTGTCCAGTCCACAGAACCTTCACTGATTGAAGTGGCAATTGGTGAGTTTAAAAAAAAATTTACACAAAAATGTTTTTATTTAAATTTGAGCTGCCAATAATTTCAGGTGATGCTAAATACGAGCACATTACTCGATCGTTAGTTTGGCGCATTGCCAAATTGCCTGAAAAACACCACGGTGCCTACAAGACACACTTGTTAACGTGAGTTGCATTTCCTTGAAATGACGCACTGGGGGATATTTCGAGGAGGATTTTTATTTCATTAGAAATTTTCATGAAATTCAGAGTAAGGAATATGCCTTAAAGTACTCAAAACCGGTAAATATGGTAAATATAAAAATAGTGCAATGCATTCCATGGCGCATTGTATTTACACTTGGGTTACACCTGCACATTGCACAAAGGAGCCAAAAGAGAACACATTCTTTCAATCTTCCTATGATGGTATCCTTCTAAAATTAATTATGTTAGACATTTGTTCTCTGTAACCAAAATTGTAATGTGTACTGTATGACAGTAGTGCATAATCCTGGATTACTATCACATGTCTGTGACAGTCTTAAATTGCACTTGCCACTGAGGAAAATTCAGTTTAAAATCAAAATTTTGAAGAAAAAACAAAACAACAAATATCTATCCTCATTAAAAAAACAATCAACAACTAATCACCAATCAGTAAATAAAACCTGTGTCACCACATCAGCCAACTTTCACCCCCAGGTGTCACTTCAAGCTATCCTCGTTCGATCTGATGCCGGAGACATTCATGCCGCACACCCAAGTGGAGTACACCATGCCACTGTCAACGGCCAGCCACACAGTGGTCAGATCGGTCAGCATTGAGGATCACGATGATTCGGATTTGGTTGAGAAATATGTCCATTATGTGGCTAGATATAGACAGGAGGTGGGTAGGCATTTAGTTTGCTTTGCTGGTTTTCCAAAGTGAAAAACATACAAATTTTAGGCAGTGGCTAGCATACTAATTTTACAAATTACATCACAAATTCCAATCTTTTCCAGGTTGAAATTGAGTACACCCATGAGTCAGATTTGGATATTGATGCAGTTTGTGACACAAAACAGTTAAATCCTGAAGAGGTACAAACAAAACCACAGAAAGAAACAGTAAAACCAGTAATTGACTTGAATGTTGACAAGGCAGATATCACCGAAGGGTCTGTCATTTTAACTCATTTTGCATTTTCATACTGTAAAGCATTTAAGACATTCCATGCAGATATCGCATAAACTTTTCTGAGGCTGAAATGGGCAAAAAGCCAAAGAAAGTTAAATCAGAAGAAAGCAGCTCCTCATCAGAATCTGAAGATGAAAAGGAGAAGAAACCTTTGCAAATCAAAATTGATTTAGCTGGTTATGGATATCAAGTATAAAATGAAATGATGATTATTTAGTCAATATTTAGTTACACTGCAAAGTCTCATAGTTTTCACAACATTTTTATCCACTGTTTTTGCTCAAATAATTCCCCTGGGGGAGAAAAGGGGAATCAGATCAGACTCATCAGACTTTACTCCGGGGGGATATTCAAGATGAGTAATTTTTTGAGGGGAAAATATTATTTCATCAAATTTAATCAAAAGATTCAAATTTTGTGCAATAAATTTATCATGAGGGGGAATTATTCAAGCAAATGCAGTATATGCAAAGTTCTTTGTTAGTGCTATAGAGCTGTGTCTCCAACCACATACCATACATCATCAAATGAACCCCCCTGGGCCCCCTTCAGGCAGCCCAACCAGTGATAGGTATTTTATTTTGTGCATGTCATATGACCCAGCATTGCCAGGAAAAGTGAATTATTTATTTCATTAAGCTTTTTTCACAATTTCCCATTATTTTCCACAAATTATGCTGTTTTGAACTTTATACTTAAAAATTCTAGGGACTATATAAAAATTCTAGGGACTATATAAAAATTCTGGAAACTGAATCCTGATGTAAAAATTATCAAAATCAAAATTTCCATAAGTTTTTTCAGTCTTCACAATTAGTAGCCCATTTTTGTACATTTTACATCATTTGCTATATTCACTTATGGTGCAATACTAAAATTATTTTGTTTGTGTTTAAATGTATACTGTTACTTATACATAAGGTTTTAAACTGTCTTGTGAAAATGTGAATGTTTTTTATTTATTGTGCACATCCATACCATACAATGATACATAATTATATTCACAGTGTGCTCACACATTATGCATATTGAAATATTTACATCATTTTATTTGTTTATGCCAATGCAAATTTAATGAACTAAACAACAAACACTAATTCACATAACAATTAAATTTAGTTGGAAATTATATAATAACAGTGAAATGAACGTGAAACCTGTAGCATTTGGAACACAACTGGCAAATATGTTGAGGTGAAATCACCTGCTCTTTGCAAGCAATTTTGAAAGAAATCCTTCCCTTTTTTGTCTGACATCTGGTCCCACAATGTCAGATACTTCACTCCCTGTATGAACTTGAATTTCAGGCCTTGTCTGAAATTATGGTGAAATTAGACAAAAAATATTTAAACACCTTCAGGCTCAAGTTTGGCACTGTAAAATTTGCACTCTGAAATCTACCCCAGCTATAAATCTACCCTAGGTCAGAGTTGTTAAAATACTGGTATTTTTGGAAAGTGTAAGTGTAAGTGTAAATACACTTTCCAAATTTTGAGTATGGATACTGTAAGTGTAAGGTATTTTTAAAATACCTAGGAAAGTGTAAAAAAAAGTGTAAGTGTAAAAATTTTTTTAGAAAGAGCTCTCACTGTTGAGCATCAGAAAACACCACTGTTTTCACCTTTAGATCAATTTATTTATCATTTTCATGCATTAGTTCTGCACTACTGCTGTATGAACAGCCGTATGAAAAATTTCAGACTGTAACAAATTTAGTGGTATGAAGGTGCGTAATAATGACACGTTTTCAGTGTTGATATTTTACTGATTAAGCTATGTGATACACAGTGTTCAAATACAAGAATGGACATAAAGCAATAATGTCAGTGCAAAAGCCAGTGTCCAGCAGGTGAAATTGATCTTGTCCTTTTTACAAAGTATGATGGCACTGTAGAATACCATGAGTACTGATCAAAGGTTGGAGCTGGTGCTTGTTTGTACATTTGCCATATTTTCTACATTCAATGCATAACTGCATGTGTGCACTGTGCAGTTATTTTTGTACATGACCCAGTTTTATGCTTCCTCAAATGCTTCAAACAGGGCCATCTGAAAGAAAAAAATACACTTTCTGTATCCGGGTATTTTGCCCAGGAAAGTGTAAAAAAGTGTACGGGTATTTAATGAAAGTGTAAGTGTAAGGGTAAATATAAATACCCATTTACCCGGGTATTTCGGGTAAGTGTAAATACACTTTCGCAACTCTGCCCTAGGTACCCTTTACAATAGTACCAGCTTTCTACTCCACATACCAAAGATATTGCACCAGAAGTAATAGAAAAAATGGGGTGTTGAACATGATTGGAAGAGTGTTTATATATGTACATAAATATTTACATACAAATATGTGTACTTTTCAGTTTCACAATTTGGAAAATGAACAAATGTACACAGACCACAACATTCCTTTGTTCCCTTGTCACAACAACATGTGAAACCACAACATTCCTTCCAAATCTTACAAATTTGGTTCTCTATATCTAGTTAAGTGCTTGGATGAATCACTTTACAGATTGAACTTTTTCAGGGCGCATGCCTATTCCGCATTTTGGCCTATTCCGCATTTTGGCTCATTCCGCACATTGAGCTACCCATCCCGCATTTTGGCCTATCCCGCATCTTGCCGGTGTAATGTGCGAGATAGGCAGTGTGTGTGATGGGTTTGTGTGCGGGATAGGCCAAAATGCGGAATAGTGCACCATCCTTTTGGAATGGAACTCCCCATGTGCGCCGCACGTGCAAAATCACACACAACGCAAATCACACGTGGCTGTTTGAAACATGTTCAAACATGTTTGAAAATTTTGACAAAATAATAATCTCCCCCCCCCTTGCATAGATCCCCCCTCGAATAGCTCCCCCCTCAAAAATGCCTGACGAAAAAATAATCCCCCAGGGGGATTATTCAAGCAAATACGGCTTCAAGCAAATAAGCAAATACCTGAGCAATTAAGTGATTATTGTGTGGGCAGTAAACGGCTGATAATATTTAAATTGATCAGCGCCAACCGCGAACTGCCCAAACAATAATCACTTAATTGCGCAACACGCAATTAAGTATGGGGGGGCAACTGTGGGGGGGGGCAATTGACATGCGCCGCGTGTGATTTGCGTTGCGTGTGAGTTGCGCGTGTGGCGCACATGGGGATTTCCAAAAGGACGGTGCACTATTCCGCATTTTGGCTTATCCCGCACACAAACCCATCACGCACACTGCCTATCTCGCACATTACACCGGCAAGATGCGGGATAGGCCAAAATGCGGGATGGGTAGCTAAATGTGCGGGATGGGCCCAAATGCGGAATAGGCCAAAATGCGGAATAGTGCACCGTCCTTTTTCAGGTACTCATGAAAAGCAAAGATACCTACCACAAGAATTATGTCAATAAAAACCCAACAAACCTCCCCCTGTCTTGTCTCTTTACCTGATTCTGTTTCTGACCCTTCAGAAAACTGCACTGGCTCTGGCAGTGGATTTCTATCGTCTATCCCATTTTGACAATTTTGTTTTACTTTATTCAATGATGATTTACTTTCACCACTTTCATCCGACATAATTTCTTTTGCAGAAGAATCAGTTTCTTCGGGAACAGATGACTGGATGTCAATGTCTGAGTATTAAATGTGAAAATTGTGAAAAAAATTTGTGTGGCCCTACACACTAATTGAAAATGGCACCAAATGTCAACTTGTTCTGATCCAAATTTGAAGCTTGCTGACAAGCTGACAAATGACATTCAAACGCAAAAGTGACGAATCATGTTGCAAATGAAGCTGTGGGGCTGAAGAAAATATCGTGGTAATGCGCAATGTACAAGGTTGGCATGGTATATGTGCATACAATAATGTGAAGTGTTACTTGTGGCAAGCTTTGAATTGGGAATTGGGATGGGCACCAGTTGACGTTTGGTGTCATTGTCAAGTAAACACCTTCCCGATCAAGTCCGGCCCCCAATTTTTTATTTTACTTCTGATGTCCTATCTACAGTTCTAGGATGCGCCAGAAGCTGAAACTTGGCGCAACCCCCCTCTACTTCGCATGAATTGAAGGGGTCGCAGCGACCCCCTACTGGGTGGGTCGCCGAGTGCAATCAAAATTTGCAGCTTTTTTAGTGTCCCACACAGGTCCGGCCCCAACTGATTTCTTACACTGCGGGTGCCGTACCTCCAGCTGTGGGAGGGCTATCAATCTAAAATTTTGGGGATGTGTTGCCAACACGCCTCTTCTATTATACACTGGCCAGGCGGTTTTTGGCAACTCACCACAGTGTGGGGTGCAACGTTTACAATCTATTAAAATGTTACTGTCCCACACAAGTCCAGCATCCAATTGAATTTAAAAAATGGACACTTTTGTGTTGTTTTAACACTAATGTGGTTGACAATGTGAAATAAGCATGAAATATCCACTAAAAATATCTTATCCGACCTAAAACTGCCCACCACATGAACCCATCCCCCAAGTGGGTGACAAAAAATCACTTTTTACAACTTTTTTTATTAGACACTTGAAATGCTGGTTTACAATAATTTATAGGGGAGGGTTAAAGGTTTCAAATTGTGTAAAAAACCTTACCTCAAAAATGCCTTCATAAGAAAATTTGCTGGGGGTAAATTTAAAATTGTAAATTTTGCCTATTTTTGTTCCTGCAATGATGTCATTTTTACAATTTGGAATTCACCCCCAGCAAATTTTCTTATGAAGGCATTTTTGAGGTAAGATTTTTTACACAACTTAATACCTTTAACCCTCCCCTATAAATTATTGTAAACCAGCCGTTCAAGTGTCTAATAAAAAAGTTGTAAAAAGTGATTTTTTGTCCGCCACCTGGTGGGAGGGGTTCATGTGGTGGGCTGTTTTGGGTGCGATAAGATGGTTTTAGAGGATATTTCATATTTATGTCACATTATCAAACACTTAAGTGTTAAAACAACACAAAAGTGTTCATTTTTTTAAATGCAATTAGGTGCTGGACTTGTGTGGGACCGTAATGTTTTAACAAACTTTTAGCGCTGCGCCCCACACTGTGGTGAGTTGCCAAAAACCGCCTGGCCAGTGTATAGTAGGGGAGGGGTGTTGGCGACACATCCCCAAAAATTTTAGAATTATACCCCTCCCACAGCTGGAGATACGGCACCCGAAGTGTAAGATATCAAGTGGGGGCCGGACCTGTATGGAACAGTGAAAACGCCGTAAATTTTTTTCACATATACAGCGCCCCCCACTATAGTGAATCGCTGCTGCCCCATTTATTCATGAGGGGTAGTGGGGGGTTGCGCCTATATACCACCCAAGTTTTAGTTTTCCACCCCTACCACAACCGGAGATATGGCCTGCGAAGAGAAAAAAAAATAGGCGGCCGGACTTGATCGGGAAGGTGTTTAGTATGTGTAGGGCCTATGGGTGTAGTAATCTAAAATTCTTATTTTATCAACCAGCAGATCCAGATTCAGTTGCACTGCTGATATCAGGGATTTCGTCACTGGTTTCAGGACCATTCTGACCATTTATGGGGCCATTTTCACCCATTTGAACCGGCAGTCCAGCTGGCATATTACCACTTGAGTTATTATCTGATAAACTGCCATCACTTTTGATTGAACTTTTGTCTGTCTGCGATAGAGATCTAAAATAATTTTGGAAAAGGATACTAATAAAAAGGCAACAATGGGTAAGATGCAGAGTTGCGAAAGTGTATTTACACTTACCCGAAATACCCAGGTAAATGGGTATTTATATTTACACTTACACTTACACTTTCATAAAATACCCATACACTTTTTTACACTTTCCTGAGCGAAATACCCCGGTACAGAAAGTGTATTATTTTCTTTCAGATGGCCCTGTTTTATGCTTTTGAGAATGCATAAAATAGGGTCATCTACAAAAAATAACTCCACTTAAACTGTTAAAGAACTGTTCATCATACTTTTGTAAAAAGGACACGATCAATTGAAATTCACCAGCTGGACACAAAGTCAACTGGCTTTTGCATTGACATTTGCTGCATGTCCATTCTTGCATTTAAACAGTGTGTATCTCATTGCTCAATCAGTAAAATATCAACAGTGGTGTATTCTAATGCTCAACAGTGAGAGCTAGTTCTAAAAAAAAATTTTACACTTACACTTTTTTTACACTTTCCTAGGTATTTTTAAAATACCTTACACTTTTGGTATCCATACTCAAAATTTGGAAAGTGTATTTACACTTACACTTACACTTTCCAAAAATACCGGTATTTTAACAACTCTGGTAAGATGTTCAAAAAACACTTTCTGTATTGTGAATTTTTCAAAAATGAATATCTGTATTTTGAGTTTGTTTCATGATAAAATTTTAATGTTTTATTTCTGTCTTTTTTGTAAAAACTTGAATTTTTTGATAAAAACACAAGTTTTTGGACAAACAAGTTTTTTTCAAACTAGTGTTTTTGTTGTTAAAAATCAAAGTTTTTGTCAAAAGGTGCATTTTGTTTTTGTGTTGTTTTTACAAAAAGTGCATTTTACAGCATTGTGATGTGGGAACAGTGGTTTTTTTTATCAAATAAACACCTTCCCGGTCACGTCCGGCACCCATTTTTTGATTTTACTTCTCACATCCTATCCCCAGTTCTAGGGCACCCCAGAGGCTGAAACTTGGGGGAGATATTGGCGCAACCCCCCTCTACTTCGCACGAATTTGGCGGGTCGCGGCGACCCCCCAATTCATGCGAAGTAGAGGGGGGTTCGCCAATATCTCCCCCAAGTTTCAGCCTCTGGGGCGCCCTAAAACTGGGGATAGGATCTAAGACGTAAAATCAAAAAATGGGTGCCGGACGTGACCGGGAAGGTGTTTATGTATGGGTTTTGAACACCCCACATAGCATCTGTTTTAGAGGTTTTTTGGTGTTTAGACCCCACATAGCATCTGCATATTCACTCATGTGTTGAAAAAGTCCACAAAAATATCCAAAAATGAATGAATTTTAAAACTCAAATGTGTTATAAACTGATTTAACAGATTCTGAAATTTTGAAAATGCAACTTTCAACCACCTGTGAAGATGCCTGCAATATGTCCACATTTTCTTGTACTTTTTCCTCATCCATTCCATGGGTTAAACTCAAGCTATCTATCAGTTTTCTGCACTGAGAAACATCCAGGGTATCATTAAGCAATGCATCAATATCTTCAGAGGTGATGTGTTGATAAATATTGTTCCAATTACTGCCATTTTTTGTCTGCCCCTCAATTTCGACAGCGGAATTTTCAAGTGATGGAGTCTGTGAGACAATAGTTGGGTAGATATTTACATTGATGCAGTAATGGAAGACTTCAGTTGTCTTATGGAACTCAAGGCCATGCTGGAATTCATGAGAAATTAACAATTTTAATCAATAAAAAAACAGTCATTATTAAAAAGGGAATCATTCATCATTATGATCATAGGACCGAGGATGGTATCATTATCTGTTTCCTCTCATGAGTCAGTCAGAAAGAAATAACATTTAAAATGACCGAAAAATTTATCAAATGCCAAATTTGTGAAATGCTATAAGTTTAGTCAAAATTTCATTTCACATGACATTTCACAAATTTTACCTGACATCAACAAAACTGCCTAAAAACCTGTGAAAGTCCACTGGTTTGCTTTGCAACAGCATGCTGTCTGCACGTAGCAACAGATGTAGGTCTTGTCATTATTTCAACTGAACTAAAGTTGTCCAAAGCTTTCTCCTTTGCAGACTTAGTACTGCTTGTTTTGGTTGAGTGCCGAGATAGAGATGTCCTATTCTGTGACAAGTGCGCTAGACATCTTGATGTTTCATGCTCTTGCAGTCCAAGAGATGTCAGTAGCTTTGTGAGATCACTGTGTAATGTCTGTAGGGATATCATTATGCTTTTAATAGTGGAAAGTGTAGGATACAGGTGAGGGTAGAGTTGTTAAAAATACAGAACTTTCCAAAATGTACTGCATTCCTTCAAAATGAATACTTGAATTCGGTCTAGGGATATGTAGTTTATGTCAAAAAATGAAAACTTTTATTCTGCATTTACTCAATGCACCCATGTGCATGTACTACCTCAATAAAAAAAGTTATGATAATACAATTAATCCAGAAAAATAACAATATTTTTTTCAATTGCTTTCCCAGGACAATGTGTAGGGATTTTTCTGTGAAGTGAAACTGAAATATTTACCCTGTCTTAAAAATAATTCTTGGATGTGCTGCATAAAAGTAAATATGTATGTGTTATTTCAAGTGAAAGTAGTTTCCAAAAACAGTGGTAAAGGCAAAGGGTCACATCTCTAAATTACACAATATTTATTTACCTTGTTGATTTCTGCATCTTTGTGCCTTTTCAGCACAGTCTTGACAATGTTTGTAATTGATCTGAAAACATATTTTTTCCAAAAAGGTGTTTGGAAAACTAAACTTTAACATGTGAAGTTGCAATTTGAACATACTCATTATCATAACTGCCACAGTCCACAATTGCACCAGTTATTTCATTTGCCAGTGATTGATATGACACTGATCTGAAGAGGTGCTACCCTAATAAATTAGCTGTAAAAATATGTGAAGTTAGAGAAAAGAAGAATGATGGAAACTCTGCATGGTGATCTGTAAAAGATATTCTCACATCAAACTGTGCACACTGCCACACATATTCATGTTGAGATTCTCAGTTACCATTGGCATGTAATCAAATTAAACAGTTGATGACACAAAATACAATGCAAGGCAGTTGATGTACCATATTTGCTTGAAAATAACATTCTAAATAAGCAAAGTTTGTTCAATTTT
>OZ038454.1:1308792-1445255 GCA_964036195.1 Sphaerolaimus hirsutus | reverse complement strand
CCCTGTTTGTCAAGATTGTGGATCGTGTTTGTAAAGGGCATTTGTACTAAAAATAGTGACTGCATTGTGTGCAAATACACACACGAATTGGGCACAATGAGGCCTGTGATTGTGCGTCCTATCTTTTACATTAGGCATACCTAGCACGCAATTCTTTCACAATTGTATATGTTTTGATATGTCCGTCGACTATATTTACATATTGACATATTTACGACCCACCGTGCACCGTTTTTCTACTGTATTTAAGATGTATCGCACTTCGCTGTTCAGTAAGATGTTGAATTTCATTGTCGCCTCGCAACCGCATCGGTTCATCTACCGTATTTCCTCGAAATACCCCCCCCACTCGAAATACCCCCCCCTCGAAATACCCCCCCCCCCCCTCGAAATACCCCCCTCGAAATACCCCCCTCAAAATGGACACTATGAACTTATAACCCCCCCCCCCCTCGAAATACCCCCCCCCCCTAAATTTAGTGTATAGAGAACGTAAATGACAAAGGCTGCGGTTTGTCATCCGGGCAATGCAGAACACACATTAAAAACGATGACTCTGTGTTTGTACGTCTACACACTTATACAGGTCTTTAGAGGCTGCTAAATGGCGATTTTTGTTACATTTTCGACGTCTGCGTACGTTTCAGACAACAATTTAGTACTGGGATTTAAAAAAATTTCTGGCGAAATAATAAACCCCCCCCCTCGAAATACCCCCCTCGTTTAACCCCCCCTCAAAATTCTCACTCTGAAAAAATAAACCCCCCGAGGGTATTTCGAGGAAATACAGTAAATTAGTTTTTATGTTTGCATGTGCGCGGCCGTTTTTGTCAAAAATACGCAAAAACAGGTTTTGACCTGCGCGGCCTCTCGGCACAACAAAATTCCTTCGTAGGTTATTTCAAGGTCTTACGGGAAATTATACAGTTTAGTTCCTGTATTTATCAGAAATAGTTAGACTATTTTACCTATACTTATTAGTTAATAGTGTGAAATCGACATGTGGGTAAAATGTGTATATTTACATTAAAAAAAATGTGTTTTAGTAATGAAAATGACTATTGTGTGGGAAAATCACGCTTCCAAATGTAGTAGTTTATTGAACTTTAATATCACTTCCGTATTTTCTCGAAATAACCCCCCCCCCGGCACGAAATTCCCCCCCCTCGAAATACCCCCCTCAAAATGGGCTCTATGAATTTATAACCCCCCTCGAAATACCCCCCCCCCTCGTTTGACTCCCCCCTCTCGAGACCACTATGAAACAATCACCCCCCCTCGCCCCCCCCCCAGATTGAGTGTAAAGAGAACGTACAGGACAAATACTGCAGTATGTGTTCTGCGTAGTGCAGAACACACGTTAAAACAGTGTCGGAATTACGTTAGGACAATGTTTATACCATCTACGTACTAATATTAGTCTACAGGAGTCTATCCATGTTAGTTATTGATGCATTTTGTACCCCAGCGCACATCACAAACAACGATTTTGTACTAGGATTTGAAAAAAAAATTGCGAAATAATAACCCCACCCCTCGAAATACCCCCCCCCCCTCGTTTAACCCCCCCCCCCCCCTCCTCTCGGGAGCGCTATGAAACAATCACCCCTGGGGGGTGTTTCGAGGAAATACGGTATACAGAACGTACATGACAAAAAGTGCGGTTTGTGATCGAGGCAGTGCAGAACTAGTGATGTAAAAGCGCCATGGCGCTTGGCGCTATATTCCTGTGGCGCCATTGGCGGTTGGCGCCAAAGTTCTGGCGCTTTTCGCATCACTATGCAGAACACACTTAAAAACTATGACTGTGTTCCGTGACTGTGAGAACAGTGTTTTTACCGTCTACATAGATCTACAAGTCTATAGAAGAGTCATAAACGTTTCAAACGACAATTTTGTACTGGGATTTCCAAACATTTCTAGCGAAATAATGACCCCCCCCCCTCGAAATACCCCCCTCGTTTTACCCCCGCCCCCCTCAAAATTTCCACTGTGAAAAAATAAACCCCCCCGGGGTGTAATTCGCCACTGCCGCCGGGGGCCGGTCCTAGACCGTGTAAACAACCCTGTAAAATGTCAAATGTCATGCAAAGTGTCAAAAGTCATGGAAAATACCCTGCAAAATAGCAACCGAGTTGTCATTTTGCAAGAGGACATTTTCCATGACTTTTGACACTTTGCATGACATAACATTTGACATTTTAGAGGGCATTTTACACGGTATGGGACTGCCCCGCGGGGCTAGTTCTGGATGTGGCAAAGAACTTCACTATTCACTTTACTTTTTACCCTTCCATTCTCTTTTAACTTTCCATTAATCATTTTACTTTTTCGTAAACTTTCCTCTTAAATTTGGCTTTACTCTTCACTTTTCAATTTACTGTTCGGAAACAGGGCGCCAGGCGCCAAAGCGCCAGAATGGATATTCTGGTGTGTACATGATCATTCCTTTTTTCACTGCAGTGCACACATTTCACTCCAAGGACGTATCCGGGGGGAGCCCCCCCCCCCCTTCCCGGGGTGATACCTAAAAAGTGCCAGAAAATGCAACTTTTCCGATATATTTTTCGATGCTTCTTAAAAATTTTGCGCGCAAGCGCGCAATTTCGTTCCCATGCATTGTCTTTACAGCGGATCGGCCCCCGTAAACCAATTTCCTTGGAAATGAACTGATTTTTGCAAATTTCGCTTTATATGTATGCATACTTACATACATATAAAGCGGTTCCTGGCGCTGGCGCCAACGCCAATAGCGCCATGGCGTGGCGCTTTTCTATGGCGCTAGCGCCAAAACGTCTTTCCGTCCCTATATAGGGAAAAATGTTAGGGGGGGGGCTGAGCCCCCCCCATTCGCCGGCCCCCGTAAACAAGCAGCCCCCCCCGCTCAAAAATCCTGGATACGTCCCTGTTTCACTCATTCATTCACTTTTTCAGGGTCTATCAACAAAAACAAGACAAAAAACTCGGGGGACTTTATGCCATACATTTTCTCCTGAGGAAACACTCCAGCGATGCGATACGTCATCAATTTGTTGTAAATATAACTCATTCCGGTGTAAATTCAGAAAAGATAATCGTTGAAATATTCGATCGATTGATTCGATACTGTCAGAGCGAAAGGTTACTTTTCGTTCCTGATTATAAAGCCGGAATTAGAGCTCAGCGTCGATTAGACGTGAAATGATGACGTGAAATGTCGTCGTGAAATTAATTACACGAGTGTGGATCATGCTGTTGCAAGCAGCAGTCTGACGTGAAATGTCAAGTTGTTCCCTGACACTGTGACGTGAAATGATGATGACGTGAAATGATAAAACTTGAATTTTCCAATTCGCTCTAGTTGTGGCTGATAACACTCAGTATTGGGCACGATTAAGGTATTGATTCATAAATTATTATAGAAAATTGTAGACCCGTAGCATGATCCACACTCGTGTAATTAATTTCACGACGTCATTTCACGTCATCATTTCACGTCGAATCAACGCTGAGCTCTAATTCCCGCTTTAAAGGCAAAATTGTATACGTTTCGGCGCTTAGCCAGTTATAAGTTCCGCCCAGAGTTGCGAAAGTGTATTTACACTTACCCAAAATACCCGGGTAAATGGGTATTTATATTTACACTTACACTTACACTTTCATAAAATACCCGTACACTTTTTTTACACTTTCCTGGGCAAAATACCCGGGTACAGAAAGTGTATTTTTTTCCTTTCAGATGGCCCTGTTTTATGCTTTTGAGAAAGCATAAAACAGGTTAATGTACAAATAATAACTGCACAGTGCACATATGCAGTTATGCATTGAATGTAGAAAATATGGCAAATGTGCAAACTAGCACTATCTCTGACCTTTGAACAGTACTCATGGTTTTCTACAGTTTCATCATACTTTTGTAAAAAGGACAAGATCAATTGAAATTCACCAGCCAGACACAAAGTCGACTGGCTTTTGCATTGATATTTGCTGCATGTACATTCTTGCTTTTAAACAGTGTGTATCACATTGTTTTATCAGTAAAATATCAACACTAAAAAAGTGTCATTATTAGGCAACTTCATACCACTAAATTTGTTACAGTCTGAAATGTTTCATAATTAGCAGTAAAATGTGAAATAATGAATGAAAATGATAGATAAATTGATCCAAATGTGAAAACAGTGGTGTTTTCTAATGCTCAACAGTGAGAGATCTTTCTATAAAAAAAATTTACTCTTACACTTTTTTTTACACTTTCCTGGGTATTTTAAAAATACCTTACACTTTTGGTATCCATACTTAAAATTTGGAAAGTGTATTTACACTTACACTTACACTTTCCAAAAATACCAGTATTTTAACAACTCTGGTTCCGCCGAGGATAAAAATGTCGTGTTTCCGGAAGCCAGAAATAGTGCTATCCTCGGCTTGGCGCCTGGCGCCATGCTTTTAAAGGGCGCCAAAATGGCGCCAGCAGGTTTTTGAGGTTAGTGCTGCATAAATGGAAAAAATAACATACCGAAAATTTTCTATTCGGCGACAGTTTTCCAATAATACGACATCTCCAATAGTGCGACAGGTTTGGGCACGTTGTGTGAGAATAACGCGACTAGTGATGTAAAAGCGCCATGGCACTGGCGCCAGGCGCTAGTGATGTAAAGGCACTCAGGCACCGGTGCCCCGGTGCTGGGCACCGAAGGGCACCAGCACCGGTGCTGGTGCGGTGCCATTGCAATCTTCAGAGGTGCCATGCCGGTGCCGGTGCCATTTTTTCCAGAATAGCACCGGTGCCGGTGCGGTGCGGTGCCGGTGCGGTGCGGTGCCATTTTTTTGCCCGTGCCAAAGGTGCTAGCACCAGGGCCAAAGTAAAAGGCACCGGAAAAGGCACCGGACAAGTCTTCATGTGCTGTGCAATTTTGTCCATAGTATGTGCTTATTCATATTTCAAAAAAAAATCAGCGATATATTTACCCAACCGTTTTTTGCCTATTTTGTAAACATCCCATCAAAAAAATATACCTGCTGTGAAATCCATTATACCCTATACGTGATCTGATGAGCAAATCTAAAATTTTGTTGAATTTTAAATCATTTTTATATTTCTCTTACTTTTTTGCTCTAAATTTGTGCTCAACATTGACCCGCGGCACGCGGCACGCGGCCTTGCTTTACATTGACCTTACATTGACCCGTTGCCCGCGACCCGCTTGCATCAGATCAAAAATGTTTATTGACGCGTGGCATGCCACAATTATGCACGCGTCTGTTAGGCTTATTGGCATCGATTATCGATTGCGTGGGTAAACGAAGAACAATGCATGCGACTTCAAAACTTAATTTCTTGGCCATTTCTCAGCCGATTTTCACCAATGAACACTTAAAATGATCAGAATCACATGGAGATTGCATTTTTGTTTTCAGATTATTAAGAATTTGGTAAACTCATGGTAATCATGACAGACAAATTACCAATATACTACAGACAAAACGCCAATGCAACACAGACAAAACACCAATGGATCACAGACAAAACATCAATGCAACACAGACAAAACGCGAATGCAACACAGACAAAACACCAATGCAACACAGCAAAATGCCAAAGCATTTTGTCTGTGATCCATTGTGGTTTTGTCTGTGTTGCATTCACGTTTTGTCTGTGTTGCATTCGCGTTTTGAAATTGAGTTTTGAAGTTGCATGCATTCACCCAAGCGATCAATAATCAAGAATAAGTCCAGTTATGGGACTTTCACCATATTGGATTTTCGCGGCGCAATGTGTCAATGGCGTGTGCAGAAAAATAGGACCGCTGCTTGAATGATGTAATACGCATGCAGACTGCAGACGTATACTTAAAAAATATCCCAACTTCACCACAATTTTCGTATTTATTTTTACTATTATTTTTTATTATTATTTTATTATTTAGTAATGGGATTCAGGGCCCTACCCTTTGCAGGGTTATGCCCTCCCCTGTTCGTAATCATTCACAACTCACAACCTTGCTGAGCCAATATCAGCCATGCTGCGAGCCACCTCGATGTCGACCTCAAGTGGATCAATTCACTGGCTTATCTGTCATGCAAATGGCTCGTGCCAAAGTTCAAAATCTTATCCAGCTCCCGTCTGTGGTTATGACATACATCTTTACCCAAAGGATTTGTAGCCCAGTTACACGGCACCAAACATTTTGTATCGATAACCGCCTCTCTTAGATGGCTAGAGCCTCTACAGACATATAATATATGGTGAAGATTTGCTATAACCTTTACATACATGTTTGAGCAATATGTACATATTTTATGTCCCCCTTTGCCATGGGTCCTAAGTGCATTTAGACGAGCTGCAAACCAGTTCAGCTCATTGTAGTGTACACCCCTAATTTCAAGGGGAGTTTCCTCCAGGTTTCTATATGTGAGTGCTGTCTGATGTCTTATTGTCTCAATGGTTATCTTTCTCCGATACATGTATGTCCGCAATTTTCGGTCATTTTTGTTCAACATGTGGGGGTCAATGTGGAAGTCTAGCTAATTTTTTCATCGTTTGTAGATATATTCTATCCATCTCTAAGAGTGTCTGTTTACTCATCCCTGTGATTTCTATTCCAAACATGCTTGCTGGTTCTACATACGTTTTCCATGTTATTTTTCCATTATATACAGGACTTATCGTATCCCTAGCAGCAGATATCGCCAGTCCAGATAGCTGCCTCATTTTAGAGATTCTGTTAGATTTATGCTCAGAGAACGGATCCCTTTTCTTGTTAATTTGGATGTCTAAATATTGAATACTAGTAGTTTCCTTCAGAGAAGTTTGTGTAGGCTTTTTTGGATCACCTATACTTAGAGGCCAGGTGCGTTTCCTCCATTTGGATATCCCCCAGTGTAAAACTTCGCTTTTTAGTGGGTTGATAGCTACACTCCAATTCCAAGCCCATTTGCTGAATACATCCATCAGCTGTTCAAGCTCTCTATCCGTACCTGATAATAAAACAATGTCATCTGCAAAGAATAGAGCCGGTATTTTTGGTTCATCCCAGCCACATTTTGCACCACATCCAGTGGCTAATAGGGCATGTGCCAAATCATGCATGTATATTGCATATAATGTAGGGCTTAACGCACACCCCTGTGCAACTCCCAGGTTGTAGTCCAACATGTCACTCTGATGACCACCATATGTCATTATGGCCTTTGTCTGAGAGTAGACAGCCAATATTGCATTGACAAGAATATCTGGTATGCCCATTTTCCTCATTTTTAACCATAATTTGTCTCTATCAACCCTGTCAAATGCTTTGACGGCATCCACAAAGCATGTGACAAATTCATTCCCATTTGCCACTGCATAGTTATAGCATGTTTTCAGAATGTGAACGTTGTCTAGTGTACGCCTTCCCGGCCTGAAACCCCCTTGCATTTCAGTGAGGGCATTTGTGTCTTCTAGCCATCGTATAAGTCTCTTATTTAGAAGTGACATATACACCTTTTTCACATTACATGAGAGACCTAATGTTCTGTAATTTTTCAGGTTTCCCTTATCCCCCTTTTTGTGCAGCAAAATCATTTTACATAGTGCAGCATCCTTAGGGATTCCTTCGCCATCTAGCCAATTATTGAATATCAGCAGGAGTTGTTTCAGCTGGTTATCATCAAGCAGTTTCAACTGTTCATGGTATATGGAGGTAATCCCCCCCGATTTGTTGTTTTTAAGCCCAAGTATGGCTACTTCTAGTTCTGCCATGCTTATAGGCATAACTAGTTTCTTCTCCTGACGATATTTCGTCTGCAGAATATTTATATTGCAGGTTTCTATTTTTGTTATGGATTCACCAGGGTTCTCTTCCATAACAATAGCCCACGCTTTTTCCAGCTCTGATTTCATTTCCTCTTTAGATGAAACTGCTTTGCCGCCATCATTATGTATCGTATGTATGATGTCTTTACCATCATCTCGGATAAGATTCACTTTACGATATACCTCATTAATGTGGGATGAGCCACCCTCAGTCATAATTTTCTGTATTTTTCTCTCTTTGTTCTGTCTGTCCAGCAATCTTTTCAGCGTGGACAGTTTACGGCGTTCTCTGTGAAGTTCCTCTGTTAAATGTTTTTGGTAACATCCTGATTTGTCACAACCCTCAATCCATTTATTTCTTTTAATTTTTCTTCTGATTTTAGCAATTACCTTCCCTTGTTTCTGAATTGAACCGGGAACCAGTAGTTTCTGATGTGGTGTGACTTTCACTTTGCCAGCTTTTTTCATCTCATCAACCAACTCATGATATGAAGTGAGTGGTTTATGTGCCAGGCATTGTCTGAAATCCATTTCTTGTTTTTTCTGTTTTGGGACGTTCATATTTATATCCCTCATTATTGATTCTGTTTCCATAACCAAGGGTCAGTATCATAGCATTGTGATCTGACTGAATGGTACTGAATTCTCCTATTTCATCAATGAAACCTCCTGTCATCAAATCCCATGAGTTTGATAGACAAGTCAATTACTGAGTGTGCATTACGTCTCTGAAATGTCCACTCTCCACACATGTATTTGTTAAGTAGGCATAAGTTAGTTTGTTGTAAAAATTCTCTCACAAGTCTACCGTTTTCATTAATTTCAGTTCAGGCAAATTATGAGTCAGCCCTACCGAGTCATTGCCAATATGCCCATTGAAGTCTCCGACTATAAGTGTATCCTCATCTGATTTATCATTACTTGTGAGATTGTCCCTCAAATACTGTAGTATGTTTTCATTCATTTCCAAACTATCAAACACCCAATAACCGTATTAAATAGTTGAGTTAAATCAGAGAAAATTTTAGAACCGTTGCAGGTATTTTTCGGAATTTGTGATTTTGTCACAAAATTTTGTGATTTTGTAAAAAATATGGAAATGTTCAGGCCAAGCATCAATATAGCATTCATGAGCGAAAAATGTGACCACCAAAAGGTGCACCATTGTTTTCCAGTAAATAAAGATGAGCGAGATATATATCGAGCAAAGTGTGAGTAAATATCTAAATGCGAAGTATGCAAACATTTTGACGCATGTACAGGGGAGGTATTGGATGCTTGAATATTATCATAAACTGGTTTTCTTAAATTTATATCAAGTGTCTGTTTGTCTCCCGTGTTTAAGCCAGAATGTTTACACAGTGATATGCACGGCCAAATTTTCAAAATATCACATGCGCAGCATAAACTTCCCGTCACATGACACCACTTTGCCTGAAAAGGTGAGATGGCGATAGAGTTACAGCATACTACATACAATTCGTATTTATAGCGAGGGTTTTTTTCAAAGCGATATGTATCGGGGCCTGGTGATTCCCCCCTTTTTGCAAGCTTCTCCTCATTTACTATGTGTACGGATAATTTACGTGGGTCTATGACAATTGCCACTCCTATGTATTTACAATTTCCCGGACATTTGACACATCGGTAACTATCAACCCATAATTTGTCAACTAACACACAGTGAAAACATTTTTGGTTCGCAGCCACGCACATCGCACGTGTCCACGGACATCGGCCCTGTGTTGGAGAGAGGCCCAGTTTTGCCAGCTCACAACAATGCATGATGCCAGAAGCATCTTAATATTGAATCAGGATTGAGCGCGCATATATCTATCTATGTTTTCCGATATACACTTCCAAATGTACGCTTTATATTTAGTTAGAAATTTTTCCTAATTCAAAAGATTCAAAAGAAGATGTTATACCCCAGGTTATGTCAGCTAACCTCAAAAATTTTCCATAAATGACATTATGGAACGTTGATTTTCTGGTCGTTTTTTGCATATTTTGGCACGGCACACCTGCAACATAATTACGCACATCGGGTCTTTGAAACGGTAGATAGAAATATGACATGTATGTATGGTAAATGTGATGAAGCCACCGAAGTCAGCGTCTTCTACCACCGAATCCGGCTGCTTCAAGACCGTAGTGAGAAACGGCCTTTAGAGTGGTTGATTTCCCGTTGTAGCCGAATGTCCACTTGTCGACAGTGGTGCAAATGTTCCTAAAGATGTAAATAGAACAGGGTATATTCAACATAATAATAATAATCACTTCCTGGAAACGTATATTTCATAATTGACAAATTGGGACTTATTTGAGGTAAATGGGTATGTTAATTGAGCAGGGTTTATAATACATTCTTAGGTATAATTTGAGTAGGGTATTTCCGTGAATGTTACGTAAATATAAATATAAATAGTGAGCAGGATTAATATAATTATACCTACGCAAAGGGCTTTGATAAACACGTACAGTAAATGCTAGTTGCACACAGGGCACTATTTCTCTATCAGGACGCTGGCCAAAGTAAATACGTAGCACATAAATAATTTACAAGATTTGACTTTCCCAAATTACAAGTAAACCATGTAAATGTATATATAATAATGATCAGAAAATTACGGCGAGTTGAATGAGCCTAATTTCATGTTAATACACCTAATAATAATATATTTGACATTTTAACCTAAATATTCCACATAAACATATCAATAACTTACATTACACTTTCCTAATTGAATATTCTCCATGGATACATAATATAGTGCAGGAAATACAATTTGCGTGGTAAATTAATATAGTGCATAAAATGTAAAATAGTACACATAAGTAAATGGATAAATATGAGCCTAATTATCAGATCTCTGTATTTCTTTATCCATCCATTTTGCCACGGTCAGCACACTCCGGGCGGAAGAGTTGCTGCACCCCGTTGTTGCAGCAACGTCACATGCTGGTGGTGGTGGGCACCAACGTGATGAGTGGCATTTCCACGGTTGCCTCGGTGGTGAACGTGGTCGTGCGCGAAGTCGTGGGCGTGCGTGAAGTCGCAGGTCCAGTTATTGGTGATGCCAACGCCGACCTAGCCTGATGATGAAGCAGGTAGTTGCCCGTGTCGCTTTCATTTGGTTGAACGTATGCCGATAGTGACTTTGTCATTCTGTCCTCTGTTTCTGCTCTCCTGGCAAATCTGACGTGTTGAGTTGGATCTGGCTCTCCTCTTGATTGCTGGTCTCAACTCTGTCTTGCGCACTTTTCTCTGTGGATAATTGGTCTCTTTCTGAGTTGATCTCTTGATAGTATATTTGACAGCTCTGAAGCATAGCCATATGCACTTGAACGGACACACTATGCATTTCCATATGCATGTGTATACGCATGGTGGAATCACTGGTTTTCCTGTGGCAATTCTCCAATTGTACCACAGGTATCCTGCAGCTACGATTCCAGCTATCAGGATTGTGATCCCCAGCAGCATTGCGATTGTGTTGATGATCACTTGAAAGGGTCCTTTCAGCATTACTCCCATAAAGTTGGTGTACCCTTTTGACACTCCAGATATGTAGTGACCATATGCCTTGCCGATTCCTGCTGCTGTTTGTCCAATTCCAGCTCCAATGCCTTCTATTGAATTTCTGATCACTCTGGGATCCAATGACATGTCTGCTGTGTAATCAATCAACTGGTTCTGCACATGCTCTAGATTCTGTAGTCTCTGAATCTGGCCTCTGACATCCATGAAATTGGTCGCTCTGTTGACAATGTTGGTGAACAGGTGAGGCGTGTCAAACGTGAAGGCCTGCCACTGTCCTTTCCATGTCATTTCAATTGGCGTCTCTGTGACATGCACCATTCCATGTGCGGACTTCCATTGTCCATATTCATTTCTGTACAGGTGCGGTGTGGTGTGGCTGCAGTCCTCTTCTGGTGATTTCTCCACCAAGTCTCTGCTGCCTGGGCTCTTGAACCACAAGGGCCCGTCTTTGTCCAATCTCATTGGTGTGTACTTGTAACATGTCTCTCCCACTTTTCCTGTCTGATAAATTATGTATGGCTGCACTTCCTTGCATTCCCAAAACATAATTGCTTCTCCAGCCCATTCTGCATGAACATCCTGTCTTCCCAGCATGGCTCGAATTCCCAATGTTGGATCGATGCGGAAAAGCTGAGTCAACATGTCCAGCTGGTTCTTGCGAAGTTGACATAACTGATGCCATACAATCGCAAATTGTGCTTGAGTCATCTCTCTGACCACATGTTGCAGGAATTGAAACTTGGAGTTTCTGTCGTCCAATCTGGCATACAATGTTCCACTGATTGTCGATTCTCTTGCCTCCACTTTTTTTCCTGGCATTGCCCATTCCACAGGCACATCTTCTCTTCTGTCAAACTGGATGAATACACCTCCTTGATCGGTGTAATATGTGTCTCCCGGAACACATTCTGAGCCAATTGGTCTTTTTGTCTTGTTGCTGTGAGAGTATGCTGCTTGCAACTTTGACACAATAATTGTCTGGCCAGATATCTCTGATTTGAATCTGCCAATTCTCTCATATGCACATTGATGCTTGAAATTCTCCGTATCCCACACTGTGATTCCATAATTGTGGTCTCTGCAATGTCCCATCATGGCTCTACACTGGCTGAAATCTTGCAAGTCGCTGATTACAGTCTTTCCATCAAGTGAAGCCATGGTTCCTTCTTCCATGTAGAAGTTACTGATGACATTTTCTTTGTCATGACAAAACCATGAATTTTCCACATTCAAGGTTTGATTAGTTGTCCACACTCTGGGCTCCATTTCCACCAAAGGTGTTCCTCTGAACATCTTGTGAATTCTTGCATAGTTACAGGCCACCACGCCAACTTGCTGGTCTTTCTCAAAATTGCCTGTAATGCCTTTCGCTCCCCAGAAACTGGTGTGTGTGATGATCTCTTTGATTCTGATGTAGCATCTGTATGCTTTCTCTTTCTGTGGAATCTGTCTCTGTGCATAAAGCGTAACCTTCATTGCCTTGACAAAATTCCTTGGTATAAGGAAGCGCATGTCCATGTCTGTAAGCGCATGTCCATGTCTTCCACTGGTGCAAATCTGATACTCCTGGCTTTGTGAGCTGATCACCTGTTCCACAGGATGATCTTTGATTGCATCCTTGAATCTCTCATAAGTCTGCATTTCTCTGACAGATTTTGGTGGCAATCCATGACGCGCTGCCAATGATGGTGGCCTTACTGTCGAGGTTTCTAGAACATATGTTCTGGAAAATACTTCGCTGTAAGCCTTGCTAGCTTCTCTCAGTGTTGCTGACTCTGACACGCCTGTCAGCATCAACATCGTGCACAGCATTCCAATCACCAGACTGCTGGTGGTTACTGTGGCTTTCCCTGTCGCACTCCTCAGGACTCTTTCTGATGCTGAGTTCTTCTGAGCAGGATCTGGTACAGGGTCTCTGTCTGAATTCTGATTTTTGATATGTTTCTGGACAATTGCTGGGTCCAGTAAATCCACTTTAACTGTCACTGCTGTCTCTGGGATATCCATTGTCTTTGAATTGATTTCCACCAGATACAATTGATTGAGTGGTCTGCTGACCACATTTCTGTTGGCAGTTCTGACTTTTGCTAAGCGTATCTGTCCATCTTTGCTGGGCTCTAACTGCTCGATGCGACCCATTTTCCATGCACCTCTAGGCATGTTCTCTTCATAAATCAGCACAACTTCATTTACTTTGGGTTCTTGAGTCGCTGTCAATCTGCCATGTTTGTGTGTCACCTGAGTCCTTTCTCTCAAGCTCGGGATGTACTCTTGATGCCACAAGTCCCAGAACTTATCCAAAGTTTGCTGGGTTGTCTCCCAATATTTCTGCAGTTTCGCTGCATTATCCATTCTGGGCACAAATTCTCCATCTTTGTCTGCATCAAACTGTGGTGCTCCAATCTGACCTTCCCCTGTCAGGAAGTCTTTCGGTGTCAGCACTCTGAGACTCTTTACATCACCATAGATGTAAGAAATTGGTCTACTGTTGATCACTGCCTCGACTTCTGGTAGAAGTGTCAACAACTCTTGCAGGGTTAACATTCTGTGCCCCACAGCTGCCTTGAAATGCTTCTTGGTGATGCCCACCATTCTCTCATAGACTCCTCCTTGCCATGGTGCCATAGGAGTCGTCATGTTCCACTGGATTTGTTGCTGTGAGCAGTATGTCTGTACTGCTTCTCTTTTAACTATTTCTGACCATTCTTTCCCAGTATTAATGACCTTGTCAGTGCTTGAGCTGAGCACTTTCTCTGTCAACTTAAATTGCGTTGCATTGTCTGAAATCACTGCTTCAGGCTTTCCACGCCTGGCAATGAATCTCCTGACTGCATTCAGGAATTCCTGTGCTGTCATGTCCAGCACACTTTCCAGGTGAACTGCACGTGTCACCATACATGTGAACAAACAGATCCACATCTTCATGTGATCTTTGTCCACTTTGTACCAAACTGGTCCCAAATAATCCAAGCCCGTGTACTGGAATGGTCTGGCCCTCTGAACTCTAGTTTCTGGTAAATCTGGCATTGGTGGAAGCTGGTACGGCTTCGCTCCCAATTTCTGACAGGTCGGGCAGGTTCTGGTCACATTATAGATTACCCGTCTGCCCTGTGTAATCCAGTACTTTTGTCTGATTGCTGCTAACGTGTGTTGCACTCCTGCGTGCATTAACTTCTCATGCTGGTCTCTGACGATCAGCTGAGTCACTGTAGCCATTGCTGGCAACAGTATGAGTGGCACTGTGACCTCTTGTGGGTCTGTATGCTCCATTCTGCCGTGGCACTTTAGGATTCCATCCTGATGCATTTGCACATTGAGCCATTTGATCAATTGCTGGTCCGCAGTTGCTTTCTTGCCGTTCTGGCTGCCCTTGCTGTGGCCTGTTGCCAGAATCTCTGCCACTACTTTGTAATGATTCTGTTGTGTCACTTTGATCCAATATTTCAATGCAATCTCTCTCTCTTCAATGCTGATAATTCCCTGTGGTTTCATTGTACCACAGATACTTTTCATGATTTCTGACAGTACACTCTGACTGTCGTTTGTGTTGCGCTTTGTGCTGACCGTGGCAAAATGGATGGATAAAGAAATACAGAGAATTGATAATTAGGTTCATATTCGCACATTTACTTATTTGCACTATTTACTTTTCATGCACTATATTTATTTACCACGCAAATTGTATTTCCTGCACTATATTATTTACCCATGGAGAATATTCGATTAGGAAAGTGTTCTATAAGTTATTGATAGGTTTATGTGGAATGTTTAGATTAAAAAGTCAAATAAGTTGTTATTAGGTGTATTAATATAAAATTAGGCTCATTCAACTCGCCGTAATTTTCTGATCATGATTATATATACATTTGCATAGTTTACTTGCAGTTTACAAAAGTCAAATCTTGTAAATATTTACGTGCTGCATAATTATCTAGGCCAGCGTCCTAATGGAGAAATAGTGCCCTGTGTGCAACTAGCATTTACTGTGCGTGTTTACAAAGCCCTTCGCGTAGGCATAATTATTATAACCCTGTTCATCAGTTATATTATTTTACTTTGACATTATCTATAATACCCTGCTCAAGCTGAATATATTATAAACCCTGCTCAATTACAATACCCATTTACCTCGAATAAGTCCCAATTTATCCATTATAAAATATACGTTTCCAGAAAGTGATTACTATTATTATATCGAATATACCCAGCTCTATTTACGTCATTAGGAACATTTACACTACTATTTACAGTTTTCGAACCCTATTTTATTAGTTCCAATGTGCGTCAATGTTTTCTGACAAATTGAAGCAAATTAGTAAATCGGCCGAGTTTGCCGACTTCGCACCTCGTAAGATTAATAGTTTTCTATTAACCCAATTTGTACCTGGTATTTCTTTACCATAATTATTTGAATGTATGCACGCGAAAATTAAGCCAACTGTTTCGGTCAATTGTGTTTTATTGTTATATTAGTGGTTTATTTGTGCATTCATATTAGGAAATTACTGTAACTGTTTTTCTATACGTGATTTCCGTATCTTAGCTACTTGGAAGTTTTTACTTCAGTCTTCTGACCCAACTCAAGTCTGCAGTCTGCGGACTCACCCCAAGTGAACAAAATAAGCTAGCGATAGAAACTTCGACTAGGAAGCTCGCTAGGTTTTGCGCTTTTGTAACACGCTGTATCTGATCAAAATAAAGTACCTGAAACAATCTCGAAACCCCTTTTCAACACACAACTACGAAATAAACTCAACTTGGCTGTCGACAAGTGGACGTTCGGCAACAACGGGAAATCAACCACTCTAAAGGCCGTTCCTCACTACGGTCTTGAAGCAGCCGGATTCGGTGGTAGAAGACGCTGACTTCGGTGGCTTCATCACATGGCGCAGCGAGCAGGGTGATTGCATGACATTGTGCTATCACCAAGCCGGAACGGACATTGTGCGGCAGTTGGCAGAACTTCAAAAGTCCTGCTGAACATCAATTGGCCTTGGCTGAGCGTTGGCTGTTGATTTGCAGACAGCATTGTGCCAAAGTCACGGCACTCCTGTCTACATCCTGGGAGCGGTTCTACGCTCACGCGCGGAGGACACTGGAGTTCTGACAAGCCTGTCAGGATTTCAGGCAGCTTTCACCAGTGTTCTGGCAAGGTGCTAGACGCTGGGCGGCACCGGCATTTGACAAGGAGTCATTGTCGGACGGTGGTCAAACTTTCGCTGGACGCTCCTGGTCATCCGGACGCCAGTGACCGCTCGCACGTCCTTCCTATGCCAAGGGAGGGTGACCTGACGGAGACAGGATCGCCACAAAGCCACGCTAGTCAAAGGGCTGTTTTTTGGGCATTCGCGGAGGTCCCTCGCTCCACTGGGTAAGAGTGGACTCATACCTCGGAAGTGCAAAAGTAGGGGTATCAGTGTACAAAGGGCTGTAGCTGACAGAGGGCTGTAGCTGACAGAGAGTGGATTTGAAAACCAAGTATTAGGATACTTGGTAGCGTGTAGGAGCTTTGCGGAGCTCCCATCAAATATACACGCTGTGCCTGCTCGGTACCATCAGATTAGACAGCACAAAAGTGCCAGAATTCTGCATTGCACAGGCGCAATTGCAGAGCAGTGTACAGAAACACTGCCCAGAATCAGAAAGTGCACCAGAGTGCACAGAAACGTGTCACGGGCGACACGGCAAGCGCAGCACTGCGCACAGCGGTACAGGAGCCGCTCAGGAAAGCAAGTGGCCGGCGTGGTCACAAGGCACACAGGCGTGCCAGAAAGAGCGCCAGAGCGCTCAGAAAGAGTGTGTACGGACCCTCCTTGGGCGCACACTGCTGGGCAAATAAATTGTTTATTGTCCAGGTGGATTTGACCGGTGTGTTGAAGTCAACGCGTGTAAACAATCACGTCAGGGGCTTTAGGAACACACCTGGTGCCAGTGCAGTAAAGGTCAACGCGTGAGAACACGTCAGGGGCCTGTAGGACTGCATTGGTATTGTGCGTGGCACAACAAATCCGTAGTGCACAGAGCACTGCACAGAAAGACGCAGAGAAGCGTCACAAGCGTTACAGGCGACGCACTATAAAGAGAAACAGTGAAGGAAAATTCATCAGTAAAAATGGTTTCACCAACGGGTCACATCAGGAAGACCCTGGGGCCAGCAAAGCACAGGGTAGAAAGTAGATTGGCAAGAGAATTTGCCAAATATGACCCAGAACTATTTGCGGGAGCAACAAAGGAAGAGAAGAGAACAGAGATGAGAAGAGTGATTGCATCTGTCAAACAGGAGGGTGCAAAATTGGAAAGTGCAATGAATGCAGTGAAAACTCAATTTGACGCATGGAGGGATATCGTCAAAGACATTGACGAACCCGATCAGATGGAACAAGAACAGAAGATATACCAAGACTCATATGAGGAATATGCAAATATGTCAGACTTGGTGACACAGAAAGTTGTAGCCATGAATGTGTACATCGAAGAGTTGCAAGACATGATCCAGCAACAGAGCGGAAATACCATGTATGAAGTCAATACAGCATTCATACAGCAGATGGCTGCCCAGATGGCTCTGACAGCTCAGGGAGCTGCTCCGGGGGCCAGTTCAACCAATGCAACCACAGCAAAGAGCGTCAAATTACAGAAACTGGAAGTGGAACAGTTTACTGGGGAAATTGTCAAATTTCGATCATGGTGGCAAATGTTCGAATCCCACATTCACAATCGGACAGATTTGGAGGACATTTCCAAGTTTTCATACTTGAGAAGCTTGCTGAAAGGCTCAGCATTTGGCATGATCAGTGGATTGAGTGTGACCGCAGAGAATTATGCACCCGCAATTGCAATGCTCAGGAAGAGATATGACCAGCCAGTTGTGGTCAGAAACACGCTGATGAGTAATATCATGAAGTTGCGACAGGCCAGGAATACCTGTCAGGATATGAGAATTTTATTTGATGCAATAGAAAGGCTGCTCCAGCAGTTGGAGTCACTGGGTGAATCAGTGGAACATCCAATGCTGTTGAGCCAGCTGCAACAGAAAGTGCCACCCGAGGTTCTCAGAGAAATCCAGAAGGAACAGGGAACTGAGGAAGCCTTGACGGTGGAAAAATTCAGAGAGCTGTTTGGCAAGCAGCTAGCGCTCAGTGAGGCTGTACAGCACGCACAGCAAACTGAGGCACCAGTTCAGCAATCGCGCCAGGGATTCGGGAATAATCCACGCGCACAGCAATTCAATAATCGATTCCAAGGCAATGGGAATCGATTCAGAGGGCCAGAGAACCCAAGGACCAGCACAGGGAGCATGTCTGTGATCCAGAATGGTCAGAGTGCACCACAGGCTGGATTTATGAATCCTGGGAGGCCGTGTGTGTTCTGCAATGACACACAGCAATTACACTTTAACGATAAGTGTCCAAAGTTCAAAACTGCCAGAGAAAGGAGAGTGATTTTGTCAAAGGCAGAGCGATGCCTGAGATGCCTGCAGAAAGGGCATTACATGAATCAATGTCAATTTACGAGAAGTTGCTTCTATTGCAAGTCCAATAGGCACCACACTGCGGTGTGCCCAGAGAAATTTGGTGACAATGGCAATGGAAACGCTGGACGGCAAATTCCAGCGTTCAGAGCGAATGGTCAACAGAATGGCCAGCAAGCAGCAAACAATGGCAGAAAGTCTGTGCCGACAGCCGGTCGACCAGCACAGAGCCAACAGAGAAAAGCCACAGTGAATTGTGTCACTGTGGAAGAAGCTGGACCAGAAATGGTAGAGACAGAAACCATATCCAGCACGGTGGTTACAGAACCAAATACAAAGCAACAAAATACGTCAGTGAACCTGTCAGTAAACAGGAATATGTCAATGTTGATGACAGCCAGAACTGTGATTGAGGCTTCAGAAATGGAAACAGAGATGGAGCCTGAACAGCCACCACTTCAGATTCAGGCGTTCCTGGACACAGGATCCCAGGGAACGTACATGTCAGAGAAAGTGGCCAAGAAACTCAATTTGAAGAGTACAGGTGAACACCACATCCAGGTGTACACATTCGGAAATGAAAAGCCGCACTATAAAGTAGTACAGCAAGTGGAATTCAGAATGCGACTCAGAAATGGCCAGAAAGTTGATATGGTGGCTGATGTGGTCCCGACGTTGACCACAGAACAAGTCAAAGTGCCTGTGTCAGAACAGGACGAAAAGTACCTGCAGAAGTACTTCCCGGATGAGAGTTACTTTGCAGACAGAATTCCCAAGGAAAAAGAGACAGAATGCAAGTTCAAGCCAGACATTATAGTGGGCTTGAATTATTTCTGGGACTTGATGTCCAGAAACACCAGCACCACCAGACTTCCGTCAGGATTGTATGTCATTCCATCAGAATTGGGATTGCTGATGGGAGGTGGGCAGCTGACGAGCAACAGAAATCAATGGACCACGGATGGCGCATATCCGGTGGTGGTCAACACAATTGTGCATCAAATTCAGAGAAAAAAGTGGTACGAGGAAGCACCGTTGTCAATTGCTCCTGTACCAAATGTCAAAGATATGGACAGACTGGATACCATTGGCATAATGGACCAGCCAGACCTCGTCGAGGATGATGAGGCCATCAAGCAATTCAATGAGAGTGTACAGAGAAACCCAGATGGACGGTACTCTGTAAAGTTCATGTACAAACCAAATTTGCATGAACTCCCAGATAACAAAGCAATGGCGTTCAAGAGGTTCAGATACCTCACCAACAGGCTCAAGAGAGACCCGGAATTACTGGAGAAAATTCAGACAATCATGAAAGCACAAGAGGAGCAAGGAGTAATTGAGAAAGTCCAAGAGGATATTATGGATGGCAGAAAGTTCCATATATTGCCTCATCAACCAGTGATAACGCCAGAGAAAACTACCACAAAGGTCAGAGAGGTATATGATGCCTCAGCAAAACCGCCAGGCATGCCAAGCTTGAATGAGTGCATGTACCGCGGTCCAGTGATACTACCACAGCTGGTAGGGATGCTGATGCGATTCCGGTTGCATGGAATTGCACTGGTCGCAGACATAGAAAAGGCTTTTCTGCAGATTAGTCTGCAGGACAGTGACAGAGATGTGACAAGATTTCTGTGGTACAAGGATCCCACGAAACCATCTATGGAGGACAACATTCAGATTTACAGATTTGCCAGAGTGCCATTTGGAATAATCTGCAGTCCAGCGCTGCTGGCGCTGACAGTCAGATACCACCTGAATCAAGCTGGCACAGAAAATGCAAAATTGATCGATGAAAATCTGTATGTGGATAATTTGATCCTCAGTGTGGACACAGAGCAGAAAGCAATTGAATTGTACCAGGAGTCCAAAGTGCTGTTCACAGAGGCACAGATGAATCTGAGAGAATGGAACAGCAACAATAAGAGCTTTACTTGGCAATTGGCAGAGTCAGATGTAGCCAAAGAAATTGTCACAACAGTCCTAGGAATGAAATGGGACATAGAAAGCGACCAGATGTGGCTGAAAACGCCAAAGACAATTCAGCAATCACAATTATCAGAAACTGACCAGAAAATCAAACTTCCCACGAAAAGGACAGTTGCAAAGGTGACTGCGGGATGTTTTGATCCAATGGGACTCGTCAGTCCTGTCCTACTGCCAGCAAAGAGATTTTTGCAAACGTTATGGCATTCAGGACCAAGTGCCAAAGAGTGGGATACTCCCCTGTCTGAGGAACAGACAGCAATTTGGCAGCAATTAGAGACAGAATTGCTCAAAGTTGGACAGATCAAGTTCAACAGAAATTTGAATTATCAGAGTGGTGCAGATGCACAACTGCACATCTTCGTCGATGCCTCAGCAATGGCATACAGCGCAGCGGCATACATATGCCAGAAAACAGAAAATGACAGCGGCACGTCAAGCCTGCTGTACTCCAGATTGAGACTCGCTCCAAAGAAACCAGAAGTGACAATTCCACGGCTGGAATTGTTAGCAATGTTGATCGGCAGCAGAATGTCAAAGTTTATTCACAAAGAGCTCAAGGACGTCAAATTCAGTCAAACAGTTGTATGGTCAGATTCAACCTGTTGTCTGAAGTGGCTGACAACCGCAAAGCCACTGGCATGTTTTGTCAAGAACAGATTGGATGAAATCAGGAAAATTCAGAGCGAGACAGAGAACATGCACATCAGACACATCGCAGGACTGGAGAACCCAGCTGACATGGCCACAAGAGGCATGAATATGTCAGAGTTGGAAGGCAGTAACCTGTGGTGGAAGGGGCCAGAATGGCTAATGACTGGAGAGTGGCCAGAGCCGAAAGTGGAGCCAGTTACGCCAGAAGTAATGGCAGAAATCAAGAAAGAAGAGCTCAAGTTCCCAAAGGCCAGTCCAATTTACCTGGGTACCACACAGCAAGTGGTCAGTGACCCAGATGCCAGCAATGTGCAAGCTGATGAAAGCAAGCAAAGCAACCCATTGGGAATTGAGATTCAGAGATTCTCATCACTGACAAAGTTACTGGATGCAACAGTATACGTGATGAGATTTGTGCGACAGATGCACAAAAAGCGCAGCAAAAATGACAGTCAGAATGGATTGTCAGAAATCATGAAAAGTATCTGTGGTACAATGAAACCACAGGGAATTATCAGCATTGAAGAGAGAGAAATTGCATTGAAATACTGGATCAAAGTGACGCAACAGAATCATTACAAAGGAGTGGCAGAGATTCTGGCAACAAGCCACAGTAGAGGCAGCCAGAGTGGCAAGAAAACAGCTGCAGACCAGCAGTTGATCAAATGGCTCAATGTGCAAATGCATCAGGATGAAATCCTGAAGTGCCACGGCAGAATGGAGCATACAGACCCACAGAAGGTCACAGTGCCACTCATACTGTTGCCAGCAACGGCTACAGTGACTCAGCTGATCGTCAGAGACCAGCATGAGAAATTGATGCACGCAGGAGTGCAACATACATTGGCAGAGATCAGACAAAAGTACTGGATTACACAGGGCAGACGGGTGATCTACAATGTGACGAGAACCTGCCCAACCTGTAAGAAATTGGGAGCGAAGCCTTACCAGCTTCCACCAATGCCAAATTTGCCAGAAACTAGAGTTCAGAGAGCTAGACCGTTCCAGTACACGGGTTTGGATTATTTGGGACCAGTTTGGTACAAAGTGGACAAAGATCACAGGAAAATGTGGATCTGTTTGTTCACATGCATGGTGACACGTGCAGTTCACCTGGAAAGTGTGCTGGACATGACAGCACAGGAATTCCTGAATGCAGTCAGGAGATTCATCGCCAGGCGTGGAAAGCCTGAGGCAGTGATTTCAGACAATGCGACGCAATTCAAATTGACAGAGAAAGTGCTCAGCTCAAGCACTGACAAGGCCATTAATACTGGGAAAGAATGGTCAGAAATGGTCAAAAGTGGAGCAGTACAGACTTACTGCTCACAGCAACAAATCCAATGGAACATGACTACTCCTATGGCACCGTGGCAGGGAGGAGTCTATGAGAGAATGGTGGGCATCACCAAGAAACATTTCAAGGCAGCTGTGGGGCACAGAATGTTAGCCCTGCAAGAATTGTTGACACTTCTGCCAGAAGTCGAGGCAGTGATCAACAGCAGGCCAATCTCTTACATCTATGGTGATGTAAAGAGCCTCAGAGTGCTGACGCCAAAAGATTTCCTGACAGGGGAAGGTCAGATTGGAGCACCACAGTTTGACGCAGACAAAGATGGAGAATTTGTGCCCAGAATGGATAACGCAGCGAAACTGCAGAAATATTGGGAGACAACCCAGCAAACTTTGGATAAGTTCTGGGACTTGTGGCATCAAGAGTATATCCCAAGCTTGAGGGAAAGAACTCAGGTGACGCACAAACATGGCAGGTTGACAGCGACTCAAGAACCCAAAGTGAATGAAGTTGTGCTGATTTATGAAGAGAACATGCCCAGAGGTGCATGGAGGATGGGTCGCATCGAGCAGTTAGAATCCAGCAAAGATGGACAGATTCGCTCAGCAAAAGTCAGAACTGCCAACAGAAATGTGGTCAGCAGACCACTCAATCAATTGTATCCGTTGGAAATCAATTCAAAGACAATGGATATCCCAGAGACAGCAGTGACAGTCAAAGTGGATTTACTGGACCCAGCAATTGTCCAGAAACATATTAGAAATCAGAGCTCGAACAGAGACTCTGTACAAAACCCTGCTCAGAGGAACTCAGCATCAGATAGAGTCCTGAGGAGTGCAACAGGGAAGGCCACAGCAACCACCAGCAATCTAGTGATTGGAATGCTGTGCATGGTGTTGATGCTGACAGGCATGTCAGAGTCAGCAACACTGAGAGAAGCCGGCAAGGCTTACAGCGAAGTATTTTCCAGAACATATGTTCTAGAAACCTCGACAGTAAGGCCACCATCATTGGCAGCGCATCATGGATTGCCGCCTTTGCCTTCAGAATGGCCACCAAAATCTGTCAGAGAAATGCAGACTTATGAGAGATTCAAGGATGCAATCAAAGATCATCCTGTGGAACAGGTGATCAGCTCACAAAGCCAGAAGTATCAAATTTGCACCAGTGGAAGGCATGGACATGCGCTTACAGTTCCTGAAGAAGTGCAGTGCCATATCCCACCAAGGAATTTTGTCAAGGCAATGAAAGTTACACTTTACGCACAGAGACAGATTCCACAGAAAGAGAAAGCATACAGATGCTACATCAGAATCAAAGAAATCATCACACACACCAGTTTCTGGGGAGCAAAAGGCATTACAGGCAATTTTGAGAAATACCAGCAAGTTGGCGTGGTAGCCTGTAACTATGCAAGAATTCACAAGATGTTCAGAGGAACACCTTTGGTGGAAATGGAGCCCAGAGTGTGGACAACTAATCAAACCTTGAATGTGGAATATTCATGGTGTTGTCATGACAAAGAAAATGTTGTCAGTAACTTCTACATGGAAGAAGGAACCGTGGCTTCACTTGATGGAAAGACTGTAATCAGCGACTTGCAAGATTTCAGCCAGTGCAGAGCCATGATGGGACATTGCAGAGACCACAATTATGGAATTACAGTGTGGAATACAGAGAACTTCAAGCATCAATGTGCATACGAGAGAATTGGCAGATTCAAATCAGAAATATCTGGCCAGACAATTATTGTGTCAAAATTGCAAGCAGCATACTCCCACAGCAACAAGACAAAGAGACCAATTGGTTCAGAATGTGTTCCGGGAGACACATACTACACTGATCAAGGAGGTGTATTCATCCAGTTTGACAGAAGAGAAGATGTGCCTGTAGAATGGGCAATGCCAGGAAAGATAGTGGAGGCAAGAGAGTCGACAATCAGTGGAACATTGTATGCCAGATTGGACGACAGAAACTCCAAGTTTCAGTTCCTGCAACATGTGGTCAGAGAAATGACTCAGGCACAATTTGCGATTGTATGGCATCAGCTATGTCAACTTCGCAAGAACCAGCTGGACATGTTGACTCAGCTTTTCCGCATCGATCCAACACTGGGAATTCGAGCCATGCTGGGAAGACAGGATGTTCATGCAGAATGGGCTGGAGAAGCAATTATGTTTTGGGAATGCAAGGAAGTGCATCCATACATAATTTATCAAACGGGAAAAGTGGGAGAGACATGTTACAAGTACACACCAATGAGATTGGACAAAGACGGGCCCTTGTGGTTCAAGAGCCCAGGCAGCAGAGACTTGGTGGAGAAATCACCAGAAGAGGACTGCAGCCACACCACACCGCACCTGTACAGAAATGAACATGGACAGTGGAAGTCCGCACATGGAATGGTGCATGTCACAGAGACTCCAATCGAAATGACATGGAAAGGACAGTGGCAGGCCTTCACGTTTGATGCGCCTCACCTGTTCACCAACATTGTCAACAGAGCGACCAATTTCATGGATGTCAGAGGCCAGATTCAGAGACTACAGAATTTGGAGCATGTGCAGAACCAGTTGATCGATTACACAGCAGATATGTCATTGGATCCCAGAGTGATCAGAAATTCAATAGAAGGCATTGGAGCTGGAATTGGACAGACAGCAGCAGGAATCGGCAAAGCATATGGTCATTATATATCTGGAGTATCAAAAGGGTACACTAACTTTATGGGAGGAATGTTGAAAGGACCCTTTCAAGTGATCATCAACACAATCGCAATGCTGCTAGGGATCACAATCCTGATAACTGGAATTGTAGCTGCAGGATACCTATGGTACAATTGGAGAATTGCCACAGGGAAGCCAGTGATTCCACCATGCGTATACACATGCATATGGAAATGCATAGTGTGTCCATTCAAGTGCATATGGCTATGCTTCAGAGCCATCAGATACACTATCAAGAAATCAACTCAGAAAGAGCCCAATTATCCACAAAGGAAAGTGCGCAAGACAGAGTTGAGACCAGCAATTAAGAGGAGAGCCAGATCCAACTCAACACAGTCCGTCAGATTTGCCAGGAGAGCAGAAACAGAGGACAGAATGGCAAAGTCACTATCAGCATACGTTCAGCCAGATGAAAGTTCAGCTGATGAGGGACAAGTCAAAGCCATGAACAGAGACAGTGTTCACATGCCTGATATCCGCAAATTCACCACACGCGAACGCGCAGGAAGCGATACGGGCAACTACCTGCTTCATCATCAGGCTAGGTCGGCGTTGGCATCACCAGCAACCGGACCTGCAACTTCACGCACACCCACGACTTCGCGCACGACCACGTTCACCACCGAGGCGACTGTGGAAACGCCACTCATCACTTTGGCGCCCACCACCACCAACATGTGACGTTGCTGCAACAACGGGGTGCAGCAACTCTTCCGCCCGGAGTGTGCTGACCGTGGCAAAATGGATGGATAAAGAAATACAGAGAATTGATAATTAGGTTCATATTCGCACATTTACTTATTTGCACTATTTACTTTTCATGCACTATATTTATTTACCACGCAAA
The DNA here is from genome assembly GCA_964036195.1 of Sphaerolaimus hirsutus. Classification (NCBI taxonomy): domain Eukaryota; kingdom Metazoa; phylum Nematoda; class Chromadorea; order Monhysterida; family Sphaerolaimidae; genus Sphaerolaimus; species Sphaerolaimus hirsutus. The sequence continues at coordinate 1,418,953 of OZ038454.1, read as the reverse complement.
TTGTATTTCCTGCACTATATTATTTACCCATGGAGAATATTCGATTAGGAAAGTGTTCTATAAGTTATTGATAGGTTTATGTGGAATGTTTAGATTAAAAAGTCAAATAAGTTGTTATTAGGTGTATTAATATAAAATTAGGCTCATTCAACTCGCCGTAATTTTCTGATCATGATTATATATACATTTGCATAGTTTACTTGCAGTTTACAAAAGTCAAATCTTGTAAATATTTACGTGCTGCATAATTATCTAGGCCAGCGTCCTAATGGAGAAATAGTGCCCTGTGTGCAACTAGCATTTACTGTGCGTGTTTACAAAGCCCTTCGCGTAGGCATAATTATTATAACCCTGTTCATCAGTTATATTATTTTACTTTGACATTATCTATAATACCCTGCTCAAGCTGAATATATTATAAACCCTGCTCAATTACAATACCCATTTACCTCGAATAAGTCCCAATTTATCCATTATAAAATATACGTTTCCAGAAAGTGATTACTATTATTATATCGAATATACCCAGCTCTATTTACGTCATTAGGAACATTTACACTACTATTTACAGTTTTCGAACCCTATTTTATTAGTTCCAATGTGCGTCAATGTTTTCTGACAAATTGAAGCAAATTAGTAAATCGGCCGAGTTTGCCGACTTCGCACCTCGTAAGATTAATAGTTTTCTATTAACCCAATTTGTACCTGGTATTTCTTTACCATAATTATTTGAATGTATGCACGCGAAAATTAAGCCAACTGTTTCGGTCAATTGTGTTTTATTGTTATATTAGTGGTTTATTTGTGCATTCATATTAGGAAATTACTGTAACTGTTTTTCTATACGTGATTTCCGTATCTTAGCTACTTGGAAGTTTTTACTTCAGTCTTCTGACCCAACTCAAGTCTGCAGTCTGCGGACTCACCCCAAGTGAACAAAATAAGCTAGCGATAGAAACTTCGACTAGGAAGCTCGCTAGGTTTTGCGCTTTTGTAACACGCTGTATCTGATCAAAATAAAGTACCTGAAACAATCTCGAAACCCCTTTTCAACACACAACTACGAAATAAACTCAACTTGGCTGTCGACAAGTGGACGTTCGGCAACAACGGGAAATCAACCACTCTAAAGGCCGTTCCTCACTACGGTCTTGAAGCAGCCGGATTCGGTGGTAGAAGACGCTGACTTCGGTGGCTTCATCACACGCTTTTTGTGCATCTGTCGCACAAATCTCATCACGTATACTGTTGCATCCAGTAATTTTGTCAGTGATGAGAATCTCTGAATCTCAATTCCCAATGGATTGCTTTGCTTGCTTTCATCAGCTTGCTCATTGCTGGCATCTGGGTCACTGACCACTTGCTGTGTGGTACCCAGGTAAATTGGACTGGCTTTTGGGAACTTGAGCTCTTCTTTCTTGATTTCTGCCATTATTTCTGGCGTAACTGGCTCCATTTTCGGCTCAGGCCACTCTCCAGTCATCAGCCATTCTGGTCCCTTCCACCACAGGTTACTGCCCTCCAATTCTGACATATTCATACCTCTTGTGGCCATGTCAGCTGGGTTCTCCAGTCCTGCGATGTGTCTGATGTGCATGTTCTCTGTCTCACTCTGAATTTTCCTGATTTCATCCAATCTATTCTTGACAAAACATGCCAGTGGCTTCGCAGTTGTCAGCCACTTCAGACAACAGGTTGAATCTGACCATACGACTGTCTGACTGAATTTGACGTCCTTGAGCTCTCTGTGAATAAACTTTGACATTCTGCTGCCGATCAACATTGCTAACAATTCCAGCCGTGGAATTGTCACTTCTGGTTTCTTTGGAGTGAGTCTCAATCTGGAGTACAGCAGGCTTGACGTACCGCTGTCATTCTCTGTTTTCTGGCATATGTATGCCGCTGCGCTGTATGCCATTGTTGAGGCATCAACGAAAATGTGCAGTTGTGCATCTGCACCATTCTGATAATTCAAATTTCTGTTGAACTTGATCTGTCCAACTTTGAGCAATTCTGTCTCCAATTGTTGCCAAATTCCTGTCTGTTCCTCAGACAGGGGTGTGTCCCATTCTTTGGCACTTGGTCCTGAATGCCATAACGTCTGCAAAAATCTCTTTGCTGGCAATAGGACAGGACTGACGAGTCCCATTGGATCAAAACATCCCGCAGTCACCTTTGCAACTGTCCTTTTCGTGGGAAGTTTGATTTTCTGGTCAGTTTCTGATAATTGTGATTGCTGAACTGTCTTTGGCGTTTTCAGCCACATCTGGTCGCTCTCTGCGTCCCATTTCATTCCTAGGACTGTTGTGACAATTTCCTTGGCCACATCTGACTCTGCCAATTGCCAAGTAAAGCTCTTATTGTTGCTGTTCCACTCTCTCAGATTCATCTGTGCCTCTGTGAACAGCACTTTGGATTCCTGGTACAATTCAATTGCTTTCTGCTCTGTGTCCACACTGAGGATCAAATTATCCACATACAGATTTTCATCGATCAATTTTGCATTCTCTGTGCCAGCTTGATTCAGGTGGTATCTGACTGTCAGCGCCAGCAGCACTGGGCTGCAGATTATACCAAATGGCACTCTGGCAAATCTGTAAATCTGAATGTTGTCCTCCATGGATGGTTTCGTGGGATCCTTGTACCACAGAAATCTTGTCACATCTCTGTCACTGTCCTGCAGACTGATCTGCAGAAACGCTTTCTCTATGTCTGCGACCAGTGCGATTCCATGCAATCGGAATCGCATCAGCATCCCTACCAGCTGCGGTAGTATCACTGGACCGCGGTACATGCACTCATTCAAGCTTGGCATGCCTGGTGGCTTTGCTGAGGCATCATATACCTCTCTGACCTTTGTGGTAGTTTTCTCTGGCATTATTACTGGTTGATGAGGCAAAATATGGAACTTTCTGCCATCCATAATATCCTCTTACACTTTCTCAATTACTCCTTGCTCCTCTTGGGCTTTCATGATTGCCTGAATTTTCTCCAGTAATTCTGGGTCTCTCTTGAGCCTGTTGGTGAGGTACCTGAACCTCTTGAACGCCATTGCTTTGTTGTCTGGGAGTTCATGCAAATTCGGCTTGTACATGAACTTTACAGAGTACCGTCCATCTGGGTTTCTCTGTACACTTTCATTGAATTGCTTGATGGCCTCATCATCCTCGACGAGGTCTGGCTGATCCATTATGCCAATGGTATCCAGTCTGTCCATATCTTTGACATTTGGTACAGGAGCAATTGACAACGGTGCTTCCTCGTACCACTTTTCTCTCTGAATTTGATGTACAATTGTGTTGACCACCACCGGATATGCGCCATCTGTGGTCCATTGATTTCTGTTGCTTGTCAGCTGCCCACCTCCCATCAGTAATCCCAATTCCGATGGAATTACATACAATCCTGATGGAAGTCTGGTGGTGCTGGTGTTTCTGGACATCAAGTCCCAGAAATAATTCAAGCCCACAATAATATCTGGCTTGAACATACACTCTGTCCCTTTTTCCTTGGGAATTCTGTCTGCAAAGTAACTCTCATTTGGGAAGTACTTTTGCAGGTACTTTTCGTCCTGTTCTGATACAGGCACTTTGATCTGTTCTGTGGTCAACGTCGGGACCACATCAGCCACCATATCAACTTTCTGGCCATTTCTGAGCCGCATTCTGAATTCCACTTGCTGTACTACTTTATAGTGTGGCTTTTCATTTCCGAATGTGTACACCTGGATGTGGTGTTCACCTGTACTCTTCAAATTGAGTTTCTTGGCCACTTTCTCTGACATGTACGTTCCCTGGGATCCTGTGTCCAGGAACGCTTGAATCTGTAGCGGTGGCTGTTCAGGCTCCACCTCTGTATCCATTTCTGAAGCCTCAATCACTGTTCTGGCTGTCATCAACATTGACATATTCCTGTTTACTGACAGGTTCACTGACGTATTCTGTTGCTTTGCATTGAGTTCTGTAACCACTGTGCTGGATATGGTTTCTGTCTCCACCATTTCTGGTCCAGCTTCTTCCACAGTGACACAATTCACTGTGGCCTTTCTCTGTTGGCTCTGTGCTGGTCGACCGACCGTCGGCACAGACTTTCTGCCATTGTTCGCTGATTGCTGGCCATTCTGTTGACCATTTGCTCTGAATGCTGGAATTTGCCGTCCAGCGTTTCCATTGCCATTGTCACCAAATTTCTCTGGGCACACTGCACCGTGGTGCCTATTGGACTTGCAATAGAAACAATTTCTCGTAAACTGACATTGAGCCATATAATGCCCTTTCTGAAGGCATCTCAGGCATCGCTCTGCCTTTGACAAAATAATTCTCCTTTCTCTGGCAGTTTTGAACTTTGGACACTTATCATTGAAGTGTAATTGCTGTGTGTCATTGCAGAACACACACGGTCTCCCAGGATTCATAAATCCAGCCTGTGGTGCACTCTGACCATTCTGGATCACAGACATGCTCCCTGTGCTGGTCCTTGGGTTCTCTGGCCCTCTGAATCGATTCCCATTGCCTTGGAACCGATTATTGAATTGCTGTGCGCGTGGATTATTTCCGAATCCCTGGCGCGATTGCTGCACTGGAGCCTCAGTTTGCTGTGCGTGCTTTACAGCCTCACTGAGCGCTAGCTGCTTGCCAAACAGCTTTCTGAATTTTTCCACCGTCAAGGCTTCCTCAGTTCCCTGTTCCTTCTGGATTTCTCTGAGGACCTCTGGTGGCACTTCCTGTTGCAGCTGGCTCAACAGCATTGGATGCTCCACTGATTCACCCAGTGACTCCAACTGCTGGAGCAGCCTTTCAATTGCATCAAACAAAATTCTCATGTCCTGACAGGTATTCCTGGCCTGTCGCAGCTTCATGATATTACTCATCAGCGTGTTTCTGACCACAACTGGCTGGTCTCATCTCTTCTTGAGCATTGCAATTGCGGGTGCATAATTTTCTGCTGTCACACTCAATCCGCTGATCATGCCAAATGCTGAGCCCTTCAGCGAGCTCCTCAAGTATGAGAACTTGGAAATGTCCTCCAAATCTGTCTGATTGTGGATGTGAGATTCAAACATTTGCCACCATGACCGAAATTTGACAATTTCCCCAGAAAACTGTTCAACTTCCAGTTTCTGCAATTTGACTCTTTTTGCTGTATTTGCATTGATTGAACTGGCCCCAGGAGCAGCTCCCTGAGCTGTCAGAGCCATCTGTGCAGCCATCTGCTGTATGAATGCTGTGTTGACTTCATACATGGTACTTCCACTCAGTTGCTGGATCATGTCTTGCAACTCTTCAATGTTCACATTCATGGCTGCAACTTTCTGTGTAACCAAGTCTGACATATTTGCATATTCATCATATGAATCTTGGTACATCTTCTGTTCTTGTTCCATCTGATCGGGTTCGTCAATGTCCTTGACTACATCCCTCCATGCGTCAAATTGAGTTCTCACTGCAGTCATTGCACTTTCCAATTTTGCACCCTCCTGTTTGATAGATGCAATCACCCTTCTCATTTCTGTTCTCTTCTCATCCTTTGATGCTTCCGCAAATAGTTCTGGGTCATATTTGGCAAATTCTCTTGCCAATCTGCTGTCCACCCTGTGCTTTGCTGGCCCCAGGGTCTTTCTGATGTGACCCGTTGGTGAAACCATTTTTTGCTGATGAATTTTCCTTCACTGTTTTTCTTTATAGTGCGTTGCCTGTGACGCTCGTGACGCTTCCCTGCGCCTTTCTGTACACTTCTCTGTGCACCACGGATTTGTTGTGCCACGCACAATACCAATGCAGTCCTACAGGCCCCTGACGTGATTGCTTACACGCGTTGACCTTTACTGCACTGGCACCAGGTGTGTTCCTAAAGCCCCTGACATGATTGTTTACACGCGTTGACTTCAACACACCGGTCAAATCCCACTGAGCAATACTGTGCCCAGCAGTGTGCGCCCAAAGAGGGTCCGTACACACTAGTGTGCACCCGAAGTGGGTCCGTACACACTTTTCTGAGCGCTCTGGTGCTCTTTCTGGCCTGCCGTGTGCCCGTGACCACGCCGGCCACTTGCTTCCTGAGCGGCTCCTGTGCCGCTGTGCGCAGTGCGCTGCACTTGCTGTGTCGCCTGTGACACGTTTCTGTGCACTCTGGTGCACTTTCTGATTCTGGGCAGTGTTTCTGTACACTGCTCTGCAATTGCGCCTGTGCAATGCAGAATTCTGGCACTTTTTGTGCTGTCTGATCTGATGGTACCGAGCAGGCACAGCGTGTATATTTGATGGGAGCTCCGCAAAGCCCCTACACGCTACCAAGTATCCTAATACTTGGTTTTCAAATCCACTCTCTGTCAGCTACAGCCCTCTGTCAGCTACAGCCCTTTGTACACTGATACCCCTACTTTTGCACTTCCGAGGTATGAGTCCACCCTAACCCAGTGGAGCGAGGGACCTCCGCGAATGCCCAAAAAAACAGCCCTTTGACTAGCGTGGCTCTGTGGCGATCCTGTCTCCGTCAGGTCACCCTCCCTTGGCATAGGAAGGACGTGCGAGCGGTCACTGGCGTCCAGATGTCCAGGAGCGTCCAGCGAAAGTTTGACCACCGTCTGACAATGACTCCTTGTCAAATGCCGGTGCCGCCCAGCGTCTAGCACCTTGCTAGAACACTGGTGAAAGCTGCCTGAAATCCTGACAGGCTTGTCAGAACTCCAGTGTCCTCCGCGCGTGAGTGTAGAACCGCTCCCAGGATGTAGACAGGAGTGCCGTGACTTTGGCACAATGCTGTTTGCAAATCAACAGCCAACGCTCAGCCAAGGCCAATTGATGTTCAGCAGGACTTTTGAAGTTCTGCCAACTGCCGCACAATGTTCGTTCCGGCTTGGTGATAGCACAATGTCATGCAATCACCCTGCTCGCTGCGCCATGTGATGAAGCCACCGAAGTCAGCGTTTTCTACCACCGAATCCGGCTGCTTCAAGACTGTAGTGAGAAACGGCCTTTAGAGTGGTTGATTTCCCGTTGTAGCCGAACGTCCACTTGTCGACAGCCAAGTTGAGTTTATTTCGTGGTTGCGTGTTGAAAGGGGTTTCGAGATTGTTTCAGGTACTTTATTTCGATCAGATACAGCGTGATACAAAAGCGCAAAGTCTAGCGAGCTTCCTAGTCGAAGTTTCTATTGCTAGCTTATTTTCTGGGTCGGGACTGGGTCATAAGACTGAAGTAAAAACTTCCAAAGTAGCTAAGACACGGAAATTATGTATAAAACACAGCTACAGTAATTTCCTAAATTCAAATGCACAAATAAGACATAAATACAATAGTAAGACACATTTAGTCGAAACAGTTGGCTTATTCTATGTGTGCAAACATTCAAATACTTATGGTAAAGAAATACCAGGTACAAATTGGGCTAATGGAAAAACTATTAATCTTGAGAGGCGCGAAGTCGGCAAACTCAGCCGATTTACTAATTTGCTTCAATTTGTCAGAAAACATTGACGCACATTGGAACTAATATGATAGGTTTTGGAAATTGTAAATAGTGGTGCAAATGTTCCTAAAGATGTAAATAGAACAGGGTATATTCAACATAATAATAATAATCACTTCCTGGAAACGTATATTTCATAATTGACAAATTGGGACTTATTTGAGGTAAATGGGTATGTTAATTGAGTAGGGTTTATAATACATTCTTAGGTATAATTTGAGTAGGGTATTTCCGTGAATGTTACGTAAATATAAATATAAATAGTGAGCAGGATTAATATAATTATACCTACGCGAAGGGCTTTGATAAACACGTACAGTAAATGCTAGTTGCACACAGGGCACTATTTCTCTATCAGGACGCTGGCCAAAGTAAATACGTAGCATATAAATAATTTACAAGATTTGACTTTCCCAAATTACAAGTAAACCATGTAAATGTATATATAATAATGATCAGAAAATCACGGCGAGTTGAATGAGCCTAATTTCATGTTAATACACCTAATAATAACTTATTTGACCTTTTAACCTAAATATTCCACATAAACATATCAATAACTTACATTACACTTTCCTAATTGAATATTCTCCATGGATACATAATATAGTGCAGGAAATACAATTTGCATGGTAAATTAATATAGTGCATAAAATGTAAAATAGTACACATAAGTAAATGGATAAATATGAGCCTAATTATCAGATCTCTGTATTTCTTTATCCATCCATTTTGCCACGGTCAGCACAGTAAAAGAGATGCATAAATCTGTCAAAGCTATGTAGCTGGCATATTTTCTTATTTAGATCACAATTTTTGTTAAAATTATCATAAGCATCACTATTTTCCATACATACATGGAATAAGTGATCAATCATTATGAACATCTTTTTTAAGGTCTCTACCAGTAGATGCCCCACAACTTTTGTCCCCGTGGTTGAGGTATGTAGCCTGTCTTGAGCTATCATGTTGGTCATACCCTCAACCGGTGAGGATAGACCCATTGTAGCAAATTTTTCCAGGCAGAAGTGCATCACTGGTAAAACCATCACTTTTGGATGGCAAACTTTTAGGAAATCCGTCAGTGATTGTTCAAGATCCAGGTAAAAATAAAAAATTTCTGCAGCCAGCTGTTCGCACCAGTGCGAATAGTTGTAGTCTGGCAAGGTCGGCCCAATCAAACTTAATATAATACAGCCATGTGGCTGGAGAAAAATTTGCCCATTGTTTTGTATCTGCTTCAAAAAGTTGTCAACTGGGCTCAGAAAGTTTTCCCAAATGGAGACGCCAGGCATTTTGGTGGCCGTAAGTGTGTCAACTATGACATTTTTCAGGAATTTATCGATTGGGATAGAATTGCATTTTGCTATCTCGTTATGTTGACAAAAATGACCCAATTCACATGGTACATGCTTATTTGATAATATTATATCTGTATTTGTTTCAGAAAATTGACAGATAGTTATCATTTCCCATAATTTAAAACTCCCCAGTGTTGGCGTGTATACTGAAATTGAGATGTGAAGTGAAAATATTTCTTGTTTTATAATCACAATATAAGCTATAGACATATCATAGTTGACAATATGTAGATATTCTAGGAAAATGTAAATGGAAACCGGAGAATTTTGAGTTGACACTCTTGAGGCCGTTGATAGTTCCAGGTCAGTACTATCCAGAATTGCTCAAATAACAACAGCGTCATATGCAGTTTTCATGACGTTGTATTTCAAAGCCGTGCCAATACTATCAAGTCTTTGCCCACTGTACAAACTGCTAGTTGAATCAAATTGCAGTTTCATATTTTCATTTCCAGCGACACGGAGCAATTCAGTTTTCAAAGATATGCTTGTACTGTCCCCCATCAGAAGCGCCGTGTAAAAATAATCCATTTTGCATATTCTCGACGGCGGGAAGTCACATATTGGCGTAAACATATCTTTTCCATCACATGCCCTGAACCCCATTTGAGGCCCTAATGGTTGCATGATTTTCAATCTTCTAAGCACAGAAATCGGCGCCATTAAATTGTTGTGCAGTGCGGGGTCTCTCATCAATTTTTGTTCAGGGATTTTGCCATTTGTAATAAAAAATTTCAAAAATTTGGCAATTTTTAGCTGAGATTTGCCACTGAGACTGCTGAAGTCCATGAATTCAGGCGCACGCGCACAGGCCACTTCTTTATTGTAACTTCGAAATTCACTCAGCCCCCTACGCACCTGAGAGGTAATGGGTTCCAGATGAGTGATTTCTTTTTGCACACCGCTAGTCGACCCCCAATCAATCTCATTTGCCTGGGGAGGGGCAGCGCTGTTGATTGCGTTAGTGCGTACCACAGGCTCAGGCGAGTCTGTAAACATGCGAAGGTTATTGTCTATGCGCAGAGTAAATCGAGAAAACCATATTTTTACCATAGCAATAATATATGATTTTGCATTCGAGGGTATTTCTGAACCACCATATCTATGTGACAGATTTGTATTATTAAGGATTTTAGAATTTTGAATTTTTACATATTTTTTGATATTTTTATATTTTTGTGAATTTATTTTATTTTTTTTATAGGTTTTTTAGGATAAAAATGTTTTTCTTATATTTTTTGAACTTGTTGGGGTGTTTGATTTTTTTGAAGTCTTTAGAAGGTTTGTGGTATAATTTTTTTTGATCCGTAGCACAACGTGGCCATAAAAAAAGATATGTTACCAAAGTCAGCCTCATCATCGAAAAGCGATCCCTCATCAAAAATATTATTCTCCTCTCTCTCCAAATCGTCACCGCCTTGAGTAACGGCGGGTTCTTCATCAAAAACTTCACCACTCTCCAGCATTGCATCACTGTTTTCTTTGGTAACCGCCCCCATGTCCGTGATTTTCTTTCGCTTAACGTAGTCCATGAGCTCATTGATTCGCACATTAAGCAAGTTGATATGAGCGTTGCCTGTAAATGATACGGTTGTGTGTGTACGAGTAGTGTCTATAATATTCAATATTTCAAAGTTATTTACATCTTTTTCTACTTTGAGACACATATTCAGACAACTTGGAATCATATCAAAAGACAATACAGCCAATCCCAGATTTACACCATGAGTCCAGTAATTTTGCGCTCTATATTTTTGGTCGAAAAACGTATGTAAATTGCAATGTGGCTCTATTTTTCAGCCCCCCAATTCAGATACGGCAGACAATTTTCTACTTTGCATGACTGTATTTATATCTTCATGCAAAGATAGAGGTATTAATTCATTGTCTTTTTTTGCATGCCGTATATTTACATGCTCACCATTTTGGTAACTTAGGAAAAACTCAAACAAACTGTTTTGCACTTCCGTTGAACTTTTTGCCTCTGAAAACAATTTCTCTGTGATATCTTCAAGCGACATGTCATTGTCACATGTCGGTTCGGTCGCCCCGTCAAACTTTGTAGTCATGTAGACGCTTTGCACAGGGGTTGCAGAGATGCTCCCCCTCCCTCTGAATGAGAATGCCGAACCTTGGTTGTACCCGCGCCCCCGATTGGGCGCCCCTCTTTGATAATAGCCACCTTGCTGATACTGTTGCTGATTGGTTTGAACCTGAGCACCGCCACACGTGTTGCCACATCCCCGGCCGCAGCCGCGCGTGTTCTGCAACATATTTTGTGTCGAATATAAAGTCCAATATCACACTGATTTGACAAGAATGTGTGAATTCTTACTATTTCGAGTTATCCAAGGATTTTTGATGTTTTCCTGATAATTGTACACAGCTAACAGGAGGCACTGACATTTACTATTTACGTACGTCTTAATAAATATGTACTGTGTGTTGTCACCTAGAATGGTGTTATAACATTGCGATCGTGGTGCCCACCCTGTATCATCAATTCAGTGAACTGTCTTATCGATGTAATTATGTAAAGAGAAACTGACCCTATTCGGATTCTGCAGCATCAATGCAACATTCTTATTAATTCCGTTTGGGTCTGTGATTTTCCAGTGTCCAGTGTTGTTGTACTTGTCAAAAGTACCAAATTCTTTGCATCTTTCCCATTCACCTTTGTCATTTCTCTTGTGATATGCCCACTTTTCCGACAATTTGGCGCGCAGTTCCATTAGACATTCACCCCACAGGTTCATAAATGGCACTTTGTAATTTCAACCCACTGTGGTACTCAGCGCCGCCTGATAAGGATAAGGGCACATACATGTTAAGAGTAGAGATAGAACTGTCAATATATTCATATTGTGGTATTTACAGATTGGTTGATATTTACTAATATTATTTTTACGTTTTATCAAGGTATTTTCTGACCTTGATCTTTTTAAAGTTTCACATTGTGTAGGATTGTCTGTAGCTAGTGGCGAGTTGTCCCTATAGGTCGATAGACAACTAACCTCTGTGGACATCTTGTCCGCACCACAGATGAGGGCTCCACACCAGCCCGAATTAGGGTAGTTTCCAGTTGCCCGAATGAAGCGTGGATTATCGGAAATTGTACCAGCGCTGCGCTCTTTTCCAGTCTGCCACAGTAACTGTCTGAAACAATGACAATTTTTTATGTAAATTTGAGTAAAAACTGATGCAAAAGGAAATCTACTTGTCGTGACCATGTCTGATGTCTTTAAGTAGAGAGTGATATCACCAGAGACCTCATTACTGTTTGAAGCCAACAGATTATGTATGATTTGACTGGATAAAAGCCGTAGTTGATTGTTGGCAAAAATTGACATAAGAATGTCATCACAAAAAAAATCTTCAACCCACCGTAGTTGCGGATTGATCCACAAGGCATTTGTGAGAACTTGAGCCACCCAGTGCAATTTCATACTGAGTTATTCGGTACCATGCCGGGTTCATACGGCACACCACAGTGAAAGGTAGCTCTCTGACAACTAGGTGACAACTCGCTTGCCAAAGCCTAAAAATAGGGCCAGCTCGCTGACAAACCAAATGCAGCTTGTTGACAACTCGCTGACATATGTACTTGGTGCATGTGGTAGCTGGCTGACAACTTGCTGCCAAAATACACATTTCCAGCATTCATTTGACCCAAAACACTTTTCACAACGTGGTGATGAAATATTATGGTAAAACACATGCAATATAATGCAAAGATTGGTAAACATTGAGGCAATGAGGAAACATAAAATGCATAGAAACCAAAGAAATTTACGTAGGTGTGTTTTTTTTTCTTACTGACTTTCCGTTGGCGCTGCACGCATTTTTTTGCAGTACACGTTTTTTTCTGTTTGTATCACAGGCATGACAAGTGGTACAGGTTGTGCAGACCCAGTGCATTTTTTATATTGGTGCTCAATAAAAATGCTTCACATGGTGGCCCATCTCATATTCCCACTGGCAAAATACAGATTTTAAAATAGCCAGCATGTATCTGAATTGAAATGTCAGAATGCTTGAAAGACGCCCAGCGGCCCGGCTGCGCGGCTGGCGTGCGCGCGCGTTTTTTTGTCATTTGAATTGTGAGCTACATAGCTAGCTTGTACTACATTACAATCCTTCATTTTTTGAATGTGAGAGCATTTTTCAACGTGTGTTTTGAATAGTTTGAGACACCATAAATAACTTCTAACCATGCAATAGTAGGTGCATTGTATCCAAAGTTTGTTTGTTTGCGGAATAGACGTGCACCATCCAATAGCAACGTTTTGATGCATTGATTTTATGTCTCAGATTCATTCATTTTCTGCACTCATGTCTGATTATACATTTTATGGGTCAAAACGATTTGTACACACTTCCATAAAGTGCATGTGGTGCAAATCACATTCAACTTGCTGACAACTCGCTGCCAGCTGTGCAGCTGCTGGGAAAATGCACCCCAACTTTCTGCCACTCGCTGACAACTGTGTTCCAACTCGCTGCCACTCGCTGACAACTATGTTCCAACTCGCTGCCAACAGTAAACAAATCGTTGTCAGCTAGTTGGAAGCGAGTTGTAGGAGAGTTGTCAGAGAGCTACCTTTCACTGTGCACAAAGTCATAGTAGGCCTGGTCAAACTGGGCGCCATTGTGTTTTGCAAAAAACGGTTTGCAAGCGAATACGCCATTTTCAAGCTCTGTGTTACCAGTCGACTTTGCTTCTGCCTGTGTGGATATATGTGTATTTGTTGTAGATGTTATATTGTTTAGATGTGAGAAAGTTATAGTTGAATCAGAGCCAATGTTTTGACAGAAGCGGTAAAGTTGGATAAGTGCCAAGTTCTATGCATTTAAGTAATAGATTGAAAGTTGGATCAGAGCCAAGTTCTGTATATTTAAGTGCCAGACTTAAAGGTGGATTAAAGCCAGGTTCAATATAAGCAGATAAAAAGAGTTTAAATAATGCACAAAAGGGGTTATGTACCATCATCAAAGCCAATGAGATGCAGGGAAACATCAGCCCATCATAATCCACCCCCCAGGGGAACATCAAGCTAAGCCGGTCAGTTGGATCTGTGAGTGAGACAACCAGGTCGGCATCGGCAGCGCGGCCACGATAGTCGACCGGCACACCCTGAATGTGTTTGGGTACCTGCTAAATAAGTCTTGTGTGGCTTGATTTGCAGGTAATGCTACATTTATGTGAGATCGACTCAAATAAACATATGCATATGCAGCACGAGGCATATCTAAAGGCATGTGCATAAAAAAGTTATGATGAATTTACCATTAATTTGTTCAATAAAATTTTTTCCGTGTGGGTCTGGCCTATAGAAAGTGAAAACCCATTTGAAAAGAGTCAACTGAAGCCTAACCTCAGATTTGGGCTAGTTTTCTAATTTGACTTTTTTCATCTCCGTCGGTTTTACCGATGCATCCCATCCGTGTTTTTGCGTTTTTGCCCAGCATTGGAAGTGGTCGCTGTCGTTGAGGATGTAGCCGTCAATGAGGAAGCAGCACCGGTGTAGCTTCCAATGCGCATGTGCTCTTTCAAATCCAAATTTTTGGCAAGAATTTTGTCCCAAGCACAGCCACCCTGCATGCCAAGACATATTTTGCATAGATAATACGGAGTGACCCATATAATTGTTCTAAACCCTTGTTTACCTCAATCCGGATGGTTGTGAATATTATAAAAACATTTTGTTCACGCCCCCCTGTAAAGTTTTCGGGAAAATTGACCCGACTCAAAAAATAGCCCAAAGAGTTGTCTACATGATGTACGGATCGACCCCCAATATAACGCCGTGTGGGCCGTGTAAGCGGGCCAGGCATTTTTTTATACCAAAATGCAGTGTTTACCTTGGTCCGGATAATGGCTCCAAATCCTATATAGTCTGTTTTTCAAGGCCAGAATTTGGCCGAAACACAGAACAGAGTTCTGGCTTAGTGCCAAATGCCATTTCAACGGCTTATTTACAGGCAGAAATAAGATTAGGATATTTTCAATTTGCACTGTTTTGTACTGCGGATCATGATCAGCTGTGATTGTGATCATTTTATTGCCTAATCTTACAAATAATAACACAGAAAATGCTTCCACCAGAAAGAGAAATGTTCGGCGATATTTTTAAAACCTACACCACTTAATATCACCCACCTAAACATGAGAATTTGAGGGGCGAAATTTAAAAAACATTGCTAAATTTTACTTACTACTAATTTCCTTCCCCGGACGAAATTTACTAACTTTTTAAAATTTCACCCCTCAATATCTCATTTTTGGGAAGGGTGTATTTAAGCGGAGTATGTTTTTAAGGATACCGCGAAAGATTTCTCTTTCTGGTGGAAGCATTTTCTGTGTTAATAGATGTAAGATGAGGCGATAAAATGATCACAATCACAGCTGATCATGATCCGCAGTACAAAACAGTGCAAATTGAAAATATCCTAATCTTATTACTGCCTGTAAATAAGCCGTTGAAATGGCATTTGGCACTAAGCCAGGACACTGTTCTATGTTTCGGCCAAATTCTGGCCTTGAAAAACAGACTATATAAGATTTGGAGCCACCATCCGGACCGAGGTAAACACTGCATTTTGGTATAAAAAAATGCGTGGCCCGCTTACACAGCCCACGCGTCGTTATATTGGGGGTCGATCCGTACATCATGTAGACAACTCGTTGGGCTATTTTTTGAGTCGGGTTGATTTTCCCAAAAACTTTACAGGGGGGCGTGAACAAAACGTTTTAAAAAAATTCACAACCATCCGGATCGAGGTAAACAAGGGTTTAGTCACAGCATAAGTCCATTTTTGGACGATCGCATTGAGATTGTAAACCGTGTAGACCGTATCTATCAAAAGACATGTATCGTATTTATCACACGTGAAAGTACTGAACCATTTCAATAATGGAAAATTTTTAGATCTTTCACTTTCTTTATATCTTTTGTAACAAACCGATGTTTCATAGTCAGACACCTTATCATCGAGATTGATGGTGTCATCCATCAGCATGGTGATGTCACCCTCAATAGCCTCAACTTTGTTGTGCATACTATTGAGGTCATTGTTGATGTAGTGAAATGCGCACGTGTGATATTTCTTTTGTTGTCGCTATTTATTGTTTGCTCGCCCATCAACATGAGGTCCGAATGAACATCATAAAACGAACAAACCCTCGCCAATGCAATGCCCCGCTTAATATAAATAAAGCAGCATTCCAAAAGTGGTGGACGATCTGGGGATCAGCTGTTTCCGTCAGGTTGCCGCTGCCCAGGCAGGTGAGGTGATTGAGTAGACCATGTCTCAATCAAGTTCGGACAGAGAAGTTGTGCGGCGCCATACGCGTTCTCATCCAGTGAACCTGGTTTCCCGGTTTCACCCCGATTCCGCAGCAGAGCGACAGCTACAGGCGTCCAACTTAAGTGAAGCTTGGAGGCCAGCCGCGTCTCGCTCTGTGCCATTTTCCAGCCATGTTTCGCCCCAGGGGGGCCATGTTTCAGTTTGCCACAGTTTGTTCTCCCGCCGACCAGGGTGAACCGTTTTGGGGTCGCATCAGTTTCGTTTTTGCAATCTCCACCCCAGCAGCTAAGTTCTACACCACCGCAGTTTATGGTGTCGCGAAGCGCCGTTCTTTTGTTGGATTCATTCAAGAGTAATCGCATGCCTGCAAAAGTGAATACAACTGCATTTTTTCCGAACGTTTCTGTCTTGGCGCCACACCCGCAGGTTCCGTTTTTGGTGGATAGTGACCGTTTTCCGAGTGGCATATATTTGCATGAGATAGATTTTGTGGACAAATTTTCTGGGAATCATTTTGTGATGGATTCCCCATTGATTCCATCCACGGAGGATCAGAAAGTAGCTATTTTGCCCAGTAAGAGTGAATCAATTCAACAAATAACTTGAATGGTTGGTGATTTCGACGCTCAAATCTCTAGAATGGAAAATTTGTTTGAGTCAGCCGTGAACGAGATGCGCGGCAATAAAGTGGAAACTCCGGCCATAAATGCAAATGTCGAAAGTACTGCCCCTAAGGAACAAGTGAAGTATCCAATGCCAGATGTTGCAAACATTTTGAATGAGCCTCAGAATTGTGACAACACTTTGCCTGTTCCGAGTGTGGCCATTGACCCTGATCCTTGGTTTTTGCATGGCTTGTCAAGGGCTCCTCAAGCTATGGCTAAAAACACCGATCTCGACGTTTTGCATCAATGGATAATCATTAGGTCACATTTGCTTGACAAAATCCCAATTTTTAAGGGGAAATCAGAGGTGGTAAAATTTTCTGAATGGCAACGTCATGTGTCCGCCACCGCTAGTTCGATTCCCAACCCTCAGCTTTTGGTGCATTTTTGGAAGGATGTTTTTAGCACCAAGTTGTCAGGTGTGGCTTACAAAGTGTATACCACGTTATTTCAACCTGATGATTTGCCAGCAGCCCCAGAGATTTTGTCAGCATTGTCTGACGTGTTTAAGGACCGCACACAGAGCTATTCCATGCTCGAATGGGATAATGCTGCTATGAACAGGAATGAGACTTTGACCAAATTTTATATTCGTTTGCTGTCCAAAGTGCCGACTGAATTGAAAGAGAGTGTTTTGAATTCACGGGATTGTGTGGAGATGCTGGTTGCAACCAAATTCTGGTCAAGGTATGATGTGGCACGGTTTGACTGCTTTGTGGTGGCCAATTTCAGGAAACAATTTTCCCAGAAGTCTTTCCCTGTTGCCAAAATGATACGGGTCGTGGAGGAGTATTTCCAGGAATTTGTGAAGCCCGTTTCCCAAGTAAAATCGATGTCAACCCCGCCATCTCGTTCCAATGCGCGCCAGTTATTTCAATCTGTACCCAATGACCCTTGGTGCCCTAGACCAGGCCATTTTGGTCACCGGAAAAGTCAGTGCCGAGCTGACAGAGTGATCCAACCAGCACCAATGAGTCAACCCCCCATCCCAGCTAGTAATAAATCTGAAGGATACGGCCAAGTGCGTCATTTTGGGCCGCAGCAAACTCATGATGCATCTGTGCCCAAAAATAAAGCTATCGCCAAGGCGTCTGTCCTGACAACAGCCAGTGATTTCGATTTTGATGGGGATGTCAAGGGAGAGATCATTGATGATTCTGATGGTGCAGCAGTAAATGATGTGGGTGATGAAGTTGACCCGTGTGCAGCGTATGTCCATGAGTTCCATCATAGAGTCTCGCAGCTCTACAACAGTGATCCCGGTGGGTTTGTCAACTGGTCCACCCGATTCATTCATGCATTACCTGTCCTTTCTCAGACACCTGTGACACCAAAGTTGGCCAATTCTTCAACAATGTTTTCCAACACGAGCAGCCAAGTGACAGTGAATGATGATGGCTTGACAAGTGATAGCCACGATGTTCAATTTTCTTCTGATTCTACTAGTTATAGTGACCTGTTGTCTGGAGTTTTGTGTCGGGATGTTGAAAATGTAGAGTTTGGAACTTTTAAGGCTGTGAATGGGATCTGCGCTCAAAGCACAATTGGTGATGATCAGAGACTGTGTATTTCCATCAAACCCACTAATGGACCATTAGTTTATGCCAATGTAAATATAGATGGAATTCCGTGCCGTGTGCTACTTGATAGTGGGTGCACACGATCACTCCTCCCGTTGAAACTTCTAGAGGAGCTCTCTGAACGCACCAAGGAGAATTATGTGGAAAAAATGACAAAATCTAAAATATGTCTTGATACAGTGAACGGTCAGACATCGGACGGGGAGTTGTCAGAAATAAAATTGTATGTGATCACGTGTCGCCCATAGACAAAGTATGCAGAAAAGTTGTGACTACCTTTCTTGTCAACCGTAGTGCAGGCGCTCTTACTGAAATCCTAATTGGCACAGATGTCATGCCATTTCTGAAAATCACTTGGCTCATTCCTCTCGTTTTGGATCGATATTGTGATGCCATCCTACCTCAGGAGCCAGCGGATTTGGCAGAATAAGTGTTACTCAATGAAAAGCGTTTTTTGACAATTTACACAGACATTGTAAAAGCGTCGAAATCTATTTTCATCCCAGCACAAAGCAAAGTTGCGTATTCCATGTCGATCCCAACAATGCCAGCTGCAGTGACATCAGATATCTGGCAAAACAGCTTTTTGTTATATTCCAATGCAGATGTGAAATATAACAGAATTTCAATGTATAACACCTTGGTGCAGATTAAGGGTTGCGCGAAATTCTCAGTGTGTTTGTTCAACTCCAACCCGTTCCCGCTGAGAATTTCGGCCGGGACGCCTTTGTTTCAATGTCATGCTTATTTGAATAGCGCAATGTCATATCCCGGTAGAAACTTTTCAGCATTGTTGTGCTCAGAAACAAAACATGAGGAAAATTTTGGTCAGAATGCCCTAATGACACCTGCAATTACCTTACCGATGCCACCTGAAGCTTCCGAACCTGCTGATGCCACTCAAGAAGAGTACATACCCACATCTCCCACTGAGAGAGCAGCATATGTGTGGGATAAATTAAGAGATGATTTGCAAATCCCGTTAACGGCCACAGAAAAGAACAAATTTTTTGAGCTGATATCTGAGTTCCATGATATCTTTAGTTGTGCACATTATGATGTAGGGAAGACATCATTAATTTCACACACAATCATTACCGATCCCACACAACCCCCCATTAAGCAGGCAGCTCGGTATGAAGCCCGCCATAGACGTGCTTTCATCCACAAAACAATTTCTTCGATGCTTAAGGAAGGCATCATTGAACCGTCCAACGGTGCTTGGGTGTCACCAATCACAATCGCTCCCAAGGGCACTTCCGATTTTAGATTTTGTGTGGATTTTAAATTGGTAAATCTAATAACCAAAATCGATTCATATCCATTGCCTCGTATTGGCGAGTTGTTGTCTGAGTTCGCTGGGCGGAAAATATTCTCTGCTCTGGACATACGTCACGGCTATTACAATGTGCCGCTGACCAATGAGGAAACGCGGGAGCGCACTTCATTTGTGTGTAGCCTCGGACAGTTCAGGTATATGAGGCTCCCGTTTGGTACTGTGAATGCCGGTGCTTCTTTCCAGAGGCTCATGTCCATTTTATTGGCTGGTTTGAATGACGACCCTGCTAGCCCCTGGATTAGGGCGTATATCGACGACATCCTGTGCAGTAGTTTCGATGTCCGGGAACATTTTGTGCATTTGAGGCGTCTCTTTGAGCGATTGCGCTGGGCCAATTTAAAAATTCAACCGGCCAAATGTAAATTTTTCGCATCTGAATTAAAGTATTTGGGCCATCATATATCCTCTGAGGGCATTTCCCCAGCCCCAGCCCAATATCGCGCGGTGATGGAACAACCCAAAGTGCATAACAAACAAGATTTGCAGCGTTTTCTTGGCAAATGTATTTATTATTCTCATTTCATCCCGAATTTCAGTCGCATATCAGCGCCACTGTATACCGTTCTCAAAGGACATGTGTCAAAAAGTGGAGCTACTCCATTTGAATGGACTGAGGAAATGTTGACCGCTTGGGACACATTAAAGCATTTACTTTCCATGTCACCTGTGTTAATTCACCCATTGTTTGATGACCCACGGGGGTTTGTTTTAGAAACGGATGCCAGCTGTTTAGGTTTAGGGGCGGTGTTGTCTCAATACGGCAAAGACAATAAATTACATCCTGTGTCATACATTTCAAAAAAACTAACGCATCCTCATTCCACTTACTCGGCTGCCTCACTGGAGGCGTTATGCATTTGTTGGGCGCTGCGTCGCTTCGCAGACTATGTGGAGGGGCAGAAAGTCACTGTAATCACTGATAATTCCGGAATACAACAAGTACTTAGGTCCCCTCATCATTCTAAATTGGCTCGTTGGGCTATCTTTGTCCAGGACAAAATCACATCCTTCATTCATCGCCCTGGCATCCAAAATTCAGTTGCTGATGCGCTGTCCCGTAATCCAATTGTCGAGACAGAATTTGGAGAAGATGAATTGCGCAAACCCACTGAAATTGTTTTAGGACAGTCACCTGATATAGTCCGCTCAGTGGGAGCTGTTTGCGCTTGAAATGAACCCATTTTGTCCACCCGACCGGACATTGACTGGCAAACAATTCAAATGTCTGATCATGTTTTGAACAAGGTGATTTGTGCTCTAAAAAACAATCCAGATTCCGTTGTGGATGCGTACCTTATCGATGAAGTCTTATATTACAGGGCACCTGTGAAGTCCCAACATTTAGCTATTTGGCCTCCGAAATCTTGGCAGCATGCTTGCCTTGTCCAAGCACATTTAGGGGTTTATGCCAGCCATGGGAGCCAGGCGCGCACTTTAGACTTATTGTGTCAATATTTTGCTTGGCCTGGTATGAAGAGCAACATTTTGGAATTTTGCCAAACATGCGCAGAGTGTATGACAGTGAAGTCCCACCGAGTTAATGCTTCGCCGTTGGGGGATGTGATGACGCCTTCACAACCCTTTGATGTATTGCATATTGACACTATGTACTTCGATAAACAGTCTGTGCGGAAAATTTTGGTGATTGTTGATGCTTTGTCGCACTACATGATAACAATTCCGGTGATATCATTGACGGCTATTGTAGTGTCAAAAGCGATATATAACCATGTGTTCATGTTTTGCGGCGCACCCCGTGTTTTAAGCACTGATCGTGGAACCGAATTTGTCAATTCTGATTTGCGATTTTTGTGTGACAATTTTGGAGTGACTCATAGCCCTACTCTGGCGCACAATCCTTCAGCCAACGGGATTGTGGAACGGGCTAATCGCTCGCTTCGCGAATCTTTGTTATTTTGCACCCACGAATTCCCTCATCAGAAGTGGTGGGAAGTGTTGCCAATGGCCACTCTGCGTTGTAACATGGCCATGAACCGTATGACAGGATGTTGTCCATTTTATTTGGTGTTTGGCCATCTACCCCATTGGAACCTGTTTTTCTCAGCTGCCCGAAAAATCGATCCTCAGGCTGCTAGACTTTTAGCTCAGACGCAAAGTGACAAAAACAGAGCTTTGTATAAGCAGCATTTTGATCAAAAGCACTCCAACATTTTTCATGCGGATGATCAAGTGATGATCAAATTGTTTTCAGCTGAGAAAAACACGCCCAAGTTTGGAGGGCCATATCTGGTGATTGAGGTGTTTGGTTCCACGTTGCTGTTACGTGGTGAGGGGGGTGAAACGTTTACCGTCGCGCAACTTTCTGCATGGAAGTTGCCGCCAACGACAAAAGCAAATTGATTATAGTTGAGTGAAACTGATAAAAAAACCAGCGTTGTTTAAGTTGTTATGTATTTAGCTTTACTGGTAACGTTCACGTGAACACTCACTTCCACGCGTGGCACTTCCGCATGTTGTTTTCACACGTTTTTTTGGCACACAAATGGTAAACAAAAATCTTGTGGAAAATACGTGTGAAATGAATCCCCTTTCACGCGATCCTATGGGCCGGCCCTATTCTATGCCTTACCCAGCCCCGCCGATTTCCAATTATGGTCAGCACCCAGCCTACACCGGCCAACTACAACATCCATCTTTCGTGCTACCAAATCAATTTGTGCCGCCGCAAGCGCCACACCCAGCCCCAATCGATTACGCTAAGAAGTTTTATGAGTTGAAGGCTGAAAGTACCCATGACAAAAACAAAATCTATACGCTGCGCGGACAACTCGAGGTGTGCAGCAAGAAGATTTCGCTGCTCAAAGAAGACAAGTTGTCGCTCCAGGGAAAAGTTGACAAATTGGAGGCAGCCCGCCGCGACGACGTTGATGCCCACAGCGCTCTCCATGAGAAGTATGTCCGCAACAAGACTCATTTCAAGGCCTTCAAAGCATCCATTCGGGAAGCCGAGAATGATCCCCCCGAGGAGTCTGTTGAATTGGCGGCTGCGCGCGGTGAAATTAAAGTTTTAAAGAAAAAGTTGTCTGTGTCTGATGCCACTTTGTGTTTTTATAAGAAAGCCGTTGATGAATATGAGGATCATCCTTTGCATGGCAAAGTCCCAGAGAATGTAGTTTTGGAACCCACGTGCTCGAAAAAATTTAAGAAAACTGTAGAAGAAGTTTTTCAGGCTGTAGAGCCGGGGGAGGGGGATAGTGATAATGAGTCGGAAACACCTTTAGAAAACCCAAAGACACCTGAGATTTCCGAAAATCCTTAAATAACCCCCCTTCGCCCCCCAAAATTCTTATTTACCTCTTCGTTCAAAAAGGGGGAACTTGTTGATGTAGTGAAATGCACACGTGTGATATTTCTTTTGTTGTCGCTATTTATTCTTTGCCCCCCCTGTCAACATGAGGTCCGAATGAACATCATAAAACGAACAAACCCTCGCCAATGCAATGCCCCGCTTAATATAAATAAAGCAGCATTCCAAAAGTCATCTTTGAGGGAGCCAGCCAAACCCGCAACGAATACTTCGAACTGCAGTAGGGAAACTAGCATTACGTGATGTAAGAAGTGTCTGATTGTGCATAGAACCAGTTTAACCCCCATTTGAATTGTAAATATAACCACAGAAAAAGTAAGTTTGACGTATCAAAGTTGGCAAAGGATTTGTGGACCTCTGACATCACGTTTTCGGGGTCGAATTCAGTACCACTGATAGAATAATGGCGTGACAACACGCCGCTCAGACTGCCCCAGTCACACGAGATTTTTGGCACTTTGCCATCGGGCGCTGAAAGATGGTTATGTATAGTCATTTGTACGGATGGAAACGACCCATGTATATAGATAGGACAACACTTTGTATGATGTATGTGTGACCTATCGCATTTTAATGTTTGGTAGAACATCAATTTATGAAGTATGACTGATATACATAAATTACAACAAGAGTATGGCTTACTGTACTCACCATAAGCCTTTGCCATCTCTGAAATCTTCATTGCTTTATTTTCATGTACCATTAGCTGGCCCTTTAAATTCATGCCACCAAGGCGATTATTTGAGGTGGTCAGTGCTGCTAGATGCCGTCGTCTGGCCAGAGCAGAGGAGCTTTCGACAACTGAAAAGGTTTTTATTGCAATTAGCAATGTACACGTACACAACCACACATGGGATTTTTTCAATATTTGTACAAAAGTAAAACATTTTTGCACATTTAAGATAGCTGATCCCTTTACTGTAAACGTAAGCAAACTATACTCACCTTTCAACTGAACTTTTTCAGCTTTTTCAGATTTTTTCCCCTGATCCACATTCATTTCGGAACACGTATTACTCTGTTTAACCGGACCGGGCTGCTTTTCATTGGTGACACCTGGCAAATTTGTGTCACTGTTTAGAGCCATGGCGACCAGCGAGGCGACGTTTTCGGACGGAATCACATCATTGTCGCTTGTTGCCGCATTTGGGTTGCCCACAGACATTTCCGGCGATAGATCGCCAGCATTCGTGGCACTGAAATATTTAAATTTTATCAAACCATTTCGATACAGTAAAATACGAACGATTTTTAGATCTTCACATTTTACTTTTTGCACAGTGTGTATATTTTCAGATAGTGTCCAGGAAATAACTAAGCGTGATGGAGCAACCCCACACATTGCTAAGTCATAAAAAAATGTCACATCAAATATCCTTACTTTAAATGACCGCAGAACAAACCTTGGAGCTCGTTTGCGGGTCGGATGAGGAGTGGCACTGACACTTTTACTTTTTGTCTTCTTCATTTGCCCCCAGACCAATCTCATTGCAAGTTGGTCCTCTTTCGACCTCCCCGCGATAGCGGTCTGTAGTAGCATTTGAATGCTTATGGAAAGGTCGTGGTTTGAGATGTTACTATTTTTCAACACAAGTGTCTGAGCGTTAAGAGATGAGCTAATTTGATGTATAATATCTTTAGGTATATTCTCTAATAACCATACACATGCTTGGAACATTTCAATGGAAAATGACATTTTTTGGCAGAATGCCAACATCGAAATTTTTGTCAGCGTGGTTATGTGTTCAAACATTATTGAGAAAGCCCCGACAGTAAAATCTTGTCGCAACCCCTTTACATAGATAGGGGAGTATTTATATTCATGTACTATCGTTGTGTATAGCTCAGAATTAACTTGGCACGTGGCCAAGAGTTGGACATTGAATGTAAATGTGAGCCAGTATAAATATGCGTCAAAGTCATGGGAAACCTCTCTGACTAGCAAAACAAAGATATAAATGGCTCGTATTAGGCTCACCTCAAAATCGGCTTCATTTTCTATGCTCAAGATTGACATGTCATTATTTTCAACATTATCAACGGGTGGTGTTGAGATTGAATTAGCGGCTTTTTTGACACATTAGTCAGTCAAAGGGATTTCTTTCTGACCCCGGTTTCCATGTTAGTAAAATAAAATGTTAAATACCAACGCAAACTCGCCCTGAATAGGAAATAATCATGTATTGCGTTAGAATGGACAAGTCTATGCAGATGGCACATTGTGTGAGCAAGCAGTGCACAAAGAACGGTGTTAGACAAGACACAGCAGGTGTTATTTGACAAGAGGCAGTTTCCAATTAACTTATCTGGGTTCTATTGTATTATAGTTTGTAGCAATAAAATAGCTGCCAGAATATCACGAATACGAGAAAAAGGTATTTGGCAGTGTGCCAATATCCGATTATAGGTCAGCAGTATTTTTGCTGACTTTTTGAAGTGAGTCGGATCAACGACACCTTGCCAAATGCCTTTTAGATTACGTTAAGCCTTGCCAGGTAAATTTGGCACTTGGCCAAAATACATATTTTGGCCGAGACGATGATTTTGGAGACATGAATAGGAGTTTCGTGGGATTTTTGTGTATACCATATTTCCTCGAAATACCCCCCGGGGGGTGATTGTTTCATAGTGGTCCCGAGAGGGGGGGGGGGGTTAAACGAGGGGGGGTATTTCGAGGGGGGGGGGTTATTATTTCACAGGAAATTTTTTCAAATCCTAGTACTAAATCGTTGTTTGTGATGTACACTGGGGTAGAAAAATGCATCAATAACTGACTTGTATAGACTCCTGTAGACTAATAGATGTAAGTAAGTACATGGTATAAACACTGCTCTCACGTGATTACGACATTGTTTCAACGTGTGTTCTGCACTACGCAGAACACAAACTGCAGTATTTGTCATGTACGTTCTCTTTACACTCAATCTGGGGGGGGGGTTATTTCGAGGGGGGGGGGGTGATTGTTTCATAGTGGTCTCGACAGGGGGGGGGGGTCAAACGAGGGGGGGTATTTCGAGGGGGGGGTATTTCGAGTAAATACGGTATACAGTAATATATGCCTATAAACACATATAAATCTGTGATTGTTCGATTTTTCTACGTCTGCGTATGGGGAATTTCCGAAAATTTCTGGCGAAATAATAGACCCCCCCCCCTCGAATACCCCCCCCCCTCGAATTATCCCCCCTCAAGTTTTTCTGGCGAAATAATAAACCCCCTGGGGGTATTCCGAGGTAATACGGTAATACGACACTCTAATAATGCGACATCTCCTATAGTACGACACCTAAAAATGTGCTGAAAATAATAATACGACTGTCGTATTATTAGAGAATTTACGGTAGCACATGCCTGGATAGTAGAAATTTTCCAGAAAAATGAATGAAGTGGTGCGAGGGGATCTTTCATCCGATGGTTATACAGATGCATCTGACGGATCAGAAGCTGAGAATGATTGAAATTTGCAAACCCGCGGATCAACTGGTTCAAATTTCCACAATTACGTTTTCATCCACTTCAAGAAAATATCCATTGGAAAAATCTAATTGAAGTGAATCTAGTGATGTTAAAGGCACCGGGAAAAATGGCACCGCACCGCACCGGCACCTTTGCCAACGCATGAAAAGGGCACATGGCACCCTGGGGCACCGCCCAGAAAATGGCACCGCACCGCACCGGCACGGGTGCCTTTTGGAAAAAATGGCACCGGCACCGAAGGGCACCGGCGGGTTGCCGGTGCTAGCACCGAAAGGCACCGCACCGGGCTGGAATTTCTGAAGTAAATATCGGGCAGTTTATCAGTGGTCTCACCTTTGGAAGTGCATATTTCCATGAATTTTCAACCGATTTTGATGGTTGAGCACTTAAAATGATCAGAATGATGCGGCAATCACTTTTATGAAGCAATTACAATGATTACAAATGAAAGATAAAATATTTAATTCACTGCGATGCCCATAGCCACTATTGTCTAGTGATCGGAGTCGTTGCTGTACTAGTGATGTAAAGGCACCCGGGCACCGGTGCCCTGGTGCTGGGCACCGAAGGGCACTAGCACCGAAGGGCACTAGCACCGGTGCTGGTGCCCTTCGGTGCCCAGCACCGGGGCACCGGTGCCCCGGTGCCTTTACATCTCTAGTCATTGCATGCAATCACCTGGCGCTGATTTATCGCAGCTGATCTATCGATTTATTTTTCTTCAGCTGGCGTAAAATTGCAGCGTAAAATCGAAATTTTTTAATTTTCAGAATCAAATAGAAGTGACAGTGGACGATGACCCTTGGTCACAATGAAAGTATTGATAAACATATTGTCCATGAACAATTGCAGACCTGACAATGGCAACCGAGTTGCTATTTTGCAGGGCATTTTCCATGACTTTAGAGACTTTGCATGACATTTGACGTTTTACAGGGCTTTTTACATAGTCTGGGATTGGCACCTTGTGCCTTTGACGCATTTTAGAGTGTAGAACACACTGTCAAAAATTAATTTTCTGATCATAAAATCAACTAAATGAATCTCTATATTCCATGCTTAAAGTCATCTTGAAATATCTTTTTTCATTTCTGAAGCATTCATTAAACGTTAAATTATACCGAAAAACTTTGTTCCCTGAATGTCAAGGGGACAAAAGTGATGCGTGAGCGCACAAAAGTTATTTATCTGGAAGGAAAAAAGCAAGATAAGAAAAGATTTCAATAAATTTTTATCTCGATGAAACTGGGCGAGTTGAATTATGCAGACCGTTTTAGCCGATTTTATTGCCGGATGGCTTGCGGGCAAGTTTCTTTTGAATTATTTAATCGATGTTTTTGTTTGAAAATCCAGCTCACGACGACGAAAACAAATTCTGTTTTTTTTTGTTACGTGGAAAGAATTCTTAGCCATTACTCGAGTATAATAACAAGAAATAAGAATATGGTAACTATTCCCTGAGCCCCCCCTCTGAAATTGCTCGGCTTTCTACCTATGGGGGACAAAGTTTGAGTGTTTGTTCCCCAAAATTTTACTCAAAATCGCTCAATTTTGATGCATTTGGCATGAAATTTTATCTTGAAAATCGCCATTTTTGGCTATATTTATGTGCCTATTTTCAACATATTTTGCCTACTTTTCACCTAATTTTTTCCGTGAATTTAACTTGTTCTGCCTGCTGTACCTCGGTAAAGCCTGTATAATTCTTCTCCTACGAGCCACCCCCAAGCCCCCCCCCCAAAAAAAAATCACCTATCTAACCCCCAAGATTTGACGCATAAATTTGCACGCAACTTAATTAGACAGGATACACTAACGATGCCTGTATACATACATAAATATAATCTTCCCAAAACCACTTCCACAAAAAAACGTGAACGCATCTAACTTTTCAGGGGGCGCCGGTCTGATCGTGGGGCACCCCTTGGACACGATAAAAGTGCGTCTGCAAACTTTGGATTCGAGAAAGGGGTACCTGCAATTGGCTAGGGATACGGTGAAGGGTGAAAGCGTTAGTTGTCCTGTATTGATTTGTCGAGCTTGTGTGTGATTACCGTATTTCTTCTAATAGAAGGGTGTCATTCTATTTTGTTGTCAATCTTTTTTGCATGTCTTTCTTTTGGAGGTGCCGTAATTTTGGAGGTGCTGTTTTATTGGAGGTGCCGTTCTGTTGAAAACTGAACTTTGTTGAAAATCCTGATCCAGATACGATAATCCGGATCACACAGTATGCAATGCCAATGCCGATCCCGAGACACCAATCCCAAAAATTCAACTACCTAAAAACAATCCTGATCCCAATCCCAAAAATTCGGCGCCCCCATTTGAACCGTACCCCCATCATGACCCCAACCCCTCGCAGGCAGGGGCTTTTTACAGGGGTCTGCTAGCCCCCCTGGTGCCACTCCCAGACCCTGTAAAAAACCGTGTAAAATGTCAAATGTCATGCAAAGTCATGTGACATGCCCTGCAAAATGGCAACTCGGTTGCCATTTTGCAGGGCATTTCACATGACTTTGGACACTTTGCATAACATTTGACATTTTACAGTGCATTTTACAGGGTCTGGGACTGCCCCCTGGCTTCGACGGGTCTGATGCACTCGCTTTTGTTCGCCGGCTACGGACAGGCTTTGGCCTGGATCGCCCCGCAATGCAGAAATTCATCAACAACTGGCAGTGATGGAATTAAGCATTCTGGTTATGGGAGTGTGGAAAGGATAGAGCCTAGTTTGGGACAGGTGAGAAAAAATCAATTCGGTATATTTAGATACGTGAGAAATTTGCTGGTGGTAAGCGATAGAGAATTACAGGGGTCTCCTGGGGGGGGCTGCCCCCCAAATCCGCTAGCTTTCTATCTATCACGAGGCAAAATTTTTTGGCTACTACCACCTGAGTCCCCCCCCCAAATCGCTCAGCTACCTACCTATCTGGAGCGATTTTTGAGAAATTTTACCCCCCCCAGAAAAATATTCAGCTAAATATCTATCCATCCGGAGGAGCGCTTTGCTATCTATCCCAGGCAAAAATCTTGGAGACCCCTGTAGGGAAAGTGGCATAGGTGTAAATAAGTGACAATAAATACTACTTGTCACTGATGAGTTTGCTTGTCACTCTGTTCAGACTCCTCTTTTTAATGATTATTGCCTAGGAGCGTGTAGGCGGTGTGCGCCTTTGTAACGAATGAAACAATGCGTTCTTGCAGTGCTCACGAGGGGCACATACGGCGTTTCATTTGTGCCACGTTTCTACAAACTCCTGCAAGTTTCTGGACTGGTGCCAACGCCAATGACGCCACGGCGTGGCGTTTACATGCGTGATGGTGTTACATCAGGGCGATCTTGAATTTCGACCCTCTGTGTGGTTAGATTGGATAGATGGCAAATCGCTTTTCCGGAGGGATAGATAGCTGAAAACTTTTCTGGGGGGGGGGTTGTGGTGTTCAATATATAGGCTTTTTCCGGGTGTAGAAGGAAGAAAAGGGAGAAAAATCGCTCAAAGTAGGTGTAAAATACCTCAAAATGGGTATACAAGAGCATATAGTACTAAAAATAGCTGAAAATAGGCAAATAGGAACCAGAACTATGATTTTGGAAGTGGAAATCTATAAAAAGGTATGAAGAATAGCGATTTTGAGCGAAAATTGGGGTATAGTTTCTCAAAAATCGCACCAGATAGGTAGATAGCTGGGCGATTGGGGGGGGGTTAGGGGGGTCTGTGCCTCTGCGCATCTAAACCTGGTGCACATGTAAGCCAAATTTCCTGTATTTTTCCGTCACATTGATGTATATTAAATAAATAGGTCTTCGTACTGTCAATTCCCTAAAAAATACACCGAATAGCGTGCCCGTCGGTCGATATTTATGTACTTAGGTATATTTGCATACATATCAGCGATTATTGGCGCCAATGGCAATGGTGCCAGTGCTATGACGCCATCCGTCACCATGTAGGTAAAATCTGAGGCGGGGGGTTGAGCTTATCCCTCCCCCCGTTGACCGGGCTCAGTAAACAAACAGCCCTCGCTCAAAAATACTGGATATGTCCCTAGCCCCCCGATCTGGGTTTACATGCACAGCGAGTTCTCGCCTTTAGGGGGTAGTAGCCAAAAATTTTTCCTCCAGTATAGATAGATAGCTGAGCGGCCTCTGGGATACATAGATGCTGGGCGGTTTGGGGGTAGTAACCCCCCCCCCCTAACCCAGGGGTCGCCTAGGGGGGCTGCCCCCCCAAATCCGCCAGCTATCTATCTATCCGTGAGGCCACTCAGCTATCTATCTATCTGAGGCAAACTTTTTGGCTACTACCCCCAAAGACCCCCCCCCCCCCCCAATCGCTCAGCTATTAAGACTCGCTTTCCCTAAGAACCAAACATGCCCAAACCTGTGAAGGCACAAATTTTTTTGTTGCGTTTTTCATCGTATATTTCGAATCTACATATAGAAAAACTCAAAATTTCTGTCCATACATAAAAAAATGTCATCTTCCTACTAAAAAAATTGATCAAAGTCAAAAGTCACCATTTTTTGAGCTGTTTTTTGAAAATTCATAACTTTTGCTTGACTTCATCTATCAATATAATATTTTGAATTTTTATTAAGATAGTTGTGGAGATTAATTGGCCCATACAAACTTATTTCATCAAACGTTTTTTTCCCACTGAAAATCATGACTGAAATTTTGAAAATGGCACCAAATTTTCAGTTTGTAATTGAGAGCTTAGCTTTTTATGCAAAAACTGTGCTCAATTGCATAGTTTATTATAATAAAAAATTTCTAAAACGTAGGCATGCACTTTTTTGCTACAGCAGTTTAAATCAGCTCAACCCCTGTCTCACCATCACATACAATCCAACTCTGAAGGCTCAGATGAAGTTGCATGAAAAAAGTTACCATCATAAACATAGGTTGTTTTTGCATTGACTTTCATTTGTATATCACCATTGTTCATTAAACATAATTTAGAAGGGTGCTTTCATACAAAAATTCACTTTTGATGTAAAAATTTTCACCCCCATTTTTATCATGGATTTGGAATCTACAGACCAGAGTTGGAAAAAACGTATTTACGTTTACCCGAAATACCCGGTTATTTGGTTACTTATATTTACGTTTACGTTTACGTTTTCCAAAAATACCATTACGTTTTGTTACGTTTTCCTAACCAAAATACCCGGGTACTAGGGAAAACGTAAAAAGTCTGATCTTTAGTAGCTTCTTAGTGGCCGCGCCCTCAGACGGAACTGCATATTTCCATGAATTCTCTACAGATTTTGATTGTCGAGCACTAAAAATGATCAGAATGATGTGGCGATCCCATTAGTGCAGCAATTAGGATGATTATAAACCATAGCTAAAACATTTTATAAACTCCGATCAAAGTCACCATTGTCTACCGACCATAGTCGATGCCACACAGAGAATGTAGGTAACTGTATTTTGTCATAAACTGACAACAAATTATGAACAAAAAAGTGAAAGAAATGTCATATTTATGATTAAAAATTCGACACAATTCCAGGTACTCTCTTCAAATAGGTGTGGCAGATTTCAAAGTATATTTGATGGAGTGTTTTTTCAAAATAGACTAAAACAGTTTTAAAAGTTTCAATGCACTGAAATTACTGTCTGTTCCCCTTACATCAGTGGCTGTAGAGTGGCCATTTAGCCATGGGCTTGTGAAATTTGCTAAAATAATCAATTTGGGAACAAAATAATTTGAATGAAAATTATGTATCAGATTTAATTACAAAAAGGTGTAATTTTTGCACAATGTTTATGTTTATCTCATCGCTGTTTGTGTTAGATCATTATCATTTGTTATAGTTGTCTCACTCATGTTGTTGATTATGGTGAGCATGTAGTGCGTAAGACATGAAGATATTGCATGGACATCAGCGATTCCAAAGCATTGTGGCAAATACGACACATATAACATTTTTACGTTTACGCTTTTTTTTTACGTATTCCTTGGTATTTTAAAAATACCTTACGTTTTAGTATTTATACTTTTGATTTGGAAAAGGTATTTACGTTTACGTTTACGTTTTCTAAAAATACCAGTATTTGTACAACTCTGCTACAGACATAGAAACTCAAAATTTCCTTCCATACAAATATCCAAAAATGTCGTCTTCCTACTAAAAAAATTGATCAAAGTCAAAAGTCACCATTTTTTGAGCTGTTTTTGAAAATTCATAACTTTTGCTTGTCTTCGTCTATCAATATAATATTAGGTTGTAAACTAATGAAGTGTCTTTTTTCGCCATCTCATACAAATATACATTTGTGCTTTCCATTGTGTTGTACGTTGACCGATTTTGATGCCATTTGAGTATGTTGTGGTTTGGGGTCTGGGCTATGATGAAATGTTTTTGTTTGCTCAAATAATCCCCCAGTCCCGAGATAAGGGGGGTCTATACAAAGGTGGTCATTTTACGTGGCCAATATGCCCATTGACTTTGAAGCTTAATAACTCAGCCATTTCTGGGCCGATTCGGATCGTTCAACACTTAAAATAACCAGGACAATCCGCATATTCAATTTTTGTGGTCGAGTTAGTGATGTCTTAATCCCGTATGCCGATTTGACCCGGTTTTTGAACATTAAAAATAATCGTAATTATAATTTTTCAAAACGATTTTTTTGAAGTTGCTATCATATACTATAGACAAAAAGAATAAAAGTGGCCCAAAAATTATTTCAATATCTCTCTCCAGTCAAAAGTTATATCACTTTAAACATTCGCCTCCCAACAATAAATATAAAAATCTGCATGACGAGCAAATGCATGTGACTTCAGAAATCCATATCTCGGCCATTTCTCAGCCAATTTCCACCAATGAACAGTGAAAATGATCAGAAAAACCTGTAAATTTCATTTTTATGCTCAGGTTATCTGTATTCATCGTTCTTGATTACTTATTTACATGTATGGGAGGCGGAAGTTTAAAGTTCTGATACTTTTGATTGGAAAGAGATGTTGGAATAATTTTTTTGGTATATGAATCCCCATTGTCTAAAGTATATGATAGCATGTTTAGAAAAATTTATTTTTGGTGTTTAAAAACTGATTCAAATCGGCATACGTAATTTAGACATCACTAATCCGACCACAAAAATGGAATCTACTGGTTGTGCTGATCATTTTAAGTGTCGAACGATCCAAATTGGCCCAGAAATGGCTGAGTGAGTAAGGTTCAAAGTGAATGTGTAGATCGGCCATGCAAAATGACCACCTTTTTATAGACCCCCCTTATCTCGGGACTGGGGGATTATTCGAGGAAACAAAAACATTTCTTCATAGCCCAGACCCCAAACCCCAACATACTCAAATGGCATCAAAATCGGTCAACGTACAAAAGAATGTGGGATGCACAAATGTATATTTGTATGAAATCGAAAAAAGACACTTCATTAGTTTACAACCTAATATTTTGAATTTTTATTAAGATAGTTGTGGAGATTAATTGGCCCATGCAAACTTATTTCATAAAATGTTTTTTTCTCACTGAAAATGATGACTGAAATTTTGAAAATGGCACCAAATTTTCAGTTTGTAACTGAGAGCTTAGCTTTTTTTGCAAAAACTGTGCTCAGTTGCATAGTTTATTATAATAAAATTTTTTCTAAAAAGTAGGCCTGCACTTTTTTGCTACAGTAATTTAAATCAGCCCAACCCCTTTCTCACCACCACATATGTACAATCTAACTCTGAAGGCTCAGATGAAGTTGTATGGAAAAAGTTTATATCATAAACTGAGGTTGTTTTTGCATTGTCTTTCATTTGTATATAACCATTTTTTATTAAACATAATTTGGAAGGGTGCTTTCATACAAAAATTCACTTTTTCTGTAAATATCACAAGCGTGGGTGTGTTATGTGCAATATCCAGAAAAGGTTTATTTGTACCAGTGTTCTGACTTACATTGGCTTTTAGCTGGCATTTGGTTATTTTATATTTCTGCTTGCAGTTGGAATGCTATGAAGTAGGGTTGGGGGTTGGGAGTTTCAAAAAAGTTTGGTTCCGGTTCTTGGTTCTAAAATGTTTTTGGATGGGGGGGGGGGTTTGGGGGATAGTAGCCAAAAATTTCGCCTTGGTATAGATAGATAGCTGAGCAGCCTCTGGGATAGATAGATACCTAGCTGGAGCATTTGGGGGGGGATAACCCCCCACCCCCCCCCTACCAGACCCCTGCTGACTATGTAATGATTATTACCCCTTTTGGTAATATCTTCAGTTTTGGGTAAATGCCTAGAGTATCGGTTCCAGTTTGGGTAGGAGGTTTCTTGTTTCTCGGTTACAAAATACACTCCCAACATAATTTCCACCTGCCATTTTATTGGGGGCACCATTCTACTGGAGGGTGCTGTTCTATTGTTTTCATGTCTGGAGAAATGTGCCAAAACCTGCCGTTCTATTGAATGTGTCATTCTATTAAAGGTATGCCATTCTATTACAAGAAATACGGTAGGTAAATGTCTTAGTGTTTAACTCAGTCTCATTTCAACCTTGATTGCACATCCATGCTTGTGATATTTGCAGAAAAAGTATTTTTTTGTATGACAGCACCCTTTCCAATTATGTTTCATAAAAATGGTAATATACAAATGAAAGACAATGCAAAAACAACCTCAGTTTATGATGGAAACTTTTTCCATACAACTTCATCTGAGCCTTCAGAGTTAGATTGTACATACGTGATGGTGAGACAGGGGTTGGGCTGATTTAAATTACTGTAGCAAAAGAGTGCAGGCCTAGTTTTTAGAAATTTTTTTATTATAATAAACTATGCAATTGAGCACAGTTTTTGCAAAAAAAGCTAAGCTCTCAATTACAAACTGAAAATTTGGTGCCATTTTCAAAATTTCAGTCATCATTTTCGGTGAGAAAACAACATTTTATGAAATAAGTTTGTATGGGCCAAATTATCTCCACTCTATCTTAATAAAAATTCAAAATATTATATTGATAGATGAAGACAAGCAAAAGTTATGAATTTTCAAAAAACAGCTCGAAAAATTGTGACTTTTGACTTTGATCAACTTTTTTCGTAGGAAGACTACGTTTTTGGATATATGTATGGAAGGAAATTTTGAGTTTCTATGTCTGTAGATTCCAAATCCATGATAAAAATAAGGGTGAAATTTTTTTACATCAAAAGTGAATTTTTGTATGAAAGCACCCTTCCAAATTATGTTTAATGAAAAATGGTGATATACAAATGAAAGACAATGCAAAAATAACCTATGTTTATGATGGTAACTTTTTTCATGCAACTTCATCTGAGCCTTCAGAGTTGGATTGTATGTGATGGTGAGACAGGGCACCCACACACCCACGCTTGTGATATTTACGGAAAAGGTGAATTTTTGTATGAAAGCACCCTTCCAAATTATGTTTAATAAAAAATGGTGGTATACAAATGAAAGACAATGCAAAAACAACCTCAGTTTATGATAAAAAATCTATAAACTTTTTCCATACAACTTCATCTGAGCCTTCAGAGTTAGATTGTACATACATGATGGTGAGAAAGGGGTTGGGCTGATTTAAACTGCTGTAGCAAAAAAGTGCATGCCTACTTTTTAGAAAAAATTTTATTATAATAAACTATGCAATTGAGCACAGTTTTTGCAGAAAAAGCTAAGCTCTCAATTACAAACTGAAAATTTGGTGCCATTTTCAAAATTTCAGTCATGATTTTCAGTGAGAAAAAAACATTTGATGAAATAAGTTTGTATGGGCCAATTAATCTCCACAACTATCTTAATAAAAATTCAAAATATTATATTGATAGATGAAGTCAAGCAAAAGTTATGAATTTTCAAAAAACAGCTTAAAAAATGGTGACTTTTGACTTTGATCCAGGCTGGCCGCGAGGTTTCCGCGCGTGAAAAACAACGTGCTAAAACGAACGCGCGGAAACCATTTTTGTTGCGCGCAGAGAGAATGCAACCGCGCGCTTGTGTGCTGACCGGCCCTATGGGCACAAAAAGACAACGTGTCAACGCGCGCGAACTTGTGGAGGTCAAATCGACCGAGCGCGCGGAAACATTTGTTTTAGCACACACACAGATTCTACGTGTTCGCAAAACAAACACGTAATGAAAAATAACCGGGGGCTGCAGCTTAAGTTATACGGTATTTTTTAGTGAATGAACGCACATTCGGAACTGCATTTTTCCATGAATTCCCAATCGATTTTGATGATTGATGTCTTAAAATTATCATAATGATGTGACAATCCCTTGAATGAATCAATTATAATGAGATTCAAATAACCGGAACTATAATTTTTTACACCATGAATAGTTAAATATACTTGGCAGACTGCAAAGTATGTGCTGAATCATATCATAATTTAATGAAAAAAATCTTGCGATGAATTTCATAATAATTTATTCAGAAGTAAAAACAACATAATATACTCAAACTGTTTAGTTTTTGGTTCATTATTCCGATGGGTTATGGTAGGTCGATTTGGCACCCATTTAATGCAGCATTCAGTCAGTTCTCTTTAAAAAAAATTGTGCCAAATGTTGTGCGTGCGGAAACGTTTTTTTTTTCACGGCAGACCTGCCTGTTATGCGTCTGTTATTCTTGTGCGCGCGCGGAGCTTGCGTGCCCCTGTGTCCGCCAGTTCGTTGGATGACCTCTGTAATTGTTATGCGCGGAACATTTCTCCACGCAGTATTTTTTTACGCGCTTGTGTGCGGAAACGCACGCGCGGAACCCTCGCGGCCAGCCTGCTTTGATCAATTTTTTTAGTAGGAAGATGACAATTTTGAATATATGTATGGAAAGAAATTTTGAGTTTTTCTATATGTAGATTCGAAATATACGATAAAAAACGCAAAATAAAATTTTGTGCCTTCACAGGTTTGGTTCTTACGCAAAACGAGTCTTAATCTATCTGGAGTGGTTTTTGAGAAATTTTGCCCCAATTTTTGCTAAAAATCACCAATTTTTGCACCTTTCTATAGTTTTTCACCTTCAAAATCGTGCTCTCCGGCTCTGAAGTTCAGCATGGAATAGTGCTAAAATGAGGTTTTGAGCAGAGTCTAATACATTGACAGTGATGTTACACACTGTAGAAGTATGTGGGAGCACATTGGCTGGATATTATATACTACACTAGCATATCATGGCTTATTTTTACATGGTAACATTAATAAATGGAAGCTTTTCCCCTCAAAATGTCCCAACACCCATGAAAACACTACCGACGATAATATCTGTGAGCGCTTGGATGCAGAAAAGTGCAAAATACCTAGTGCAAGGCGCATGCCTATTCCGCACATCGGCTCACCCCGCACATTTAGCTGCCCATCCCGCATTTTGGCCTATCCGGCACCTTGCCGGTGTAAT
Organism: Sphaerolaimus hirsutus; assembly: GCA_964036195.1. Classification (NCBI taxonomy): domain Eukaryota; kingdom Metazoa; phylum Nematoda; class Chromadorea; order Monhysterida; family Sphaerolaimidae; genus Sphaerolaimus; species Sphaerolaimus hirsutus. Next base: position 1,381,057 of record OZ038454.1, on the reverse strand, counting down.
GTGCGAGATAGGCAGTGTGCGTGATGGGTTTGTGTGAGGGATAGGCCGAAATGCGGGATAGTTGGGCTTGAATCATTTGTTTGTTTGTTGAATTGCCTAGACTGGTTAAATAATCGCGACAACCTTGCAGACACATCGAGAACAATGGCAAGTGAGTGAGAACAATGGCAAATGGGTGAGAACAATTGCTGCATAACAATGAATGTTGCAGATATTTATTACAGGTGATTTGTTGTAATTTTATGTTATGTTTTTCGATTTAGTGATGTTAGGTTTGTTTATTTATTGTTAGCAATGCAACGCGTATGTACTCAGCCGACTGCATTCCATGCACTTTTCAAAAGCATCCAATGCATAAGTAAATTTCTATGCGGTTCGCCGAGTACACCAAAATCAAGCACATAAAATTCACCCAATCACAAATTCAACAAAAACAATGTTAAACTCGACTTACATGAAACGAATCAGTTTTGTTTGACTTATGTTTCCCTTCGCTGAGTGTCGACTGAGGCGAAACATAAGTTCTGACTGCCGATTAAAATATAAATAGAAATAAAAATAGAAAAAAATTCTGCCGGTCTATCCGGAGTAGCTCATCGCCGCAAGCCACAACATTCATATCACTTAGTGGAGAATATTAAATTGACCTAACATTATTGCAAATTAATAATTTTCTGACAATTTCTAACATATAATCATAACCCTCATTTTTATTGGGTTAAAATTGGTTTTAAATCCTGAAAACGCTCAAATGCGACATGTGACTAAGCATGTTCACTGTCCCATTTTTGCTTTTTTGGGAGTAACGATAGCCATTATAGCAAAAAACAAATTTATTTCTCACGAATTTGCACCTTCCGTCGGAATGCAACAACAAAAATGATGTGTGAGTACAAATTTGGGTTATGATTTGCTTGGTTGATTTGATTTTACTGAGTTTACATGTTTAGAACGAATTTTTGAGTGATTTTTGAGTTCACATCAAAAAATGCATGTTTCTCATGGTTGTTAGCATATGGGAAATCGCTGACCCGCTGTGCTCAACCATCGTATCCATTCATATTTTGGCATCGTGCCAATATCCTGAAACATTGACGAATTCAGTTCGACTACGTGTATATGCATCAGATCTGGAAGCATAATTTGAGTGTGGACACTGCAACAAACAAATATTCATGACACTGCTGAACGAGTGTACTCAGAAATAAATGTGTTATCTGCCAGAACAGCCGAGTGGGTTCTGTGTAACATTATCGTAAAATGTAAAATCTTTAATATTTAAGTTGACGTTCTTATGTTCGCTTTTATATTTAATTAATTCAATTTATTACGATTCCATTTTTTATTCACATTCCATTTCTTAACATCTTCACATTCGTCATTTAATATCTCAAGCACGTTGTTTACAACGTGCGCTTCACATCGCTCACATATTTAGATCTTAGTCATTGCTCACATTCCGCCACATTTCCTTGACAAGCAGCACGCATATACGCCGTCATGTTTATGTTAAGCGGCGGGCCCGCCCCGAGTGGGGGGCCGGGCCCGCGCGCCATTTCAAGCTGTCTGGCTTGGCTCACATTTTCACTATCTTGCCAGTTTAGCTCGCTTTTCATCGGAGAAGCGAGCGGGCAAGGATTGAACTTTCACAATTGGAAATGTTGGGTAAAAATCGGAGATTAGAGCCGACCGATTGGCGCCAAACCAATCGCCATCGGTCTGGCCCTTAAAAGCCGATTTCACAGCTAGAATCGGCAGTGTTTGCAACCTCGTCAACTTCACACGAATCTCTTCCTAGGATCTAAATAAGCGCTGTAGTCACTTTATTAAGTCGCTTGTTTTTTGGTGCTAAGTTTAACTCTTGGTGCTTTAAGTCACCTCAGTGCTTTATTTCACACCAGCGCTGTTGGAGGTGTCTGTTCTCACAACCGCGCCACTTAATTGTCGCCTTTTGTCGTAATTAAGTGCCTTCTTTAAATTGCCTTATTTCTCCGGTAATTAGAGCTTCTTTTACGTTTTAATTAAGTAATTAATTTAGTTGTAAATTAATTCCTTTGTTTACGTATATTTTTATATATATTTTATTTACACTTATTTCTTTGTATTTAATTGTCTAAATAAAAACGTTCGTCAAAACCTTTGGTAAACAATCTAAATTTGCTTCACACTAACTCACGTCAATTCACTTCGACTCAACTAATCACATTTGATAAAATAACGGAACGTCAACTAGAGACGACGCTTCACGTCAACTTTCATACGTTCACATTTGTCCTCTTCCTCGATTAGGAATAGGAGCTGGTTCACAAGTCACTTCAATAAGTTCCGTATTATTTTACATGGCGCAGCGAGCAGGGTGACTAATTAAACTAATTGGTCACTCTAATTAAGTCGTCTCACGCGAAATTTCATTGGAAATTGTTTTTCACAGCCTGAGTCACACGCACAAGGTTACGGTAATACGGTTTTGGACGCAAAATCGTTAGTAGCGCGTGCATATTTACTTACGATTTTACAAGTACAAGTCACAAGAAACGAAATATTTATTTTATTATTTTATTTCGTTCACAGCTAGCTACCACTTTGCTAATAAGCAATCAATCGATCGAGATTTGCTATGGAGGAACGCTTACGCACTCAGCGAGGCGCCCAAGCCGCCGCAGCTATGCCTGTGAGCAACGTAGATGAGTCCAACACAACTCATCCGTTGACTCAACATAGCCGGGCGTTGACTGGAGTGCGCAACGGAGTGCTACGTTTCACATCCAAACCGATTCCTAAAATCGTCAAGGACGAGTCACAACCCGCCGCCGTGAACTTGCAAGCGGCGGAGGAAGTATTAGAATTACTTCAAGCCTACGGCTACCAAGCTGAGCTGAAACGCTCGGACCTGTCTCAGGCTATGGACAAATTCACATCTATTGTCCAAGATCACATCACAAGCCTGGACAGAGATCAAGATGGAGTGGCCGAAGAAATAAAGAGCGCCAACGCGAAATTAGAGCGCGCGCTCTACTCGGGCTCGAACAACGCGATGATGCTCATGGATGAGCTGGAATCGAGGATGGCGACCGCCCAAGCGCAAATCAAATCCGCGGAAAGGTTGATACTTTCCTTGAAAGGTCAGTCAAATGTTGATTCAACTACTCAACCCCCTTCACAACCCCCTTACAACAATGTCAATATGGGAAGTAGTTCTCAACCTTCACAACCGGAAACTTTGTTAAAGTTACCTAAAATCGAGCTTGCTAAATATAACGGTGATCCGTTAGAATGGGCAGCTTGGTGGGAGATTTTTCGAGCTCAAATTCACGACCGAGCTAACTTGTCAAATGGTATGAAATACACATACCTCAAGCTCAGCCTTATCGGTCCAGCAGCGGAACTGCTGGCCGGATTAAAAGGTGATGGTCGAGATTACAACACAGCGGTCACCATGTTAAAATCAAACTTTGGTGAAACGCATAGGGTACAAGCCGCCCTTTGGGATAAATTGTATTCACTTGAAAAACCTTCGTCAAGAGGAGACTCCCTCACAAATTTCACACGAACCCTTTTGTCAACTCTCAATCAACTTAAAGAAAGGGGTGAAAGTGTCGATTCTGGTGCAGTGTTAAGAATAATTCGTGGTTATCTTCCCGATAATATTGTTCTTGCCGTCACAGAAGAACACCGGAATTCGATGCGCACTGCTGCAACCGACGACACAGAACTCACAGTCGTCAGGTTTGTTGATGCATTAACTACCATTGCTCGTGCTCGGTTAGATGCGATGAAAACTGAACAACAAAGTTCACAATCTTCAAATGTTGTCCAGAAATCACAAAATTCATCGTTAAAAAAGCCACAAAATGGAGGTGGTTGGCAACAGCAAAAGAAAAAAAGAATAAATCACAAAATACCTTTTCAAAACAAAAACCTATTCACAATACGGTTGCTTTTGCTGGTACCAATGCTAATGTTGGTAAGCAACAAGGAAAAAATAAAAATTCCACTCAACCTCCCAGAACTCCAGCGATCGGAGCGATTAGTCAAAAGCAGTCCTCACAACCTGCTGCTGACTATCGCAAGCCGAAATTTGAGTGCTTGTTCTGTGGCATCAAAGAGCACTACACAACCGACTGCCCTCAATACGTCACACCGAGAGAGCGCACTGAGCGGTTGCAAGCTTTGGGCGATGTGTGCACGCGCTGCACACGCAGAGGCCATCAAGCGTCACAGTGCACTCAACGACTGAGTTGCTACTATTGTCGCCAGATTGGTCAGCATCACGGGGCGTTCTGTCCTACCAGACAGGCACCCGCCAGGCGTCAGGTAAACAATTCACAAAATAAAGCCTTTGTCAAAGCAACGAGCGCTAATTTTGTCAACGCTCAGGTAATCACAACGGGCGCGGCTTCGTCACATGCACCGCCATCGTATCCGCCTTCACACACGGAACCGATGAGCGTGTGTGTCATCCCCCCGGACGAGAACGATTTCCGGTGGAGACAGCATACGCTGTATCAACTGGATATGGACGGCCCGCTGGACATGGGCGAATGGCCGAGGCTCGCGAACGAGCTCCAGGCTAGAGCTCAAGAGGATGCCCGCAAGTATCACAGCGAAAATGAGCTGTGGACGACGCTCCGCGCCAGCCTCATCAAGGACGGCATGGACATGGAGACCGTCGAAGCCAAAATCCGCGGCTTCCAGCAGAAACGGTACGAGATGTACCCACACCTCAACCCGAACCAAATGTCATTGTCGGTGCCACTTCAACCCAGTCACAGGCCCACGGTGGAAGTGCTGAGCGCACAAGCAGGTTATGGTAACCCCAACACCGCTACCAGGCAGCAGGCCGAACAAGAATGTGAGTTCGATTTTGCACCTATTGTTCGTTTGCAAGTGGCCCAGGCTTCATTAATTAATAAAGACGCTGAATTAAATCGAGTCACAGACCCTTTGTTAATATTCTTTGACACTGGATGCGAATATTCATACATTAAAGCATCTGTGGCAAATGAGTATAACTTTGAAAACAAAGGAGATGTTGTTCTTCAAATGAACGTGTTTGCGACAAAAACACCTGTCACAGTCAATACGTTTTTGGTCGAGGCTGTCATGCCTATTTACAAACACGTCGACAATAAGGGCAATATGTTACAAATTCCGCTCACTTTACGTGCAGTGGATAATTTGGCAACATATGCATGCCCACCTCCTTTGTCACAAGATGACAAAACAGTCATTTATATTGTGTACGGTGAACACGCACAAGAACAATTCGCGGAACCGCTTGAATTGACCGAAATGACTGATGAGTTTTGTCACAAACTATGTCAACCAGATGTAGTCATTGGTCAAGACTATTATTGGAAGTTCGACATTCGACCAACAGAAATCGAACTCCCATCTGGATTGATCATAGTCGAATCAATACTTGGATTGATGCTTGGCGGAAATGCGTCATCACAATCATTTGTCACAACACCCGACATTTCACCACATCAATTCATGGTTTCATGTAGTTCACATGCTTCATCAGCTGTTGCTGTTGGCCAAGAGACATTATTTCAATTTCACAGTCTCGAGTCAATAGGTATCACAGATGATCCATTATCACATGATGATGACATAGCTGAACAGCTAATTCTGGAATCAATTACTCTCGATCCAGAAACTGGTCGCTATAGCGTAGATTGGCCATTCAAATCAACCATTCAAGAATTGCCAACCAACAATGCAGAAGCATTTCGTCGCTTTCTGTCACTGTTGAAACGGTTTCGAAAAGATCCCGATTTATTCGCTACATACGCGAAAGTCATCTCAGATCAACTTCACAAGGGTGTCATAGAACCCGTATATGGTTCACAAGATGGTTTGCAAGAACACATCCTACCTCACCAACCTGTCATCACACCTGGCAGATCGACAACATGTCGAATAGTGTATGATGGTTCTGCAGGCAAGCCAAGTCTCAACAACTGCTTATTCCGAGGCCCAGTTCTCACACCACTGGCGCTCGGATTAATGCTTCGCTTCAGAGCTGGAAAAGTGGTGTTATTAGCAGATATTGAGAAAGCATTTTTACAAATTGCTCTCCACCCAAAATCACGTGCTTTCACAAAATTTTACTGGCTGCGTGATGACACTATTCCATCTCATGAAGACAATATTCAAATGATGCAATTCACAAGGGTGCTGTTTGGTCTCACATGCAGTCCATCCATTTTGTCAACTGTTATCAAATATCACCTAGAAGCGGAATTAGCTCACATGCATCCCGCTGAGACCCATGAACGATTGAAACTGGAGCTGTTGCTCAACAGCATTTACGTTGATAATTTAGTTATCAGCGTAGATGATGACAAATATGCAATACAGCTCTATCGTTTAATTAAAGCTGTTTTTGCCAGAGCAAATTTCAACATGCGCGAATGGATGACAAATTCGCCTATGGTTTCGGAGAAAATCAAACCTGATGACCTCAACCCGAAAAAGTCACAATATATCAAAGTAATGGGTCTCATTTACGATCACATTGAAGACACCATTGCGGTGCCAGCTCCCAAGAAAGATTTCACGCTCATCGTCACAGCCATGCGCCGCAATTTGAACAAATTGCTGGCTTCAACATACGATCCTATTGGCATCACAGCACCCGCGTTATTTCGGTTGAAATTTCGCGTGTCACAAATAATTCAAAGGTGTAATATCACAACCTGGGATGAACTCATCGAAGACCCAGAGGCGGATGACTTATTGGACGATTTAAAACGACATCTCTCGTCCATAAGTCAAATCAAATTCCCGCGCTCATTTCATTCTTTTGGCATTGATGTCAAAGACGAAACACGGCCATTAGAATTACATGTGTTTTGTGATGCCTCAAAAGATGGATACGCCGTTTGCGCTTATTTGCGTCAAAAAGCGATTTCACCTGACAAATATGGCTATGAAGATGACCGATATTTTAGTGGTTTTCTCACAGCTCGCACAAAACTAGCCCCACTTCCGTCAAAACAAGGTCAACCCCTCACAATCACACGCTTAGAATTGCTAGGTGTCACAATTGGTGCACAGCTCATCGATTATTTACATCATGAACTCGCTGAGCTGGGTGGATGGAAAATTCACAGTAATTTCCTTTGGACCGATAGTACAGTTGTCATCGGCTGGCTATATACCGCAAAGCCGCTGGCTACTTTTGTCAACAATCGGGTCACCAAAATCCATTCACTAATGTCAAAACATTGCATTCAAATTTGCAAGGTTGCTACAAAAGACAATCCAGCTGACATTGCGTCACGGGGTTGTACTTTTGATCAACTAATGATCGAAACAATGTGGTTTACCGGACCCACATTTTTCGCTGAACCCCTCACATCAACCATGCTTGACATTTCGCAATATCAAGCGCAACCTGTCACCGAAGAGCTTGCGAAAGGCGACACTCACATCAGTCGACCTTTATATGCTGGAGCAGTAACTTCACAGCCTGATTCACAACCAGCTAATGCTCTTGCACAGCAAGTACCTGTCAATTTGGACCCCAATTTGTCACAAAATGTCACTCCTCAAAATCCGTTTGTCGAAAGTCGACAACGTCACATCCCTTCAAATCCATTCGAAATTGACATTCGACGATTTTCAACACTGTCAAAATTGTTGCGCACTGTCGTATATCTACTTCGTGTCAAAACATATTGGCTAAATCGCTCCATGCATAAAGCTGCAAAACGCGAAAGCGAATATTTATCAAAGCCCATCACACAAGCTGATTTAAACGAAGCGTTTAGACATGTATTGCGCATTTCACAAGCAGAGGAATGTGCCGGTTGCATTTCACAAGCGCAACTTAGCAAACACCACATGCTCAAATGGGACGCGTGGAATAATTTATTATATTGTGTCACGCGTGTGTCTCACAAAGAACACCGAAACCCTTCGTTGTTCTACTACCTGCCAAAGACCGGGTGGTTAACAACGCTAGTGGTTACTCATTTTCATGAGCTTGCGGGTCACAGTGGCATGCTTCACACTTTAGCAGATTTATGCGAACACTGCTGGTTGTCAAGTGCCAAGCAGGTAGTTGCAAAAATTCTGCGAAAATGTGTCACCTGCCGCAAAGCGGAAGGAGGTCCATTCACATTACCTGATTTTCACACATTACCAGTCACTCGAACTCAATCACAAATCAAGCCATTTCAACATATTGGCATTGATTATATGGGACCGTTAGTTTATTCACAGAACGGAACCCGTCACAGTCAACACATTTTGCTACTAACATGCTTCAGCACACGCGCCATTCATTTAGAGTCAACTAATAGTGTCTCAACAGCTGACACAATTATGGCTCTAAATCGTTTTATTTCGCGTCGTGGCATGCCGGACACAATTTGGTCCGACAATGCCCCCGCGTTCAAAAATTGTGTCAAAATGCTACCAGACGTAAAATGGCATTTTATCACAGCCAACAGTCCTTGGCAGGGTGGCGTGTACGAACGCATGGTAGGCTTAGTCAAACGCTTGCTCAAAAAAGCATGCGGACGACGTTGTCTCACATGGCATGAATTTCTCACAGTCATGCTTGACGTCGAATTCTCCGTCAATACGCGACCATTGTCATACTTGTCAAACACAGACATTGGTGCAGCGATACTGCGCCCAATACATTTTCTTTGGGGCACCCCACCACCATGTTACATGGATGAAAAACGTGAGCTGGAACTCGATTCCACCACGATTGAACCCATGCGAAAAATTCCAAAAGAGGAATGGGAAAGAATGACGGATGGATCTTTCAACCTCACACCCTCACAAATCGACAAAACCTATGTACTCACACCCCCACGAGTCAATGACGTCAATTGCATTGATGAAATTGCACTCAATTCTGTACCTGAAAAGGACAGAGATGATATCACACTACTTTGGGACCAAATTCGTCACAATCGTGAAGTGCTTTGGTATGAGTGGTCACGTCAATACATTGACCTACTCAAAGATCGAGCTAAAAATCAACGCTTGAAAAAAGGTACAATCAACGAAGCTCCCAAACGTGGCCAAGTAGTGTTAATCACAGATGATAAACAGCCACGCGGTATGTGGCAAATGGGCCGCGTTCACGAAATACACGTGTCAAGCGATGGCAAAATACGTGCAGTCACAGTATTGTCAAGCAACGGCCGTCGCACACGTAGATCTCCATCTAACCTAGTGCCTCTTGAAATCGACACAGAGGACGGTGTTGAATATAAAATCGACACTGAGGTAAAAGATGATGATAATTCACAACCTTCACCTGATAAGAGTGATGATTCACAAACAGATCAATCACATCAACAATTACAATCTTCACAGAAAGATGCAAGACGCGCAAACCCACGTCGAACATGTCGCTACACTGGCACATATTCGTTCTGGGGAAACGTGTCGCATTTAATGGCGCTCACGTTGCTAATACAATCAAAATTAGCCAACGCGCTCACATGGACAGATCAATATCACAAAACTTTCAATCTGTGCCATAAAACACGCACTGGGCACGCAATACAACTTCCGGAAAAAGTAACATGTCACTTTCCTCAAGTCACAGCCATAGAGGATATTGTGGTATCCATATGGACGTTGCGTGTTCAGCCACAAACAACACCAATTTATAGATGCTTTCAACAAGAGCATACTATAGTCACGTATATGAGTCTGGTGGGCGGAAAAGCTATGCTGCCACCAGAAATCATTAAAAACCACAGAGTCACAACTTACGATTGCATGATCGCCTACCAAAATAAAACTTGGAAAGGCGAACCATTAATAAAAATTGGTCATGCATTGTGGAGCACCAACAAATCACTTCACATCGATTATTGTTACTTTTGTCACAATCTGAGTAACACAGTAATGAATTTTCACATAGAGGAAGGTGTGGTCGCAAGTCTTGACGGAAAGAAAATTGTTTCCGAAATTCAAGATCTGTCACATTGCAACCCACAAGCCGGCTATTGTTATGACAGCGACAATGGCGTTTCTTTATGGAATGCTACTGCTTTTAACAAGCAGTGTGCATTCCAAGAAATTGGTCAATTCGATGCGCAATATTCACAAAATCATTACATAGTGGAAAAATTGCAAGCTGCATTTTCTGTCACATGGAGATCACAACAATTTCCAAATAATGCAGAATGTGTGCCAAAAGACGCAAAATATATTGACCAGGGCTCGGCATTCATTCAATTTCTTCGATATCAACTTAAGAAATTGAAAAAACCTGAAACCGAAAAAGCTCCTCTTCATTTCAAACTCGCACCAAATCTTGATGTTGGTGTGTTTCACTTGCTCACAGCCCGTCAACAATACGAAGTTGACAAAATTGCACATCTAGAACAAAAACAATTTGGATCTATCTGGCAACAATTATGTCACATCCGTCAGACCCAGCTAGATATAATTCATGCAATTGTCACATTCAATCCCACGCTTGGCTTGCGAGCATTCAAAACTAGGACGTCAAAATCTCTATGCTGAATGGCATGGAGATATATTAATGTTCTGGGATTGTAAACCAGTCACCGCAGAAATTATTTATTTTCAACATGAATATAACAATACATGTTATAAATTTCTGCCGGTAAAAGTCACAAATCACCCACATATTATGTTCGTTGCTCCTGGTACCAATGATCTGATCACACATTCACCAATAGATCATTGTCTCATGAAAGATCACAAATATTATCAATTAAATGATAATTCATGGGCCAATGAAAATGGACCAACGAATTTGCACATCACAAAACTCCCAATCGAATTAATTTGGGCTGGCTTGTGGAAACCATTCACACAAAATGTTTCCGGGTCACCAGGTGTAAGCATGACTGACATTGCATTCAGTATCATGGCTGCACATCATCACTTTCAAAATTTGCAACGACTCGAACAACAAGTCACACGTTCAGTCGATTATATTGCAACAAAATCAAACGATCCTAAAGCAGTGCAAGCATATATTGCTGGCATTGGCCAAGGGGTTGGTGCATATTTTGAAGGTGTAGGAAAAGAATTGGGTCACATCATTCACGGTAGCGTCACAGGTGGTGCGTCTGCATTAGACACGTTACTTACTGGGCCACTTCAAACAGCTGTGAACATCATACTCATTATTATCACAATTGCTTGTATTGGGTATATTGGTTATGTTTACATGCAGTGGCGGCTCGTAACCGGCAGGGGTATGCTGCCAGACATCAAGGGCTTTTTCCGAAGAAAGGGCAGAAGGGACAGAAGCCCAAACAAATGGGAACCCCGTCCGTTCAACAAGGAAAAATCGGTAAGCGACGGCGACGTAACCGCCAGAAGAAACCGACAAACGGCTTCAACAAACCCGCTTTGTCAAATCAAACCGTCACACAATCGTCAAGTTCGTCACAGTTACCTTCAAAGTTTGTCACACCCCTCAAACGAGTATCTCCATTCAAACGGCTTTCAGGACGCTCGGTACAGCCTAGATCGGATCCCCCGGTCGGTTATAGTACCGAACGCGCCGAAGAAATCGAAATGGAGACGGGTGCACGCCGGGTCACAAAACCTGCACCCCCCTGCGAGTCACAACCGCAGAGCTCGTCACCAAACGCCAGACTCACAGTCACCGAGCCTGTCACAACGGAAGTCACAATGGAAGACGCGATCCCTGACCGCAAGCCCTTGCAAAAGCGACTCAAGAGATTCGCTGGAGTCACAGGGCTCCCAGGTGAGCAGCAATCGTCACACCAGACATTTTCCTTTATACCCCAAACTTTTCACAAATTCAATAACATCAATAAAAAACTGGTCAAATCAAAAGTTAAACGATCTAAAAAGATCCGTGACCTTCCTCAAACAAACACCTTCACAGTCCGACATAGAGCTCGGAGAGATGGAAGAAAGTCACGATCAAGAACTAGATCCCCCACCGTACCATTTGACCAATTCAACTCAATCACTTCACAATGTACGACCTCATTCACAACCTCCCATGTCCCCTTGCTATCAAGCCAACCGCTTGCAGCATCGGAGCAATGGCAGCCCACCGAGCCGTCGAAGACGATTGTCGACGAGACCGACGCGCTCCGACAAGCCTTCGAGAGGCTCGCCGAGGAATCTGAGAAGCTCCCCAACTGGCCAGGCAGACCAGCAGGGGCCCCAGAAGACCAGGCGCCCGGGCACCGGGAAGGCAGCCAGCCTGAGGAGGATGCCGTCGAACCCATGGACGAGCATCATGAGGAGGGCCGGGAAAATGCCGGCGTCGAAGACGCCGACGATCTGCTACCACAGGAGTGATGAGAGTATCACAGGCGTTTGATTTTGATTTTGTTTCACATCAATTTGCCGAGATTGGCTGAGATAAAATTAAATTAAATTTAATTTTTATTCTAGTTTCGGGAGTGTGTAACATTATCGTAAAATGTAAAATCTTTAATATTTAAGTTGACGTTCTTATGTTCGCTTTTATATTTAATTAATTCAATTTATTACGATTCCATTTTTTATTCACAATCCATTTCTTAACATCTTCACATTCGTCATTTAATATCTCAAGCACGTTGTTTACAACGTGCGCTTCACATCGCTCACATATTTAGATCTTAGTCATTGCTCACATTCCGCCACATTTCCTTGACAAGCAGCACGCATATACGCCGTCATGTTTATGTTAAGCGGCGGGCCCGCCCCGAGTGGGGGGCCGGGCCCGCGCGCCATTTCAAGCTGTCTGGCTTGGCTCACATTTTCACTATCTTGCCAGTTTAGCTCGCTTTTCATCGGAGAAGCGAGCGGGCAAGGATTGAACTTTCACAATTGGAAATGTTGGGTAAAAATCGGAGATTAGAGCCGACCGATTGGCGCCAAACCAATCGCCATCGGTCTGGCCCTTAAAAGCCGATTTCACAGCTAGAATCGGCAGTGTTTGCAACCTCGTCAACTTCACACGAATCTCTTCCTAGGATCTAAATAAGCGCTGTAGTCACTTTATTAAGTCGCTTGTTTTTTGGTGCTAAGTTTAACTCTTGGTGCTTTAAGTCACCTCAGTGCTTTATTTCACACCAGCGCTGTTGGAGGTGTCTGTTCTCACAACCGCGCCACTTAATTGTCGCCTTTTGTCGTAATTAAGTGCCTTCTTTAAATTGCCTTATTTCTCCGGTAATTAGAGCTTCTTTTACGTTTTAATTAAGTAATTAATTTAGTTGTAAATTAATTCCTTTGTTTACGTATATTTTTATATATATTTTATTTACACTTATTTCTTTGTATTTAATTGTCTAAATAAAAACGTTCGTCAAAACCTTTGGTAAACAATCTAAATTTGCTTCACACTAACTCACGTCAATTCACTTCGACTCAACTAATCACATTTGATAAAATAACGGAACGTCAACTAGAGACGACGCTTCACGTCAACTTTCATACGTTCACATTTGTCCTCTTCCTCGATTAGGAATAGGAGCTGGTTCACAAGTCACTTCAATAAGTTCCGTATTATTTTACAGGTTCAGTAGAGGGACCGCCAGGGGTATCTTGAATTTCTACCTTCCGAGTGGTTGGATAGATAGCAAATCGCTCCTCCGGAGGGATAGATAGCTGAAAAAAAATTTTGGGGGGTGGGGGTTCGCGGGGGTTCAATATATAGGCTTTTTCGGGGTGTAGAAGGAAGAAAAGGGAGAAAAATCGCTAAAAGTAGGTGTAAAATAGCTCAAAATAGGTATATAAGAGCATATAGTACTAAAAATAGCTGAAAATAGGCAGTTAGACACATGAACTAACGATTTTGGAGGTGAAAATCTATATAAAGGTATGAAAATTAGCGATTTTGAGTGAAAATTAGGGTAGTTTCTCAAAAATCGAGGCCCCTGGGAACTGCCCCCCCAACGCACCAGCTATCTATCCCGGAGGTCGCTCAGCTATTGATCCAGGAATAATTTTTTTAAGTAACCCCCAACCCCGAATAATCGGCCAGTTATCAACCTATCCAGAGCGATTTGGGGGAACTTCACACTAATTTATGCAAAATTGCTTATTTTCCAAACTTTTTACCCATTTTCAGTTTAAAAATCAGTAGTTCATGTGCTTTTCTCCATTTTCAGCTTTTTAGCTATGTATATACCTATATTTCATGTATTTTGAGCGATTTTTATCCCTTTTCTTCCTTCTACACCCCGAAAAAGATGTATATTGAAAACCCGCCACCCCCCCAACATTTTCCAGCTATCTATCTATCCCGATGGTCGCTCAGCTATCTATCGAACCCCCCGGGTGGTCAAAATCTAGAAGACACCTGATTTCAAGTACTATTTGGCGCACCGCACACTGGACAGTTCCGCAAGCCATTTGAACGGTTTTTGAAAGGGCGAAATTCAAAGGCGGAAATATAAGGAGGGGTGAAATTCAAAATTGTCTGAACCAACCCACATTTCAGTAGTTTTTCAGTCTTGTGGTAAATAAAATCATCTGAACCGCCCTTAGAATTCCACCCGGGTGGAAATAAAAACTGTTCGAAAGACGCCCGCGGCACCGCCCAGTGTGCGCAACGCCCTTGAATCAGCTAAAAGGTGAATACAAGAGGAAATGAGTGTAATTTCAGGGTAGGGTTCGGACGATATGACTTTTTGATATCGATATTCGATATTTTTTCCTGAAACTCGATATCAATATTCAATATTCGATATTTTTTTCTGCAACTCAATATTCTATATCGATACGACATGGACCCTTGATATCGATACTCGATATTAAAAAATGGTCGATATTCGATATTAAAAAATGGTCGATATTCGATATTTGATATTTAGAATTGATATTCGATACGATATCGATATCGAGGATCCATATCTTATCGAATATCATATATCGACCAATTTTAAATATCAATTATCGAATATTGACCATTTTGAAATATTGAATATCGATATCGAGGATCCATATCGTATCGATATCAAATATTGTGTTTCAGAAAAAAAATATTGAATATTGGTATTGGAAAAGTCATATCGTCCAAACCCTTGAGATTCATGCTCAGTAGTTCCTCGAGATTTCTTCAAGTGATTTTCTGTTTCCTCACAGCACAATGCTTTTCAGTGATATGCAATAAAAGCATTATTTTTTCTCCTACATAACAGTTCTGCCAGAGTATTATACACATTTACAGCAGGGGTAGGAAGGGGGAATCCGCCCAGCTATCTATCTATCCCGGATTTTTGAGAAACTATACCACAATTTTCGCTCAAAATCATTATTTTTCATACCTATATATAGATTTTCACCTCCAAAATCACTAGTTCATGCATCTAACTGCCTATTTTCAGCTATTTTTAGTGCTATATGTCCTTATATACCCATTTTTAGCCATTTTCACCTACTTTTAGTGATTTTTCCCCATTTTCTTCCATCTATGCCTATATATTGGACCCCCGTGAACATCCCCAAATCATCCCCCAGAAAAATTTGGGTTTTTAACCGTTAATCAAGCACACGTTTTTATCTGCCTTATCTGAACACAAAAATTGCTGTTCAGACGGTTTTAGTTCAGCATTTTAGAGGCTGCCATTTTGAATTTTGAAAACATCCAGATGATATTGGATCAACGAGTTGATTTCTATTCAGCATTTCATTTGGGATTTGTCAAAAACGTGCGTATGCTGAGATATTCGGTTTCCGTGTGCGCGGCCCGAATAGCCTTTTCCCCCTTTTTCACCTCCAAAATCGTTAATTTTGTATTTAAATGGTCACAAATTTTTAACCCTGCCAATTTACTTTTCACTTTACAATTTTATGCAATAAAACAGCCTGACGAAATGCAGGAGTCATCGTAAACACGTGCCACAAACATTTTTGGCACTGGTCCAAAAAGAGATTACTCAGATTAAAGGTTGGACGGAATCAATTCCAACCGATAACTGCATTCAATATATATTATTGAATCTTTCTGTTCAAAGTCAAAATCAATTAAAATCAAGACTTTTGAACATGCAAACTTTTGAATATCGATATTAAGAAAAACTGACGATTTCATCATTTTCGTTACGCATTGTATTAAACCCATTTTTCATTTTTGGCCAAATTCCAAAAATGACGTCATGCATGGGTTACGGTCAGCAGAATTGACTGGCATAAAGTAACCCGAGTTTACATGGAAATACAAAAGTTGAATACATGCCAGAAATACATCAATCACTAGTTACCAAAGATAGGAATGCAAGTAAACTGCACCATGACAAAAACTAGTGATGGGAAAAACGCCAATGCCACAATTTTGACATCAGCTTTTTGGCGCCATGGTGTTTTTCCCATCCCTAGTTACCAAAGAAAGCAATGCAATTTAACTGCACCATGACAAAAACTAGTGATGCCAATGCCATAATTTATGCCACAATTTTGGCGTCAGCTTTTTGGCGCCATGGCGTACAGACAAATGTAACATTATTACAGCAAAGAAAATGCAATAAGTAACACAAGCAGCAAGCACTTGAAACGATTCAAGCCCAACAATTCTCCTCAATGCTCAAACTCACATACTCAGCCTGTCAACCTGCAAGCGTCGCTCTGCAATCGCTGTGCGCTTCTCTGCCGCTGCAATCTTTTCCTGCGCTGCGCGCCGCTCTTCTGCCGCCCGTTCCTCTGATGCCTTTAGCTGCCGCTGCAGCACACCAACAATAGGAAAATCATCCTCGCAAAATGAAATACCCAACGTACCCTGAACCTCTGTAACATTTCAGTGTACGTTTCAATACTCTTGTTTCCATCAATGCAACGCCAACGATGTGCGCCTTGCGCCGCAACAGGTCGCCCCCTGACGTCACACTCAGCACCACATAGACCTGAAACAATTCAAACATATATTGAGACCCGACCTGACCAATTCAGACCCGACCCAAAATTTTTTGGACCCAATCCCTGAAACCCAAAATTTTGAAATTCCCAACCCTAACAACAGTTCCAAAGAACAATGCCAACCTGGCAAAACTTGAAAGGCAAGAAGGTGAAGCTGCCATCGCAAACCAGATCCGTAGCACGATGCATGTGCTCAGCCATTTCCTTGGTCTGCAGGATGACCATGGGCTGGTTGTCGTCCTTGTTACTGTGGATGACCAGCAGCTCGTTGGAGTTCAGATCAGCATTACCAAGCTGCTCAGCTTGGCGGCGCTGATGCTCGCTGTGCATGAACTGAAAATGAAACAATAAAGTTGAGTCAAATGAGATGACATGAAGTGACATGAAGTGTCATGAAGTGTCATGAAGTGTCATGAAGTGTAAGTGAAATGAAACAATGACATTTTGACATTTTAGACTTTTTGATACATCCCTTTTGATACATAAAAGTAGCACACTTGACAAGTAAGTTAAAATTTCCCCACCCCCACCTTCATGTGATGTGGAATGTCGACGACAGAAGTGAATTGCGGGATAGACCTCACAGCGGCACGCTGGATGTTGGTGTGCACGCTTCTGTAAGTTTGCAACACCTGCCTTGCACCCTCCTGCAGCTCAGCGGGCACCGTTGTCGTCACTTGTCGCTGCACGTCATCGTAAATCTCTCGTGCTGGCATGTGTGACGCATGGCTCGACTCAGCGTCATTCAAAGTGCCCCTGCAAAAGTGTACAAATAGGTATGACACAGGGAAGATCTGGTAAAATGTCAAATGCATGTACATTGCAGGGCATTTTACATTACTTAAACACTTTGCATGACATTAGACAGCTTCTGTTATGATACACATGCTAAAAGAGACTTTTATTCTTGGCGCCATTTTTTCAGATGGCGCCATTGGCGCCTGGCGTAGACTTGTTGACCACTGTAACGCGTGTCACTTTCCAGGGCATTTTCCATGACTTTGGACACTTTGCATGAGATTTGACATTTTACAGGGTCTTGACATTGTTCCATTGCCATTGTTCTCGATGTGTCTGCAAGGTTGTCGCGATTATTTAACCAGTTTTTTTACTTATTTACATATCCATACTCAAAATTTGGAAAGTGTATTTACACTTACACTTACACTTTCCAAAAATACTGGTATTTTAACAACTCTGGTGTTCTGCATTGTACAGATCACAAACTGCGGTATTTATCATGTACGTTACCTTTACACTCAATTTTAGGGGGGGGGGTATTTCGAGGGGGGGTTTATTATTTCCTCAGCCGAATTTTAGGGGGTATTTCGAGGGTGGGGGGTTAATTCAAGGGGGGGAGATAATTCGAGGTAATACGGTATCTGGTCAATTAGTTATCAGATGTAATTATTAATTACTTTAACCAGGGTTAAAACGGTACCCCAATCCCGATTCTGAAAAGCCAATCCCGATTAGCGTTCCAAAAAATGGGTGATTTTCAAAAAATATAATCAAATAGAATCTCAGAAAATCTCTCAAAAAATAATATATAAATTAAATCTCTCTGAAAAAACGCTGAGAAAATATAAATAAATATAAATGAGAGATTTAATTATATTTTTTCACATAAAAAAATATAATTAAATCTCTCTGGAGAAAAACTGGAGAAAATATAATTTAAGAGATTTTTTTATATTTAATTATATTTTTTTAATAAAAATCTCCCAGAGATTTTTGGAACGCTAATCCTGATCCCGATCCCAATCGTGAAATCTGAAAATTCCAATCCGATTCCGGTCCTAATCACGAAAATTATACAATCCCGATCCCGAAAAGCCAATGCCGATTCCGATTGTTAAATCTGAAAATCCCGGTCCGTTCATGAAAATTGTAAAATCTCGATCGCGGAAATTGAAAATACAAATCACGATCACGAAAAGTCAACTGTAATTGTACCCTGATGGAAAAAAGCGGAAAATTGAATGTAAAAATGGCAATTGGAAATTGTAATTACCAAATATCACTGTAAGTTGTCCTCTTAATTTCCCACTTGCTGCATTGGCATTTGGTCGCTGCCTGAGCCGGAGACAATGGGCGCTTGTACAGAGAATCCATGCCACATTGATTACGACTGCCCTAAAGAACTCAAGTGCTGCTATGGGGGACCCTGTGGACCATGTGACACTCCCAAACACTGCAAAGTGAAGTGTAGTGTGTCAAATGTCATAAAAGTTGTCTAATGTGATATGACATATCAAAAAGTTCAGTGAATCTGTGTTTAACATATCTGCACTGTAAATATGACATATTCTAGTCATAGGCAGCGGCATAAGTGCTTGTGCACTTGTGAATGTCACAAGCGGGATTTTTGGTGTCACAAGCAGAAATTTCACTGTCACATTGTGACATTCACAAGCGTGTATTGTACAAATAAGAGTGAAAGCTCAAAATTAACTCAAGATCGCTAAAATCTGCTCTATTTTGCCAATTTTTACCTTTATAATCACTATTTTCACCTATATACAAGGTTATATACCTATTTTTAACCAATTTTACTTATATTTATAGCGATTTCGAAATTTTTGGCTGACTGCCAACTTCACATAAGGGCTCCGATAAACCCTTTAAAACCATTTAAAAAATTTTTTTGTATATTTATTTGAGAAACCCCCCCCCCACAAATTTAAACAATTTTTCCAGAGAGTTTGCCATCGATACCTGTGATACAATACAATTCTCATTACAAATATTTATGTAAACACAATGTACACATTGTGTAGCACAAATAAATACGTAAAGTACACTTCAAGAGGTGTCATGTCACTTACATATCATTGACATTTACACATCATGGGTAGTGATGTCAAAGGCACCGGGAAAAATGGCACCGCACCGCACCGGCACCTTTGCCAACGCATGAAAAGGGCACCTGGCACCCTGGGGCACCGGCCAGAAAATGGCACCGCACCGCACCGGCACCGGTGCCTTTTGGAAAAAATGGCACCGGCACCGAAGGGCACCGGCGGGTTGCCGGTGCTGGCACCGAAAGGCACCGCACCGGGATGGAATTTCTGAAGTAAATATCGGGCAGTTTCTCAGTGGTCTCACATTTGGAAGTGCATATTTCCATGAATTTTCAACCGATTTTGATGGTTGACCACTTAAAATGATCAGAATGATGTGGCAATCACTTTTATGAAGCAATTACAATGATTACAAATGAAAGATAAAATATTTGATTCACTGCAATGTCGATAGCCACTATTGTCTACTGATCGGAGTCATTGCTGTACAGAGAATGGAACTATCTGTCATAAACTGACAACAAATTTTGAACAAACAAGTAAGATAAATAAAAAACATAAGAATGATTTAAAATTCAACACAAAATTTTAGATTCGCTCATCAGATCACATATCGGGTATAATGGATTTCACAGTAGGTATATTTATTTGACGGGAGGTTTGTAAAATAGGCAAAAAACGGTTGGGTAAATATATATGTGTCTTTTGAAATATGAATAAGCACATACTATGGACAAAATTGCACAGCACATGAAGCTTTGGCCGGTACCTTTCCCGGTGCCTTTTACTTTGGCCCTGGTGCTAGCACCTTTGGCACCAGCAAAAAAATGGCACCGCACCGCACCGGCACCGGTGCTATTCTGAAAAAAATGGCACTGGCACCGGCATGGCACCCCTGAAGATTGCAATGGCACCGCACCAGCACCGGTGCTGGTGCCCTTCGGTGCCCAGCACCGGGGCACCGGTGCCCCGGTGCCTTTACATCACTAATCATGGGTAGACATTTACCTGAGTTCACATACAATGAACAAATAGCATAACAGATGTGGGAGTCAAATAAATATGTTTGTTTATGTTTTGCAAATCGCGATTTTGTTTTTCACATGCAAGTAAGCATATTTTTGCAGATTTAAATTTAGACTAACATCTAAATGAATGTTTTTACAATTCAATCAAAATTGCAATTTGCAAAAGACACAATTTATTTACATCTGGAGATTGAAATATCAATTTGCAAAAGCATATTCATTCATTGCAAAAGCATATTTATTTATGTCTGAAAATAAAAATTTTGATTTGTAAAAAATATGTATTGAATTGTCTGAAAAGAAATTTCTGATCAAATATATTCTCATAATTTTTTCTTATACCATCCCATGATCAATTGCACTCACTGTCACCAACCAAATTCATGGGTTTTATCCTGGGTACTTATTCAAATTCAGATCAGCCATCAATTGCCCTTTGATGTTACATCATTGATACACATTGTACATCTACTTGCACAATGCACAATGCAATTACGCGCACCTGTTACAGGTACTCCCGCACATGTGCCATTTCTGTTGCTCTTTTATTAGCCAAAAACAAACAATGAAAAGCGTGCAGTGGCGTCTGTTTTGTAATAATGTACGCGCGGCCATCGCGTCTGCGGCCACAATGGTGTCGCGGCCATCGTGTCCGCGGACTTCGTGGCCGCGGCCTTCGTGTCCTGCGGCCACAACGTCCGCGGCCTTCGTGTCCCGCGGCCACAATGGCGCGGCCACAACGTCCGCGGCCACAATGGGTGTCAACCGTATTTTGAGGGGGGGTTTATTATTTCCTCAGCCGAATTTTAGGGGGTATTTCGAGGGTGGGGGTTAATTCAAGGGGGGGGGGGGATAATTCGAGGTAATACGGTATCTGGTCAATTAGTTATCAGTTGTAATTATTAATTACTTTAACCAGGGTTAAAACGGTACCCCAATCCCGATTCTGAAAAGCCAATCCCGATTAGCGTTCCAAAAAATGGGTGATTTTCAAAAAATATAATCAAATAAAATCTCAGAAAATCTCTCAAAAAATAAAATATAAATTAAATCTCTCTGAAAAAACGCTGAGAAAATATAAATAAATATAAATGAGAGATTTAATTTTATTTTTTCACATTAAAAAATATAATGAAATCTCTCTGGAGAAAAACTGGAGAAAATATAATGTTAAGGGCATTGCCTACGCAGCATGTCAGCCCCTAATAGTAAAGAGCCCAGCCGCCTCTGTAGTCTAATGGTTAGGGCACTCGTGTTCTATACGAGAGGTGCGGGTTCGATTCCCGCCTGAGGCAAGTGCAATTTTGCACTCTTTCTGGTGCCGCGACCGTGGATCATACGACGACGCCTGACCATCACACATGGTTGGCCGAGTGTGGTCCAAACACCGGTCTTTAAACAGCACGGACCGCGATCCGCTGCTTACCCCTACATCAACACGATGTCAGGGATGACATCTCCGCAACACCGCAAGGTGTTAAGGGCATTGCCGACGCAGCATGTCAGCCACTAATAGTGAAGAGCCCAGCCGCCTCTGTAGTCTAGTGGTTAGGGCACTCGTGTTCTATACGAGAGGTGCGGGTTCGATTCCCGCCCGAGGCAAGTGCAATTTTGCACTCTTTCTATAATTTAAGAGATTTTTTTATATTTAATTATATTTTTTAAATAAAAATCTCCAAGAGATTTTTGGAACGCTAATCCTGATCCCGATCCCAATCGTGAAATCTGAAAATTCCAATCCGATTCCGGTCCTAATCACGAAAATTATACAATCCCGATCCCGAAAAGCCAATGCCGATTCCGATTGTTAAATCTGAAAATCCCGGTCCGTTCATGAAAATTGTAAAATCTCAATCGCGGAAATTGAAAATACAAATCACGATCACGAAAAGTCAACTGTAATTGTACCCTGATGGAAAAAAGCGGAAAATTGAATGTAAAAATGGCAATTGGAAATTGTAATTACCAAATATCACTGTAAGTTGTCCTCTTAATTTCCCACTTGCTGCATTGGCATTTGGTCGCTGCCTGAGCCGGAGACAATGGGCGCTTGTACAGAGAATCCATGCCACATTGATTACGACTGCCCTAAAGAACTCAAGTGCTGCTATGGGGGACCCTGTGGACCATGTGACACTCCCAAACACTGCAAAGTGAAGTGTAGTGTGTCAAATGTCATAAAAGTTGTCTAATGTGATATAACATATCAAAAAGTTCAGTGAATCGGTGTTTAACATATCTGCACTGTAAATATGACATATTCTAGTCATAGGCGGCGGCGTAAGTGCTTGTGCACTTGTGAATGTCACAAGCGGGATTTTTGGTGTCACAAGCAGAAATTTCACTGTCACATTGTGACATTCACAAGCGTGTATTGTACAAATAAGAGTGAAAGCTCAAAATTAACTCAAGATCGCTAAAATCTGCTCTATTTTGCCAATTTTTACCTTTATAATCACTATTTTCACCTATATACATGGTTATATACCTATTTTTAACCAATTTTACTTATATTTATAGCGATTTCGAAATTTTTGGCTGACTGCCAACTTTACATAAGCAACGATGGGTAAGTTCTCCAAAAAAACATTTTCTGTGTTTTGAGTTTGTCAAAAATGAATACCTGTGTTTTGAGTTTTTTTCTCGAAAAAAACTTGAGTAACTCTGTTTTTATTTCTGTATTTTTTTGTAAAAACTCAAGTTTTTTGAGTTTTTTACTAAAAAACTCGAATTTTTTCCCAAAAAACGTGAGTTTTTCCAAAAAATTATGATTTACGGCATTTCGATGTGGAAACAGTGGTTTTCTTATAAAATATTTGTTTTGCACATGTTTTAGCACCACATGACATCTGTGTATTCATTCAAGTGTCGAAAAAGTCCATAAAAATGTCCACAATGAGGACATCCACATCACAACACCAGCATCAACAAAATGTCCAGAAATTACAATTTACGCAGTACTCCAAAATTCTTCAATGGATGTGCACTGTATGGAAGGCTACAGAATTGATTTTAACTACAACTACTGTATTACCTTGAAATGGGGGTTTATTATTTCACCAGCAAATTTTGACAGGGGGGCTTATTTGAGGGGGGGTTATTATTATGTCAGAAAATTTCATAAGAATCATGGTAAATAGTAGGCATTTACATACCCAAAACAGGTTATAAATGTACAAACAGGATACATTTGTAACAAATGTGTAGATAGCTGCACAATCTAGTACAGTCTATGTGTAGCTGAGATGCAAATTAGCAGTAATAAATACCTCATATACATCGGATAATACATGTACATCAGCCCAGAGGGGGGTATTTGGAGGGGCTTATTATTTTGCCATTCCATTTTGAGGGAAGTTAATTTGAGGTAATATTGTATACTGAAACATGTTACAACTTAAATTGTCAATTTCACACCCTGTCAGGCGATAGGTTTCGATATAAGTGGTTGACAAGCAAAGATGATTACTAGAAATGAGTGAACCTGGGGGCAGTTTCAGACCCTGTAAAAGACACTGTCAAATGTAAAATGCCCTGTAAGTCCTGCTGTGTGGGTGAGCACAGACGTGATCTGCTGCTAGCTGAAGGTGAAATGAATAATAATTGCACATGAGCAGATCAACGTGGTTTTCAGGTAGAAAATGTTTTATTCAGTAGAACACAATATGCACATGTTAAGTGTTTTGAATACATGAATATCCTACTAATACACTCAGCCAGCCATATAAAAGTAGAGATTTTATAAATTTATTATTTTTATAAAAGTAGAGAATGATATCTTCCAGTCTAGGAAATATATTCCAATAAACACCCATTACTGAACCTGGACACCTGAAGTCTTATAGCAAGCCAACCACTCCAGCTCTCAAACAAAAGAGCCCAAAACAACCTTCAACCAACAAGCCAAGCTGACTTGCATAAACTAGGGAGGAAAATACCCACCACTGACCACACAACCACAACATGACATTTGAAATGTTACAGGGTCTGTTACATGATGCATGACATTTTACATTGTCCTTTACATCTTACAGGGTCTTTTACAGGCTCTGGGACTTATTACCACTTATCACTTTCCAATCACTTACCAAGGTGTGTAATGTGCCCCAGGAGTTGCCACTACAAACTGGGTGCATGTGTCAAATTCATTTATTTTTTTTAGTTGTGGTTGGTTTTAGTAAAATTCTTTTTACTTAAACTGTAGTTTAATTGCATAAAAAGTGTTGTTGTTGTTTCATTTTATTCATGTTTCATTTTATTTTATTCTTCAATTTTCCATTTTATTTTTATCTTATTTTTATTTTTTTTCCTGAGATTTTGCCAATGCAGGGGGCAGTGCCAAGCCCTGTAAAGTGTAAAGTAAAGTGGCAAATGTAAAGTCAAATGCAAAGTAAAGTGTCAATCAAAACAATAAAGAAAAGATTTTATTGCTGAACTTTGCATGACAATTGACAGTTTACTTTGCATTTGACTTTACATTTGACACTTTACTTTTCACTTCACACGGCTTGGGACTGCCACCTGGTGCTTACTGCGTCACTTCGCACCATGCTTGTAAACTGTTTCCGCATCAAGTTAACATTTCATTTATGAGAAAGTTGACCTATCTAGTTTGTAATAATTTGATTTTAATCATTTCCAAACATTTCCCAACATACCGAAATTTATAAGAAAACAAAAATTACATGAACACTATATGGTTTTGTGACTGTCATCTACAATAGAAATAGGTAGGTCGGCACACATTACCTAGAGTCAGTGTTGCCAAATTCAATCAGCATACAGAACTGTAAGCACACTCAACCAAAAAGCCTATAAAAGTGCATCACGATTTCAGCCCATGGGCCCACTTCATTTCCCGTATCCCGCATATTCATTCATGTTCATCTCACGCTTCTTTGTCCCACTGTTATTTATACGCTTGCCGATCAATTCTTCTGGGGGCAGTCCCAGACCCTGTAAAAAGCCCTGTAAAATGTCTAATGTCATGCAAAGTGTCTAAAGTCATGCAAAATACACTGTAAAATGGCAACCGAGTTGCCACACGGCAGGGCATTTTCCATGACTTAGACACTTTGCGTTACATCCTACATTTTACTGGGTTTTTTTACAGGGCGTGGGAGTGGCACCTGGAGCCATTTTGACACTCGTTTCACTAGTGTTGAAACTGCGGAGAGTGAATTTTTGAATTTTGATGGAGGCGCTGTTTTTGCTGTTATCAGCACTATATTATTAAATATGAATAATGACACCATTTTGGCAGTAAATCTTCTTGGGGTAAAATTTCTTAAAAAACCGGCCCAGATTGTAGATAGCTGAGGGTGTGGAGTTCCGGTGATACCATCCAGAAATTTCGTCACTGGGATAGATGGACAGATTTCTTCCCCCCCCCCCCCCGATTAGAGACCACTGCATAAAGGATAGTTAAAAAGTAAAAACAGACCTTTATTTTGGTGAACTGATCAGGAGGTAATTATGGTTGTGACTAGTGATGGAAAAGCGCCATGGCGCTGGCGCTTGGCGCTAGCGCCAAAGCAAAAAGCGCCGTGGCGCTTTTGGCGCTTGGCGCTAAAACGCTCTGGCGCCATTGGCGCTTGGCGCTGGGATCTGAGAAAGCGCCATGGCGCTTTTGGCGCTTGGCGCCATTTTCTGGTGGCGCTATTGGCGCCTGGCGCTGGCATTGTAAATAGCGCCAAAAAAGCGCCAACCATGATTATAAAATTCTTATGATTCAATGAAAATGGACAAGCCAGTTGATAAATTTTGAGATTAACTGAATAAATATTGATAAATATAAGGGTGTAAGGGGACATTTATATTAATTAAATATTGATTAGGTAATGTTTTGGGCAAATGAATATACCGTATTTCATCGATACACCACCAGGGGGTTTATTTTTTCTGAGTGCATATTTTGATGGGGGGTATTTCGAGCGAGGCGTTTATTTTTTCGCCAGGAATTTTCGTAAAGTATCATGTGAAGAATAAGTATTTACATACCCATAACTGGTAATAAACATGACTAAATGGGATATAATATTTTGGACCTATCATCCCTTGGGATTTTAATGATGTAGTGGTTGATTGAACTTTAATGGCAAAAGTTAAATCGACTACTGCGACATCAGCAGTATGTCACAATTACGAATTGATTTTTCTACAAATGAAATTCAGAAGAAAAGTTTTTGGCGCTGGAGCTATTGGCGCTTGGCGCCATCACTCTCTGGTGCCATTGGCGCTTGGCGCTGAGGTTCAGAAAAGCGCCATGGCGCTTTTGGCGCTTGGCGCTATTTTGCTCTGGCGCCATTGGCGCTTGGCGCTGGGGGTCAGAAAAGCGCCATGGCGCTTTTGGCGCTTGGCGCCAAAAGTCTGGCGCTTTTTCCATCACTAGTTGTGACTTTCTTTCTTGTGACAGTATTTGACTTTCTAAGCGTCTTCTTATATTCATTACCAAAGATGGCAAACATACACACACGGTAATTTTAAAAGTACCGATCTACAAGCTTTTTCAGCTATTGTGTCTTTAAAAGTATCGATCTACAGACTTTTTCCAAAATTGTACTTTTAAAGGTACCGATCTGCACATTATTTTTTGTGCTTCTAAAGGTACCGATGTCAGATCGGCATCAACCAGAGCAAAAACTCATTTTGTGCTCAGTAAACCACCTGGGGCTATCTTGAGGGAATACGGCACCTACCGTAATTTCTCAAAATACCCCCCGGGGGTGATTGTTTCATAGTGGTCTCGAGAGGAGGGGGGGGGGTCAAACGAGGGGGGGGGGTATTTCGAGGGGGGGGGGGTCAAACGAGGGGGGGGGTATTTCGAGGGGGGGGGTTATTATTTCACAAGAAAATTTTTTAAATCCCAGTGCGAAATTGTCGTCTGAAACGTACGCAGACGTCGAAAAATACAACAAAAACCGCCATTTATAAATTTATGTAGACTAATATTAGTAAAGTCGGCAGACGTATCGCCCTACAAACATTTGCGTCAATCTCTCCAGTGGAGAGTGCATGACGGCATTAGGTATTGTGACGCAATATTTGAACGATTGAAATAGATCGGGTCACGTATGAAAACTTGGCCCTTATCCCAGTTACCAGTTGCGTACTATACAAATGAGAGTGAAAACTCAAAGTTAGCTGAAAATCGTTAAAATTTGCTTCGCTTTGCCAATTTCCACCTTCATAATCGCTATTTCTTGTTTATATACATGGTTATATAGCTATTGTGAGCCTACTTTTTTCATATAAATAGCGGATTTCGAAATTTTGGCCGGCTGCCAAGTTCTCTTTTGTTGGAACGGAGCCAACGAATGAAAAATAAAATAAAAACAAAAACGGTAGTTTGAACGGTAAAACGGTAGTTTGAACGGTCAAATTCTTTACGAGCAACGTTGAAAATGTAGATAACTAGGGCGTGGCACGCGCGGACGCAGAGAAACGTCCATTTTTCTTGTAATATGATTTTCTTTTTCAATTTCTATCGTCCGCGTGGGACACAAGTTTCGTTGTTCGCTCTATTCACGAGCGAATTCTCACTCTCCGATTTTGTAGGGTGAAATGTCCGCCGACTTTACGTAGATGGTATAAACACTGTCCTAACGTGATTTCAACATTGTTTTAACGTGTGTTCTGCACTACGCAGAACACAAACTGCAGTATTTGGCATGTACCTTCTCTTTACACTCAATCTAGAGGGGGGGGGTGATTGTTTCATAGTTGTCTCCAGAGGGGGGGTGTCAAACGAGGGGGGGGGGTATTTCGAGGAAATACGGTATATAAGGTAGACAAAAATAGTAAACACACCTTCAATTCGATGAATTGTACTGTCACAAGTAGAAGCGGGATACACTCTGATCGCATTGAACTTCACGGCATGCTTTTATAGTCTGGTCACGCCCTAGCAAATATTACACATTAGTTATTTTACGATTTCGTCATTTCTTTGCATGCACATCAATGTCGTCTAACTATAATCATTTCAATGAAATTAACGGCGCATTAATTTTAATATTCCTTCGGTACCGGGCCGCTCCGAGTTAGTTGGTTGACAACGATAATACAAGGTGTCCCTTATATTTTACAATGTTTGCGAACTTGAATTGATGGGGGAAAGGCACCAGAAAATGGTGCGAAATGCCAGGAGTAGTGATGTAAAAGCGCCATGGCTCTAGCGCCAAAGAAAAAAGCGCCGTGGCGCTTTTGGCGCTTGGCGCTATTTGGCGCCATGACCAGCTTGGCTCTGGCGCCATGCCCATGGAAAGCGCCATGGCTAGGGTGTCAAATTTCCGTTTTCCGGAGTCAAATATTATCCGTTTTCTGTTCCGCTTTCCGGCTGCTGAATTTTTTTCCGTTTTCCATTCCGTTTTCCGGCCACTTTTTCCGTTTCTGTTTTTCTGGTTCATTTTCTGTTTTCCAGCTAAATTTCCAGTTTTTCCGCCTTTTTTCTATTTTCCGCCTCATTTTACCTTTTTCTGGCTCAACTTTCTGTTTTCTGTTCCAGCCAGAGTGGTAAACATTCATGCAGATTGTCAATTATGTAAGTTGTTTCTGTTTCCAGCAAAATTTCTGAAATTTTTTTTAACTTCCAGCAAAATTTCAGCAAATTTGATCTATTTTCTGGCAAAATTTCAGCAAATTTTCCCAGTGCCATGCAAATTTCATTTTTCCGTTTCCGTTTTTCCGGTCCCTTTTTCCGTTTTTTGGCCACTTTAAAAAATTTTCCATTTTTTCCATTTTCGTTTCCGTTTGTGCAAATTTTTGTCCGCACATTTTTATTTTCCTTTTTATTATCTTTCCATTTTCTTTTTTAATATTTTCATTTCTCATTCGCTCCGTACAAGAACAAAATATAACTTTCCAATTTTGTAGAATGATATGTCCGTCGACTATATTTACATATTGACATATTTACGACCCACCGTGCACCGTTTTTCTACTGTATTTAAGATGTATCGCACTTCAGTAAGATGTTGAATTTCATTGTCGCCTCGCAACCGCATCGGTTCATCTACCGTATTTCCTCGAAATACCCCCCCCCCTCGAAATACCCCCCTCGAAATACCCCCCCCCTCGAAATACCCCCCTCGAAATACCCCCCTCAAAATGGACACTATGAACTTATAACCCCCCCCCTCGAAATACCCCCCCCCCCTAAATTTAGTGTATAGAGAACGTAAATGACAAAGGCTGCGGTTTGTCATCCGGGCAATGCAGAACACACATTAAAAACGATGACTCTGTGTTTGTACGTCTACACACTTATACAGGTCTTTAGAGGCTGCTAAATGGCGATTTTTGTTACATTTTCGACGTCTGCGTACGTTTCAGACAACAATTTAGTACTGGGATTTAAAAAAATTTCTGGCGAAATAATAAACCCCCCCCCTCGAAATACCCCCCTCGTTTAACCCCCCCTCAAAATTCTCACTCTGAAAAAATAAACCCCCCGAGGGTATTTCGAGGAAATACAGTAAATTAGTTTTTATGTTTGCATGTGCGCGGCCGTTTTTGTCAAAAATACGCAAAAACAGGTTTTGACCTGCGCGGCCTCTCGGCACAACAAAATTCCTTCGTAGGTTATTTCAAGGTCTTACGGGAAATTATACAGTTTAGTTCCTGTATTTATCAGAAATAGTTAGACTATTTTACCTACCGTATTACCTCGAAATACCCCCAGGGGGTTTATTATTTCGCCAGCAAAATTTGAGGGGGGGATAATTCGAGGGGGGGGTTTATTCGAGGGGGGGGTCTATTATTTCGCCAAAATTTTTTCGGAAATTCCCCATACGCAGACATAGAAAAATCGAACAATCACATAGATTTATATGTGTTTATAGGCATATATTACTGTATATACACAAAAACCCTTCCCTAACGTCACTTAATCATCAGTTTTAACGTGTGTTCTGCATAGTACAGATCACAAACTGCGGTATTTGTCATGTACGTTCACGTTACACTCAATTTTAGGGGGGGTATTTCGAGGGGGGGGGTTTATTATTTCCTCAGCCGAAATTTAGGGGGGGGTATTTCGAGGGGGGGGTTAATTCAAGGGGGGGGGATAATTCGAGGTAATACGGTATACTTATTAGTTAATAGTGTGAAATCGACATGTGGGTAAAATGTGTATATTTACATTTAAAAAAATGTGTTTTAGTAATGAAAATGACTATTGTGTGGGAAAATCACGCTTCCAAATGTAGTAGTTTATTGAACTTTAATATCACTTCCGTATTTTCTCGAAATAACCCCCCCTCAAAATGGGCTCTATGAATTTATAACCCCCCTCGAAATACCCCCCCCTCGTTTGACTCCCCCCCCTCTCGAGACCACTATGAAACAATCACCCCCCCTCGCCCCCCCCCCCCCCCCAGATTGAGTGTAAAGAGAACGTACAGGACAAATGCTGCAGTATGTGTTCTGCGTTGTTGAATGGCTTGATGTTTGTTGTTGAGAAGCGCGCTGGCGCTCGAATATCTGTTTAGTGATTTTTTATTTATGCAATTTGATGGAACGTGACCGGCGAATAAATACATAAAATCCTCACAAAACTGTCGTTGCCGGGATAGCCATAAACACAGCTAATAAGTGCAACATTTTTGGTGGACGACCTGGGGATTTTGAAGGTTTTGCAGTTCCTGCGCTGATTGCATGCAGTATAAACCACACAGGGTTAATGCTTCTCCTTTAGGGAACGTTGAAACTCCTTCCCAACCGTTTGAAGTTTTTCATCTTGACATTCTTCATTACTTACATAACTCAAAACATCGCATTTTGGTGGCAGTTGATGCTTTTACTAGATATTTGATCACGTGTGTTGTGCCCTCTTTGAATGCCACCACAATTTCTAAGGTGATATACAAGAATATTTTCATGTTTGTCGGTGCCCCTCGAGTCTTGGTGACAGATAGAGGGACAGAGTTCGTTAACGCGGAGTTGCATTGTTTATGTGATAAATTCGGTGTTACACATGCTCCAGTTTTGTCCCACAATCCATCAGCGAATGGATTAGTCGAACGCGCCAATAGGGAGTTGAGAAATTTGTTAAATATAAGCGCTTCTGAATTCCCGAATCAAAATTGGCGAGACTTGATTCCTCTGGCTACGTTGAAATACAATTTGGCCATGAATAGAATGACCGGGTGCTGCCCCTTTTATTTAGTTTTTGGGCACTTGCCCCATTGGAACCTCTTCTTTACTGCAGCACGTAGTTTGGAGCCGCAGCTAGCCAGATCAATTGCACAATCACAAAGCAATAAAAACAGGTCTCTGTACAAGCGTTATTTTGATAGTAAGCATAATGTTGAAATTTCCGCAGGGGACTACGTTATGGTCAAACGTTTTGCAATCGATAAAAACTCTCCGAAATTTGATGGACCGTTTAAAGTGGTCAATTCATCTGGTTCCACGTTGTTACTGGTCGGTGAAAATGAGCAAGAAACTTTCTCGGTTCCACAGCGTTTTGTGTGGAAACTCCCATCGACGTGTGTAGTTTAATGCGCGTGAGGGCGCCCGGAAGCGTGTACTCGTTGTCTTCCTTTCTACTGATTCTGGCGCGCTGCCATCTTCACGTGTCATTGCTCTGTAAACAAAACGTAAACAAACCTCTGAAAATTGAAGCTGAATTGTCTGAATTCGCAAGTATGAATCCGCTCGACCGCCGTATTCCGTCAACTCAAGTTTATCGTCGGCAGCAAAGCAACCCCCGGCCGAATTTCGCTGAAAACCGCGCGCCGCAGAGTTTTTACGGAAGTCACGTCAGCAATCCGAACTGGAGTTCGCATGCCGTCAACCCAAGCTCTCCACCAGTTGACTATGCAGAGAAATTTTTCAATTTGAAGTTTGAGACTAAAGATAATGAAAACGTTGGCCCTGTTTTTTGTGCTTTTTTCTCCTTCTTCTTTGGCAATGAGTTGACGGTATAAATTGGTTTGATATTTGGGTCTGTGTCAGAAATTTCAGTTCACTCTCATTTTATGCTCAGTTCTCTGTCTCATTTTCAGTTTACTCGTTTTCAGTTCGCTCTAATTTTCAGCCGATTTTCAGTTGACGTTTTCATTTTCCTCCTTTGTCTGTTTTCAGACCATTCGCAAATTGCGCGAGGATTTACGTCACGCCAACACGAGGAACGGCAATCAGCGCAGTGATCTCAACAAGCTCAATGTCAAGCTCGCCGACAAGCTGCATGCCGCCAAGGTCGGCTACAGGAAGGGATCACCCCCCCTCGCCCCCCCCCCCAGATTGAGTGTAAAGAGAACGTACAGGACAAATACTGCAGTATGTGTTCTGCGTAGTGCAGAACACACGTTAAAACAGTGTCGGAATTACGTTAGGACAATGTTTATACCATCTACGTACTAATATTAGTCTACAGGAGTCTATCCATGTTAGTTATTGATGCATTTTGTACCCCAGCGCACATCACAAACAACGATTTTGTACTAGGATTTGAAAAAAAATTTTGCGAAATAATAACCCCACCCCTCGAAATACCCCCCCCCCCCTCGTTTAACCCCCCCCCCCCTCCTCTCGGGAGCACTATGAAACAATCACCCCCTGGGGGGTGTTTCGAGAAAATACGGTATACAGAACGTACATGACAAAAAGTGCGGTTTGTGATCGAGGCAGTGCAGAACTAGTGATGTAAAAGCGCCATGGCGCTGGCGCCTGGCGCTAGCGCCAAGGCAAAAAGCGCCATGGCGCTTGGCGCTATATTCCTGTGGCGCCATTGGCGGTTGGCGCCAAAGTTCTGGCGCTTTTCGCATCACTATGCAGAACACACTTAAAAACTATGACTGTGTTCCGTGACTGTGAGAACAGTGTTTTTACCGTCTACATAGATCTACAAGTCTATAGAAGAGTCATAAACGTTTCAAACGACAATTTTGTACTGGGATTTCCAAACATTTCTAGCGAAATAATGACCCCCCCCCCTCGAAATACCCCCCTCGTTTTACCCCCGCCCCCCTCAAAATTTCCACTGTGAAAAAATAAACCCCCCCGGGGTGTAATTCGCCACTGCCGCCGCCGCCGGGGGCCGGTCCTAGACCGTGTAAACAACCCTGTAAAATGTCAAATGTCATGCAAAGTGTCAAAAGTCATGGAAAATACCCTGCAAAATAGCAACCGAGTTGTCATTTTGCAAGAGGACATTTTCCATGACTTTTGACACTTTGCATGACATAACATTTGACATTTTAGAGGGCATTTTACACGGTATGGGACTGCCCCGCGGGGCTAGTTCTGGATGTGGCAAAGAACTTCACTATTCACTTTACTTTTTACCCTTCCATTCTCTTTTAACTTTCCATTAATCATTTTACTTTTTCGTAAACTTTCCTCTTAAATTTGGCTTTACTCTTCACTTTTAAATTTACTGTTCGGAAACAGGGCGCCAGGCGCCAAAGCGCCAGAATGGATATTCAGGTGTGTACATGATCATTCCTTTTTTCACTGCAGTGCACACATTTCACTCCAAGGACGTATCCGGGGGGAGCCCCCCCCCCCCCCTTCCCGGGGTGATACCTAAAAAGTGCCGGAAAATGCAACTTTTCCGATATATTTTTCGATGCTTCTTAAAAATTTTGCGCGCAAGCGCGCAATTTCTTTCCCATGCATTGTCTTTACAGCGGATCGGCCCCCGTAAACCAATTTCCTTGGAAATGAACTGATTTTTGCAAATTTCGCTTTATATGTATGCATACTTACATACATATAAAGCGGTTCCTGGCGCTGGCGCCAACGCCAATAGCGCCATGGCGTGGCGCTTTTCTATGGTGCTAGCGCCAAAACGTCTTTCCGTCCCTATATAGGGAAAAATGTTAGGGGGGGGGGGGCTGAGCCCCCCCATTCGCCGGCCCCCGTAAACAAGCAGCCCCCCCCCGCTCAAAAATCCTGGATACATCCCTGTTTCACTCATTCATTCACTTTTTCAGGGTCTATCAACAAAAACAAGACAAAAAAACTCGGGGGACTTTATGCCATACATTTTCTCCTGAGGAAACACTCCAGCGATGCGATACGTCATCAATTTGTTGTATAATTCATTCCGGTGTAAATTCAGAAAAGATAATCGTTGAAATATTCGATCGATTGATTCGATACTGTCAGAGCGAAAGGTTACTTTTCGTTCCTGATTATAAAGCCGGAATTAGAGCTCAGCGTCGATTAGACGTGAAATGATGACGTGAAATGTCGTCGTGAAATTAATTACACGAGTGTGGATCATGCTGTTGCAAGCAGCAGTCTGACGTGAAATGTCAAGTTGTTCCCTGACACTGTGACGTGAAATGATGATGACGTGAAATGATAAAAATTGAATTTTTCAATTCGCTCTAGTTGTGGCTGATAACACTCAGTATTGGGCACGATTAAGGTATTGATTCATAAATTATTATAGAAAATTGTAGACCCGTAGCATGATCCACACTCGTGTAATTAATTTCACGACGTCATTTCACGTCATCATTTCACGTCGAATCAACGCTGAGCTCTAATTCCCGCTTAAAGGCAAAATTGTATACGTTTCGGCGCTTAGCCAGTTATAAGTTCCGCCCAGAGTTGCGAAAGTGTATTTACACTTACCCAAAATACCCGGGTAAATGGGTATTTATATTTACACTTACACTTACACTTTCATAAAATACCCGTACACTTTTTTTACACTTTCCTGGGCAAAATACCCGGGTACAGAAAGTGTATTTTTTTCCTTTCAGATGGCCCTGTTTTATGCTTTTGAGAAAGCATAAAACAGGTTAATGTACAAATAATAACTGCACAGTGCACATATGCAGTTATGCATTGAATGTAGAAAATATGGCAAATGTGCAAACTAGCACTATCTCTGACCTTTGAACAGTACTCATGGTTTTCTACAGTTTCATCATACTTTTGTAAAAAGGACAAGATCAATTGAAATTCACCAGCCAGACACAAAGTCGACTGGCTTTTGCATTGATATTTGCTGCATGTACATTCTTGCTTTTAAACAGTGTGTATCACATTGTTTTATCAGTAAAATATCAACACTAAAAATCTGTCATTATTAGGCAACTTCATACCACTAAATTTGTTACAGTCTGAAATGTTTCATAATTAGCAGTAAAATGTGAAATAATGAATGAAAATGATAGATAAATTGATCCAAATGTGAAAACAGTGGTGTTTTCTAATGCTCAACAGTGAGAGATCTTTCTATAAAAAAAATTTACTCTTACACTTTTTTTTACACTTTCCTGGGTATTTTAAAAATACCTTACACTTTTGGTATCCATACTTAAAATTTGGAAAGTGTATTTACACTTACACTTACACTTTCCAAAAATACCAGTATTTTAACAACTCTGGTTCCGCCGAGGATAAAAATGTCGTGTTTCCGGAAGCCAGAAATAGTGCTATCCTCGGCTTGGCGCCTGGCGCCATGCTTTTAAAGGGCGCCAAAATGGCGCCAGCAGGTTTTTGAGGTTAGTGCTGCATAAATGAAAAAAATAACATACCGTAAATTTTCTATTCGGCGACAGTTTTCCAATAATACGACATCTCCAATAGTGCAACAGGTTTGGGCACGTTGTGTGAGAATAACGCGACTAGTGATGTAAAAGCGCCATGGCACTGGCGCCAGGCGCTAGTGATGTAAAGGCACTCAGGCACCGGTGCCCCGGTGCTGGGCACCGAAGGGCACCAGCACCGGTGCTGGTGCGGTGCCATTGCAATCTTCAGAGGTGCCATGCCGGTGCCGGTGCCATTTTTTCCAGAATAGCACCGGTGCCGGTGCGGTGCGGTGCCGGTGCGGTGCGGTGCCATTTTTTTGCCCGTGCCAAAGGTGCTAGCACCAGGGCCAAAGTAAAAGGCACCGGAAAAGGCACCGGACAAGTCTTCATGTGCTGTGCAATTTTGTCCATAGTATGTGCTTATTCATATTTCAAAAAAAAATCAGCGATATATTTACCCAACCGTTTTTTGCCTATTTTGTAAACATCAAAAAAATATACCTGCTGTGAAATCCATTATACCCTATACGTGATCTGATGAGCAAATCTAAAATTTTGTTGAATTTTAAATCATTTTTATATTTCTCTTACTTTTTTGCTCAAAATTTGTGCTCAACATTGACCCGCGGCACGCGGCACGCGGCCTTGCTTTACATTGACCTTACATTGACCCGTTGCCCGCGACCCGCTTGCATCAGATCAAAAATGTTTATTGACGCGTGGCATGCCACAATTATGCACGCGTCTGTTAGGCTTATTGGCATCGATAATCGATTGCGTGGGTAAACGAAGAACAATGCATGCGACTTCAAAACTTAATTTCTTGGCCATTTCTCAGCCGATTTTCACCAATGAACACTTAAAATGATCAGAATCACATGGAGATTGCATTTTTATTTTCAGATTATTAAGAATTTGGTAAACTCATGGTAATCATGACAGACAAATCACCAATATACTACAGACAAAACGCCAATGCAACACAGACAAAACACCAATGGATCACAGACAAAACATCAATGCAACACAGACAAAACGCGAATGCAACACAGACAAAACACCAATGCAACACAGCAAAATGCCAAAGCATTTTGTCTGTGATCCATTGTGGTTTTGTCTGTGTTGCATTCACGTTTTGTCTGTGTTGCATTCGCGTTTTGAAATTGAGTTTTGAAGTTGCATGCATTCACCCAAGCGATCGATAATCAAGAATAAGTCCAGTTATGGGACTTTCACCATATTGGATTTTCGCGGCGCAATGTGTCAATGGCGTGTGCAGAAAAATAGGACCGCTGCTTGAATGATGTAATACGCATGCAGACTGCAGATGTATACTTAAAAAATATCCCAACTTCACCACAATTTTCGTATTTATTTTTACTATTATTTTTTATTATTATTTTATTATTTAGTAATGGGATACAGGGCCCTACCCTTTGCAGGGTTACGCCCTTCCCTGTTCGTAATCATTCACAACTCACAACCTTGCTGAGCCAATATCAGCCATGCTGCGAGCCACCTCGATGTTGACCTCAAGTGGATCAATTCACTGGCTTATCTGTCATGCAAATGGCTCGTGCCATAGTCCAAAATCTTATCCAGCTCCCGTCTGTGGTTATGACATACATCTTTACCCAAAGGATTTGTAGCCCAGTTACACGGCACCAAACATTTTGTATCGATAACCGCCTCTCTTAGATGGCTAGAGCCTCTACAGACATATAATATATGGTGAAGATTTGCTATAACCTTTACATACATGTTTGAGCAATATGTACATATTTTATGTCCCCCTTTGCCATGGGTCCTAAGTGCATTTAGACGAGCTGCAAACCAGTTCAGCTCATTGTAGTGTACACCCCTAATTTCAAGGGGAGTTTCCTCCAGGTTTCCTTATGTGAGTGCTGTCTGATGTCTTATTGTCTCAATGGTTATCTTTCTCCGATACATGTATGTCCGCAATTTTCGGTCATTTTTGTTCAACATGTGGGGGTCAATGTGGAAGTCTAGCTAATTTTTTCATCGTTTGTAGATATATTCTATCCATCTCTAAGAGTGTCTGTTTACTCATCCCTGTGATTTCTATTCCAAACATGCTTGCTGGTTCTACATACGTTTTCCATGTTATTTTTCCATTATATACAGGACTTATCGTATCCCTAGCAGCAGATATCGCCAGTCCAGATAGCTGCCTCATTTTAGAGATTTTGTTAGATTTATGCTCAGAGAAAGGATCCCTTCCCTTGTTAATTTGGATGTCTAAATATTGAATACTAGTAGTTTCCTTCAGAGAAGTTTGTGTAGGCTTTTTTGGATCACCTATACTTAGAGGCCAGGTGCGTTTCCTCCATTTGGATATCCCCCAGCATAAAACTTTGCTTTTTAGTGGGTTGATAGCTACACTCCAATTCCAAGCCCATTTGCTGAATACATCCATCAGCTGTTCAAGCTCTCTATCCGTACCTGATAATAAAACAATGTCATCTGCAAAGAATAGAGCCGGTATTTTTGGTTCATCCCAGCCACATTTTGCACCACATCCAGTGGCTAATAGGGCATGTGCCAAATCATGCATGTATATTGCATATAATGTAGGGCTTAACGCACACCCCTGTGCAACTCCCAGGTTGTAGTCCAACATGTCACTCTGATGACCACCATATGTCATTATGGCCTTTGTCTGAGAGTAGACAGCCAATATTGCATTGACAAGAATATCTGGTATGCCCATTTTCCTCATTTTTAACCATAATTTGTCTCTATCAACCCTGTCAAATGCTTTGACGGCATCCACGAAGCATGTGACAAATTCATTCCCATTTGCCACTGCATAGTTATAGCATGTTTTCAGAATGTGAACGTTGTCTAGTGTACGCCTTCCCGGCCTGAAACCCCCTTGCATTTCAGTGAGGGCATTTGTGTCTTCTAGCCATCGTATAAGTCTCTTATTTAGAAGTGACATATACACCTTTTTCACATTACATGAGAGACCTAATGTTCTGTAATTTTTCAGGTTTCCCTTATCCCCCTTTTTGTGCAGCAAAATCATTTTACATAGTGCAGCATCCTTAGGGATTCCTTCGCCATCTAGCCAATTATTGAATATCAGCAGGAGTTGTTTCAGCTGGTTATCATCAAGCAGTTTCAACTGTTCATGGTATATGGAGGTAATCCCCCCTGATTTGTTGTTTTTAAGCCCAAGTATGGCTACTTCTAGTTCTGCCATGCTTATAGGCATAACTAGTTTCTTCTCCTGACGATATTTCGTCTGCAGAATATTTATATTGCAGGTTTCTATTTTTGTTATGGATTCACCAGGGTTCTCTTCCATAACAATAGCCCACGCTTTTTCCAGCTCTGATTTCATTTCCTCTTTAGATGAAACTGCTTTGCCGCCATCATTATGTATCGTATGTATGATGTCTTTACCATCATCTCGGATTAGATTCACTTTACGATGTACCTCATTAATGTGGGATGAGCCACCCTCAGTCATAATTTTCTGTATT
This sequence comes from Sphaerolaimus hirsutus, assembly GCA_964036195.1. Classification (NCBI taxonomy): domain Eukaryota; kingdom Metazoa; phylum Nematoda; class Chromadorea; order Monhysterida; family Sphaerolaimidae; genus Sphaerolaimus; species Sphaerolaimus hirsutus. The sequence continues at coordinate 1,341,377 of OZ038454.1, read as the reverse complement.
TTTCTCTCTTTGTTCTGTCTGTCCAGCAATCTTTTCAGTGTGGACAGTTTACGGCGTTCTCTGTGAAGTTCCTCTGTTAAATGTTTTTGGTAACATCCTGATTTGTCACAACCCTCAATCCATTTATTTCTTTTTATTTTTCTTCTGATTTTAGCAATTACCTTCCCTTGTTTCTGAATTGAACCGGGAACCAGTAGTTTCTGATGTGGTGTGACTTTCACTTTGCCAGCTTTTTTCATCTCATCAACCAACTCATGATATGAAGTGAGTGGTTTATGTGCCAGGCATTGTCTGAAATCCATTTCTTGTTTTTCTGTATTGGGACGTTCATATTTATATCCCTCATTATTGATTCTGTATCCATAACCAAGGGTCAGTATCATAGCATTGTGATCTGACTGAATGGTACTGAATTCTCCTATTTCATCAATGAAACCTCCAAAATTTTTCGGAATTTGTGATTTTGTCACAAAATTTTGTGATTTTGTAAAAAATATGGAAATGTTCAGGCCAAGCATCAATATAGCATTCATGAGCGAAAAATGTGACCACCAAAAGGTGCACCATTGTTTTCCAGTAAATAAAGATGAGCGAGATATATATCGAGTAAAGTGTGAGTAAATATCTAAATGCGAAGTATGCAAACATTTTGACGCATGTAGAGGGGAGGTATTGGATGCTTGAATATTATCATAAACTGGTTTTCTTAAATTTATATCAAGTGTCTGTTTGTCTCCCATGTTTAAGCCAGAATGTTTACACAGTGATATGCACGGCCAAATTTTCAAAATATCACATGCACAGCATAAACTTCCCGTCACATGACACCACTTTGCCTGAAAAGGTGAGATGGCGATAGAGCTACAGCATACTACATACAATTTGTATTTATAGCGAGGGTTTTTTTCAAAGCAATATGTATCGGGGCCTGGTGATTCCCCCCTTTTTGCAAGCTTCTCCTCATTTACTATGTGTACAGATAATTTACGTGGGTCTATGACAATTGCCACTCCTATGTATTTACAATTTCCCGGACATTTGACACATCGGTAACTATCAACCCATAATTTGTCAACTAACACACAGTGAAAACATTTTTGGTTTGCAGCCACACACATCACACGTGTCCACGAACATCGGCCCTGTGTTGGAGAGAGGCCCAGTTTTGCCAGCTCACAACAATGCATGATGCCAGAAGCATCTTAATATTTAATCAGGATTGAGCGCGCATATATCTATCTATGTTTTCCGATATACACTTCCAAAAGTACGCTTTATATTTAGTTAGAAATTTTTCCTAATTTGAAAGACTCAAAAGAAGATGTTATACCCCAGGTTATGTCAGCTAACCTCAAAAATTTTCCATAAATGACGTTATGGAACGTTGATTTTCTGGTCGTTTTTTGCAGATTTCGGCACGGCGCTTGCGCGTTGCCGCAACCTGCAACATAATTACGCACATCGGGTCTTTGAAACGGTAGATAAAAATATGACATGTATGTATGGTAAATGTGATGAAGCCACCAAAGTCAGCGTCTTCTACCACCAAATCCGGCTGCTTCAAGACCATAGTGAGAAACAGCCTTTAGAGTGGTTGATTTCCCATTGTAGTCGAACGTCCACTTGTCGACAGCCAAGTTGAGTTTATTTCGTGGTTGCGTGTTGAAAGGGGTTTTGAGATTGTTTCAGGTACTTTATTTCGATCAGATACAGCGTGATACAAAAGCGCAAAGTCTAGCGAGCTTCCTAGTCGAAGTTTCTATCGCTAGCTTATTTTCTGGGTCGGGACTGGGTCATAAGACTGAAGTAAAAACTTCCAAAGTAGCTAAGACACGGAAATTATGTATAAAACACAGCTACAGTAATTTCCTAAATTCAAATGCACAAATAAGACATAAATACAATAGTAAGACACATTTAGTCAAAACAGTTGGCTTATTCTATGCGTGCAAACATTCAAATACTTATGGTAAAGAAATACCAGGTACAAATTGGGCTAATGGAAAAACTATTAATCTTGAGAGGTGCAAAGTCGGCAAACTCGGCCGATTTACTAATTTGCTTCAATTTGTCAGAAAACATTGACGCACATTGGAACTAATATGATAGGGTTTGGAAATTGTAAATAGTGGTGCAAATGTTCCTAAAGATGTAAATATAACAGGGTATATTCAACATAATAATAATAATCACTTCCTGGAAACATATATTTCATAATTGACAAATTGGGACTTATTTGAGGTAAATGGGTATGTTAATTGAGCAGGGTTTATAATACATTCTTAGGTATAATTTGAGTAGGGTATTTCCGTGAATGTTACGTAAATATAAATATAAATAGTGAGCAGGATTAATATAATTATACCTACGCGAAGGGCTTTGATGAACACGTACAGTAAATGCTAGTTTCACACAGGGCACTATTTCTCTATCAGGACGCTGGCCAAAGTAAATACGTAGCACATAAATAATTTACAAGATTTGACTTTCCCAAATTACAAGTAAACCATGTAAATGTATATATAATAATGATCAGAAAATTACGGTGAGTTGAATGAGCTTAATTTCATGTTAATACACCTAATAATAACTTATTTGACCTTTTAACCTAAATATTCCACATAAACATATCAATAACTTACATTACACTTTCCTAATTGAATATTCTCCATGGATACATAATATAGTGCAGGAAATACAATTTGCGTGGTAAATTAATATAGTGCATAAAATGTAAAATAGTACACATAAGTAAATGGATAAATATGAGCCTAATTATCAGATCTTTGTATTTCTTTATGCATCCATTTTGCCACGGTCAGCACACTCCGGGCGGAAGAGTTGCTGCACCCCGTTGTTGCAGCAACGTCACATGCTGGTGGTGGTGGGCGCCAACGTGATGAGTGGCGTTTCCACAGTTGCCTCGGTGGTGAACGTGGTCGTGCGCAAAGTCGTGGGCGTGCGTGAAGTTGCAGGTCCAGTTATTGGTGATGCCAACGCCGACCTAGCCTGATGATGAAGCAGGTAGTTGCCCGTGTCGCTTCCTGCGCGTTCGCGTGCGGTGAATTTGCGGATATCAGGCATGTGAACACTGTCTCTGTTCCTGGCTCTGACTTCTCCTTCATCAGCTGAACTTTCATCTGGTTGAACGTATGCCGATAGTGACTTTGTCATTCTGTCCTCTGTTTCTGCTCTCCTGGCAAATCTGACGGACTGTGTTGAGTTGGATCTGGCTCTCCTTTTGATTGCTGGTCTCAACTTTGTCTTGCGCACTTTTCTCTGTGGATAATTGGTCTCTTTCTGAGTTGACTTCTTGATAGTATATTTGACGGCTCTGAAGCATAGCCATATGCACTTGAACGGACACACTATGCATTTCCATATGCATGTGTATACGCATGGTGGAATCACTGGTTTTCCTGTGGCAATTCTCCAATTGTACCACAGGTATCCTGCAGCCAAGATTCCAGCTATCAGGATTGTGATCCCCAGCAGCATTGTGATTGTGTTGATGATCACTTGAAAGGGTCCTTTCAGCATTCCTCCCATAAAGTTGGTGTACCCTTTTGACACTCCAGATATGTAGTGACCATATGCCTTGCCGATTCCTGCTGCTGTTTGTCCAATTCCAGCTCCAATGCCTTCTATTGAATTTCTGATCACTCTGGGATCCAATGACATGTCTGCTGTGTAATCAATCAACTGGTTCTGCACATGCTCTAGATTCTGTAGTCTCTGAATCTGGCCTCTGACATCCATGAAATTGGTCGCTCTGTTGACAATGTTGGTGAACAGGTGAGGCGTGTCAAACGTGGAGGCCTGCCACTGTCCTCTCCATGTCATTTCAATTGGCGTCTCTGTGACATGCACCATTCCATGTGCGGACTTCCATTGTCCATATTCATTTCTGTACAGGTGCGGTGTGGTGTGGCTGCAGTCCTCTTCTGGTGATTTCTCCACCAAGTCTCTGCTGCCTGGGCTCTTGAACCACAAGGGCCCGTCTTTGTCCAATCTCATTGGTGTGTACTTGTAACATGTCTCTCCCACTTTTCCTGTCTGATAAATTATGTATGGCTGCACTTCCTTGCATTCCCAAAACATAATTGCTTCTCCAGCCCATTATGCATGAACATCCTGTCTTCCCAGCATGGCTCGAATTCCCAATGTTGGATCAATGCGGAAAAGCTGAGTCAACATGTCCAGCTGGTTCTTGCGAAGTTGACATAACTGATGCCATACAATCGCAAATTGTGCTTGAGTCATCTCTCTGACCACATGTTGCAGGAACTTGAAACTTGGAGTTTCTGTCGTCCAATCTGGCATACAATGTTCCACTGATTGTCGATTCTCTTGCCTCCACTATTTTTCCTGGCATTGCCCATTCCACAGGCACATCTTCTCTTCTGTCAAACTGGATGAATACACCTCCTTGATCGGTGTAATATGTGTCTCCCGGAACACATTCTGAGCCAATTGGTCTTTTTGTCTTGTTGCTGTGAGAGTATGCTGCTTGCAACTTTGACACAATAATTGTCTGGCCAGATATCTCTGATTTGAATCTGCCAATTCTCTCATATGCACATTGATGCTTGAAATTCTCCGTATCCCACACTGTGATTCCATATTTGCGGTCTCTGCAATGTCCCATCATGGCTCTACACTGGCTGAAATCTTGCAAGTCGCTGATTACAGTCTTTCCATCAAGTGAAGCCACGGTTCCTTCTTCCATGTAGAAGTTACTGACAACATTTTCTTTGTCATGACAACACCATGAATATTCCACATTCAAGGTTTGATTAGTTGTCCACACTCTGGGCTCCATTTCCACCAAAGGTGTTCCTCTGAACATCTTGTGAATTCTTGCATAGTTACAGGCCACCACGCCAACTTGCTGGTATTTCTCAAAATTGCCTGTAATGCCTTTCGCTCCCCAGAAACTGGTGTGTGTGATGATCTCTTTGATTCTGATGTAGCATCTGTATGCTTTCTCTTTCTGTGGAATCTGTCTCTGTGCATAAAGCGTAACCTTCATTGCCTTGACAAAATTCCTTGGTGGGATATGGCACTGCACTTCTTCAGGGACTGTAAGCACATGTCCATGTCTTCCACTGGTGCAAATCTGATACTTCTGGCTTTGTGAGCTGATCACCTGTTCCACAGGATGATCTTTGATTGCATCCTTGAATCTCTCATAAGTCTGCATTTCTCTGACAGATTTTGGTGGCCATTCTGAAGGCAAAGGCGGCAATCCATGACGCGCTGCCAATGATGGTGGCCTTACTGTCGAGGTTTCTAGAACATATGTTCTGGAAAATACTTCGCTGTAAGCCTTGCTAGCTTCTCTCAGCGTTGCTGACTCTGACACGCCTGTCAGCATCAACATCGTGCACAGCATTCCAATCACCAGACTGCTGGTGGTTACTGTGGCTTTCCCTGTCGCACTCCTCAGGACTCTTTCTGATGCTGAGTTCTTCTGAGCAGGATCTGGTACAGGGTCTCTGTCTGAATTCTGATTTTTGATATGTTTCTGGACAATTGCTGGGTCCAGTAAATCCACTTTAACTGTCACTGCTGTCTCTGGGATATCCATTGTCTTTGAATTGATTTCCACCGGATACAATTGATTGAGTGGTCTGCTGACCACATTTCTGTTGGCAGTTCTGACTTTTGCTGAGCGTATCTGTCCATCTTTGCTGGGCTCTAACTGCTCGATGCGACCCATTTTCCATGCACCTCTAGGCATGTTCTCTTCATAAATCAGCACAACTTCATTTACTTTGGGTTTTTGAGTCGCTGTCAATCTGCCATGTTTGTGTGTCACCTGAGTCCTTTCTCTCAAGCTCGGGATGTACTCTTGATGCCAAAAGTCCCAGAACTTATCCAAAGTTTGCTGGGTTGTCTCCCAATATTTCTGCAGTTTCGCTGCATTATCCATTCTGGGCACAAATTCACCATCTTTGTCTGCATCAAACTGTGGTGCTCCAATCTGACCTTCCCCTGTCAGGAAGTCTTTCGGTGTCAGCACTCTGAGACTCTTTACATCACCATAGATGTAAGAAATTGGTCTACTGTTGATCACTGCCTCGACTTCTGGTAGAAGTGTCAACAACTCTTGCAGGGTTAACATTCTGTGCCCCACAGCTGCCTTGAAATGCTTCTTGGTGATGCCCACCATTCTCTCATAGACTCCTCCTTGCCATGGTGCCATAGGAGTCGTCATGTTCCACTGGATTTGTTGCTGTGAGCAGTATGTCTGTACTGCTTCTCTTTTAACTATTTCTGACCATTCTTTCCCAGTATTAATGGCCTTGTCAGTGCACTAGCTGAGCACTTTCTCTGTCAACTTGAATTGCGTTGCATTGTCTGAAATCACTGCTTCAGGCTTTCCACGCCTGGCAATGAATCTCCTGACTGCGTTCAGGAATTCCTGTGCTGTCATGTCCAGCACACTTTCCAGGTGAACTGCACGTGTCACCATACATGTGAACAAACAGATCCACATCTTCCTGTGATCTTTGTCCACTTTGTACCAAACTGGTCCCAAATAATCCAAGCCCGTGTACTGGAACAGTCTGGCCCTCTGAACTCTAGTTTCTGGTAAATCTGGCATTGGTGGAAGCTGGTACGGCTTCGCTCCCAATTTCTGACAGGTCGGGCAGGTTCTGGTCACATTATAGATTACCCGTCTGCCCTGTGTAATCCAGTACTTTTGTCTGATTGCTGCTAACGTGTGTTGCACTCCTGCGTGCATTACTTTCTCATGCTGGTCTCTGACGATCAGCTGAGTCACTGTAGCCGTTGCTGGCAACAGTATGAGTGGCACTGTGACCTCTTGTGGGTCCGTATGCTCCATTCTGCCGTGGCACTTTAGGATTCCATCCTGATGCATTTGCACATTGAGCCATTTGATCAACTGCTGGTCCGCAGTTGCTTTCTTGCCATTCTGGCTGCCCTTGCTGTGGCCTGTTGCCAGAATCTCTGCCATTACTTTGTAATGATTCTGTTGTGTCACTTTGATCCAATATTTCAATGCAATCTCTCTCTCTTCAATGCTGATAATTCCCTGTGGTTTCATTGTACCACAGATACTTTTCATGATTTCTGACAGTACACTCTGACTGTCATTTGTGTTGCGCTTTTTGTGCATCTGTCGCACAAATCTCATCATGTATACTGTTGCATCCAGTAATTTTGTCAGATATGAGAATCTCTGAATCTCAATTCCCAATGGATTGCTTTGCTTGCTTTCATCAGCTTGCTCATTGCTGGCATCTGGGTCACTGACCACTTGCTGTGTGGTACCCAGGTAAATTGGACTGGCTTTTGGGAACTTGAGCTCTTCTTTCTTGATTTCTGCCATTATTTCTGGCGTAACTGGCTCCATTTTCGGCTCAGGCCACTCTCCAGTCATCAGCCATTCTGGTCCCTTCCACCACAGGTTACTGCCCTCCAATTCTGACATATTCATACCTCTCGTGGCCATGTCAGCTGGGTTCTCCAGTCCTGCGATGTGTCTGATGTGCATGTTCTCTGTCTCACTCTGAATTTTCCTGATTTCATCCAATCTATTCTTGACAAAACATGCCAGTGGCTTTGCAGTTGTCAGCCACTTCAGACAACAGGTTGAATCTGACCATACGACTGTCTGACTGAATTTGACGTCCTTGAGCTCTCTGTGAATAAACTTTGACATTCTGCTGCCGATCAACATTGCTAACAATTCCAGCCGTGGAATTGTCACTTCTGGTTTCTTTGGAGCGAGTCTCAATCTGGAGTACAGCAGGCTTGACGTACCGCTGTCATTCTCTGTTTTCTGGCATATGTATGCCGCTGCGCTGTATGCCATTGTTGAGGCATCAACGAAAATGTGCAGTTGTGCATCTGCACCATTCTGATAATACAAATTTCTGTTGAACTTGATCTGTCCAACTTTGAGCAGTTCTGTCTCCAATTGTTGCCAAATTCCTGTCTGTTCCTCAGACAGGGGTGTGTCCCATTCTTTGGCACTTGGTCCTGAATGCCATAACGTCTGCAAAAATCTCTTTGCTGGCAATAGGACAGGACTGACGAGTCCCATTGGATCAAAACATCCCGCAGTCACCTTTGCAACTGTCCTTTTCGTGGGAAGTTTGATTTTCTGGTCAGTTTCTGATAATTGTGATTGCTGAACTGTCTTTGGCGTTTTCAGCCACATCTGGTCGCTCTCTGTGTCCCATTTCATTCCTAGGACTGTTGTGACAATTTCCTTGGCCACATCTGACTCTGCCAATTGCCAAGTAAAGCTCTTATTTTTGCTGTTCCACTCTCTCAGATTCATCTGTGCCTCTGTGAACAGCACTTTGGATTCCTGGTACAATTCGATTGCTTTCTGCTCTGTGTCCCCACTGAGGATCAAATTATCCACATACAGATTTTCATTGATCAATTTTGCATTCTCTGTGCCAGCTTGATTCAGGTGGTATCTGAATGTCAGCGCCAGCAGCGCTGGGCTGCAGATTATACCAAATGGCACTCTGGCAAATCTGTAAATCTGAATGTTGTCCTCCATGGATGGTTTCGTGGGATCCTTGTACCACAGAAATCTTGTCACATCTCTGTCACTGTCCTGCAGACCGATCTGCAGAAACACTTTCTCTATGTCTGCGACCAGTGCGATTCCATGCAATCGGAATCGCATCAGCATCCCTACCAGCTGCGGTAGTATCACTGGACCGCGGTACATGCACTCATTCAAGCTTGGCATGCCTGGCGGCTTTGCTGAGGCATCATATACCTCTCTGACCTTTGTGGTAGTTTTCTCTGGCGTTATTACTGGTTGATGAGGCTAAATATGGAACTTTCTGCCATCCATAATATCCTCTTGCACTTTCTCAATTACTCCTTGCTCCTCTTGGGCTTTCATGATTGCCTGAATTTTCTCCAGTAATTCTGGGTCTCTCTTGAGCCTGTTGGTGAGGTACCTGAACCTCTTGAACGCCATTGCTTTGTTGTCTGGGAGTTCATGCAAATTTGGCTTGTACATGAACTTTACAGAGTACCGTCCATCTGGGTTTCTCTGTACACTTTCATTGAATTGCTTGATGGCCTCATCATCCTCGACGAGGTCTGGCTGATCCATTATGCCAATGGTATCCAGTCTGTCCATATCTTTGACATTTGGTACATGAGCAATTGACAACGGTGCTTCCTCGTACCACTTTTCTCTCTGAATTTGATGTACAATTGTGTTGACCACCACAGGATATGCGCCATCCGTGGTCCATTGATTTCTGTTGCTTGTCAGCTGCCCACCTCCCATCAGTAATCCCAATTCCGATGGAATTACATACAATCCTGACGGAAGTCTGGTGGTGCTGGTGTTTCTGGACATCAAGTCCCAGAAATAATTCAAGCCCACAATAATATCTGGCTTGAACATACACTCTGTCCTTTTTTCCTTGGGAATTCTGTCTGCAAAGTAACTCTCATCTGGGGAGTACTTTTGCAGGTACTTTTCGTCCTGTTCTGATACAGGCACTTTGATCTGTTCTGTGGTCAACGTCGGGACCACATCAGCCACCATATCAACTTTCTGGCCATTTCTGAGCCGCATTCTGAATTCCACTTGCTGTACTACTTTATAGTGTGGCTTTTCATTTCCGAATGTGTACACCTGGATGTGGTGTTCACCTGTACTCTTCAAATTGAGTTTCTTGGCCACTTTCTCTGACATGTACATTCCCTGGGATCCTGTGTCCAGGAACGCTTGAATCTGTAGCGGTGGCTGTTCAGGCTCCACCTCTGTATCCATTTCTGAAGCCTCAATCACTGTTCTGGCTGTCATCAACATTGACATATTCCTGTTTACTGACAGGTTCACTGACGTATTCTGTTGCTTTGCATTGAGTTCTGTAACCACTGTGCTGGATATGGTTTCTGTCTCCACCATTTCTGGTCCAGCTTCTTCCACAGTGACACAATTCACTGTGGCCTTTCTCTGTTGGCTCTGTGCTGGTCGACCGACCGTCGGCACAGACTTTCTGCCATTGTTCGCTGATTGCTGGCCATTCTGTTGACCATTTGCTCTGAATGCTGGAATTTGCCGTCCAGCATTTCCATTGCCATTGTCACCAAATTTCTCTGGGCACACTGCACTGTGGTGCCTATTGGACTTGCAATAGAAACAATTTCTCGTAAACTGACATTGAGCCATATAATGCCCTTTCTGAAGGCATCTCAGGCCAGGCTGTCTGCGAGGGTTCCGCACGTAGGTTTCCGCACGCAAGCACGTAAAAAGCTGCCAAACGAGCACACAGACGCGTAAATTTTTGTTTATAGGTATGACATAGGTCACCAGACGAACACACACGCACATTTGGACACGCAACTGCGTGCGAAACATTGACTGCGAGCGCGTAGCACGCGACCTGTGTGTGTCTACGCGCTCGCGAAAATCATTCATAAAATGGCTGTGTGCGAAAAAAACACAAGTTCCGCGCACAGAAAAAACACTTGGTATTGGTCAACTCTGTCAAATGCGCGGAAACGACTATTTTTCCTCGCGCACAGAAATTGTTGCGAGTTTGGCAATATTTCCATTGCAAATTTATTGATATGACCTAAAGAATGCTTAAGTGGGTATTTTTATTTCGCTGGTGGGGAATTTGGCGGGTGTCTGAGTGAAATTTTGGCGGAATTTGTGTTGAAGTCCGACACTTTCTGCGGGCTGAAACTGAGACCTGGAGCGAGATTCAATTAGCCCTACTGTTGTTTTCCAAGTGCCCGATTCATTCTACCAAAGGTTTTGTGTTTTCTGATTGAAGGTTTTTTTAGTGACATTTAAAAAACTGGCACCAGCCAGGATGTCATTTAAAAAGGGGTGCCAACAGAAAACGTAAAGTAAAATTTTTTATACTCTGCGGACCGCACGCTATGCATTTTTCTGAAGGAAACACTCCATCATGACATCATCTTTGATAAAATAAAAATTGTTCCAGTAAAAAAGAAAAAAAACATTTCAGAAAAAAACATTTGACACTTTTACATTACTCCGCCCTTTTCTTTTTGAAATGCTTTTTCCCCATCTATGCCTTGAAAAAGCCTATAACAAAGTCTGTCTGAACAACGTTTTCCATACTTGAGTACTTTCAAAAAGTAAACGTAAAAGGACAGAAACTTTTTTCAAAGTATACATATTCATTTACAATTTTCGGAATTTTTAAATTATTCCTTTTCAAAGGAACTTAGTTTCAAAGTTAAAAGTTTTTAGCCACCCTGTGTTCCCAGCAGGGTTGGTTTTATAAAATTATTTGTATACAAATTGTATAAAAATTGTATTTTATTTTAAGTTTATTTTTGTTTCATTTTATTTTATTTTTTCACAAAAGTCATTAATAAAATAAAATGACACCATTTTACAAAAAATTTACAGAAATTTTACAAATTTTTTTCAAAAATCGGAATCATGCATGCATCAATTTTAATACAGAACATAAGATTTGGATACAAAACATAAGATTTGGATACAGTTTGCATGACAATTGGCACTTTAATTTTTATTTGTCATGACAATTGACACTTTACTTTACATTTGTCATGACAATTGACACTTTACTTTACATTTGTCATGACAATTGACACTTTGCATGTCATTTGACACTTTAGAAAGTTCCAGTTCCACAAATAAATAGGTAGAAGCTGAAGCAACAAGATACAAATTTTACAAAAAAAAATGAATGTTTATACAATTTTACAAAAATATGAATATTTATACAATTTTAGGAAAATTTTACAGAAATTCGAATTTTTATACAATTTTTATTTTTGTTTTGAAATTTTCCATTTTATTTTATTTTATTCTTAAATTTTCCATTTTATTTTTATTTTTTTCTGAGATTTTGCCAACCCTGGTTCCCAGGCAGACAAAGTGTTTTCACCGCGTGCACCTTTGATAAACACCGCCTCATCAAAGGGGCGAAATAGTATTGCATCATATTTACATGAAGCAGGCATTGGCATCTGCTCGATTCAATTATGGATCATTTGAAGTAACTTTGATGAAAGCAAAAATGTTTGCATAAGTAAAACACACCACATGCCATGTAAATACTTGTGGCATCTGTTACTTAAGATACTCTGTAAAGATACTTTTTACTAATGAACTTTGATGTATGAAGTTATGAAGTGATCGTGGAAATGGTGTTGTCAAGTTGTTAATGAGTGTATACCGTATTTCTTCTAATAGAATGGCGCCGTTCTATTTTTTTTGATAACTTTTTCACCTGCTCTATTGGAGGTGTCGTTCTATTGGAGGCTGCCGTTCTATTTTTTCATCAGACATTTTCACACGATTTTCATTTGATCATAGTATTGTTAGTGAAACATACGCAACGTTTTAATACCAGAGCATCAATCCAAACGTGAAAACAGCTCCTGAATCATACATAGTTCGGATTCAGAACACTTTGGATGTTCTCGCCACCAATTAATATATTTAAATGTTTTGGCACTCTTAAAACATAATTTCTACCTGCCGTTCTATTGGAGGTGCCATTCTATATTGGAGGCTGCTGTTCTATTCTTTTCGTGAGTGTAAAAAAATGCCAAATCCTGCCGTTCTATTGGAGGTGCCGTACTATTGGGGGTGCCGTTCTATTGGAGGTGCCGTTCTATTGGAGGTATGCCGTTCTATTAGAAGAAATACAGTAATCCTGGTTGAAATCTAGTTGTCAAGTGAGGCGGTAGCTAGCAATTCTGAACTGCCATATATTTAGTTGTAAAGTGAGGTAAAATCCAGGTTGAAATCTAGTTGTCAAGTGGGGTAGTAGCAGTTGTGAACTGCCATATAACTAGTTGTGAATTGCCTTGCTTTCCCTAGTTGTTAACTGCCTAAGTTGTGAAGTGATCATGGTCCGATTCAGTGGCTTTCGCGAACACACAAGCACGTAAATATTATCATCTTCGTGCGAAAACGTTTTGGCGAGCGCACAGAGCGTTTGCTACCGGGAAAGAAGACACATTTTCCGCGCGCTGCACCATTTGACCTCTGGATGAAGCGCGCGCATTGACACGCGGTTTTCGTGTTCATAATACCGGTGACCTAATGCGCGCGCATAAAAAAATACTGTATGCGCGGAACCAAAACCGTTTTCGCACATTCATTCGAGCGCGGTGTTTTTCACGTGCGGAAAACTCGCGGCCAGCCTGTCTCAGGCATCGCTCTGCCTTTGACAAAATCATTCTCCTTTCTCTGGCAGTTTTGAACTTTGGACACTTATCATTGAAGTGTAATTGCTGTGTGTCATTGCAGAACACACACGGTCTCCCAGGATTCATAAATCCAGCCTGTGGTGCACTCTGACCATTCTGGATCACAGACATGCTCCCTGTGCTGGTCCTTGGGTTCTCTGGCCCTCTGAATCGATTCCCATTGCCTTGGAACCGATTATTGAATTGCTGTGCGCGTGGATTATTTCCAAATCCCTGGCGCGATTGCTGCACTGGAGCCTCAGTTTGCTGTGCGTGCTGTACAGCCTCACTGAGCGCTAGCTGCTTGCCAAACAGCTTTCTGAATTTTTCCACCGTCAAGGCTTCCTCAGTTCCCTGTTCCTTCTGGATTTCTCTGAGGACCTCTGGTGGCACTTTCTGTTGCAGCTGGCTCAACAGCATTGGATGCTCCACTGATTCACCCAGTGACTCCAACTGCTGGAGCAGCCTTTCAATTGCATCAAACAAAATTCTCATGTCCTGACAGGTATTCCTGGCCTGTCGCAGCTTCATGATATTACTCATCAGCGTGTTTCTGACCACAACTGGCTGGTCATATCTCTTCTTGAGCATTGCAATTGCGGGTGCATAATTTTCTGCCGTCACACTCAATCTGCTGATCATGCTGAATGCTGAGCCCTTCAGCAAGCTCCTCAAGTATGAGAACTTGGAAATGTCCTCCAAATCTGTCTGATTGTGGATGTGAGATTCAAACATTTGCCACCATGACCGAAATTTGATAATTTCCCCAGAAAACTGTTCAACTTCCAGTTTCTGCAATTTGACTCTTTTTGCTGTATTTGCATTGATTGAACTGGCCCCCGGAGCAGCTCCCTGAGCTGTCAGAGCCATCTGTGCAGCCATCTGCTGTATGAATGCTGTGTTGACTTCATACATGGTACTTCCACTCAGTTGCTGGATCATGTCTTGCAACTCTTCAATGTACACATTCATGGCTGCAACTTTCTGTGTAACCAAGTCTGACATATTTGCATATTCATCATATGAATCTTGGTACATCTTCTGTTCTTGTTCCATCTGATCGGGTTTGTCAATGTCCTTGACTACATCCCTCCATGCGTCAAATTGAGTTCTCACTGCAGTCATTGCACTTTCCAATTTTGCACCCTCCTGTTTGATAGATGCAATCACCCTTCTCATTTCTGTTCTCTTCTCATCCTTTGATGCTTCCGCAAATAGTTCCGGGTCATATTTGGCAAATTCTCTTGCCAATCTGCTGTCCACCCTGTGCTTTGCTGGCCCCAGGGTCTTTCTGATGTGACCCGTTGGTGAAACCATTTTTTGCTGATGAATTTTCCTTCACTGTTTTTCTTTATAGTGCGTCGCCTGTGACGCTCGTGACGCTTCCCTGCGCCTTTCTGTACACTTCTCTGTGCACCACGGATTTGTTGTGCCACGCACAATACCAATGCAGTCCTACAGGCCCCTGACGTGATTGCTTACACGCGTTGACCTTTACTGCACTGGCACCAGGTGTGTTCCTAAAGCCCCTGACGTGATTGTTTACACACGTTGACTTCAACACACCGGTCAAATCCCACTGAGCAATACTGTGCCCAGCAGTGTGCGCCCAAAGAGGGTCCGTACACACTAGTGTGCGCCCGAAGTGGGTCCGTACACACTTTTCTGAGCGCTCTGGTGCTCTTTCTGGCACGCCGTGTGCCCGTGACCACGCCGGCCACTTGCTTCCTGAGCGGCTCCTGTGCCGCTGTGCGCAGTGCGCTGCGCTTGCTGTGTCGCCTGTGACACGTTTCTGTGCACTCTGGTGCACTTTCTGATTCTGGGCAGTGTTTCTGTACACTGCTCTGCAATTGCGCCTGTGCAATGCAGAATTCTGGCACTTTTTGTGCTGTCTGATCTGATGGTACCGAGCAGGCACAGCGTGTATATTTGATGGGAGCTCCGCAAAGCCCCTACACGCTACCAAGTATCCTAATATCAAATCCACTCTCTGTCAGCTACAGCCCTCTGTCAGCTACAGCCCTTTGTACACTGATACCCCTACTTTTGCACTTCCGAGGTATGAGTCCACTCTAACCCAGTGGAGCGAGGGACCTCCGTGAATGCCCAAAAAAACAGCCCTTTGACTAGCGTGGCTCTGTGGCGATCCTGTCTCCGTCAGGTCACCCTCCCTTGGCATAGGAAGGACGTGCGAGCGGTCACTGGCGTCCAGATGTCCAGGAGCGTCCAGCGAAAGTTTGACCACCGTCCGACAATGACTCCTTGTCAAATGCCGGTGCCGCCCAGCGTCTAGCACCTTGCTAGAACACTGGTGAAAGCTGCCTGAAATCCTGACAGGCTTGTCAGAACTCCAGTGTCCTCCGCGCGTGAGCGTAGAACTGCTCCCAGGATGTAGACAGGAGTGCCGTGACTTTGGCACAATGCTGTCTGCAAATCAACAGCCAACGCTCAGCCAAGGCCAATTGATGTTCAGCAGGACTTTTGAAGTTCTGCCAACTGCCGCACAATGTTCGTTTTGGCTTGGTGATAGCACAATGTCATGCAATCACCCTGCTCGCTGCGCCATGTGATGAAGCCACCGAAGTCAGCGTCTTCTACCACCAAATCCGGCTGCTTCAAGACCGTAGTGAGAAACGGCCTTTAGAGTGGTTGATTTCCCGTTGTAGCCGAACGTCCACTTGTCGACAGCCAAGTTGAGTTTATTTCGTGGTTGCGTGTTGAAAGGGGTTTCAAGATTGTTTCAGGTACTTTATTTCGATCAGATACAGTGTGATACAAAAGCGCAAAGTCTACCGAGCTTCCTAGTCAAAGTTTCTATCGCTAGCTTATTTTCTGGGTCGGGACTGGGTCATAAGACTGAAGTAAAAACTTCCAAAGTAGCTAAGACACGGAAATTATGTATAAAACACAGCTACAGTAATTTCCTAAATTCAAATGCACAAATAAGACATAAATACAATAGTAAGACACATTTAGTTGAAACAGTTGGCTTATTCTATGCGTGCAAACATTCAAATACTTATGGTAAAGAAATACCAGGTACAAATTGGGCTAATGGAAAAACTATTAATCTTGAGAGGCGTGAAGTCGGCAAACTCGGCCGATTTACTAATTTGCTTCAATTTGTCAGAAAACATTGACGCACATTGGAACTAATATGATAGGGTTTGGAAATTGTAAATAGTGGTGCAAATGTTCCTAAAGATGTAAATAGAACAGGGTATATTCAACATAATAATAATAATCACTTCCTGGAAATGTATATTTCATAATTGACAAATTGGGACTTATTTGAGGTAAATGGGTATGTTAATTGAGCAGGGTTTATAATACATTCTTAGGTATAATTTGAGTAGGGTATTTCCGTGAATGTTACGTAAATATAAATATAAATAGTGAGCAGGATTAATATAATTATACCTACGCGAAGGGCTTTGATAAACACATACAGTAAATGCTAGTTGCACACAGGGCACTATTTCTCTATCAGGACGCTGGCCAAAGTAAATACGTAGCACATAAATAATTTACAAGATTTGACTTTCCCAAATTACAAGTAAACCATGTAAATGTATATATAATAATGATCAGAAAATTACGGCGAGTTGATTGAGCCTAATTTCATGTTAATACACCTAATAATAACTTATTTGACCTTTTAACCTAAATATTCCACATAAACATATCAATAACTTACATTACACTTTCCTAATTGAATATTCTCCATGGATACATAATATAGTGCAGGAAATACAATTTGCATGGTAAATTAATATAGTGCATAAAATGTAAAATAGTACACATAAGTAAATGGATAAATATGAGCCTAATTATCAGATCTCTGTATTTCTTTATCCATCCATTTTGCCACGGTCAGCACAGTAAAAGAGATGCATAAATCTGTCAAAGCTATGTAGCTGGCATATTTTCTTATTTAGATCACATTTTTTATTAAAATTATCATAAGCATCACTATTTTCCATACATACATGGAATAAGTGATCAATCATTACAAACATCTTTTTTAAGGTCTCTACCAGTAGATGCCCCACAACTTTTGTCCCCGTGGTTGAGGTATGTAGCCTGTCTCGAGCTATCATGTTGGTCATACCCTCAACCGGCGAGGATAGACCCATTGTAGCAAATTGTTCCAGGCAGAAGTGCATCACTGGTAAAACCATCACTTTTGGATGGCAAACTTTTAGGAAATCCATCAGTGATTGTTCAAGATCCAGGTAAAAATAGAAAATTTCTGCAGCCAGCTGTTCGCACCAGTGCGAATAGTTGTAGTCTGGCAAGGTCGGCCCAATCAAACTTAATATAATACGGCCATGTGGCTGGAGAAAAATTTGCCCATTGTTTTGTATCTGCTTCAAAAAGTTGTCAACCGGGCTCATAAAGTTTTCCCGAATGGAGACACCAGGCATTTTGGTGGCCGTAAGTGTGTCAACTATGACATTTTTCAGGAATTTATTGATTGGGATAGAATTGCATTTTGCTATCTCGTTATGTTGACAAAAATGACCCAATTCACATGGTACATGCTTATTTGATAATATTATATCTGTATTTGTTTCAGAAAATTGACAGATAGTTATCATTTCCCATAATTTAAAACTCCCCAGTATTGGCGTGTATACTGAAATTGAGATGTGAAGTGAAAATATTTCTTGTTTTATAATCACAATATAAGCTATAGACATATCATAGTTGACAATATGTAGATATTCTAGGAAAACGTAAATGGAAACCGGAGAATTTTGAGTTGACACTCTTGAGGCCGTTGATAGTTCCAGGTCAGTACTATCCAGAATTGCTCAAATAACAACAGCGTCATATGCAGTTTTCATGACGTTGTATTTCAAAGCCGTGCCAATACTATCGAGTCTTTGCCCACTGTACAAACTGCTAGTTGAATCAAATTGCAGTTTCATATTTTCATTTCCAGCGACACGGAGCAATTCAGTTTTCAAAGATATGCTTGTACTGTCCCCCATCAGAAGCGCTGTGTAAAAATAATCCATTTTGCATATTCTCGACGGCGGGAAGTCACATATTGGCATAAACATATCTTTTCCATCACACGCCCTGAACCCCATTTGAGGCCCTAATGGTTGCATGATTTTCAATCTTCTAAGCACAGAAATCGGCGCCATTAAATTGTTGTGCAGTGCGGGGTCTCTCATCAATTTTTGTTCAGGGATTTTGCCATTTGTAATAAAAATTTTCAAAAATTTGGCAATTTTTAGCTGAGATTTGCCACTGAGACTGCTGATGTCCATGAATTTGGGCGCACGCGCACAGGCCACTTCTCTATTGTAACTTCAAAATTCACTCAGCCCCCTACGCACCTGAGAGGTAATGGGTTCCAGATGAGTGATTTCTTTTTGCACACCGCTAGTCGACCCCCGATCAATCTCATTTGCCTGGGGAGGGGCAGCGCTGTTGATTGCGTTAGTGCGTACAACAGGCTCAGGCGATTCTGTAAACATGCGAAGGTTATTGTCTATGCGCAGAGTAAATTGAGAAAACCATATTTTTACCATAGCAATAATATATGATTTTGCATTCGAGGGTATTTCTGAACCACCATATCTATGTGACAGATTTGTATTATTAAGGATTTTAGAATTTTGAATTTTTACATATTTTTTGATATTTTTATATTTTTGTGAATTTATTTTATTTTTTTAATAGGTTTTTTAGGATAAAAATGTTTTTCATATATTTTTTGAACTTGTTGGGGTGTTTGATGTTTTTGAAGTCTTTGGAAGGTTTGTGGTATAATTTTTTTGATCCGTAGCACAACGTGGCCATAAAAAAGATATGTTACCAAAGTCAGCCTCATCATCAAAAAGCGATCCCTCATCAAAAATATTATTCTCCTCTCTCTCCAAATCGTCACCGCCTTGAGTAACGGCGGGTTCTTCATCAAAAACTTCACCACTCTCCAGCATTGCATCACTGTTTTCTTCGGTAACCGCCCCCATGTCCGTGATTTTCTTTCGCTTAACGTAGTCCATGAGCTCATTGATTCGCGCATTAAGCAAGTTGATATCAGCGTTGCCTGTAAACGATACGGTTGTGTGTGTACGAGTAGTGTCTATAATATTCAATATTTCAAAGTTTTTTACATCTTTTTCTACTTTGAGACACATATTCAGACAACTTGGAATCATATCAAAAGACAATACAGCCAATCCCAGATTTACACCATGAGTCCAGTAATTTTGCGCTCTATGTTTTTGGTCGAAAAACGTATGTAAATTGCAATGTGGCTCTATTTTTCAGCCCCCCAATTCAGATACGGCAGACAATTTTCTACTTTGCATGACTGTATTTATATCTTCATACAAAGATAGAGGTATTAATTCATTGTCTTTTTTTGCATGCCGTATATTTACATGCTCACCATTTTGGTAACTTAGGAAAAACTCAAACGAACTGTTTTGAACTTCCGTTGAACTTTTTGCCTCTGAAAACAATTTCTCTGTGATATCTTCAAGCGACATGTCATTGTCACATGTCGGTTCGGTCGCCCCGTCAAACTTTGTAGTCATGTAGACGCTTTGCACAGGGGTTGCAGAGATGCTCCCCCTCCCTCTGAATGAGAATGCCGAACCTTGGTTGTACCCGCGCCCCCGATTGGGTGCCCCTCTTTGATAATAGCCACCTTGCTGATACTGTTGCTGATTGGTTTGAACCTGAGCACCACCACACGTGTTGCCACATCCCCGGCCGCGGCCGCGCGTGTTCTGCTACATCTTTTGTGTCGAATATAAAGTCCAATATCGCACTGATCTGACAAGAATGTGTGAATTCTTACTATTTCTAGTTATCCAAGGATTTTTGATGTTTTCCTGATAATTGTACACAGCTAACAGGAGGCACTGACATTTACTATTTACGTACATCTTAATAAATATGTACTGTGTGTTGTCACCTAGAATGGTGTTATAACATTGTGATCGTGGTGCCCACCCTGTATCATCAATTGAGTGAACTGTCTTATCGATGTAATTATGTAAAGAGAAACTGACCCTATTCAGGTTCTGCAGCATCAATGCAACATTCTTATTAATTCCGTTCGGGTCTGTGATTTTCCAGTGTTCAGTGTTGTTGTACTTGTCAAAAGTACCAAATTCTTCGCATCTTTCCCATTCACCTTTGTCATTTCTCTTGTGATATGCCCACTTTTCCGACAATTTGGCGCGCAGTTCCATTAGACATTCACCCCACAGGTTCATAAATGGCACTTTGTAATTTCAACCCACTGTGGTACTCAGCGCCGCCTGATAAGGATAAGGGCACATACATGTTAAGAGTAGAGATAGAACTGTCAATATATTCATATTGTGGTATTTACAGATTGGTTGATATTTACTAATATTATTTTTACGTTTTATCAAGGTATTTTCTGACCTTGATCTTTTTAAAGTTTCACATTGTGTAGGATTGTCTGTAGCTAGTGGCGAGTTGTCCCTATAGGTCGATAGACAACTAACCTCTGTGGACATCTTGTCCGCACCACAGATGAGGGCTCCACACCAGCCCGAATTAGGGTAGTTTCCAGTTGCCCGAATGAAGTGTGGTGGAAATTGTACCAGCGCTGCGCTCTTTTCCAGCCTGCCACAGTAACTGTCTGAAACAATGAAAATTTTATTGTAAATTTGAGTAAAAACTGATGCAAAAGGAAATCTACTTGTTGTGACCATGTCTGATGTCTTTAAGTAGAGAGTGATATCACCAGAGACCTCATTACTGTTTGAAGCCAACAGATTATGTATGATTTGACTGGATAAAAGCTGTAGTTGATTGTTGGCAAAAATTGACATAAGAATGTCATCACAAAAAAAATCTTCAACCCACCGTAGTTTGCGGATTGATCCACAAGGCATTTGTGAGAACTTGAGCCACCCAGTGCAATTTCATACTGAGTTATTCGGTACCATGCCGGGTTCATACGGCGCACAAAGTCATAGTAGGCCTGGTCAAACTGGGCGCCATTGTGTTTTGCAAAAAACGGTTTGCAAGTGAATACGCCATTTTCAAGCTCTGTGTTACCAGTCGACTTCGCTTCTGCCTGTGTGGATATATGTGTATTTGTTGTAGATGTTATATTGTTTAGATGTGAGAAAGTTATAGTTGAATCAGAGCCAATGTTTTGACAGAAGTGGTAAAGTTGGATAAGTGCCAAGTTCTATGCATTTAAGTAATAGATTGAAAGTTGGATCAGAGCCAAGTTCTGTATATTTAAGTGCCAGACTTAAAGGTGGATTAAAGCCAGTTTCAATATAAGCAGATAAAAAGAGTATAAATAATGCACAAAAGGGGTTATGTACCATCATTAAAGCCAATGAGATGCAGGGAAACATCAGCCCATCATAATCCACCCCCCAGGGGAACATCAAGCTAAGCGGGTCAGTCGGGTCTGTGAGCAAGACAACCAGGTCGGCATCGGCAGCGCGGCCACGATAGTCGACCGGCACACCCTGAATGTGTTTGGGTACCTGCTAAATAAGTCTTGTGTGGCTTGATTTGCAGGTAATGCTACATTTATGTGAGATCGACTCAAATAAACATATGCATATGCAGCATGAGGCATATCTAAAGGCATGCACATAAAAAGTTATGATGAATTTACCATGAATTTGTTCAATAAAATTTTTTCCGTGTGGGTCTGGCCTATAGAAAGTGAAAACCCATTTGAAAAGAGTCAACTGAAGCCTAACCTCAGATTCGGGCTAGTTTTCTAATTTGACTTTTTTCATCTCCGTCGGTTTTACCGATGCATCCCATCCGTGTTTTTGCGTTTTTGCCCAGCATTGGAAGTGGTCGCTGTCGTTGAGGATGTAGATGTCAAGGAGGAAGCAGCACCGGTGTAGCTTCCAATGTGCATGTGCTCTTTCAAATCCAAATTTTTGGCAAGAATTTTGTCCCAAGCACAGCCACCCTGCATGCCAAAACATATTTTGCATAGATAATACGGAGTGACCCATATAATTGTTCTAAACCCTTGTTTACCTCGATCCGGATGGTTGTGAATATTATAAAAACGTTTTGTTCACGCCCCCCTGTAAAGTTTTCGGGAAAATTGACCCGACTCAAAAAATAGCCCAAAGAGTTGTCTACATGATGTACGGATCGACCCCCAATATAACGCCGTGTGGGCCGTGTAAGCGGGCCACGCGTCGTTATATTGGGGGTCAATCCGTACATCATGTAGACAACTCGTTGGGCTATTTTTCGAGTCGGGTTGATTTTCCCAAAAACTTTACAGGGGGGCGTGACCAAACGTTAAAAAAAAATTCACAACCATCCGGATCGAGGTAAACAAGGGTTTAGTCACAGCATAAGTCCATTTTTGGACAATCGCATTGAGATTGTAAACCGTGTAGACCGTATCTATCAAAAGACATGTATCGTATTTATCACACGTGAAAGTACTGAACCATTTCAATAATGGAAAATTTTTAGATCTTTCACTTTCTTTATATCTTTTGTAACAAACCGATGTTTCATAGTCAGACACCTTATCATCGAGATTGATGGTGTCATCCATCAGCATGGTGATGTCACCCTCAATAGCCTCAACTTTGTTGTGCATACTATTGAGGTCATTGTTGATGTAGTGAAATGCGCACGTGTGATATTTCTTTTGTTGTCGCTATTTATTGTTTGCTCGCCCGTCAACATGAGGTCCAAGTGAACATCATAAAACAAACAAACCCTCGCCAATGCAATGCCCCGCTTAATATAAATAAAGCAGCATTCCAAAAGTGGTGGACGATCTGGGGATCAGCTGTTTCCGTCAGGTTGCCGCTGCCCAGGCAGGCGAGGTGATTGAGTAGACCATGTCTCAATCAAGTTCAGACAGAGAAGTTGTGCGGCGCCATACGTGTTCTCATCCAGTGAACCCGGTTTCCCGGTTTCACCCCGATTCAGCAGCAGAGCGACAGCTACAGGCGTCCAACTTAAGTGAAGCTTGGAGGCCAGCCGCGTCTCGCTCTGTGCCATTTTCCAGCCATGTTTCGCCCCAGGGGGGCCATGTTTCAGTTTGCCACAGTTTTTTCTCCCGCCGACCAGGGTGAACCGTTTTGGGGTCGCATCAGTTTTGTTTTTGCAATCTCCACCCCAGCAGCTAAGTTCTACACCACCGCAGTTTATGGTGTCGCGACCCGCCGTTCTTTCGTTGGATTCATTCAAGAGTAATCGCATGCCTGCGAAAGTGAATACAACTGCATTTTTTCCGAACGTTTCTGTCTTGGCGCCACACTCGCAGGTTCCGTTTTTGGTGGATAGTGACCGTTTTCCGAGTGGCATATATTTGCATGAGATAGATTTTGTGGACAAATTTTCTGGGAATCATTTTGTGATGGATTCCCCATTGATTCCATCCACGGAGGATCAGAAAGTAGCTATTTCGCCCAGTAAGAGTGAATCAATTCAACAAATAACTCGAATGGTTGGTGATTTCGACGCTCGAATCTCTAGAATGGAAAATTTGTTTGAGTCAGCCGTGAACGAGATGCGCGGCAATAAAGTGGATACTCCGGCCATAAATGCAAATGTCAAAAATACTGCCCCTAAGGAACAAGTGAAGTATCCAATGCCAGATGTTGCGAACATTTTGAATGAGCCTCAGAATTGTGACAACACTTTGCCTGTTCCAAGTGTGGCCATTGACCCTGATCCTTGGTTTTTGCATGGCTTGTCAAGGGCTCCTCAAGCTATGGCTAAAAACACCAATCTCGACGTTTTGCATCAATGGATAATCATTAGGTCACATTTGCTTGACAAAATCCCAATTTTTAAGGGGAAATCAGAGGTGGTAAAATTTTCTGAATGGCAACGTCATGTGTCCGCCACCGCTAGTTCGATTCCCAACCCTCAGCTTTTGGTGCATTTTTGGAAGGATGTTTTTAGCACCAAGTTGTCAGGTGAGGCTTACAAAGTGTATACCACGTTATTTCAACCTGATGATTTGCCAGCAGCCCCAGAGATTTTGTCAGCATTGTCTGACGT
This sequence comes from Sphaerolaimus hirsutus, assembly GCA_964036195.1. Lineage (NCBI taxonomy): Eukaryota > Metazoa > Nematoda > Chromadorea > Monhysterida > Sphaerolaimidae > Sphaerolaimus > Sphaerolaimus hirsutus. Next base: position 1,317,125 of record OZ038454.1, on the reverse strand, counting down.
GTTTAAGGACCGCACACAGAGCTATTCCATGCTCGAATGGGATAATGCTGCTATGAACAGGAATGAGACTTTGATGGAATTTTATATTCATTTGATGTCCAAAGTGCCGACTGAATTGAAAGAGAGTGTTTTGAATTCACGGGATTGTGTGGAGAGGCTGGTTGCAACCAAATTCTGGTCAAGGTATGATGTGGCACGGTTTGACCGCTTTGTGGTGGCCAATTTCAGGAAACAATTTTCCCAGAAGTCTTTCCCTGTTGCCAAAATGATACGGGTCGTGGAGGAGTATTTCCAGGAATTTGTGAAGCCCGTTTCCCAAGTAAAATCGATGTCAACCCTGCCATCTCGTTCCAATGCGCGCCAGTTATTTCAATCTGTACCCAATGACCCTTGGTGCCCTAGACCTGGCCATTTTGGTCACCGGAAAAGTCAGTGCCGAGCTGACAGAGTGATCCAACCAGCGCCAATGAGTCAACCCCCCATCCCAGCTAGTAATAAATCTGAAGGATACGGCCAAGTGCGTCGTTTTGGGCCGCAGCAAACTCATGATGCATCTGTGCCCAAAAATAAAGCTATCGCCAAGGCATCTGTCCTGACAACAGCCAGTGATTTCGATTTTGATGGGGATGTCAAGGGAGAGATCATTGATGATTCTGATGGTGCAGCAGTAAATGATGTGGGTGATGAAGTTGACCCGTGTGCAGCGTATGTCCATGAGTTCCATCATAGAGTCTCGCAGCTCTACAACAGTGATCCCGGTGGATTTGTCAACTGGTCCACCCGATTCATTCATGCATTACCTGTCCTTTCTCAGACACCTGTGACGCCAAAGTTGGCCAATTCTTCAACAATGTTTTCCAACACGAGCAGCCGAGTGACAGTGAATGATGATGGCTTGACAAGTGATAGCCACAATGTTCAATTTTCTTCTGATTCTACTAGTTATAGTGACCTGTTGTCTGGAGTTTTGTGTCGGGATGTTGAAAATGTAGAGTTTGGAACTTTTAAGGCTGTGAATGGGATCTGCGCTCAAAGCACAATTGGTGATGATCAGAGACTGTGTATTTCCATCAAACCCACTGGACCATTAGTTTATGCCAATGTAAATATAGATGGAATTCCGTGCCGTGTGCTACTTGATAGTGGGTGCACATGATCGCTCCTCCCGTTGAAACTTCTAGAGGAGCTCTCTGAATGCACCAAGGAGAATTATGTGGAAAAAATGACAAAATCTAAAATATGTCTTGATACAGTGAACGGTCAGACATCGGACGGGGAGTTGTCAGAAATAAAATTGTATGTTGATCACGTGTCGCCCATAGACAAAGTACGCAGAAAAGTTGTGACTACCTTTCTTGTCAACCGTAGTGCAGGCACTCTTACTGAAATCCTAATTGGCACAGATGTCATGCCATTTCTGAAAATGACTTGGCTCATTCCTCTCGTTTTGGATCGATATTGTGATGCCATCCTACCTCAGGAGCCAGCGGATTTGGCAGAATAAGTGTTACTCAATGAAAAGCGTTTTTTGACAATTTACACAGACATTGTAAAAGCGTTGAAATCTATTTTCATCCCAGCACAAAGCAAAGTTGCGTATTCCATGTCGATCCCAACAATGCCAGCAGTGACATCAGATATCTGGCAAAACAGCTTTTTGTTATATTCCAATGCAGATGTGAAATATAACAGAATTTCAATGTATAACACCTCGGTGCAGATTAAGGGTTGCCAGAAATTCTCATTGTGTTTGTTCAACTCCAACCCGTTCCCGCTGAGAATTTCGGCCGGGACGCCTTTTTTTCAATGTCATGCTTATTTGAATAGCGCAATGTCATATCCCGGTAGAAACTTTTCAGCATTGTTGTGCTCAGAAACAAAACATGAGGAAAATTTTGGCCAGAATGCCCTAATGACACCTGCGATTACCTTACCAATGCCACCTGAAGCTTCCGAACCTGCTGACGCCACTCAAGAAGAGTACATACCCACATCTCCCACTGAGAGAGCAGCATATGTGTGGGATAAATTAAGAGATGATTTGCAAATCCCGTTAACGGCCACAGAAAAGAACAAATTTTTTGAGCTGATATCTGAGTTCCATGATATCTTTAGTTGTGCACATTATGATGTAGGGAAGACATCATTAATTTCACACACAATCATTACCGATCCCACACAACCCCCCATTAAGCAGGCAGCTCGGTATGAAGCCCGCCATAGACGTGCTTTCATCCACAAAACAATTTCTTCGATGCTTAAGGAAGGCATCATTGAACCGTCCAACGGTGCTTGGGCGTCACCAATCACAATCGCTCCCAAGGGCACTTCCGATTTTAGATTTTGTGTGGATTTTAAATTGGTAAATCTAATAACCAAAATCGATTCATATCCATTGCCTCGTATTGGCGAGTTGTTGTCTGAGTTCGCTGGGCGGAAAATATTCTCTGCTCTGGACATACGTCACGGCTATTACAATGTGCCGCTGACCGATGAGGAAACGCGGAAGCGCACTTCGTTTGTGTGTAGCCTCGGACAGTTCAGGTATATGAGGCTCCCGTTTGGTACTGTGAATGCTGGCGCTTCTTTCCAGAGGCTCATGTCCATTTTATTGGCTGGTTTGAATGACGACCCTGCTAGCCCCTGGATTAGGGCGTATATCGACAACATCTTGTGCAGTAGTTTCGATGTCCGGGAACATTTTGTGCATTTGAGGCGTCTCTTTGAGCGATTGCGCTGGGCCAATTTAAAAATTCAACCGGCCAAATGTAAATTTTTCGCATCTGAATTAAAGTATTTGGGCCATCATATATCCTCTGAGGGCATTTCCCCAGCCCCAGCCCGATATCGTGCGGTGATGGAACAACCCAAAGTGCATAACAAACAAGATTTGCGGCGTTTTCTTGGCAAATGTATTTATTATTCTCATTTCATCCCGAATTTCAGTTGCATATCAGCGCCACTGTATACCGTTCTCAAAGGACATGTGTCAAAAAGTGGAGCTACTCCATTTGAATGGACTGAGGAAATGTTGACCGCTTGGGACACATTAAAGCATTTACTTTCCACGTCGCCTGTGTTAATTCACCCAGTGTTTGACGACCCACGGGGGTTTGTTTTAGAAACGGATGCCAGCTGTTTAGGTTTGGGGGCGGTGTTGTCTCAATATGGCAAAGACAATAAATTACATCCTGTGTCATACATTTCAAAAAAACTAACGCATCCTCATTCCACTTACTCGGCTGCCTCACTGGAGGCGTTATGCATTTGTTGGGCGCTGCGTCGCTTCGCAGACTATGTGGAGGGGCAGAAAGTCACTGTAATCACTGATAATTCCGGAATACAACAAGTACTTAGGTCCCCTCATCATTCTAAATTGGCTTGTTGGACTATCTTTGTCCAGGACAAAATCACGTCCTTCATTCATCGCCCTGGCATCCAAAATTCAGTTGCTGATGCGCTGTCCCGTAATCCAATTGTCGAGACAGAATTTGGAGAAGATTAATTGCGCAAACCCACTGAAATTGTTTTAGGACAGTCACCTGATATAGTCCGCTCAGTGGGAGCTGTTTGCGCTCGAAATGAACCCATTTTGTCCACCCGACCGGACATTGACTGGCAAACAATTCAAATGTCTGATCATGTTTTGAACGAGGTGATTTGTGCTCTAAAAGACAATCCAGATTCCGTTGTGGATGCGTACCTTATCGATGAAGTCTTATATTACAGGGCACCTGTGAAGTCCCAACATTTAGCTATTTGGCCTCCGAAATCTTGGCAGCATGCTTGCCTTGTCCAAGCACATTTAGGGGTTTATGCCAGCCATGGGAGCCAGGCGCGCACTTTAGACTTATTGTGTCAATATTTTGCTTGGCCTGGTATGAAGAGCGACATTTTGGAATTTTGCCAAACATGCACAGAGTGTATGACAGTGAAGTCCCAGCGAGTTAATGCTTCGCCGTTGGGGGATGTGATGACGCCTTCACAACCCTTTGATGTATTGCATATTGACACTATGTACTTCGATAAACAGTCTGTGCGGAAAATTTTGGTGATTGTTGATGCTTTGTCGCGCTACATGATAACAATTCTGGTGAGATCATTGACGGCTATTGTAGTGTCAAAAGCGATATATAACCATGTGTTCATGTTTTGCGGCGCACCCTGTGTTTTAATCACTGATTGTGGAACCGAATTTGTCAATTCTGATTTGCGATTTTTGTGTGACAATTTTGGAGTGACTCATAGCCCTACTCTGGCGCACAATCCTTCAGCCAACGGGATTGTGGAACGGGCTAATCGCTTGCTTTGCGAATCTTTGTTATTTTGCACCCGCAAATTCCCTCATCAGAAGTGGTGGGAAGTGTTGCCAATGGCCACTCTGCGTTGTAACATGGCCATGAACCGTATGACAGGATGTTGTCCATTTTATTTGGTGTTTGGCCATCTACCCCATTGGAACCTGTTTTTCTCAGCCGCCCGAAAAATTGATCCTCAGGCTGCTAGACTTTTAGCTCAGATGCAAAGTGACAAAAACAGAGCTTTGTATAAGCAGCATTTTGATCAAAAGCACTCCAACATTTTTCATGTGGATGATCAAGTGATGATCAAATTGTTTTCAGCTGAGAAAAACACGCCCAAGTTTGGAGGGCCATATCTGGTGATTGAGGTGTTTGGTTCCACGTTGCTGTTACGTGGTGAGGGGGGTGAAACATTTACCGTCGCGCAACGTTCTGCATATCAGTTGCCACCAACGACAAAAGCAAATTGATTATAGTTGAGTGAAACTGATAAAAAAACCAGCGTTGTTTAAGTTGTTATGTATTTAGCTTTACTGGTAACGTTCACGTGAAAACTCACTTCCACGCGTGGCACTTCCACATGTTGTTTTCACACGTTTTTTGGCACACAAATGGTTAACAAAAATCTTGTGGAAAATACATGTGAAATGAATCCCCTTTCACGCGATCCTATGGGCCGGCCCTATTCTATGCCTTACCCGGCCCCGCCGATTTCCAATTATGGTCAGCACCCAGCCTACACCGGCCAACTACAACATCCATCTTTCGTGCTACCAAATCAATTTGTGCCGCCGCAAGCGCCACACCCAGCCCCAATCGATTACGCTAAGAAGTTTTATGAGTTGAAGGCTGAAAGTACCCATGACAAAAACAACATCTATTTGCTGCGCGGACAACTCAAGGTGTGCAGCAAGAAGTTTTCGCTGCTCAAAGAAGACAAGTTGTCACTCCAGGGAAAAGTTGACAAATTGGAGGCAGCCCGCCGCGACGACGTCGATGCCCACAGCGCTCTCCATGAGAAGTATGTCCGCAACAAGACTCATTTCAAGGCCTTCAAAGCGTCCATTCGGGAAGCCGAGAATGATCCCCCCGAGGAGTCTGTTGAATTTGGCGGCCGCGCGCGGTGAAATTAAAGTTTTAAAGAAAAAGTTGTCTGTGTCTGATGCCACTTTGTGTTTTTATAAGAAAGCCGTTGATGAATATGAGGATCATCCTTTGCATGGCAAAGTCCCAGAGAATGTAGTTTTGGAACCCACGTGCTCGAAAAAATTTAAGAAAACTGTAGAAGAAGTTTTTCAGGCTGTAGAGCCGGGGGAGGGGGATAGTGATAATGAGTCGGAAACACCTTTAGAAAACCCAAAGACACCTGAGATTTCCGAAAATCCTTAAATAACCCCCCTTCGCCCCCCAAAATTCTTATTTACCTCTTCGTTCAAAAAGGGGGAACTTGTTGATGTAGTGAAATGCACACGTGTGATATTTCTTTTGTTGTCGCTATTTATTGTTTGCTCGCCCGTCAACATGAGGTCCGAATGAACATCATAAAACGAACAAACCCTCGCCAATGCAATGCCCCGCTCAATATAAATAAAGCAGCATTCCAAAAGTCATCTTTGAGGGAGCCAGCCAAACCCGCAACGAATACTTCGAACTGCAGTAGGGAAACTAGCATTACGTGATGTAAGAAGTGTCTGATTGTGCATAGAACCAGTTTAACCCCCATTTGAATTGTAAATATAACCACAGAAAAAGTAAGTTTGACGTATCAAAGTTGGCAAAGGATTTGTGGACCTCTGACATCACGTTTTCGGGGTCAAATTCAGTACCACTGATAGAATAATGGCGTGACAACGCGCCGCTCAGACTGCCCCAGTCACACGAGATTTTTGGCACTTTGCCATCAGGCGCTGAAAGATGGTTATGTATAGTCATTTGTACGGATGGAAACGACCCATGTATATAGATAGGACAACATGTTGTATGATGTATGTGTGACCTATCACATTTTAATGTTTGGTAGAACATCAATTTATGAAGTATGACTGATATACATAAATTACAACAAGAGTATGGCTTACTGTACTCACCATAAGCCTTTGCCATCTCTGAAATCTTCATTGCTTTATTTTCATGTACCATTAGCTGGCCCTTTAAATTCATGCCACCAAGGCGATTATTTGAGGTGGTCAGTGCTGCTAGATGCCGTCGTCTGGCCAGAGCAGAGGAGCTTTCGACAACTGAAAAGGTTTTTATTGCAATTAGCAATGTACACGTACACAACCACACATGGGATTTTTTCAATATTTGTACAAAAGTAAAACATTTTTGCACATTTAAGATAGCTGATCCCTTTACTGTAAACGTAAGCAAACTATACTCACCTTTCAACTGAACTTTTTCAGCTTTTTCAGATTTTTTCCCCTGATCCACATTCATTTCGGAACACGTATTACTCTGTTTAACCGGACCGGGCTGCTTTTCATTGGTGACACCTGGCAAATTTGTGTCACTGTTTAGAGCCATGGCGACCAGCGAGGCGACGTTTTCGGACGGAATCACATCATTGTCGCTTGTTGCCGCATTTGGGTTGCCCACAGACATTTCCGGCGATAAATCGCCAGCATTCGTGGCACTGAAATATTAAAATTTTATCAAACCATTTCGATACAGTAAAATACGAACGATTTTTAGATCTTTACATTTTACTTTTTGCACAGTGTGTATATTTTCAGATAGTGTCCAGGAAATAACTAAGCGTGATGGAGCAACCCCACACAGTGCTAAGTCATAAAAAAATGTCACATCAAATATCCTTACTTTAAATGACCGCAGAACAAACCTTGGAGCTCGTTTGCGGGTCGGATGAGGAGTGGCACTGACACTTTTACTTTTTGTCTTCTTCATTTGCCCCCAGACCAATCTCATTGCAAGTTGGTCCTCTTTCGACCTCCCCGCGATAGCGGTCTGTAGTAGCATTTGAATGCTTATGGAAAGGTCGTGGTTTGAGATGTTACTATTTTTCAACACAAGTGTCTGAGCGTTAAGAGATGAGCTAATTTGATGTATAATATCTTTAGGTATATTCTCTAATAACCATACACATGCTTGGAACATTTCAATGGAAAATGACATTTTTTGGCAGAATGCCAACATCGAAATTTTTGTCAGCGTGGTTATGTGTTCAAACATTATTGAGAAAGCCCCGACAGTAAAATCTTGTCGCAACCCCTTCACATAGATAGGGGAGTATTTATATTCATGTACTATCATTGTGTATAGCTCAGAATTAACTTGGCATGTGGCCAAGAGTTGGACATTGAATGTAAATGTGAGCCAGTATAAATATGCGTCAAAGTCATGGGAAACCTCTCTGACTAGCAAAACAAAGATATAAATGGCTCGTATTAGGCTCACCTCAAAATCGGCTTCATTTTCTATGCTCAAGATTGACATGTCATTATTTTCAACATTATCAACGGGTGGTGTTGAGATTGAATTAGCGGCTTTTTTGACACATTAGTCAGTCAAAGGGATTTCTTTCTGACCCCGGTTTCCATGTTAGTAAAATAAAATGTTAAATACCAACGCAAACTCGCCCTGAATAGGAAATAATCATGTATTGCGTTAGAATGGACAAGTCTATGCAGATGGCACATTGTGTGAGCAAGCAGTGCACAAAGAACGGTGTTAGACAAGACACAGCAGGTGTTATTTGACAAGAGGCAGTTTCCAATTAACTTATCTGGGTTCTATTGTATTATAGTTTGTAGCAATAAAATACCTGCCAGAATATCACGAATACGAGAAAAAGGTATTTGGCAGTGTGCCAATATCCGATTATAGGTCAGCAGTATTTTTGCTGACTTTTTGAAGTGAGTCGGATCAACGACACCTTGCCAAATGCCTTTTAGATTACGTTAAGCCTTGCCAGGTAAATTTGGCACTTGGCCAAAATACATATTTTGGCCGAGACGATGATTTTGGAGACATGAATAGGAGTTTCGTGGGATTTTTGTGTATACCATATTTCCT
>OZ038454.1:1277838-1308592 GCA_964036195.1 Sphaerolaimus hirsutus | reverse complement strand
ACGTACATCATTCCGAAGGGGGGGGGTATTTCGAGGGGGGGGTTTATTATTTCCCCAGCCCATTTTGAGGGGGGTTAATTCGAGGGGGGGGGGTTAATTCAAGGGGGGGATAATTCGAGGTAATACGGTAGTTCATTATTCATTTGAATTGACATTTTACATACCATTTGAGACTTTCGTTTAGAAGTTACAGGGTGTGAGACTGTCCCCAGGCCACATGCGTAATTATACCCACTTACATTGTGCTGTAGTTTTCAGAAAACCAGATTCATTACACTGAAGGCTGCGCAATCAAGGGTGAAGAAACACGGAAAACTTTTTCGTGTGTGATTGATGTGCATTTTTCTTAACGAATAGAACACGTTCTTAAATTGCCCATGTTTTTTTGGAACGTCGGCACTTAAAATTGGTGTTTGATTTTCACTTTCTAAACTCTTCTGCGCCATAGGCGGCGCAAGGTCCCAATTTGCGCTTGTGACATTCACATTCACATGAAAATTTCATCTTGTGACACTTTCTTACCAGAGCCCTTATGTGAAGTTGGCAGCCAGCCAAAAAGATCAAAATTGCTATAAATATGACAAATATTGGCTAAAAATAGATATATAACCATGTATATACCTAGATGAAAATAGTGATTATAAAGGTGAAAATTGGCAAAATGGAGACAATTTAAGCAATTTTTGGCTAATTTTGAGCTTTCACTCTCATTTCTACAATACACGCTTGTGAATGTCACAATGTGACAGTGAAATTTCTGCTTGTGACACCGAAAATTCCGCTTGTGACATTCACAAGTGTACAAGCACTTGCGCCGCCTATGTTATGCACTGCTAGTAATTTGCGCAGCATAACATTTTCTGTGAAATTTATTCTTTTTTTTTGTTTCCACTGAGGAAGCATGCAACGCATATTTACTAAATAGTGTTGTCGAACGAAATTCTTAAAAGTGATGAATTCTGTGTAAAACACATTTGAGTTTACCACAATAATTCTCTTTCGATCTCCGTGGGAAGTTTTTAACTGACGGATTCCTCATTCTGGTGAACTAAAGTCCGTCCAAAGCTAATTTATCAGTTGCCGAAATTTTGAAAACTGATGACAAAAAATAGTCTGCGTGCGGCCAGACGTGAATCATTATATTTCCATAGGAAAAATGTCCCTAATTTGTGACGTGCAGAAAGTATAAAATACCGATTAATTTGTCTAAAAAGTAGAATAAACACGTATTTTTTTATACTGGGTGAGGAACATTTATTTACACTGTTGTTATTTTTTGGATGGAGACAATATTTGCCGTGTATCTTCTAATAGAGAAGCGCCGTTCTATTTTTTCGTCAAATTTTACCTGTCATTCTATTGAAGGTGTTGTTCAATTCGAGGTTGCCGTTCTATTTCTTTCACCAATTTTTGCACACATTTTTTTCATTTAAACATGTTATTTGTTAGTTTCATTTTTAATGAAACATAAGCAATATTTTAATATCAGAGCATCAATTTGAGATTTGACATCGAGTCGAATTCCTTGAACATTTTTGCCACCCATTTTTATGTATTTGTGTTTTGGCACTATCTATTCAACGGACATTCTACCGGGGCAGGCCTGATACGCACATCTGCCCGATACGCACATTTGCCCGATTTTTTGACTTGACACTTTTTCAAGTGATTTTCAGATATGAGTAAAGTGAAAAAAGTTGCGCAATGACATTAGTGAAGTTTTTTCACTTCACTCATATCTGAAAATCACTAAAAAAAGTGTCAAGTGAAAAAATGGGCAAATGTGCGTATCGGGCAGATGTGCGTATCAGTGCACCCCCCATTCTACTTGCCGTGCTATTGGAGGTGTCGTTCAGCTGGAGGATGACGTCGTATTCTTCTCATGGTGGAAAAAGAGCCAAAATGTGCCGTTTTATTGGAGGTATGCTGATATATCAGAAGAAATACGTACTCATTTCAATGTATTTACTCATCAGAGTCGCAAAACTGCAATACTGCATGCAAGTTTAATTTTTATCACTATCCGCTATACATGCGCAAATTGAGAAACGAGAAGTAAAGTTGCAAATGCGAAGTGAATTGAGAAGAAAATTGGCAAAAGCTAAGTGAATGGCAAGTAAATTGGCAAAAGCGAATAAAAAATAATAAAAAATAAAATGTGATTTCCCTTCGCTTTTGCCAATTTCCTTCACAATTCACTTCTCACTTCTCATTTCACTTCGCATTTGCCATTTCACTTCTCACTTCTCAATTTGCGGAACTGGCCCCAGGTCAATCAATAATGGATGTCGATACAATAAAATCCATGTCCATGTGTCCCCAGTGAATTGCTATTAGCATCCCGAAAAAAAAAAATTTTATTTGAAAAATTTATTTAGAAAAAATCTCAGAAAACATCAAAAAATTACGTTGAATCAAATCTCTGTGAAAAAGCAGACAATATAAAAAATGTAAATCTCACATTTGTGAATGTTCTTATATTTTCCAAAATGTCAGAAACATCTCTCAACAAGAAAATATGATCAAATTTCCAGGACGAAGCTTGGAAATTATTTTAAAACTGTTAGATTTTCTATATTAAACCATCTTTTCAAAAATATAAATCTCAAATATTTGGAATGCTAGTTGTTATCGGAGTTCATTTGGTTCAATCACCTCCCGTAAAGTGCACATTGCCCATATGCATTACAGATATGCCATTAGGATTTTTGGACATGCATTTTTTGATTGCTGATGCATGTGGCAAAATTAATTTGGAATGGCAGTCCTGAGTGCAGCATGTTATGCCTGACAAATATTCATTTTGCTTGGGAAAAAAGCATGGCATTAGAAGAGGAGCCATTCCTGGAATATTTATTTATGTAAAGTGTTTTTCATACTCACTCCTGAGTACAGAAAACAAGTGTCTTATTGTTACTTTTACTTGGGTAAATGGTGGGTAAATATTTTTTTTCCAGACAAAAACATAAAAAATAGTATTTTTCCAGGGAAAACGTAAAAATGGGTATTTTTCTCACAAAAAAATGTAAAAGTGAGTATTTTTTCTCACAAAAATAATGTAAAACTCAGTGTCTTTTCAATTTTTACTCTCAAATACATCATAAATGTGTTTTCCTCTTCTGAAATGTCCCATGTTTGTTACTTTCTGTTTGGCAAAATGACACTTTCTGTCTCCTTAAAATACGTTTTCTGTACTCCTGTACTTTCAAAAAGTATGCAAGTACGTGAGTACGGGTATTTTTTTACAGAAGGAAACCTAAACGTATTTACGCAGTATGCGAGTATACCTATTTATCGAGTAAATACTTGTTTACAACTATGCTGTTCAAATAAAACGTGCACTAGAAATAAATGCATGTACCCCCCCCCCCCCCCCGACATATCTGCACAAAGGCACGAACGCATGCAATTCAACGCCGTGAATAAAACCAAATTTATTGTTTCCTCCGTTCAGTACTTTGTTTCAGAATTTTTACACCGTCAGAGATGCTATCTTTTTATTTTTTCATAGCCTGAGTAGTTCTCAAAAAATCTTTTTGCTCCATGTGTATTTTCATGTTGTGTTTGCTTTTATTTTATTTTTGCTGATCACTTTTTATGACGCCCTGTTTAAAATGCATCGATTTGGAAAATTACGATTAGGTCAATGCGTCAACTGAAACTAAAAGGAAACTGGAACATAGATTTTAGAACGCTAATTGTAGTTTAGGGGGAGAATAAATTATGCATTGTTGTCAACTTAAATGTGTTTACTGTGGATTATCAGTTGACTGCTGGCCGATGGTCAATTGGTATATGTGGCCACGGAAATATTAAGCTACATGTGTATTATACCAACGTTGAAACCATGAGTACGAATTTAATTTTTCATCGAACTAAATACATAATTGATGGGAGCTTATTATGTGCAATGATTATATCCATAAAATACACCAGTTGGTGGCAGTTCCGAAAGCGGACAAGTGGGAAGAAAAGTGATAAATGATAAGTGAAGTTTTGGTTAAGTGACAGACAACTCACTTATAAATGGCGCGAAACGAGTGATAAGTGAACTTTTATGATATGGTTCAAAATTAACACAACTTTGATATTTTACTTGGTCACTGATTTACCTTCTAATTAAGTTACTTGCCACTTATATGTTTACTTTTTTTGTCACTTGCCACTTATATGTTTACTTTTTTTGTCACTTGCCACTTATATGTTTACTTTTTTTGTCACTTGCCCACCTGTGGAATTTTTAGTAACTTTGTTATCACGAGAGGACATTGACCTCATGTCTGAATGAGCTGAAAATGTCCTGAATCATGTCTCAATCAGGTTCTGACTGAATTTCTTATTTCCAACCTGTTTTATGAACACATTTGATCATTTGAACAAATTTAACAGGTCACTGGAACATTTTCTATCTTACTATTTGTCTAATAATTTTCATTGATTCAGAGCCTCGATCCTAGCAAAAAAAACTCAAATTGAATGAGGAAAAGTCAGATAAATATTCAAATTTTTCGGGCAAAATGTCGTTTTTAAACAGTGAATACTTCAGTTTAGCAACGCTAAGGAGCTGCTTTTACATGGTTACACCAGCAGAAAGTTCATTTGAGAAAACATCCGATGTCCCCTCATACACGAGATTGGTAAGTTTCTACTTTAAAGTTCACTTTTCAATGAAATCTACCATAACACATAATTAAATACAATTAATGAATTTTTAAGTGAATAAAAGCCAACAATATTTTTCTCATCACAATGTATTTGAGGCGTTCAATTCTAAAAGTCAACAAGTCCAAAATATGAAAATTTTGAGTTAGGCCCGGAAACGTCATCTGGGGCTATTCCCGCACATTTTTCATAATTTTCCATAAATTTTTTGACCTCACATGCCCATTTGGCAAAGTGACAAATTTGACGTTTTTGGGAAAAATGCAAAAAAATTGGGCAAGAAGTCAACAAGTCCACTTAGGTTTGGGTAAAAAGTCGACAAGTCCACCTTCCGCAGCCTTTTTAAATGGGGGAAAAACGCAAGAAATGTGATAAGTCCATCATGGAAACCGATTTCTAAAAGTCGACAAGTCCATAGATTTCCCATAAGGCAGGCGCGACTATAGCATAAATCGGGCCTCGAGGGTGGCATTTTAGGTGGGGGGGGGGAGGTCCGCCAAACTTTCATGTCGTCACGTTCTGTTGTGCGTTGGCCGATTTTGATGCCGTTCAAGTATGTTGGGGTTTGAGATTGCGGCTACGACCAATTTTGTTTGTTTCCTCAAATAATCCCCCAGTCCCGACATTAGGGGGGTCTATAAAAACGTGGTTAATTTGGCCACGGCAGGCAGCCCCGCTGGTGTATTGTAAGGGGGGTTGTTAGCAAAACATTCCCGAATTTCAGCATTATACCAGCCTCACAGCTGGAGATACAACCCTCGAAGTGTAGCTAATCAAGTGGGTGGTGAACTTGTTTGGGACACCATAAAAATTGTTGCGTATAGGGCAACCCACCCTGCAGTGAGTCGCCCCACCTCCCCCCATTGAAGCAGAGTAGGGGGGTGTTACAACTAAAGTTTCAGCTTTTTAACACCCCCATAAACGGAGATATTACATCGGAAGTGAAAAAAAAATTGGGTGGTGATTCGGTGAACTTGTCTGGGAAGGTGTTTACTTGAACGGCATCAAAATCGGCCAACGCACAACAGAACGGGACGACATGAAAGTTTGGTGGACCCCCCTCCCCCTAAAATGCCACCCTCGACTTATGCTATGGGCGCGACGCGAGCGGGAACAAAAATGTTCTCGAGTGCAAAAGTCGACAAGTCCATTTCCCTCCCCAAAACAGTTTTGTTCTGTCCGAGTAGAATTTTATAGACACCCGATTTTTCACATATACGTTGAGAGCAGGGGCTAAAAATTTGACACTTTATTGTAAACATTTGAAACTTAATGTTGAGCATGAGAGAGCTCCATTGGACACGCACCACGGACCTGGAATTGGAAATGAAGCTTTAATTGCGATTTACTCAAAATCGCATTTTGTGGACTTGTTGACTTTTAGAATTAGACGCCTCATTTCTTTCATTATGGGTGAAGATTGAAAAATTATGGACTTTTGTTTCCTAGTTATTTTTATGTCTGTTTTAAAATTAAAGAATATATCAGGGGCCAGTTCCACAAATTGAGAAGTAAGAAATAAAATGGCAAATGCGATATAAAATGGCAAAAGCAAAGGGAAATTGCTTTTTATTTTTATTTTTTTCTCCGTTTTTGTCAATTTACTTACCATTAAACTTCACTTTTGCCATTTCACGTCTCACTTCTCAATTTGCGGAACTGGCACCTGTTCAACTTGGCTAATTTTGCTAACATTTCCTCACTTGACTGACAGGAGAGTTATGCATGGGAAGAACTGAGGTATTCGAGAATACCGTATTACCTCGAATTATCCCCCCCCTCGAATTAACCCCCCCTCAAAATGGGCTGGGGAAATAATAAACCCCCCCCCCCTCGAAATACCCCCCCTCCGGAATGATGTACATCATGTATGCAATATACATGATGTATTTATTACTACTTATTGGCATCGCAGGTACACTTATACGCTCATTTGTGTGCAGATGTACTTCTATAGCTCCAATATAACCTATTTTCTCACTTTTATTACCGTTTTTGTGTAGGAAAAAGCGCATTCTTACTATGAATTTCACGAAAATTTCTGACGAAATAATAAACCCCCCCCCCCTCGAATAAACCCCCCCCCTCGAATTAACCCCCCTCAAATTTTGCTGGCGAAATAATAAACCCCCATGGGGGTATTTCGAGGTTATACGGTAGGTAGGTATATTCATTTAGCATTGTCTTTCCACGGCTGTGATGCACACATGCACAATTGAAAATGTCCCAATGAAAACAAATAAGTGCACCCACTCAGATAACTCCACTATTCATGACACTATACTTTGCTGAAGTTATTGCAATTGATGTTTTTGGCATGGCGCCAGGTGAGGGATCATCTTTCAAGGACGCAGTGACAAACTTTGTGTGCATGGTTTTCTGCAGATTCTTTCACAGGTTAGCAGAGCACTGTTGATAACTCAATAATTCTCAAGAATACGTCCCGCTCCCTGTGACGTTTCAGATGTTTTTAAGTGTAGGAAAATTTGTAAATATTACTTTACTTTGACTTTTTGCATGAGATTATAAAGAAATCATATCATTTTTCTAAAAAATACTAAAGAATCACTCGACATAGGTATATTATGTCTTCCCGTGTAAAACTCACTCTCACATGTAAAAAGTAGTAGCTTTTACGTTTTCCGAGGGAAAGGTACTCAATTTTACATTTTCCTGGGAAAAGTGTTTTACTCACATTCACTCATGAGTATTGGTAAAAAAAAGTATTTTACATTTTCAATACTTTTTGTGAGTAAAAAATAAATACTTACATTTACATATACTTTTTTAAAAAAGTTCAGTAATTCTAACAACTCTGGTTTACAGGGTGCAATGTCACAGCATGATATTCATTTTCCATTTTTTTGACCTATCAGTTGACTTGTCACAAAGCATAGCACGCGTATTTTTACTTGGCAATTCCCATTTTCGTCACGTGTCAACATGCAGAATTATCACTTAGTGTATACTCCGGACTAGTGATGGAAAAGCGCCATGGCGCTGGCGCCTGGCGCTAGCGCCAAAGCAAAAAGCGCCATGGCGCTCTTGGCGCTTGGCGCCTTTTTGCTGTGGCGCCATTGGCGCTTGGCGCCTGGATTTGAAAAAGCGCCATGGCGCTTCTGGCGCTTGGCGCTATGACGCTGTGGCGCCATTGGCGTCGGCGCTAGTGTTTTAAAAAGCGCCAAAAAAGCGCCAAGAAGTACACAAAATTGATTATTATTTTATGCATAAAGACCTGTTAAGTATAATTTACATAAGTATCTGTGCCACTGTAAGTGTATTCCCGGATCAACATACCCTATTATTGATTACTTTGTAAACAATGTCTTCCGGTCAATGTAAACAATGTGAAAAATTCTTCCGGTCCAAACAAGATCGACGCTGCGCGAGAGTCTTCTGCGTGGTTTGTGGTGGTTGGTAGAGAAGGCAGATGAGTTTTCTGCCTTCTGGTCATGGAGGATTCTTTTCGGAGAACTTCCATCGACTAAAGTCGACAAAGTAGTCGATTTGGCCTTTTTGGCCAGGTGCCAAGAGGTGCCATTTTACTCTTTATTTTACAAAAACTGTTTATCCTTTACTATTTATCTATCACTAGTGTCTGAGTTTGACACAGTGACTTGGTATTTCTGGCAAAGTGTCAGAGTACCGATTAACGTCAAATTGACGTATGTGCGTACATGCACGCCAATCAAAAATCGGAACTTGGCACTCTGCCAAGAATACAAAAAAAGCGGGATATTAATTCTAATGCTAATACACGGGATCCAAGATATGTATTATATCATAATATCAACTGCCAGTGGGATGAATAACATCCTAAATGACTTTAAATCGACTACTCAACGAATTGGAAGGGGTAAATTTTATAGCTTCAAAATGCTTGCGATCACCTGGAGCACGACATTGGCGCTTGCTTGCTTGCAATGCCCTAACCCTTATGCATGTTTATATATGTTGCAATATCTACCACGCAGTCCCGGTGGTTCATCACGGGCAGCCTTTAACCCTATTTTTATTACTAACACCATGGA
The DNA here is from genome assembly GCA_964036195.1 of Sphaerolaimus hirsutus. Lineage (NCBI taxonomy): Eukaryota > Metazoa > Nematoda > Chromadorea > Monhysterida > Sphaerolaimidae > Sphaerolaimus > Sphaerolaimus hirsutus. The sequence continues at coordinate 1,299,899 of OZ038454.1, read as the reverse complement.
TAGTGATCCTCCAGAAGAAAATCGTAAAACTAGATCAAAATCGCGCACCAAGTCCGTTGTATCGAACGCGGCATCCACAAAAGATGCAGATATTATCGAGATAGAAAGTGACACTGAATTTGAGGTTGGTGTATCAAGTTGGTGCAAAATTAACTTGCCCGTTTTTGTCACTTTTTTGTACAAACCGGTAGTTTCTGTGAAAAGCGAATCAGTCAAATTAACGGATGAGAAAACATCAAATATTTATATCATTTTCCACCCGCCAGCATACAATGTGTGTACAATACTTCCAAAAATTGGCTTTTTGTGGTTACAGACTGCTATCGTGAAGAAATCCAAGGCCGAAAAATTGGCGATGCGCATTGTACGAGCCAACACACGCCATCCGCAAGCAGTTGAAAGCCGGATCACGCCACATCCTTCAAGATCGACAAAGTTAGCGAGGTTAGATATTTTAACATCAGCTAGTGCTCTAAGACAAAATCCGTATAACATTAAAAATTATTTATCAATGTCGAAAGTTGCTCGATTTTACTGTACCTATTATAAAGCCCTCCTGGCTAAAATATTTACCGGTGTCACACACAGATGCCGCCCGGTGGATGAAAACTTGCCTGAGTTGACGGCATGCGATAATGCGAACGCAAAATCGGCGGGGGGTGACTTATTGTCAACTCAAGCCGAAATGCCAGTGCAGTCAGGTATGAATCAAAAGGGGGCGGAGCCTGACTCAGAGGCCGATGGTGCTCCGGATAGTGCAGCCAGTAGTGTCAAAACGTCCAAACTCAACCTGCAATCTGTGCACTCGTTTGAAAAAGAGGTGTTTTCCCGGGCAAATTCAAAACCGGCGCAAAAAGGTAATCGATCCACCTGTTTTTGGGGTTATAACCGTTGTAACTTTTATAACATTTATAACTTTTTTAACTTTTATAACTATTATGCTATCCTGAATCGAATACGGTTACTTAACAATCCAAACAAATACCCTAACAAGGGGGTGTCCACTATTGAGATATTTGACAAAAAACAAAATGCTTCTATAGATGCTGAACTAAAATCTAAAAAGTCACAAGCTAGTAATTTCAAAATTCAACATTTGGATAACTCTTACTTTGCTAACTTTGTACAATTTGGCACTTTATTTCACATTGCAGATGCAGGCGCGCTTGTGAGGCGTAGGAAAGCGGCTTTGATCGCGGCGTCAAATAAGCGCCTTGGCGGGTTAAACATCAAGGGCGAGCTCAAGGTGTTTAAAAGCAAAAGCATGCTGACCAGCGAGCTTGGAAAAACCATTGGTTACTATATTGTCATGACTTTTTCCTTTAATGGACCTAGCTATGCCAAATGCTTTTTGAAATCATACTTTGGCTTGATGGACACACTATCTTGGGGGGCCTTTTACATATATGTGCAACTAAACGAGACAAACAAATTGTTTAAAACTTGGGGGTCAGTGCTCATGTCATCTATATATTTGGAGCTACAACAAGCTATTGTGTCACGAACAACACTCATGATATATCGCTTCTCAGATCCTGAAAATTACAAGGGCCCGTCGAGCGTTGATTGGTCGAGCATGGGGGCTGACCTGAAGCGACGTTACAGCATCGATGGACACACATTTGATGCTGATAAGGTGATGGACGAAATTCACAAAAGCAGCTCGAGCTTGGACGCAAACAACAGTGCATCCCGCTCGATCATAATGACCGGCCAGCTGCTCCGTTACATGCTGAACGAACTAAACCTGACATCGCATTTTTGCCAAAAGGTACATTATATTTGCCTATTCTTGCCACTCATCGAAATGTATATGAACTTTTACTCATTGATAGAATCCCTTCAGAACTACTCCATAATAAAAGCAAATTTCATTGGAAAATTTCTTCCAAAATTTCAAAATTTTGAAATTATAAAAATTCTATATGCTAAACATGTCACGTTTCGTTGCAAAATTGGGCCTATACTTAGGCTTTTAAACATCATTTACCAATATACGATAACATTAACTTTAAACACTACTCAATCCTTACAATCCTTACAGATGGAAGTGATGACTTCCAATTTGGTGAGCACGCTAAAAGAAGACACAGATTGTCTGTGGAAGCGCGTGGATGATATTGAACATGATATTGGCATGCTGATGGGAGATACAATCAATTTGGATGATAAAGTTTCGGATTTAGAAAAATTGGTTAGTGTCGCTTTTTACACGTGTGTCGGTAACGTAATTGGAAGCAGCATAAACCTCAGTGCTTCCTTGAATGTTGAATACACAAAGATTTATATGTTTATTGACTTGTACACTGTTTACAAAACGAAACCAAAATCACTTTTTTACCAATCTACTACCTCGTATAATACTGCTACTAGCAAAATACAAGTGTATACCTTGCAGGGAGTTGTGAAAAGAGATGAATTGATGGCGCAAATACTCGAATTAAAAGATTCAATTAAAGAAACCGGCGCAAAAGTAACAAGTTATGCATCCATGGCGGCGCAAAATGCACCCGTGACCAGTTCTGCCTCAAATGCACAAAAACGGAAACTTACATGTGCGGTTGATACTGTTCAGGCCCCAAAAAAGACAAAGCCAGAGCCTCAGCAAAAGACAGAGGTAACAAGGGGGTCTTTTGATTTTTTCCGTCTTGGCCGATTCCGATCCTACAGTACACTAATTAACAGTTGGCCTAAAATTGAAATGATACTTATTCATACTATCGCATCAGGTAGTACACTACTATATTATAAAATCCCCTCTGGTATTCAATCGACATACATTCTCGACTTGATTTACCCTAAATTTCGTTCAATTTACATGATTGCCAACACTTCCTCACATGCAAAAATGCACTGCATCTATAAACGTCATTACATATCATATTTATCACAGGGTGTCGGCAAAAATCCCGCAATTAGCAAGGTGCCAAGTGACTTCCGAGGTCGGAAGGCGGACACGGACATGTTGGTTTGGGCAAACGACCCTTCCGACCCCCTCAGCATGATGTTTCCGTGGAAGGTCAAGTTCAATGGCATGGAATTCCCATGTATTGCGTTAGCATTGATGATGGTGAGTTCCTGGTTTATAGTATTATGTCCGAAATGTGCCAAAGTGATACATAAGTACGAGATGTATAACTACGAGATGAATATTAGAAGAAAAAATCGAAAATGTCAAAATCGCCTTGATAAAAAACGCCACAAACACCAAAAATGTCGATTTCAACATAGTCTGCCGGCAATTATCTATAAATGTATGCAAATGCAACATATTTTGAAAAATGTATATCTAGATGTTACAATGACGCATACTCTTACCCTTGCACAGGCTGAAGCCACTGCGCTCGGTAATGTCGAGCTTGAAAATGCAGTTTTCGCATGCGTCCCGTTCTTCGTGAAGCATAATGGAGCCGACTTTGATGAAAAATATTATGACTTTACGGGAAAGATGAACGGTGCATGGGGGCGAATCTGGCATTACGAAGTGGCCCAAGGTGACTCGGCGTCGGCCCTATGGTTCAACACAGGGCACGGTCGTTCTCATGAGCCCTTGTATGACTTGATTGAAGATGCCAAGAAAACCCCTGCTTACAAAGCGCTGCTCAAAGTTCTCTCGAATGCGATCATGACTAATCCCCAACTTCGGTTAGCGTTTTATGTGCTCATTCTATTAGTAAATTATGATAGCGGGCACACAAGTGGTGTATATAGACATATAATTCAACCTGTTAATGGAAAACTAAATTACAAAAACTGTAAAATTTTTGAATTGATTTGTGAAAATTTAAGTGAGTGTAGTCAATCCATTACAACGTACAGCGGGGGTTGCTCTTTAAACTACACAACTGGAATTTCCCACCTAATACACACCAACTTTCTGCGCAGACAACTTTTGTGGCAAACTGGCAAAGAAAAAACTGGAAACGACTTAATTGACAATTTCCGATTCATTCGATGCACAGGATCCTTCCCTAACAGTGGCTGGAGGGGTGCATTGCTGTGTGGCGTTGATAAATCTGCTGCCGAGGTAGGTACAGATTTCTTCCACAGATATTTCTTAAAGATCCTTACAATCAATCTTGAGTATGAATTTATACATTTAAAATCTTCAAATTTTTACTTGACATTAATAACAAGCATTTCTAGATATCTATGGCAAAGTTTTTTAAAAAATTCTTTAAAAATCTTTTTAAAAAACTTTTTAAAAATATTCTTAAAACAGTTAAAATATACAATATTATCATCTACAAAAGTAGTTATGAATACTATATTCATAACGTCTCTTTACAACTGTTTAAAAAAGTTTTTAAAAAAGTTTTTAAAAAAGATTTAAAAAAAGTTTTTTTTGAAATTTTTTTTATTTAAAACAGCAAAGTTGGATTTCATGTTGCCAGCAATAATAAAAACTTATATTAACATGTTTTTATTACACGGTTACCTTACCTCACAGGTGTCGCTTGCGACGTGCGTGGGCATGAACTACAAATTGCCTTTCATGAGCCTGTGGGGTGATGCGTTGATGGAATTACGGGCAAAAATAACCAAGAATCTGGCCTACAGAAAGAGAAACGACGATGGCCTCTGGGTGCAGATGAAAGAATATGGCACTTTTACTGATTTTGATGCAAAGGGATTGTGGAAATTGACCGATCCAAACGGTTTCAATAAGCGAGTGGCGCAAATGCTTCGTGTTAGTTTAGTTTCAATGTACGAACGACACAGTGAATTTATAGACCACGACAATTGTCTCCCTACAACATTTCCACACTCATTTAAAACAATCGCTGGAAATTGGAAAAACCTAAATTATTTACAGTATGCAGCACTATCCATCTTAAACATTGTATCAAATAAATACGTTACCTCCTTGTCGTATAACAATTTTATGAAAATAAAATATGTACTGCAGATTCGTGGTCGGGGGCGTGGCGGCTCAAATGCTGGGTACGGCAGGGGCCGCGGCCGGGGCGACCAGCTCAACTCGGCTAATTCTGGCGGCGTGCCAAATGCCAGAGGGAATAGCTACCGCGCCAGAGGTGATCGTTACGGTGGCTATAGAGGCCGAGGGAGTATCGGTGCCACACCTGGTTCGCTCATGAGCTCAAAATTTGATGGCGCGACTGAACCTGAGCCGAATGAAAACAACACTCTGATTGACATTTCCGAAAATATTTTCTCCGACGCCAGAGACAGTGCGGAAGTCTTGAATGGTGAGAATCTTTACTTGACACTTGTAATACCAGCCCCAGCGAGTATAAAATGTTGTATATATACATACCCTGAGAATTCACACTATGAAAAATTACGATTGCGTGATTTCCAACTTATCTTTCGCCCCTCACACTACTCAGGTGAGGCGGATCTTGCCACGGTGAACGCACGACTGGTGGATTTATTGAATATCGTCCGCGGCAGATCCGCACAGACTGGCACTCTGCCAACAGCTGTTGAGTCTCCAGATACAGAAACGCCTATGTCCGACTTGGTGACGCCAACTGTTGAAACTTTTGCGGAGGCTGAAAACGACCCGTTTGACGAGGGGACGCTTTTTGATGAAGATATGGAGTTTGGTGAGTTGATACACCGTACAGTTAAGCGTATAATCAGTAAAATAAAAACACTCATGTGCATAATAGATACTTCAGTGAGACAAAATGGTAATCATGTATCATCTTTTCACAATTTACCGAAAACATGGAAAAACACACTCGTGTCATTTATGTCGGCTTATTCAGACAAAATGCAAATAAATATGAGTATCGCAATTAATTTGAATATGATAGAGATCGTCATACTTCTGAACTTTCATGATTTATGTCCCATCGAGGTTAATCCATCCACACTCTGTGCAGATTCTCCAGAAGCACCTGTCAAATCGAATCAAATCAAAATTGCCGCATCTGAACAGGCTAGTGAAGCGACTACATTATTTCAAAATCAACCAACTGGACAACCTGCGCCTTCTCTCTCACAGGTGCGTAAAGGGCTAAGGGAGTTTAGGGGGTGCAACAGAGAGGTGGCCTGCTGGGCCCCCCGAAACATCGTTGGATTTGAAGATCTCTCTCCAAAAAACCAGAAAAAGATTGCCAGATTTTTGAAAAATAGCATCAAAATGGGGAAAATTGCGGAGCAAAAGTTAATGAGGGATCGGTCACTTCAAAATACCCTACAGGCCCCCCTGAGTGTCCTACGGCGACTGAAAATCATGCCACCCCTCGGGCCCCAAATGGGATATAGGGTCTCTGACGGGAGAGACCTATTTAGTGAAATTGAGGATATCCCTTACACAAAGAACCAATCGATGGATTATTTTTTCACCATTTTTGTGACTGGGGACAGCACAAGTATGGCACTGAAATCAGAAATCATCAAACAAGCTGGCGTAGAAAATGTGAAAATCACTGTGGATTCAACGGGGTCTATCTACTGTGGACAGCGCTTGCACAGCATTGGTACAGCTCTGAAATTCAATCAAATGCGTGTTGCTTATGACGCTGTCATTATCCGAGCAGTTTTGGACAGTTCTGATTTAGAACTTGCCATAGCAACAGAAATACCAGGGGTCTCTCTCAGAAGCAACTTTTTGCAGCCTGTTTATGAATTGACCAAACAAATAGAAGACGCCAATTCTTTTCAACTTCAACCACATGGCCGATTTATACTAAGCTTAATTGGGCCTACCCTGCCCGATTATAACTTCTCACAATGGTGCGAAGAGCTGTCAGCAGAAATTTTTTATTTTTATCTGGACCTTGAACAGGCATTGACTGACTTTCTGAAGGCTCGCGGCTCTAAGACCATGGTTCTACCAGTCATGAATTTTCTGTTAAATCACCATGGTGACATGGGGATGCCCAGCCCAGTGAAGGCTATGAATAACATGGTAGCCAGAGATGGGCTACATCCGTCTAAATCTGGGACAAAAGTGTTGGGCCATCTTCTGTTGCAGACCCTAAAATCAATGTTTGTTTATTGTGATCATAAGGGGGGTTACCTGAGCTACACAAGAGTATCCACAAAAATTCAAAATTCAATAAACACCACATATTCAGACATTTTCAAAACACTGATTATTTGGCCAGGAGATAATGCGGACATTCTCCACCAACTAACGCTCATACCCATCTATCATGCAGGTGGAAAAAACGCGAAAAAGGCGGGCGGAACTAATGGCAAAAAAAACAACAATTCAGCGCTCGATTACTTCATTTATGGCCTCGAAAGATTAGATCATTTCTATTTGGTGAGTTATGTGGTACCTATCTTGCGAACTTTTGACATGACCATGACTATTTGTTTGACATTAAATTTAGATTTGAAATGTAGTAGAGGGGTGATAGGCGGAAATTTTTGCTTTTATCGGCACTCACTAGATCATCGCTTTTCTATTAATAAATATGACACAGAAACCAAATGCTCAGGCACGGTCGAGGGTTGGCGCGTCGGCCCTGGTATTTTTTGGCACGCTGTGACTTTCTTCAGATGGTTTTGTAAGTTATGTTACACTCCATCGAATGATTGGAATTGTGCAAAAATCATGGACATCATCCGAAAACTATTCAAATCCATCCGAAATTTGCGAAATTTTAGCAAGCACGTAATCGATACCAAAATCTCCCACTACCTGGACGGTTTTTTAAATAGTACTATCTTACACAAATGCATAACTCGAAATCATTACATTACTACGGTCTGGAAAACCCACATCACAGATTCGTGCGGTTTTTGGCGATTTCTTTGGCGATTTACCAGATCTACCGGATGTCACGTACCGAAGATCTGCATCTGTATTTTCTCGCACTCGGTATGGTGCGCGGGGGTGGTTATTTTCCAGCTTCAGTTGGTACGGATTTATGTAAATGGGTTGTTTGAATGTAAGGGGTTTATGTCCGGGGCTAACCTAGCCCGACACTCTTGCGCAAATTCAAATAGGGGGTTTTTGTTGAAAAAAATTCCAAACAGCAACATTGCTTTAAAATCCTACATGACCGAAAAATGTGAATCCAATTCTGTCAAATCTAGCTCGAATCCCTGTCTAAAGTTCACATATCGCTCAGGTAATACACCCTCAATTAGAATTATTATTGATAGAAACTCGCACAAAAATGCTCTGGTTAGAGAACTGTACATTTGGCTCACAACACTGGACTTCACAATCTTTACATTTACATTCACCAAAAATGTAGGTAACTACTGGCACGGACAGATCCCTTTGGGTACCGGATATCCAGCACATGAATCGGACGTTTTTATGAATTTATATTCGGTGTGGCGTTTTTATCAGGCCAGCTTTTGGCGGATGTTTCTAACTTTTTGTCGCAAAAGTGAGTCCGGCGTGGGGTTTACATTGAATGATGAAAACGTAAACTGTGACTTCATAAATTATATGAAACGTTACCTAAAAACTGTAACTCTAATAGATATTCAAATCCAACATACAAATACTGACCCATATATATATATTTTAAATATCGGGTGTAAAATGTCACAATCTATCGGCTTAAAATTACAAATGCGAATCTTATATACTTATGCACTGGATACATCACATAAGACATATATCACGTACAATTGTCACTCAGGAATTCGATGTGAAATGCTCGACTTCATGAACTCTCGCTGGAAGTCTACACTGATCTTCACATGCAAACGAAAATTTGATATTTTTGAATGTTACGTTATCACATCGACATTTAAAACATATCCGAATTGCTTATTGATATTTTTGGTCGAATTTTCTAAACAGTTTCTCACTTTTATCGCATGCTTTACGTTCATATTTTATCGTGGCTACTTTTATTGGTACATATTTTGCGCAAGGGTGATACATTTAATCGCTTCCAAAATATGCGAAATTATGTTTTCAACATGCGGGGATTTGGTGTCTGAAATCGCAATTTATTCAAAAATTCGGCAACATCCAAACAACAAAATATACAAAAAACACTTCGAAAAAATGTTGCCACACCTCTCAGATTCACATCCTTCTGATTCGAAGTGTCAGTTATCCAGAGTTGAGAATAATGTATCACTATCTAGATATTCCCCAATGATATCGAATGATTCTTTGACTCGAAATAATAAAAGTAAAAATTTTCTTGGACCTAGCAAAGATGTGCTGATTGAACCGACACAAAACGGGTGTTTTGCACAACTGGGTGATTGCCTAGTCTTTCTAATATCACTATTTATCATAGCTACTTCACTCGACTGGTTAAATGCCGTTAATCTGAACATGTATTGGGTTCTGGCACTGTGCCATATTCTATCAGTAACATTAAGGTTATGTATAGACACAAATGACCTGGTAAATTGGCACACTGTCGGTGCAAAGATGCAGCTGGGGGGGGGGGCTTCCAAAAAATCGCTAAAGTCCCAAAAACCCCAAAAATTGCTAATATCCCAAAAATTGCAAATATCCCAAAAATCGTCAATGCCGACTAGATGGTTGCAAATATTATTTCTAGTATCACTTTTTACCCCAGTAGATGCTGCAGGGGGTTGTGATTCTTCACAGCTGTCCAGTTGTGTCTCTACACTCCTAGCACTATCTATACTATATCAAAATGCTAGATGCCTAAAAAATCAGGCCGTATGTCTATTCGATACTGTAAAAAAAAGTGCTGCCGAGATATTGTGCTTCACTGAAACGCAATATGAAAATGCATCTGACTGTGCCTACATAGGTGGATATTCAGGTATACATAAATATAAAATCTCTCAGAAAACAGGGGGCCTGTCGATGTATATCCGTAAAGGGATAAAATACACTATGAATCGGGTTGATGACAACCTGTCAAACAATCTCCTTAGTGTAAAAATAACTGACCACCCGGGTTTGCAAGATGGTACCTCGGAGCACAATGTGCGGCGTTCATCGCAGAAAATACAGAAAACAAAACCAAAGTGTACCAACTTAAATGTAATCTTGGTATATCTAGAAAATAACAGTAAGATACAAAAATCAAACAATTTATTCAATTTGAATGTTGACATAATAAAGGCATTGGAGAATATGCTGGAAGCCAATAGGATGCTGAATGAGAGTTCATTAATTATTGGTGACTTCAACGGTCACATTGGCAATGATGAACTGGGGATAGATTTTAACGACCCAAGTATAAATATGAATGGTAAAATTGTGTGGTCTTTCATGTGCACAACAGGTTTAACACCAGCAAACAGATATATGGATGGTCTTTGGACATTTACAAGGGTTAACGCTAGGTCAGTGCTAGATCTGTGTTTTATTGACGGATCACTTAGCATGAGTAAAGGTATAGTTGACGAATGTGATGACAGTAGTCTTCAATCTGATCACAATGCGATATACATGTCATTTAACTATTCAATCAGGCGTCACCTACCCTGTGAAAAGATATTGCGCCCAAAAAAGGTGAAGGACGAGATACAGTTTCAAAAGGAGCTGGCTAAAATCCAGCCGAGTACTTACTCAGAGGTGATTAATGCTATTAAGAAGGCCTCAGTGGTACCGATAAAGGAAAGGGAGACAATAACAGTTCCAACTCAAATAAAGAAACAATGCCGCAAAATTGCGAAGCTAAGACGGAAAATAAAAACATATTCCTCTGTGCAAGAACACACTACACATGATAAGTTAAACAGTGATTTAAAAATAGAGCGGAAAATGCTCCGCAATATGAAGAATACTCTTGATCGAGAAGAAAAACAGAGACAAATTGAACGTTTGGCAAAAGAAGGCGGAAACTACCAGATGCAAGAAATTTTCAAAAAAGTAAATAAAATACGTGCCAATGATAGAGATGTCATACATACAATCTACAATAAGGATGGCGAGCCTGCTGCTACTGCTACAGCAATGAAAACTGAGCTAGAAAAGGCATGGCAGGTTGTAATTACACCAAATCCAGGGTGTGTGATGTCAGAGTTGGGAGAAGTGCCTAAAATTACAGCGCCATCCAGTGAGACAAAGAAATTGTCCGAACCAATTACATTAATAGAGATTGAGAAGGCGATTATAAATCTGAAAAACAACAAGTCAGTGGGGACAACGGGTATCTATCACGAACATCTCAAGCTACTGGAAGAGAACTACCAAACAACACTATGTACAATCTACAATAAATGGCTTGAAGGAGATCCCATACCCGAGGAAGCAGCATTATGCAAAATGATACTATTGCACAAAAAAGGTGACAAGGGAAACTTGAAAAACTATTGCACATTAGGACTATCGTGCAATGTCAAAAAGGTCTATATGTCGGTACTTAACCGGAGACTAATAGCATGGCTCGAAAGAAGTGATGCGCTAACGGAAATGCAGGGGGGTTTCCGCCCTGGCAGACGGACACTCGATAACGTACAGATACTAAAGACATGCTATAATTACGCACAAGTGAACGGTAACCCATTTATTACCTGCTTTATTGACGCTGTCAAAGCTTTCGATCGAGTTGATAGAGAAAAATTATGGAAGAAAATGTCAATGATGGGAATACCAGGTGTGCTGGTCTCAGCGATATCAAATGTGTACAAAAAGACCAAGGCGGTAATGACATATGGGGGGTACGAAAGTGATACACTGACATACCCAATCGGGGTTGCTCAGGGCTGCGCATTGAGTCCGACATTATACGCAATAAACATACATGACTTGGCCACAGAGCTTCTACAAACAAAAATGGGAGCAAAATGTGGCTTGGGCCATGACAAAATTCCTGCACTATTCTTTGCTGATGACATTGTGATAATGGCGTCAAAGGACAGTGAGCTTGAACACCTTATGAGTGTGTTTAGCTCGTGGGCTTGGAAATGGAGTGTGAGTATAAACACATCAAAAAGTGAGGTGCTGCGTTGGGGTAACAGCAAAATTGCAAAGAGACACTGGTATATTGATATCGGTGGCGAGCAAAATAGAACACGAGAAGTAATTAAAGAAACAGATCAAATACGGTACTTGGGGGTTCTAATTAATACTGGGACAGACCCATTTAAAGCACACAAAAACAATGTCCTCATAAAAATGAAACGACTAAGTTCACTCCCTTTAAGTGCAGCGAAAGGCACCATAACACCACTCCACACAGCCAATATTACCTGGAAAGCCTACGTGGAGCCTGGTTCGATGTACGGTGTAGAGATCACTGGCCTAGAAAGGAATCAACTAGCTGAAATGGATAAAATTTACTTGCAAACAATGAAAAGGGCAGCAAGACTACCCATTAGCTGTAGTAGTAGTTCTGTGTTATACGACATAAATGGCATACTACCATCGGACAAATACAATCAACTGCTACTGACAAATGATAACTACATGCAAAGGGCTTGTGGTACCAGATGGCTGGTGAGAGCTCATGAAACAGACAAGCTACTATCGGGCAACCTACGTAAAAAGGTAGATAACACTAACAAAACCTTAGTTAACCAATGTATACAATCTGCGCAGATCAACACAGTTATACAAAATCTTAGAGTGTCGGATATAAAACAGTACATATATAGAAAGAGGATGGTTCGTGTACGGGATACAGTTAAAAAAGAAACAGCGGTAGCAAACAGAGGTGGGATATTGGATCAGGTAGAAATAAAAAACATTTATTACAATGAGCTAAATTGGTTAGCTGCGAGATATAATGCACTAAGAACCAGGAATGGGGTTAAGAGAAAAATATGCAAGTACTGCTCAAGTACTCATGTAAAGATTGTGGCAAACTTGCATCATATACTTTATATATGCAGAGTTAACACAAGGGAACGTGAAAACTTAGAAAAAATCCGATGTACTATACCATGTGGATGGAGGACTAATCCTCTAGGAGCTAAACTATGTCATCGTCATAGACAGGGCATGGATAATATGATAGGCATATGTATGGTGCAGATAACAGATCGATAGAGATGGTAGATGATTTTTCATATGTTGATAAGTGTCTTGGTATGGCAGCAGCTTAGCAGCTAGCCGTGACAGGGTAATGAGTGAGAGGGGCGGAACCCAGCAATGGGTATGGCCCTACATCTCGCATGCACACAAATAAATAAATAAATGTCCCTGTGATTGCATGGGTATTCAACATTTGTCCCATCTAATCCAAATTATGTAAGGCTTTATGCGACTATTCATCGGACTGGTAACACTCTTCACATAGGTTTTAGCTCAATCACTAAACCGAGCTCGTTCCTTGCAGTTTTGTCTAAGCAAGGTCAAAGGACCCTGTAAAGTGTAAAGTTAAGTAATAAACATCATCCAAAATATCATAAATACAACTTTGTAAAGGGTCGTGCGAAACGTCAAAAGTTCAATCAAAATTTTTTCGTTTTTTAAAATTGACATTTTACATAACATTTACTTCTTGACATTTGACACTTAATTTTACAGGGTGTGGCATCACTTTCTGAAGCCATTCCAACAATGGCAATTCAAAATTTGAAACCTCAAAATCCTGTGTTCAAAAGTGACCAGCAAAACTTGAAACTGCAATATCCTAGTAGAAAAATCGAAAGTATTCCAAAAAAATTTAAAACTTATTATTAAAATTATTTTTGAGGAAAAAACAACAAAAATTCCAAAAGTTATTTTTAAAAACACCTGAATATTTTTTTAGCACTTTTTGCAGATGGTTTGCTATACTTAGCCCAAACACCCAGCTGTAAAATATCAAGACAAAAAGAACAAAAGTGACTGGAGTTGACTTATATTTTGCGCCAAAAACAAATCAATAGCAGTGCATTAGCATGGCTGCATACATGAGAAGCAAAATTTTTTTGGCGCTGGCGCTATTGGCGCTTGGCGCCAACAGCTTTTGGCGCCGTGGTCTAGAAAAGCGCCATGGCGCTTTTGGCGCTTGGCGCCATTTTGCTCTGGCGCCATTGGCGCTTGGCGCTGGGGTACGGAAAAGCGCCATGGCGCTTTTGGCGCTTTGCGCCAAAGTCCTGGCGCTTTTTCCATCACTACTCCGGACTCCGGTTACTTTACGCCCTACACGCTTGGTTCCCGCTGGAAGTGTGCCAACGATGGTTAACGCGTCCGAGTTTCTTGAAAAGATGACAAAATTGATTGTTGTTATGATGTTATTCATTAACATATTCACATCGATGAATTTTTTTCATATTTTTACGGAAATTGCATGACTTAATAATCATTGGCACGCTTCCAACACAAGACATAAATCAGTGCGAGGGCAGGGTATCACGTACGCCGAGTATAGCAACAACGGTTTCAACCTTTCCAAAGACCGTTGACTGCTGGGAGGGGCCCAGGCCTCATCAGTTTGTAGACCCCCTCACCCGTACCTACATACCACCCCAGAAAAACCCCTTCTACCGTATTTCCTCGAAATACCCCCCCCCCCCTCGAAATACCCCCCCCCCCCTCGTTTGACCCCCCCCCCCCTCTCGAGACCACTATGAAACAATCACCCCCCCCCTCGAAATACCCCCCCCCAAATTGAGTGTAAAGAGAACGTACATCACAAATATGGCAGTTTGTGTTCTGCGTAGTTCAGAACACACGTTATAACAATGTCGGAATCACGTTAGAACAGTGTACATACCATCTACATACTAATATTAGTCTACAGAACCTTATAAATGGCGGTTTTTGTTGCATTTTTCGACGTCTGCGTACGTTTCAGACGACAATTTCGTACTTGGTTTTCAAAAAATTTCTTGTGAAATAATAACCCCCCCCCCCTCGAAATACCCCCCCCCCCCCCTCGTTTGACCCCCCCCCCCTCTCGGGACCACTATGAAACAATCACCCCCCGGGGGGTATTTCGAGGAAATACGGTATCTAAAATGAATGATTGGAGTGTAACTCAGTTTTTTGCTTTTTCAGGCTGGTGCGTATGTCAGGAGTATCCCTAATCGTCTATGTTTACGTGTACGAAAACTACAGATTGGTAGACATTGCTTGGTACCAGAGTTGCAAAAAAGTATTTACGTTTACCTGAAATACCCAGGCATGCCGGGTATTTATACATTATATTTACATTTTCCAAACATACTGTCATACTTTTTTTTATTCCTGGTTAATATTTTTAGATACAGGAAAACAGAAATATACAAATTTTATACCGATTGGGTACACTCACTTGTCCTTGGAATTAAAATACCATTGAAAGTGCAATACAAACATTCTCCTTTGCTTTTCAAATGCAAACCGCATTCACTGGAACATTATTTACCGTATTTCCTCGAAATACCCCCCGGGGGGTAATTGTTTCATAGTGGTCCCGAGAGGGGGGGGGTAAACGAGGGGGGGGGGTATTTCGAGGGGAGGGGGTTATTATTTCACAAGAAATTTTTTAAATCCCAGTACGAAATTGTCGTCTGAAACGTACGCAGACGTCGAAAAATACAACAAAAACCGCCATTTATAAGGTTATTTAGACTAATATTAGTACGTAGATGGTATAAACACTGTTCTAACGTGATTCCGACATTGTTTTAACGTGTGTTCTGCACTACGCAGAACACAAACTGCAGTATTTGTCATGTACGTTCTCTTTACACTCAATATGATGGGGGGGGTATTTCGAGGGGGGGGTAGGGGTGATTGTTTCATAGTGGTCTCGAGAGGGGGGGGGTTAAACGAGGGGGGGGGTATTTCGAGGGGGGGGTATTTCGAGGAAATACGGTAGGTATAATATTAAAAGTACAGACAAATGATGAGATTTTTTCATCTGTCTAAAATAAGAGACTGTGATTACAAAACATTTGGCACAATCTTACACTGTTTTTTTTTTTGGGGGGGGGGTATTCCAAATATGTTCAAAATAAAGTGTCTGATAATTGGAACTTTTAAATTTCATAAACTTCAATGTTATTTTTGATTATTCAATAATATCATGCTTTTCATGATTGTTGGCACCACACTTCATGTTTATGTTTTATTGAATATTTTCTGAAAAATGTTGAAAACAAATTTACATGCTAGAATAGGGATGGCCAGCGCTTTTTTTCAAAAAACGCCGCTTTTTTTATAAAAGCGCTATGGTCCCAAAGCTTTTTAAAAAAAAGCGCTGTCAAAAAATTTAGTACTTATGCACTAGGTATTTTGCAAAAATTTTGCGCGCAAGCGCGCTAGATCACACACAAATGGACATTGGTGGTTGTTTTCATTGGTTTTGTGGTATTTTGAGTGTCATTGCTTCTATTCCTGCATGCTATCATGTAATTATAAGTTGTGATATATTAGTGTTGTATTGAATATTCAGACTATGTGCTCCCACATACTTCTACAGTGGGAAGCATTAGTCTCAATGTATTAGCCTTCTCTTATAGCCTTATTTATAAGCAATATTTCATGCCTAACTTCACTTGAAGTCACGGAACATTCACAAACAGCGATTTACATAATGAGTCAACATACAAAGTATTTTTTTGGCAGAAATCACCACTTATCATGTTATCCCATGACTACACACCCATGGCTATATATCATGGCTATATATCATCACAAGTACTGCCACTTTGTATATGTATATATTGATACTGAATCATATTTGGGAGCTTTTTAGGGAACATCTCGACATTATTTGAAAAAAGCAAAAGTGTGTTTTTTTAAAGAAAGGGCTTTTTTAAAAAGCGGGGCCGTTAAAAAAGCTCTTTTTTCCATCCCTATGCTAGAATCAATACTCAAATGTTTACATTTTCCGAAAATACCATTATTGATGTTAAAAACTCTGCTGGGGACAACTATGCCATATGGTTTTTCTGTTTTATCGCCTGGGATTTCACCTGGTACTGGCTGCATAGAGCTGCGCATGGTTACTTCGACATTTTTATTTTTTATTGATTTCTGTTTTTGTTCTCGATGAATTTGTCGTCTTATGTCCTCAGTGTTTCAACTCGCACCATAAATTTGCAATTTCAGAGGTGTCAATTTTGTGGTCGTTCCACCAAATCCACCACAGCAGCGAATACTTCAACCTGGGAGTGGCCATGCGCGCCGGTGTTTTCGTTGACGTCAGTTTTTTTGGACACTTTTCAAAGTTTCATAAGTTTCAATTGATTACCGCATTTCATCTACCTAATAGAATAGCACTGTTCTATTTTACATCAACTTTTTACCTGTCGTTCTATTGGAGGATGCCGTAGTATTTTTCTCTTCAATTTTTAAACACATTTTACTTTTGAATATAATTAAATTTTAAGTGGATCTTGAGCATCATTTTATTATCGGAGCATCAATTTGATACAAGTCATGCAAATACAAGATGTTGGACGCAGCACTAGTGATGTAAAAAGAGCCAGAGTTTTGGCGCCAAGCGCCAAAAGCGCCATGGCGCTTTTTGCATTGTGGCGCCAAGCGCCAATGGCGCCAGACGATTTGTGAGTCAGCACTAAAAAGCAACAAGCTCAACTTTTGTGCAAAGTGTGCAGCCAGTAACCATGTGTATCTAGATACCGTAACTAATAATTTATAATGCAAAACTTCAATGTACATTTTTTCAGAACCCCTTGGTGCTAACATTTCAATTATGGCAGGCATTTTTTGTGCCACCGCCAATTTACCTGGTTCACACACAATTGAATGTGATAACACAAATTTGGACACACTCTGCGGTAAGTTTCACATTGTAAAATACCATATATCCTTGAATAAGACCCCATGGGAGTTTTTTTTGTCAGAAGTTTTGGAGGTGAGTTATTCAAGTGGTGATGTTATTCAAGGGATGAGTTATGTTTCCTTATAATTTTCACTTTTTTCATTGTATAAATGCATTCTGTCAACTCATGTAAGCCAGGTATTTAACAGTCCAACAACAAAAGACAAATGCCAAAATTCATGTTAATCAGTATCCAAATCATTCTAATACATACGTATTGTGGATACTTGGAATGGCACCTGTTTTTTGTTACCTGACACCTGGAATGGCACCTGGCAGGCATCAAAACTGTTTTTTTAAACAGCGGCCAAATTTTTTGTACTTATGCACTAGGTATTTTGCATTTTTTTGGTGCGTGAGTGCGCAATTTCACATACACATTACCATTGGTGGTTGTTTTCATTGGTTTTGAGGCATTTTTAGTGTGTAAGCTTTCATTTATTCATGCTTTTGTGTAATTATAAGCCGTGATATGTTAGTGTAGTATATAATATCCAGCCAATGTGCTTCCACATACTTCTACATTGTGAAAAATTATTGTCAATTGTATTGTCATTGTCATTGAAAAATCATTGTAAAATTGTCAATGTATTAGCCTTTTCTTATAACCTTATTTAAGCACTATTCCATGCAAAACTTGACTTGAAGTCACGAACATTCAACAAATGGTGATATGCATAACAAGTTGACAAAAATGGGTATTTTTGACAAAAATTACCACTTATAATGCTATCCCATGGCTCCACAGCTATATGGCTATATTTAACATCACACCTGAAAAACTGGCTTGCTCAGTGAAGTATCAGGAAAACACTTCACAGCACTTCACACTAGGGTGTCAAATTTCCATTTACATTTTCTGTTTCCTTTTTTCTACAATAAACTTTTATTACCTTTCTGATCTCCATTTTCAGGCAGCTCAAAGAAATTTGCCTTTCTGTTTTCCTTTTGCTGGCAGCTTAAAAATTTACCTTTCCATTTCCATTTTTTCCATTTTCCAGCACCATTTTCAGTTTTCCGGCATTTTTCAATTATTTTTCTTATCTTGATACTATATAGTATTTTTTAAGTCACAGGTTCTTGTGTGGCTTCAGCATTTTATCTGTATCAAATTAGCCACTTTTTTTCCAAGTGATGTGTGTTCAAATGTCCCCAGTGCAAAAATCACTCCGAGCTTCCAATTCAGTAGCCAAATATCATTACCCAGCAGGTGCAGTGACAAAGCTTGCAAATGCAATTGGTTGTAGTTGACCAGCATCATTGGCTCCAACACAGCACAAAGTCCATCAGTGCTAGCATCGGTGGTGATGACATAGTCACGGCCAGGCATAGGCATTAGGGTTCAAACGATATATTGTATCAAATATCGATATTGATAATTTTGAAAAAAATATCAAATATAGATATCAAAAAGTGATATAGTTTGAACCCTAATAGGCATAGCAAACTTTGTGGGTCACCCATCTCATAGCAGATTTGCTGATACAGCTTCTCCAGCTCATCTGTGCATTTCAATTTTGCTCCACTTGTTTTAGGAGTTTTAGGGGAAGAATTTTAGGTAGTCGTGTGAGATGATGGGACCAGTAGTGATCGAACCTTTGCATGTAGTTGGCTAGACCTAAAAATCCTGCTCCATCATTCTTGGTGACAGTCAGAGGTAGTCACTGATGGCAGCAACTTTTTCCAGGATCACACTGATTCCATCAGCACTAATCATGTGGACCAGGTACTTGATGCTCTCCTTCAAAAAGTGACATTTGCAAGCATTCAGTAAAATACCTGCTTTGCACATGGCAGAGACGACATCCATTAGGTGCTCAACGTGCTTATCAAAAGTGGTAGAAGCAATAATAATATCATCCAAATAAGCATGGCAGAATGCCTTGTGATGATCAAGATTTTTTCATAGTATGCTGGAATGTCACAGGAGCATCCTGCAATCCAAACAGCCTGTGCTTCAACTCAAAAGGCTGGTCAAATGCAGTACATGCTGTCTTGTGTCGGCCTTCCTACTTGATCCTTGTAGTAGCCACACTTGGTATCCAGGGTTGAGTATAACTACAACAATCAGAGCCAATTAGGCAAAACTTTCTTCAATCATGCAAATTTTTCTGGAAACAAATTCTGCAATCTTGTTTCATTTCTGTGCAAATTTTGCTGTCCATCTTTGATGTTCAGGTGATGGTTCCGCAAGTGGAAAAGTTCAGAGTTGAGTAAAATGATAAATGATAAGTTAAAAGTTGAGTAAAATCATTTGTCATTTTACTCAACTCTCAAATTTACTCATAACATGTCATTTTACTCAACTCTTAGGTTTTAACTTGACTTTTCCACTAGTGGAACCGGCCATGGCATTTTTTTCCATTTCCATTTTTCAGCAGACAAAGGCTTTTACCTTTCCGTTTTCTGCCAGATGAAATTTTTTTACATTTTCATTTTCCAGTTTTCCAGAACAATTTTTAACCTTTTTGTTTTCTGTAAAAAAATATTTTTGACACCCTTCTTCACACAGCCTGTTCACACAAAAATGTTTTCCCCTGTGTCCTGTGTTGAAATTCCAAACAAGCTTTTTTTGCAAACCATTCAAACCTTGACATGCAGATAGTCCCCAAAATTCCAATTCTAGACTACATTCTCAACACACCATCACTGCATAGGGTGCACCATGGAAGAAATCCTTATTGCATTGACAGAAATTATGGGGGTGTCCTGAGTATTTGGGACAGACTTTTTGGGACATTGGCTGAGGAAAGGGACAATGAAAAGGTGCACTATGGGCTCATTCAACAGGTGGACTATTATGATTGTGTGAAATTACAGGTGTGTTTGCTAGAATATGTATAAAAAATGTAAGGGTAAAAAAGACTGACGTTTCAGACCTGAGATGTGTCAGACCTGCACAATACAAAATGTCATATTAGTGTAAAATGTCAAAGAAAATGGTAAATGCTCAAAGTTTCACAATCTGTGAAAGTCTGACATTTCATATTTCATTATTCATTTTAGACACTTTACACTCAACTCATCTGACCTACCTTAGCACCAGACTATTTCACAGTTAATCCCCCAGTAGTTTTTGATATATAACAAAATAACATTTTTACCTCAATTTTCAGTTCTCACTGGTGAAGTATTACCTAATAGATAAACCAATGGAAACACAAGGTAACATTCTGACAAAGATAAAAAGCATAGTATATCCCCCCAGCATGGAACAGTGGTATGTAGAATTTTTTCAAATTGATGTAATTTCACCAAGTGGAATTTGTTCATTCTTGTTGTAAAATATGCAAATGAAGAATAGTCACTAAATATAGGAAGAATGAAACCTAACCAATGCAATTTGAATGTCTTCTTTCTTCTGAATAGTTTTCAATTTATGTACAATTAATTTACCGTATTTCCTCAAATTACACCTGGGGGTTTATTTTTCAGACTGAAAATTTTGAGAGAAAAACATGAAAAATGCAACAATAACCACCATATATAAGTTTTTACAGCCTTATATAAGGATGTAGATGGTATAAACGATGTTCTAACGTAACACAGTAAGTGTTTTGAACATCTGTTATGCATTTCCCGGACCACAAATTCATAGTGCCCATTTTGCAGGGGGGTATTTCGAGGAAAATACTGTAGTTACAGTGGTATAGTTTAATTCTTATACAGCAAGCAATCTCGGAGGCTGTTTTGGTGATGTACATCATATCACCTTTCTGCAAATAACTTTCTTTTCAGACACATTTGCACATTCATTGGTATACTCAGCGTACATGATACTCTGCCCTCGCACTGATTTTTGTCTCGTGTTGGAAGCGTGCCAACGATTATTAAATCACGCGATTTCTGTAAAAAGATGAAAAAGTTAATCGATGTGAATATGTTAATGAATAACATTATAACAACGATCAATTTTGTAATCTTTTTATGAAACTCGCACTCGTTAACCATCGTTGGCACACTTCCAGCGGGAACCACGCGTGCAAGGTGTAAAGTAACCGGAGTATACTGTGCCAAAAAATTGAAAATATCTAATTTATAATGTACAATAATGAATTTTTACTATTGTATCACCATAAATGTTTTGTTTACAAAATGCAGAAACTCCAGACAGTGAAATCAGCCAGTCTGCTGTGTGGAAACGCATGAGAAGACCTGAAGAAGGAGTACCCCCAGTTAGTTGACATTGGTGTACACAATAGGGGGTGGCTGACGATGAAAATGCAAATTAAATTGCATTTTCATTGAATAGATTTTTATATATAAATATACATACATCTCATATAATGTGATATAGATATAATTACCATATTTCTTCTAATAGACGAGCACCATTCTATTTTTTCATGTAATTTTTTCATCAACTTTTTTTTACCCGCTGTTCTATTGGAGGTTGTCATTCTTTCAAAGGCTGCCGCTCAATTCTTTTCACAAATCTTTTCCCACATTTTTCATATGAACATAGTGTTT
>OZ038454.1:1218345-1277638 GCA_964036195.1 Sphaerolaimus hirsutus | reverse complement strand
GCATCAATTCAAACAAAATCAAATGTGAAAAGGAAAACAGCCACCAATCATAGTTTTACAGACAACCCATAGTTTTATTTGATTCACAATGTAATGTGATATGCACTCTAGTTGTCACGTGTGCAGAGTTCAACTAAATATTGACCTTCTGCTGTGTTTATCCATACAAATTAACACACTGGAACACACAGTTACATAGTGTGGTCAAAAATTGTTCAATCACATTAGAGCAAAATGTTTGAGTGTGAACATTTTTGTGTTTTTATTTCATTAACTTGTGTGTGAAGTGTGAACATGAAAATATGTGAATTGAGCTGCAAGCCTGTGTATAAGCATAAAGTATTTTTTACTCACCCCCACCTAAAGTACAGAAAGTGTAAAGCAAAAATGTTTACTTTTGCTTATGAGTAAATGGGTGTAAAGGACTTTACGCCAGAAAGTGTGAATAGGTGTATTTGTCCTCAGGAAATCATAAAGCTAATCATAAAATTACCTTTTGTTTCTGGAAAATGTAGGATGGAACATTATCAATATTTACTGGACAACAAAAAAGGTGTTTTCTTTTTATTAAGAAGTATTCTTTATGAAAAAAAAGTTTATTCATGGCTACAATTCCAAAAAATTGGTAAAATATTTTATAAAATACTCAGTAAATCTGTACTCAGAAGAATTACTCTACTGAACCGAAGTACTTTCAAAAAGTAAGCAGATACAAATATTATTCATAGTTTTCAAGTAAAATTAAATACCACACATGAACAACTATGGAAACTACATGACAAGTTAACTACTGTATTTCTTTGAAACACAGCACTAAATAAAGACACATGCCACTTGAAGGTTACACGTTACTCAGCATACCGAACATGACATACAACTTTCCTTGCCACTAAGAATCAGAGTTGTTAGTTTTACTGAACTTTTTTAAAAGTATATGTAAACGTTAAGTATTTTTTTTTACTCACCACAAAGTATAGAAAACGTAAAATACTTTTTTTTACTCGTACGTACACGTAAATTTGGGTACTTTTTTGTGAGTGTAGTAACGACTACTTTTCTTCATAGAATGAGTAAAAGTGGGCACTTTTTCATACGTGTACAGCACAAAGTGTGTTTTTCTATAAGAAAATGACAGATTACCTTAGTTAGTTTTTAGTTTTTTCAAAATTAGTTTTTCTATGTAGTTTTCAAGGTCTCTTTTTTCTAGGAGATAAAAATCATCGTTCTCCCGAGTCGTTTACCGCATCCATTGTCTAGTGATGTTAAAGGCACCCGGAAAAATGGCACCGCACCGCACTGGCACCTTTGCCAATGCATGAAAAGGGCACCTGGCACCCTGGGGCATCGGCCAGAAAATGGCACCGCACCGCACCGGCACCGCACCGCACCGGCACCGGTGCCTTTTGGAAAAAATGGCACTAGCACCGAAAGGCACCGCACCGGGCTGGAATTTCTGAAGTAAATACCACCTTTGGAAGTGCATATTTCCATGAATTTTCAACCGATTTTGATGGTTGAGCACTTAAAATGATCAGAATAATGTGGCAATCACTTTTATGAAGCAATTACAATGATTACAAATGAAAGATAAAATGTTTAATTCGCTGCAATGTCCATAGCCACTATTGTCTACTGAGTCGTTGCTGTACAGAGAATGGAACTATCTCTGTCATAAACTGACAACAAATTTTGAACAAACAAGTAAGATAAATATAAAATCTAAAAATGATTAAAAATTCAACAAAATTTTAGATTCGCTCATCAGATCATGTATCGGGTATAATGGATTTCACAGTAGGTATATTTATTTGATGGGAGGTTTACAAATAGGCAAACACGGTTGGGTAAATATATTGCTGTTTTTTGAAATATGAATAAGCACATACTATGGACAAAATTGCACAGCACATGAAGCCTTGGCCGATGCCTTTCCCGGTGCCTTTTACTTTGGCCCTGGTGCTAGCACCTTTGGCACCGGCAAAAAAAACGGCACCGCACCGCACCGGCACCGGTGCTATTCTGAAAAAAATGGCACCGGCACCGGCATGGCACCCCTGAAGATTGCAATGGCACCGCACCAGCACCGGTGCTAGTGCCCTTCGGTGCCCAGCACCGGGGCACCGGTGCCCCGGTGCCTTTACATCACTACCATTGTCTCCACAACCATTTCGATTTGGTTGCGAATTTTGAAATTTAATTTTTAAAGGC
Source organism: Sphaerolaimus hirsutus (assembly GCA_964036195.1). Classification (NCBI taxonomy): domain Eukaryota; kingdom Metazoa; phylum Nematoda; class Chromadorea; order Monhysterida; family Sphaerolaimidae; genus Sphaerolaimus; species Sphaerolaimus hirsutus. The sequence continues at coordinate 1,275,430 of OZ038454.1, read as the reverse complement.
ACTACCCCCGCATATCTAAAATATTCAATGGAACCACTTCTGTAAATACATAGCAGTGTAGTTACTTTATAAATATGTCCCACATTGAATTTTCATAAATACATTTTCCGTACGCGTACGCTTTGAAAGTGTACGCGTACAAGTGCGTACGGTATTTTTTTGAAAAGTATATGTAAATGTATTTACCGCGTACTCGCGTACGCGTATTTTTCGAGTAAACGTATTACGTACCTTTTAACAACTCTGCTAAGAATTGCCAAATCCCGGTGAAGGACCGTTGCGCCAAAAATACAACTTTTTCCCAGGTTCAAGGAACTCGGCAGCGCAGAAAACTGGAATATTCATCTGAACTCAAAGATCTCATCGTTGGCCCAGTGCCAACGCGTTCTGAGAGCAAAACTCATGGCATCAGTAGCATCGCATTGGCAAATATTTTTCTGGCAGCATATGGCTTTGGGCACTTTCTGCTCATTGTGCCGCCTTATTTTGTCAGCCTGGATAGTGCTATGAGGGTGAGTGGGGTTCAATTTGGTGGATTTAGCAAAAATGAAATAATCTGTTCAATTTGGTAGGTAGTGAACTACAGTGAAAGCACATATTTTGGTGTGCATTCTATCGTTTGTGCGCTTGTGTCGCTACTGTAGTCGCTCGCACACTAGCGACACAAGCGCACAAATTCCGAATTGACGAGGTACTTTACCGTAAATCCTCGAATAAGCCCCCCCCCCCCCTCGAACAATTCCCCCCTTGAATAACTCCCCCCTGTAAACCGACTGAGGAAAAAATAACTCCCCCTCGAATAACTCCCCCCTCTTTTATGTGTTGGTAAAAGACCACATTTCAAAAACGTATGTATGTATAGGTATGTTCATAAAAATTATGCGTTTTCGGCAGTCGATGCATGCTCATTTATTTCATTGCATGAATTAAGGGATTTCTATTCTGGCTTACACGTTTTTGCAACCTACTTACCCCCATTCAATGATGTATTAATCATGCTTTTCACTCAATATTCTGACGAAAAAATAACTCCCCCCTCGAATAAGTCCCCCCTCAAAAAATTCTGAGGAAAAAATAACTCCCCTGGGGACTTATTCGAGGATTTACGGTAACCTAATAACCTAGTTAATACGTTAGGTAACACGATATTAGATAGGAAAGAAAGTTCTAAGTTTCTGGATTGTTGTGTTTGCTGTCAGTTCCACTCTGCTCCGGTCAGTTCCCCTTCACTGGTCACTTACTAGACACTTTGTTCCTACTTTCCCCTCGTTTCCACTTCCCATCACCAAATTTGAACATGAAATTCAAGTCTAACAAGTGGTGCTTGTCGCATGGCGACCTTTCCCACAAGCAAAAGTTGACGATTGAACACGAATGCTTCTCTTCGCTTCCTTTGTAGAAACGGACAGAACTTTCTCTCCAACCAAATAGTTGACTGCTGGCAAGGCTTCAATTAGCATTTCTGCAATTGGTCAACTAATCCTTATTTACAAGGAAGCCAGTTTACAGCTGACACAGGGACGTATCCAGGATTTTTGAGCGGGGGGGCTGCTTGTTTACGGAGGCCGGCGAGGGAGGGGGGGCTCAGCCCCCCCCTTAAAATTTTGCCCACATACCGAGGGAATGGCGCCATGGCGCTGGCGCCATTAGTAGGCGCCACGCCATGGCGCCATTGGCATTGGCGCCAGCACCATGGAACGTTATATATATATGTATGTAAATATACATACAAATCAACAACATTGAGTGTGCCGTATTTCCTCGAAATACCCCCCGGGTAGTGATGGAATGGCGCCATGGCGCTGGCGCCATTTGAGGGCGCCAAAGGGCGCCGCGCCATGGCGCCATTGGCGCTTGGCGCCCTTTTTCTGAGGCGCCTGGCGCCCACATTCTGAAAGGCGCCATGGCGCCCTTTTTCTGTGGCGCCCTTGGCGCCAGGCGCCCTGCTTTAGAAGGGCGCCAAAAAGGCGCCAGCCGGGTTTCACGGTGAGTGCTGTGTAAACAAAAAAAAAATGAAAAACGCATCCGTGGATGATCTAAATTCGCCAGAAAAATTGACGGAGTGGTGTGAGTGGGTGGAAATCTTTCGTCCAACGGTTCATCAAATCTGTCTGACGGATCAGAAGACAAGAATGATGGACCGTATAACTTGCAAAATCATAAATAAACGGATTTAAATCGTTGCAATCAGGAAACATTGTTTGGAAAGGTCTATTTGTAATGAATGGATTGTTGTCAAATGACAATTTCCATTGCGTTTGAATTCGTCATGTGGATTTTATTCAAAATTTTTTGTTGCTAGTTTTTGTTCATTACATCCTGGAGAACGCGAGTTAAGAAGTGAATGCGCGTACAATGGTACTGTAGAAACATTTTTAGCACACACATGGTGTTGTAGGCACTTTTTTATCCTGGCGCCCTTGGCGCTTGGCGCCCACTTTCCGAATGGCGCCATGGCGCCCTTGGCGCCTGGCGCCATTTTTTCTGGCGCTTTTCCATCACTACCCCCGGGGGGTGATTGTTTCATAGTGGTCCCGAGAGAGGGGGGGTTTAACGAGAGGGGGTATTTCGAGGGGGGGGGGGTTCTTATTTCGCCAGAAATTTTTTCAAATCCTAGTACAAAATCATCGTTTGTGATGTACACTGGGGTAGAAAAATGCATCAATAACTGACATGTATAGACTTCTGTAGACTAATAGTAGTACGTAGATGGTATTAGCACTGTTCTAACGTGATTACGACCAACGATGGAAAAAACACAGAAATTGAACACAGAAACTCATTGAGTTTCTGTGTTTTTGTTTTACACAGAAACACGGAAACTCATAAATTTTGAAAAACTCAAAACTCAAATGAGTTTTTTTTTGGAGAACACAGAAACACAGAAAAGTTTTTTTGAGTTTTTGTGTTTTTTTTTCAGCGAAGCTGTTGAATGTACATTAATTCAGTTAAACTAAACAAGATAAGATAAGCATATGTACATAATGTATTCATATTTTATAATGGTACAAAAAATGGACTGGTGAAATAATAAGGGTGGATCACATTTAACATACAAGCACATATAACAGTATGTCTCCCTGCACATGCCGCAGTGCTCATATCACAGTTTGTCTCCCTGCACATGCCCGAGGGCACAGATCACATGTCGCTGTGCTCATTGCACATACACACGGGGCGGTGTTGTCGAAATGCGTGTGCGCGTGTGAAGTACATGTATTTATCTCTATACATTATACAAACACTCTATTGATTTCATTTTTTGATATTTGTTAATGGCTGTATATTCGTTTGGCTGTATATTTGTCAATGTGCTGTACATTTGTTAATGTGTCACATACTATTAAACTGCTACAATAAAATTTTTGTTGTTGTCATCACTTATCTGGAGTAGGGTGGACTTAACATATCTCACATTTATATGGAGGTTTTTCCATCAACTTATTACAACGTGACTCATGCAAATTACAATTTGAACAAAAACTTGTTAACAACTGGATTTTTAATGCATGCGCTATTCAACGCAGACTCTTTGAATGTTGATGTTTCAGGGACTGATAACAGACCATAATAGATAAATACATGTATACTCGGCGGACATCACACTTAGTATGAAAACCTACCATAACGCATCTGAACAATGAACCAAAAATTATACAGTTTTTTATCATAATATTTCGTTTTTACTACGGAATTATCAATTACAAAATTTATCACAAGATTATATTCATTAAATTATGGTAGGTTTTCATACTAGGTATGCTCTCCGCCAAGTATACTTCACGCGCGCACACGCATTTCGACAACACCGCCCCGTGTGTATGTGCAATGAGCCAGAGTTGTACAAATACTGGTATTTTCGGAAAACGTAAACGTAAATACCTTTTCTAAATTGTGAGTATTAATACTGAAAACGTAAAATACTTTTAAAATACACGGGTAAACGTAAAAAAAACGTAAACGTAAAAATTTCTTTGAAGTGCACAACCCGTGATCAGATGCATTGAAAAACACCTTTGTTTTTCCTATTTCAAGCATTTCTCTGCTAATACGATCACATTTTTGCTTACCTATGTTATTTATCAAACAATTAAGCAGCTAATTGGCCAAAAATATAAATTGTACTTATTGTATCTGAAAAAAGTTCAAAAATGCACTGTTTTTGTGCATTTTCCATACGATTTTTACGTTTTCTCTGGTACCCGGGTAATTGTGCCAGGAAAACGTAACAAAACGTAATGGTATTTTTGGAAAACGTAAACGTAAACGTAAATATAAATACCCAAATAACCGGGTATTTCGGGTAAACGTAAATACGTTTTTCCAACTCTGCAATGAGCACAGCGACATGTGATCTGTGCCCTCGGGCATGTGCAGGGAGACAAACTGTGATATGAGCACTGCGGCATGTGCAGGGAGACATACTGTGATATGTGCTTGTATGTGCAATGTAGCACACTCAAATAATAAGCCCCCCCTCGAAATAGCTCCCTCCGGGATGATGTACATCATGTATCTAATGTACATGATGTATTTGTTACTGCTACTTTGCATCGCAGCTACACATAGACTGTACTAGGTTGTGTAGCTATCTACATGTTTATTTCAAATATATCCTGTTTGTACGTAAATTGTTGTTTCTGGGCATTTTGTTGCTGGTGTTGTGATGTTGATGTCCTCATTGTGGACATTTGTATGGACTTTTTTGACACTTGAATGAATACAAATGTTATGTGGGGTTAAAACATGTGTAAAACCAATATTTTGTAAGAAAACCACTGTTTCCAGATCGAAATGATGTAAATCGAAATTTTTGGGGGGTAAACTTGATTTTTTGGAAAAAACTCAAGTTTTTTAGAAAAAAAACTCAAAATACTCGAGTTTTTACAGAAAACACAGAAATAAAAACAGAGTTACTCAAGTTTTTTTTCGAGAAAAAAACTCAAAACACAAGTATTCATTTTTGAAAAACTCAAAACACAGAAAGTGTTTTTTTTTTGGAGAACTTACCCATCGTTGATTACGACATTGTTTTAACGTGTGTTCTGCACTACGCAGAACACAAACTGCAGTATTTGTCATGTACGTTCTCTTAACACTCAATCTGGGGGGGGGGTATTTCGAGGGGGGGGGTGATTGTTTCATAGTGGTCTCGAGAGGGGGGGGGGGGTCAAACGAGGGGGGTATTTCGAGGGGGGGGGGGTATTTCGAGGAAATACGGTATTCATAACGATTTGCGGCCACATGGAGCAAATCTGATGATAATAGCTTACGTCTGGTGAAGAATGCGCGCTGCGCGCAAAATTTTTTACGGTGACGTTGAAAAAGTCGCATTTTTCTGTCACTTTCTGGCCTCGCCCCGGGAAGGGGGGGGGCTGCAGCCCCCCCCGCCCCCCCTGGATACGGCCCTGAGCTGACATGACACCTAGTGTCAAATAGTGTGCATAGAGCCAATGCAGGTAAAATTCAATTGACAATGAATTGACCGATTTCAGGGTACTATACGATACGCCTATCTGAGCTACTGCATTGCTACACTGTATGCTGTAACAGCAGCCTTTGATCAAAGGTAAATAGATATTTGAGTAAATACCCTAAATCGTCGTATAAGACCCCAGGGGAGTTATTTTTTCCTCTGACGTGTTTGAGGGGGGAGTTATTCAGGGGAGGGAGTTATTTTTTCCTCGTAAAACTTGAACTTAATTCATTGTATGGGTGCAGTCTGTAAACTCAGATAGTTCAGGTATTTAACTGTCCAACAACAATAAAAAGATGTGTATATTTACACTGTATACACATAATGTATCTGCTGTCGCTGCTCTTGCTAAATTTTTTTGTATTTTTGTATTGAATCATTTTCATCCATAGGGGGGGGGGGGTTATTCTAGGGGGGGGAGTTATTTTTCCCCACCTCGCAAACATGGGGTATTGATCAAGGGGGAGTTATTCGAGGGGGCTCTTATTCGAAGATTTGCGGTATATTTATTTATATCGATCCATTATATTTATGTATTTTAAATAATTATGTCCACTTTTTGTGATATGCAACTAGTGATGGAATGGCGCCATGGCGCTGGCGCCATTTGAGGTCGCCAAAGGGCGCCACGCCATGGCGCCCTTTTCCTGTGGCGTCTGGCGCCCACTTTCTGAATGGCACCATGGCCTTTTTTCTGGCGCTTTTCCATCACTAAATATATGCAACTCCAGTCGTTCAAACATGTGAGTGAACGAGTCTTTTATGCTGCGATTACAGCTCGGGCGTAAAATTGACCGGGCGTAAAATTGATTTTGGGCGTAAAATTAATTACAGATGAATGGATAAAGATACAACATTGTTATTTCAGTCAAAGAAAGCTTAGATGCAGACGTTTCTTGTGTCCAAAGCTCATGAGTTTATTTTAATCGTACTGGGAGTTATGAATTTTAGCACAATTTTTCCAATTATGCGCTGTAACTGGCGTAAAATGCGGGCGTAAAATTAAAAAAATTTGTGCCAAAATTCATAACTTCTAGTACAATTAAAATAAACTGATGAGCTTTGGACACAAGCAACATCTGCATGTGCGCTTTTATTGACTGAAATTACAACGCCGTATCTTTATCCATTCATCTGTAAACAATTTTACGCCCAAAAATCAATTTTACGCCCGGTCAATTTTACGCCCGAGCTGTAATCGCAGCATTAATGCCAAAATGCAAACTGAAAGGTGATTCTAATCGCCAATTTGGTAAGGTGTCATATAAGATGTAGATTACCCAACACAGCAAAAAATGGGCTCGTGAAGCGCATGGAAGCGGCGTGCTTCCACACGCTTCAACAAACATCACGAAATTCTGGGTGAAGCGTCTTCCACACGCTTCACCTAGCTTCCCATTAGCTTCACGCGCATCCAAACATGTGGAAGACACTTCACGGCGCTGACGCTTCCACACGCTTCACTAAAATATACGTTTGCGCGTCAGCGCCATATTAAAAAAGCGTGAAACTGTGAAGTGTCTTCACGCTGATTTGTGTGATGCTTGTGGAAGTACTGGCGTGCTTGGTGAAGTGTCGGGAAGTGTTGGCGTGAAGACACTTCCCGACGTTTCACCGCGCATCCACACACCCATTTTTGTGCTGTGCAACAATATATTTTTCTGTGCTTTTTACAGTGCACGGACTGCCCCCTGCCTACAAATTCCCCTAAAAAATTCACAGAATCCGACTATTATGCGCACTGGAATTACTCCGAAACACGACGGCGCTTTATTCCTTGCTGACGTTCGGAAATACATACAATATTTTCATGAAGAAAATAGGCTGGGGGTACATAATTACCCACGAATTTATGTCCAGTGCATCGCTGATTTTGTGGATTATAATCGGAGGGATGATTTTGAAGAAAAGTGCAAAAAATTGGAGAGTAACTTTGAGTCGGTGGGTAGGGACAAAACGCACTTAATTTGTCACGTAATTTAAATATAACACACCGAGCGCAAAATTTACAATCAATTCTACCATATTCACCTGAACAAAAAACAAGTTTATTTCTCACATCACAATGAATCACTGTCGCAATGAATTTTGGTCAATTTGATATAAATTATTGTGTATCTACCATCGGACATCATTCATCAAAATATGGTAACATAAACTGTAAATTATTTTTTCCGACCAATATATTTATTCCGTTTTCTGGGTGACTGAGTATATAAACTCGTTTTAACCACAGGGAAATCTGAATGAGATACGCAAGGAGAGATACGATCGCAGTCCAGTGAATTTAATGTGAATACGTTATTTACCAATGAACTGACAAGTGAAAATAAAAGCGCCAAAATACTGGCGCCAGGCGCCATAAACTCCATGGCGGTATCGACTCCAGGATGGCACCGTGGCGCTTTCTGGCGGTACTCCTAGACCCTGTAAAAAGCCCTATAAAATGTCAAATGTCATGCAAAGTGTCAAAAGGCATCGAAAATGCCCTGCAAAATGGCAACTCGGTTACCATTTTGCAGGACATTTTGCATGACTTTTGACACTTTGCACGACATTTGACATTTTACATGGCTTTTTACAGGGTCTGAGAGTGCCCTAGGGTGGCACCGTGGGGCTTTCTGCTTGGAGTCAACGCAATGTTTTTTTCCCAAATAATACAGCTGAGAGAAATCATTCATTTCCAACAGTGAAACATGATGAGAAAACAAAACGCATTCAGGTTTCTCGAGAAAACTTGCACAACTCAAGCGATATGCACGTTTTATTGCTAAAAAATGAACGTCAAAAAGTTTTGAAAAAAATATTTTGACAGAAGTGCAAGACTTTCCGAACCCGGAATCGTGAAACAATTATCGCCTAAATAATTCATAACCTAGAAAAAATGCTATTCACGCAAATTCTTACAACTTACCACGCAAACATTTCAGATTTTTTTTCGCATGTCACAACTTTCAAAATGACTAAATTTAAGAATTTGTAACCAGGGACGTAGCCAGGATTTTTGAGCGGGGGGGGGGGCGGATTGTATACGGAGCCCGGCGAACGGGGGGGGGGGGGGCGCCATGGCACCATTGGCGTTGGCAATGGCGCCAAATATCGCTGTAAATGTATGTATTTTACATACATACATATACAGCGACAGGGACAGATTTTGGGTGCTTTTTTGTCCCAAACTATAGGTATCAATGAAATATACTGTAGGGCGACGAAATGCGCACCTGCATGTGGATTTTTCCGAGCTACCAACAAAATCGCTTTACGGAAGTGACATTTGTGGCATATTTTTTCGTCCGACCCGGGAAGGGGGGGGCGGCCGCCCCCCCCCCGCCCCCCCCCTGGCTCCGTCCTTGTTTGTAACCATGCCAACATACGCAAATTAGGGTTGGAACGATGTGAACGTAAATCTACGAAAATCGACGTCTTAAATTTCGAAATTTAACCATACACCGACAAGAAAATATTGAGTTACTTGATTGATGTAGGGTACTTAAATATCCAGTAAATATCATTAACAAATACTCATTTTTTTGTTAAAAATATCGAGTACAAATAGCGGGGAAAAATCGTTCCAACCCTAGTGTTGGCACAAATTCCGCAAGTAGACAAGTGACAAAAAAGTGGTAAGTAAAAGTGGCACTTGAATTGAATTGGGATTGGGACAATATATCGCATCGAATATTGACTATTTTTTATATCAAATTTCAATATAAATTTTGTTCTCTTCCAATTTTGGTAAACTACCGTGCCGGTGCCACTACGCATGCAAACCCATTATGCATCTAGAACCGGCACGCTTTAACTACATCTGGCATACTGAAAATATGCGATAAAACATATGATCTAGTGACTTTAAAAGTGAAAATCTATAAAAAGTATGAAAATTAGCGACTTTTTGTGAAAATTAGGGTAAAATTGTTTAAGTGCTCCAGATAGCTAGGTAATTTGTGAGGGGGAGTCAGTTCAGGGCAAAGCAACCACAAAAAAATTGCCTCTGGTAAGATAGATTAGCTAGGCGGTTTGGGGTTGAGGGGTTACTCGCCCCCTTTCTTACCCCTGTGGGTATAATGTGTCTATAATGAGTCTAGATGCATAATGGGTTTACATGCATAATAGGCCTGACCAGAACAATCGAATATGAACTATTGTTTATGAACTAACGAATATGACATATTGGATATCGGATAGCGACCATGTTTTTCAAAATTTGGCGGCAAGTGCAAAAAAATTTTCTGTTACAGTTTTCTGGTAAGTGAAAACTTTTTTTCAACCCTACACGACACTTTATCGCCACTTGTCCACTTGCAAACGTGGTATCATCAATACAACTTTGCGCCAAAACCGAACGTGTTCATGATATTCGCGAAAATCCACTGCGTAATAGCTTTCTCAGTTTCGTCCAGACGAGACACGGGCACCTTGTCCATTGAAACCTGCAAAAAGTATTTAATCGTTAAAAATAAATTATCGCAATTTTATTTCCAACTTATTTTAAGCCACTGGACCTGGAGTCAACTATATTTCAACATCCATTTCCCCCATTTCCTCCATTGAAAACCCAACTTTTCCTCCAAGAATACCGACCCCAAAATTGGAGACAAAAAAAACCCAAACTATATAAAAACACGAAAAACGCACTTCAACCTTCGTGCTGTTTCCAGTGTCGACAAATTTCATCAGCATTTTGGCATAATGATTGCTGGGGTAAGACTGCAATCTCCAGGAACACTCTACTTTATTTGGACATTCCTGGGGGGGGGGGGTTGAAGAAGGCAGTGCACTATTCCGCATGTAAACCCATCCCGCATGTTGACCCGGAACACATTTAATTATACCTGGCATGTTGAAAATAGGTAACAAAACACATAACCTAGTTATTTTGAAGGTGACAATCTATAAGAAGTATGAAAATTAGGGCATAATGTGTCTATAATGGGTCTACATGCGGAATGGGCTTTGATGCGGAATGGGCCCTAGCCGTTGAAGAATCGTGTATAGTTTGAAAGGAAATCAGCAGCTAATCAACATAAATCAATCGAGTGCTTTTTGTATATAATCTTCGACAGTTGATGGGGATAAATGATGACCCATTTTACTAAACAATTGCGCTTTCGAAATTTTGAAATCTATCAAACTGGTTCGAAAAAAATGTTTAAATCAGCCACTCACTGAATGAGTTCATACAAATATTATACATAAATACTTAAATATCTGTACCTCTAAGGTTACATTTGACCTACGGGTTTTTTACCTTTAGGTTTACTTTGAAGAAGAAAAAAACAATTTAAAAACTCGTTTAAAAATCACATTTACCAACCACACCTACAACCAACATTTATAATACAAGCACCAGCAAAAAACTTACAAATTCTGTAAACTGTCCAGTAACCATCCCTTTTAGAACTTCAAAGCGACCACCATTTTTTCTGTCCACAATCGAAGGGCCATGAGACCAGGCAGACACCAACTAAATTGCAATTAGCATTTTTAAATAAATTATTTTAAGAAAAAATATAATTGAACAAAATGTCAGAAAATATCTCAAACTAAATTAAAATCTAATAATTATTTGGAAAGCCAGAACATTTCAAATAATATAAACCATAGAAAAATATGAATACGAGATTATTACATCGATATTTTAGTCAGAAATCACCACCTATATGCAAAATTTGCAAGAATAAAAGACTAAAAGTCCAATAAAATAAAAACCTTACCTGTGGCTCCCAAAATGCCTCAAAAACTTGTGCAGGTGGCGCTTTGAATTCTTCAGAAAAAGTGGCACTTCGCACTTCCAATACTTCCATTTTTTCATCACTTTTGGGCTTTTTCGGTTCAGATTTTTTCGAATCGGGAATTTTGTCATTTTGGGAAATTGTGTTCGACTTTTTAGCGACGATTTGTGCACTTTCCCCCGTTTTTGTAGGCAGGACTAGATCTGGATGCGGGGAATATTTTTTTTAAACTATTATTTCAACCTAAACATGCAAAATTTCGTGACAATGCAATTTTTATATATTTGAGGAAATGGAACTTGATAAGCAAAAATAATTGTCAGGTTGTCACGATATGACTTTTCGACATTAAATTATTATTGAATGATGTATATTCTTTTTTGATATTTGATTGGACATGGATAATCAAAGTGACAAAAGCTTTAAACCCGAGATGTCGATACGGTGCCAAAATTTGGTTTAACATATACCAAAATTTTAAAATTCACTGCACCGTACCGTGCAAATGAACATTGAAAAATGACGTATTGCAAACGTCGCATTCTACCGAAATATATAGCACCGTTTACAGCCCCTTTTTTGCGACTTCCAGAAAAAATATCCCAAGGAAAATTCAAAACTCAAATGCACAAAAAACAACTGACCCTTGGAAAACTCAGTTCTCAGCGAGCTGATATACAGTGCCAACTTGTCCCTAATCATGTCTGTCCCCGGACCTCTAAGAATGTCCAGGAGCATATCGGAATGTTTTCCCGCTGTGCTGCATGTGGGGGTTACCTGCGAAGTTCGACAAAGTCAAACGGGAGTTTAAATGGGGACTCTAATTCTAAAAGTTCACATATCCAGATTTTTCGATTTTTCAAAATCGCATTTTAAAGTTTGGCGCTGGCCCGGCAGCGCCATGTTTGGGCGACAAAGCTTGCCCTGCACTTTTCAGATATCTCGGACATTTGTCTACAATTTTTGTGTCCCTAAATTTTGTCGGCTGGCAAATATTTTGGGAGTTATATCATATTAGGTTGTCAACTAAGTAACCTTGAAATGTGAATAAGTTCCTAACGGTGCATCGCAGGACAAAACCAATTACACCACTGAAAAGCCCTTTTCGAAAAGTACACAAACCTAAATTTTCAGATCTATATTTATACCCGTACTCGATTTATAGAGCAAAATATTTTTGGAATGTCACGCGTGAACTGTTGGAAATGAAACTATTTTTTGGACTTGTGAACTTATGAAATGAAACTCCTGTGGTCTGGGATGGATATGTGAACTTTCGACGTGAAACTTCTGTTTTTCAAGGGGGTTTGAGATGGATGTGTGAACTTTCGATATGAAAATTGTGATTTTTCTGAAAATCGGTACCACTGTATCTCAGGAACGAAATGGACTATAATGCTGATTTTTTTTCTAAAATGTGAAAAACTATATGTGGAGGTCAAATCCACGCTTAACTCGATTTTTCTGGATTTGGCGCTTGTGAACTTTTGGAACGGAAGTCCCCAAATGCCAGTGTGCATTTTATGGCACCCTGTAAAATGTCAAATGTCACGCAAAGTGTCTAAAGCCATTCAAAATGCCCTGCAAAGTGGGAACCATGTTGCCATTCTGCAGGGCATTTTCCATGACTTTTGAAACTTTGCATGACATTTGACATTTTACAGGGTCTGGGAGTGGCACCAGATGTCAAAGCAGGGGTCTCCAAGATTTCGGCCCTCGCGGGGGCTGGATAGATAGCAAATCGCTCCTCCGGAGGGATAGATAGCTGACAAAGTTTTCTGGGGGGGGGCTGGGGGGGCTCGCTGGGGCAAAATATATAGGCTGTTTCAGTGCATAGAAGGCCGAAAGGGGAAAAATCGCTAATAATCAGTTAAAAAGGGGCCAAAAGTAGGTTTAAATTGGCTAAAAACAGGCATATAACCATGCATATAGCCGGAGAGCACGATTTTGAAGGTGAAAAACTATATAAAGGTGCAACAATTAGTGATTTTAAGCGAAAATTGGGGCAAACTTTCTCAAAAACCAGTCCAGATAGATAGATAGCTGAGCGATTTGGGGGGGGGGGTCGTTGGGGGTAGTAGGCAAAAATTTTGCCTCGGGATAGATAGAGAGCTGAGGGGCCTCCGGGATAGATAGATAGCTGGCGGATTTGGGGGGGGGGCAGCCCCCCCAGGAGACCCCTGTGTCAAAGATATCTGAAAAGTAGATGACAAGCTTTTTCTATAAAACATTTTCGTCAGGCCAGCGGCAAACTTTGCAAAAAATGTCCAAAAAAATGCAGTTTTAATTCAAAATATGAGGACTTATGCGTATTTTTTAGTTGAAGCCGTTAATTCTCTCAACATATGAAACCTAAAAACCTGATACCTAAAATAAAAAACACACATCAACTTCCTGAGCTGTATTTTCGTCAGACAAATTTGGAATTTCAATGGATCCCTCATAAATTGTGTCCGAGCCGCTGACGGAGCCTGAAAAACATTTACGGTATAAATATTAACGAAAAATCCTTCCCGGGAAATGATTTTTTTGCACTTTACATAACTAGTTGACAACCGAGATTACCAAAGTTGATAACTGTGTTTTAAACAATTTGAGTTTATCCAAAATGGGGAATGTGGAAACTGTTTTTAATATTGAAAACGACTCAAATGTCTTCAAAACCGATTTAAAAGTCTTGGAAATTGCAGTTGTCAACTAGCTAATTTGCCAACTAGCTAACCAACTGTTGTATTTTTTCATACATGGGTCGAAAAGCGACAAAATAGATTCTGTGGTAAAAAGTGAGAAATTAAGTGTCACATAGGTACCCCGCTTTTAGTATATGTATAAAAGCAGGGGTAGGCTAGATTTTGACCCAGCGGGGTAAATATAGATAGCAAATCGTTCCTCCGGAGGGATAGATAGCTGGCAAAAAAAATTTGTCCGAGAGGGGGGTTTGGGGGGGGGGGGGTTGGGGGGGTCGCGGAAGTTCAACATATAATAATTTTCAAGGTGTAGAAGTAAAGGAAGCTGGGAAAAAAATGGAAAGCTGGAGGAGGTTACTCCCCCCCCCCTCCTCTACCCTCGTATAAAAGACAAAAAGGCAACGCCAAAACAAAAAGAAGCACCTTTCCAATCGAGCTTCAACTCCCATTCGAAGAAGAAAATCAACTTGGCCTTGCGATTATTCGCAGTCGCTTCACCAGTGCACGTTTTTATTTCGGTTATGGTGATCTGCGAGATTTGTACCAAATTAATCAAAATAAAAAAACCACAGTCGGAATTTTTTAGTAGCTATTGGCTAAGTATTTTTCACATTTTTTTTCAATTTTCAGAAACAATATGAACATAATTTTCAGAATTTATGGTAGGAAGAAACTTCAGGATATAATGAGGTCACATCGGTCAAACGGTTTATGCCGCATATATTTGAGGCGTCTAATTCTTAAAGTCGACAAGTCCACAAAATGCGATTTTGAGTAAATCGCATTTTAAGTTTCATTTCCAATTCCAGGTCCGTGGTGCGTGTCCAATGGGGCACTCTCGTGCTGAATGTTCCAAATGTTTAAGTTCCAAATGTTAACAACAAAGGGTCAAATTTTCAGCCCCTGCTCTCAACGTAAATATAATGGAAAAATTGGGTGTCTATAAAATTCTACTCAGACTAGGGTTGGCCGATGTTTTTTTTTAAACGTTTTTTTTTAAAAAAAACGTTTTTTTAAATAAAAAAAACATGACGTCCGAAATGTTTTTTTTTAAAAAAAACATCGACCGAAATTTTTAGTACTAAGCACTAGGTATTTTGCAAAATTTTTGCGCGCAAGCGCGCAATTTCACACACAAATTGACTTTGGTGGTTGTTTTCATTGGTTTTGTTGCATTTTTAGTATCAAAACATCCATTTCTATGTGCTACCATGGGTGAATAAGCCGACATATGTTGCTGTAATATATAATATTGAGGTAATGTGCTTCCATGTACCTCCACAGTGTGTAACTTCACTCCCAAAGTAACAACCTCCTTTTATAACCTTGTTTGATCACCATTCTGTGCCAAACTTTACCTGAAGTCACGAACATTCGACTATAAGGCGATATACGAACGATATGTCGACGAAAAATGGATATTTTTGACACAAATCACCACTTATAATGCTATCCCATGGCTCCACAGCCATTATATGGTCATATTTAACATCACAGAGTATTGCCAGTGTCTGATATACCTATATATGTTGACACTAGGTCATATCTGGGAGCTTTTAAAAAAAAACGTTTTTTTTAATAAAAAAACGTTTTTTTTTTTTTAAAAACATCGAGTTAAAAAAAAACGTTTTTTTTCCAACCCTCACTCAGACAGAACAAAACCGTTTTGGGGAGGAAAATGCACTTGTCGACTTCTTGCACTCGAGAACATTTTTGTTCCCGCCGGCGTTGCGCATGCCTTATGGGAAATTTATGGACTTGTCGACTTTTAGAAATCGGTGTCCATGATGGACTTAACACATTTATTGCGTTTTTTCCCATAAAATAAGGCTGCGGAAGGTGGACTTGTAGACTTTTAGCCCAAAACTAAGTGGACTTGTCGACTTCTTGCACAAATTTTTTGCATTTTTCCCTAAAAATGTCAACTTTGGCACTTTGCCATATGGGCATGTGAGGTCAAAAAATTTATGGAAAATGATGAAAAATGTGCGGGAGTGGCCCCAGATGACGTTTCCGGGCCTAACTCAAAATTGTCATATTTTGGACTTGTCGACTTTTAGAATTGGACGCCTCATTTGTCAGTCTAGTTAAAAATTGATTTTATTCCTTTCACTGGGCATTTACATGACATTTTTCTTGGTGCGTCACCCAGATAAGATGGCCACACCGTAATCAATCCCATGTCAATAAACATAAATGCACATTATGTCAGAATTTGCCACCATAAGGCCCCTTTTACACTGTGACCACAAAAAATGCTATTTTTCAGCCATTTTTGTGGGATACAGATGAAATAATTTACCTATGTGAAGCCTCAATCGATCATGACTTGATCAGCCCCACTGCTAGGGTTCAAACGATATATCGTATCGAATATTGAATATCGGATATCAACCATTTTTTAATATCGAATATCGAATATCGATATCGAAAATTTTGAAAAAATATCAAATATCGAATATCGATATCGAAAATTTTGAAAAAATATCGAATATCGAATATCGATATCGAAAATTTTGAAAAAATATCAAATATCGATATCGAATATCGACCATATTTTCGATATATCGAACCTGTATAATGTCCTTAATTAAGTTATTATTTTTGTTTTGAGATATTTGTGATTAATTTGATTTGCTTATAGTATCTAAGTTGATGAGTAAAAGTAAAGTATTTAATGTTATCTTTGTTGGAGTGCTTACTCCACATTTCTTGTATTTGGTTTGGCCACATACCTACTGAACTACCTACCTCATATTTGAAGCCAGAAAATGCTGAAATGCTGCTTTTTTGCAACATGCCCTTAAACAATTGGGGCATAAGTATGAATTGTTATATCTACCAATTTTTGTTTGTCTGATACAATTTGATTCGTCATGTTTTTTCTTCGATTTTTTCATTCTGACCATTGTAAACCTTGTTAAAATCAATTGTACTTTTCAGTAAAGAGATAATCAACCATGTTTGCAACCATATGAAAATACAACATGCTGCTTGAAATATGCCTTGCTATACCAAAAGCTAAATATCGAATATCGAAAATATCGAAATATCGATATCGAATATCGACCATTTTTTAGTATCGAATATCGAATATCGATATCGAGGGTCCATATCGTATCGAATATCGATATCGAAAATTTCGAAAAACTATCGAATATCGAATATCGATATCGAAAATTTTGAAAAAATATCGAATATCGAATATCGATATCGAAAAGTGATATCGTTTGAACCCTACCCACTGCCTAAGACAAACATAAAGTTATATACATTGCGTGTTCATGCACACTAGATCACACTTTTTTTGTTTGTCGGAATGTGTCGCTGTATTTGTTAAAGGGGCTGGCGACAACAAATTAGCGCAATCTCCGACAACAAGAAAAAAGTGTGATCTGGTGTGCATGAACACGCAATGTAATAATTTGATGTTTGTCTTAGGCAGTGGGGCTGATCAAGTCATGATCGATTGAGGCTCCACATATGTAAAATATTTCATGTATCTCACAAAAATGGCTGAAAATTTTTATTTTTGGCGTCACAGTCGTCACAGTGTAAAAGGCGCCTAATGCATGCAGTTTGAATTTTAAAGATTGTCGAATGCGAATTCATTTTGACACTGGCAATCGTTGGACAATAAACACACACCTTACAAGATCCCTGCTCAACGGCCAATCCAACCAGTAGTTCCTTCAATTTCTGCTGAGACCAGGGCGTAGCGTTTTTCTCCTTCCTGAAATTGATACAAAAATTGGCACTGCGCCAAAAACCTGGAAAATAACTTCAAAAGTTAAAAATCTCGAACCAGTGCCAATTATTAACATTCGTCGCATCTGGGCGTTCTTCTACAATCCACCGGGGGTCCCCCTCTCCCCATTTTGCCATTTTTGAATACAAGCGCGATGGAAACTCAAGATGATTAATTTTTGGATTGGATGAGTTTTTGGATGATTAATTTTTTCCGTGCGTAAATTCGACGGGTTATTTTTGGCAATTTGGCCAACGTCCAAGTTACTAGTAGCGTATTGTACAGAATCTAAATGGTTTGCTCAAAATAGCTAAAAATTTGCTCCATTTTACAAATTGTGACCTTGATAATCGCTCTTATCGTCTGTATACAAAATCAAATATATATACACACCTATTTTTGTATATTGTGTTTATATTTACAGCGATTTCGAAATTCTTGGCCGACTGCCTATCTGTCATAAGGATTTCTCAGATTTGGACCGTAGTATTTGGATACGGATAGTATGAAGTGAACGAAATCTTTTGAAAAAAGCAGTGAAGAGAAATTGGTAGAAAATCAATTGTTGAATATCATAATAACAATAATTATTATCGTAGCTGCGGGAATGACAATGTACAGAATTGGACAGAGATCCCTCAGTGAAGACACTTTTGAAAATTTCTTCTAGCAAAACACAGCAAATTCTAGAAAATGTATTGGCATTTTGCCAAACATTGAAAGTTTTACCGATAACAATACTACCCAATACCTTATTTTGTACAAAATAATCTCATTTAAATTGAGAACAACAGTAACACTTTCAAGCTAATTACAAAAAATCTAATTCAACCAACTTTCAATGCAGTTTATACCCAATTCAACTGATCGGAGCAGCGCACAAAAACTCAGTATCCAAATATCTTTTTTCTTCAAAAATGTTGCATAATGTCGTTGCGAGCCGCTAAGTATCCGCGGAAGAAGCATGTTAACCTATATAGAGTTGAGCAGGTGCCAGTCCCAGACCCTGTAAAAAGCCCTGTGAAATGTGAAATGTCATGCAAAGTGTCTAAAGTCATGGAAAATGCCCTGCAAAATGGCAACCGATTGCCATTTTGCAGGGCCTTTTCCATGACATTTGACATTTTACAGAGCTTTTTACAGGGTCTGGGACTGGCCCCAGATGGCTGAGTTTGACATTCTTCGAGTTGCTGCTGCACGTGTTCGCAGTGGCTTGCACGCTCACCTTGATTCTGGTCGATTCCGTTGGCAATTTGCAACTCGGTTCGTTGGCACTGTGCCAGGGCCACTCCCGCTCCCCCTGTGAAACGTCAAACATCATGCAAGCTGTCAAAAGTCGTCTGAAATTCCCTGTAGAATGTCACAAGTTAAAAAAAAAAATTAAAACATTGGATTTTACATGACTTCTGACTAGGGATGGCACAAAACTGTTTTTTTAACGACCCTGTTTTTTTTATTTATAAAAACGTTGTTTTTTTAAATAAAATGTTTGGGGAGACATGGTTATGGGTAGGGTGTCAAAAAAATTTTTTCACGGAAAACGGAAACGGAAACGGAAAAATTATTTCAGCGGCCGGAAAACGGAACGGAAAACGGAAAAAAATTTGCACTTGGCGGAAAACGGAAACGGAAACGGAAAAGCAATTTCAGCGGCCGGAAAACGGAAAAAGAGGCCGGAAAAACGGAAACGGAAAAATCAAATTTGCACGGAAATGGAAAAACTTGCTGAAATTTTGCCGGAAAACGGGTAAAATTTTCTGAAATTTTGCTGGAAGTGGAAAAAATTTGCAGTAATTTTGCTGGAAACAGAAAATTTTTCACATCATTGACAATCTGCACAAATTTTTACCAGTTTGGCTGATCAGAAAACAGAAAGTTGAGCCAGAAAAGGGTAAAATGAGGCGGAAAAATGGAAAATTGAGGCGAAAAATGGAAAAAAGGCGGAAAAACTGTAAATTGAGGCGGAAAACGGAAAAAAAGGCGGAAAAACTGATAATTGAGCCGGAAAACGGAAAATGAGCCGGAAAAACGGAAACGGAAAAAAAAGTTGCCGGAAAACGGAACGGAAAACGGAAAAAAAATTTCAGCAGCCGGAAAACGGAACGGAAAACGGAAAAAATTTGCCTGCGGAAAACGGAAACGGAAAACGGAAAACGGAAATTTGACACCCTAGTTATGGGTCTATACATACTGGTATATCAGTCAGTGACAATACTCTGATGTTATATATGACCATATAATGGCTGTGGAGCCATGGGATAGCATTATAAGTGGTTATTTGTGTCAAAAATATCCATTTTTTGTCGATATGTTCATATATCGTCTTATAGTCAAATGTTCATGACTTCACGTAAAGTTTGGCATGGAAATACTGATCAAACAAGGTTATAAAAGGAGGTTGTTAGGGAGTTAACTTTGGGAGTGAAGTTACACACTGTGGAGGTACATGGATGCACATTACCTCAATATTTTATACTACAGCAACATATGACTAGAGTTCAAACGGGATTGACTTTTCGGGATCGGGATCGGGATTGGTTTTTTGAGATTTCGGGATTGGCCGGGATTGGGGTCACGGGATCGGGATCGGGATTGGCATTTTTTCGGGATCGGGATTGGGGTCTTGGGATAGAGATTTTGGCCAATGTTTTGGCATCCACAGTTGTTCATAAAGGTCTAAAAACACTGTTAGATGCCAGAAACGTGGCATAAAATGAACGCTGGGGGTTTGCGTTCACATTTTTGCATGCAAAAACGTCGTTTTTTCACTTACCTGGTGCTTAGTACTCAAAATTTCGGCCAATGTTTTTGAAAAAAAAAAACATTTCGGACGTCATGTTTTTTTTTTTAAAAACGTCGTTTTTTTTAACAAAAACGTTTAAAAAAACATCGGCCAACCCTACATATGACAGCTTATTAACCCATGGTAGCACATAGAAATGGATGCTTTGATACTAAAAATGCCACAAAACCATAGAAAACAACCACCAAATTGTGTTAATTTGTGTGAAATTGCGCGCTGGCGCGCAAAATTTTTTGCAAAATACCTCGTGCTTACTACTAAAAATTTCGGCCGATGTTTAAAAAAACGGTTTCGATGCCTCTGTTTAAAAAAAAACGTCTTTAAAAAAAAATGATGTTTGAATGAATGATTGAATGAAGGTCGAATATGTAGGCATAGAAGGGAGGAAAAGGAGAAAAATCGCTAAAAGTAGGTGAAAAATAGCTAAAAATGGGTATATAAGGAAGTATAGTACTAAAAATAGCTGAAAATAGGTGGTTAGACGCATAAACAAGTGATTTTGGTGGTGAAAAAGCTATATAAAGGTATGAAAAATAGCGATTTTGGGCGAAAGTTGGGGTATAGTTTCTCAAAAATCGCTCCAGATAGGTAGACAGCTGGCCGATTTGGGGGGGGGGGTTAGGGGATAGTAGCCCAAAATTTTACCTCCGGGATAGATAGATAGCTGAGCGGCCTCCGGGATAGATAGATAGCTGGGCAGTTTGCGGGGGGGGGGGGGGTAACCTCCCCCCACAACCCCCTTTCCTACCCCTGACCCACCGTAACCCTGTGATAACCCCTGACCCACCGTAACCCTGTGATAACCTAGGGTTCAAACGGGATTGACTTTTCGGGATCGGGATCGGGATCGGGATTGTTTTTTTGAGATTTCGGGATCGGGATCGGGATTGGCCGGGATTGGGGTCACGGGATCGGGATCGGGATTGAGGTCTTGAAATAGAGATTTTGGCCAATGTTCTGGCATTCACAGTTGTTTATAAAGGTCTCAAAACAGTGTTGGAAGCCAGAAAAGTGGCATAAAATGGACGCTGGGGGTTTGCGTTCACATTTTTGCATACAAAAATGTCTTTTTTTCACGTTTTATAATTTCCACTAGTTTTTCCGGGATTGGGATTCCGGACTTTGGAGTTTCTCGGGATCGGGATCGGGATTTGAAAATTTTCGGGATCGGGATCGGGATCGGGACTGCTAAATCCCGGAATTTCACGGGATCGGGATCGGGATCCCGTTTGAACCCTATGATAAGCCCAGTCCACCGCAGCCATGTGGCAGTTGCTGTGCCCGCAGCTGTGCGCCTGCGCCCTGCACGCCTATTTCATTCTCGTCGTGTTCGTCCGCACCGCCATCAATGACAAGCAGGTCAAGGTGAATGGGGGGTTTTGATTTTGACCATGGGGGTTGATGATTTTTTTATTTGGATTGTAGGGGGCTGCGACGTATCCAGGATTTTTGAGCGGGGGGGGGGAGGCTGCTTGTTTACGGGGGGGGGGGCGGCTCAGCTCCCCCTCAATTTTTTCCCTATATAGGGACGGAAAAGCGTTTTAGCGCTAGCGCCATACAAAGGCGCCACGCCATGGCACTATTGGCGTTGGCGCCAGCAGCAGGAACCGCTTTTTATGTATGTAAGTATGCATACATATACAGCGAAAGTCGCGAAAATGTGTTCATTTTCAAGGAGATTGGTTTACAGGGACCGATCCGCTGTAAATACAATGCATGGCGCAGAAATTGCGCATTTCGAAATTATGCGAAGAATTTTTATTAAAAAATTTATTTTAAATTTTTTATAATTTTATTAGAAATTTATAGGAAAAGTTGCATTTTCCGGCACCTTCAGCAATGTCAGCCCCCCCTGCAGCCCCCCCCCCCCCGCCCCCCTCTGGATACGTCCTTGGTTGGGGGGGGGGGGGGGGGTTTCATATAGATAGTATGGTATTTATTCTCATGGATAGATAGCTGACATATTCAGATAGATATATTGAGCATATTGGAAACCCCCCACGCGCAACCCTCTTCAAACCCCTCATGAATCGAGTCTGGTCACAGGTTCCCGCGACGAAAGTGCTGGCGCCCACGTTTTTCGTACTCAATCTCACGTGTTTTCTGCTGGTGTTGAGCATCAAAATGCGAAAAAGATCAAGTGACATTGCGGAAGTTAGCTTTTTTGTTTTTGTTTTACTGGCGTGAAAGCAACTATTTTTTCAAGTTGACTTAGATATTGAATCGAAACGAGATTTTTTTTGATCGAAAGCCAGGGAATGTTTGAGATTTAAAGCATCCATTGTCGTGCAAAATGTCTCCTTTTCCAGAATTTTATTTTTTCTGTAGCCGGGAAATTTGTGAAAAAATGAAACAAGGATTAAGTGTAAATTCGTTTTCTCACTTACCACTTTACTGGTCACTTGTAAATTTTCGGCACTTGTAAATCGGCAAAATTGGCTTTAGGCTAACACCTCCAAGTGTCCAAAACGCACCCTATTTAAAACAACTCCCCTTCCAACTTCTAAGTCCCAGTCCCCGCAGACATCCACGCCGATGCCAACGATGTCCAGCGACCTCAACAAAATCGCCCAGTCCAACACGATGTGGGGCGCCGAGTTCAGCGTGCTATTCGTGCCCGTTTGGCTGCTCGCCGGTGTGCTTTTTTTGCAAGCTTGTCATATGTTTAGTGCCTAGATTGGACTATTTAACACGTGGGGGCACTTTCAGACTCTGTAAAATGTAAAATGTCATGCAAAGTGTCAGAAGTCATGTAAAGTGCCGTCTAAAATTATATTTTACATGGTATTTTACATGACTTTTCATACTGCACGACATACATGGCATTTTACAGGGCTGCGATTGGCAATTTAATAAGATTTTATTTGAACGTAAGGCGTCCGACCTGCGTGTAAGCGCATGAAACTGTCCACAGTATGTTTGGTCAAGTGACAGGAAAAGTGTTAAGTTATATTGTCACTTGAATCGGTCCGTCGAAACATTCATTTTGAATTCGGGTACTGGCCAATGGGCGTAGGTTCGCTGTTTGAAAACTGTAAAGTTAAACTTTTTTATTGTTCCGGTTGATTCATTGTTTTCATGTCAACTTTAGAGCTCATTTTATTTCAGTCATTGTAAATATATGTAGCATATACTGAGTATTCTTGAATAATACTGATTAGCGGTGGTTTTTTAAATTGATTTTTTTAGTTGGTAACGTTAGATCGAAAGCCGTTTTTTTGTATGAATTAGATGGGTCTATTTTGCATTTTTTGCATTAAAGCTTGGAATTTCGCATAAAAATGTACATTTATGTTTGTTTCAATTTGTTTTGGGCCATTTTTGATAATATGAATTTACATTTATGCATTTCTTACTTTTATGTGAGTGTAATGAAACTTGGAATTTATGGACGATTGAAAATTGGCAATTTTCCCAGAAATGCACAAGTCGGGTAATTTTATTGCATGGGGTGCATAATGGGTGGGTCTTTTTCAAGCATATCGGTTATACGGTCACGCAGCATGAGTACATATATGTAAGGTATTTATGTATTTATGTATGACTTCACAGCATAGTACACCCGTTCTATGATATGTACATCACATCGAATTCTCAGGCACAGATAAAAATAAATGTAAATTTTAGTATTCAGGGTTGGAACGATTTTTTACGTGGGATATCGATAATTGAATATTTATCAATTGGATAGGCGAAAACAAGCAATCGATATTCAAAATTTGTATGTTGTCTCATCTCAACCCAAATTATTTATAATAAAACAACAAATATGTATACTCAGGGACGTATCCAGGATTTTTGAGCGGGGGGGCTGCTTGTTTACGGAGGCCCGCGAGGGGGGGGGCTCAGCCCCCCCCCCCCCCTAAAATTTTAGCTACATAGTGGCAGAATGGCGCCATGGTGCTGGCACCATTAGTAGGCGCCACGCCATGGCGCAATTGGCGTTGGCGTCAGCGCCATGGAATGCTGTATATGTATGTAAATATACATACAAAACAGCAAAAAACACAACATTGAGTGTATTTATGACGATTTGCGGCCACATGGAGCAAATCCGATGATAATACCTTATGTCTGGTGAAGAATGCGCTTTTTAAATTTTAAATTAAAATAAAAATAAATTAAATAAAAATTTTTTACGCTGACGTTCTAAAAGTCGCATTTTCCGGTCACTTTTTGGTCTCGCCCCGGGAGGGGGGGGGGCTGCAGCCCCCCCCGCCCCCCCCCTGGATACGGCCCTGTGTATACTCAGTGGACCACAAAGTATGCGCCCAAAGTTATTTATGTCTTAGTCTATAACGCGCGAGTACGATACTTATGTATGCCATTTCACAAAAAAACAACAACAATATTTTAAAAAGAAAAAGGCTTTTTCCTGAAATGATTTTTTTGCTGGAACAATTTTTTTTTATTAACGATGACGTCATGATGGAGTGTTTCCTTCAGAAAAATGCATAGCATGCGGTCCGCTGAGTATACATAAATATTTTTTTAACTGCGCATGATGAACCTATTACCCGAAAATGGATACATGTGAATACATACAATAGTACGTAAATACATATCATATTTAGGGTTCAAACGGGATTGACTTTTCGGGATCGGGATCGGGATCGGGATTCACTTTTTGAGATTTCGGGATCGGGATCGGGATCGGGATTGGGGTTTCGGGATCGGGATCGGGATTGGTAATTTGAGATTTCGGGATCGGGATCGGGATCGGGATTGGCCGGGATTGGGGTCACGGGATCGGGATCGGGATTGGGATAGGCATTTTTCCGGGATCGGGATTGGGTTCTAGGGATAGAGATTTTGGCCATTTTTCTGGCATTCACAGTTGTTCATAAAGGTCTCAAAACACTGTTGGATGCCATAAAAGTGGCATAAAATTGACGCTGGGGGTTTGCATCCACTTTTTTGCATGCAAAAACGTCATTATTTCACATTTTATAATTTCCACTAATTTTTCCGGGATCGGGATCCCGGACTTGGGAGTTTCTCGGGATCGGGATCGGGATTTGAAAACTTTCGGGATCGGGATCGGGATCGGGATTGGTATTTTTGAGATTTCGGGATCGGGATCGGGATCGGGATTGGGGTTTCGGGATCGGGACTGGTAAATCCCGGAATTTCACGGGATCCGGGATCGGGATCGGGATCCCGTTTGAACCCTAATCATATTTACTTTAAAAATTCCCTCTTACCCTCCCAAAAATTACTCTCTTGAATAACTCCTCCCAGTAGACGAATGAGGAAAAATTCAACCTGCTAATGCCAGTGAATATTATCTTTTGCATCCAATTTTAACAAAAATAGCATATTATTTTGTTAATAAAGCATATTTCGTATATGGAATTTTTCCCAGGGAATTTTTCGAGGAAATACGGTATACCTGTATGCTTATCTTATCACCCTCGCAAAAACAGTTCTCATTTACCCCTTCGGTTTTTTTCCGAATTGGAATTGGGCCCACGCCTAGAATTCGTCCTACCAGTAGAGATTTGCGGGCGATTTCTATCTGGGCTCTGTGCCAATCTTCTCACGCACGTCCATTGGGAGCACGGTTTACTCGGGCAATTGTAGCAGTTTGAAATTTTTTGCTTCAATTCTGATGCGGCGTTTGGCAACTCTTCGTAACTGTCAACTGAGATTATTAAGTTGCCAGTTCTGTCGCCGGTGATCGTTTTCAGGTCCTGGGGGGTTTTGGAGGGTTTTTTGTGGGAGGTTCAACAGAGGGTTTCGTATGGGGGGGTTCACCTCCGAATGTCGGGTTCAAGAGGATTGACTTTTCGGAATGGGGATCGGGATTGCTTTCTAAAATTATGGGATTGGAGCCATGGCCCATATGATCTGGATTGGCATTTCGAATATCCGGGATTGGGATCGGAAATTTAGCCAAAAGTATTTGTGATTTGGGGTTACTCAATCTTTCACAAAAAGAACCAGATACCAGAGAAAACGTATAAAATGTACACGGGAGATTCCCCGTTCACATTTCTCATGTTTTTTATACTTTAGCATCAGCGATTTTTGTGGATTCGGATCGGCATCAGTGAATCCTTTAAAATTACCAGGATTCGGGATTGGGATCCTGCAGTGTTGCAAAAACGTATTTACGTATACCCGAAATACCCGTTTATTTCGGTTTTTATCCTTACGTATTAGTAAAGTACCGTTACGTTTTGTTACGTATTCCTGACCGAAATACCCGGGTACTAGGAAAGCGTAAAAATTCGGATCTATCACATGTTCACACGTTCAAAAGGTCAGGTGCAAAGCATGTTCAGGTCAGATTTTTCACAGCTTTGAATATTTTAGTGCCTGGACAATCGGAAGTGTGAAATGACAAGCAGTATTGATTTTAATCAGTGGGATCAGGATTGTATTTGTTCTGCATACCGTATTACCTCGAATTATTCCCCCCCCCCGTTGAATTAACCCCCCTCGAAATACCCCCCCCCCCTAAAATTGAGTGTAACGTGAACGTACATGACAAATACCGCAGTTTGTGATCTGTACTATGCAGAACACACGTTAGAACTGATGATTAAGTGACGTTAGGGAAGGGTTTTTGTGTATATATAGTAATATATGCCTATAAACACATATAAATCTATGTGATTGTTCGATTTTTATACGTCTGTTTTGGGGAATTTCCGATAATTTCTGGCGAAATAATAGACCCTGCCTCGAATTATCCCCCCTCAAATTTTGCTGGCGGAATAATAAACCCCCTGGGGGTATTTCGAGGTAATACGGTAGTATGCACACTTTCCATCGGCATCACACTTTGCACAGAAATCTACTGTGATCATCTGAATACTGAACATTAAAGTTCACCCTAATATTTTTTCACCATTGTTTCATTAATTATTTTTTCACCATTGTTTCATTAATTATACATAACTTCTCGACATGATTGTTCACCAGATAACATTCTGAGCAATTTTTTTTCAGCCTAAACATTGTCCCACTTGTAACTACAGGGGTGGGCATTTTCAGTTACCGCTGAAAAACGTGATAGGTTGAGCTATCACAGTGAAATTTTAACACTATAGAGTAGACTCCATAGGACACCCATTCTGAAGTTTGCAACCCAAATGACCACATTTTGGGTGAGTTGTGGATCACACAGTTTTAGTATAATTTTGTGACTTGACCCCCCTTATCTCGGGACTGGGGGACTATTTGAGGAAAAAAAATTTGGACGTAACCCCGACTCCAAACCCCAACATACTCAAAGTAGAGTTCAAATGGGATTGACTTTTTGGGATCGGGATCGGGATTCACTTTTTGAGATTTCGGGATCGGGATTGGGGTTTCGGGATCGGGATCAGGATTTTTTTTTTAGATTTCGGGATCGGGATTGGCCAGGATTGGGGTCATGGGATCAGGATTGGGATTGGCATTTTTCCGGGATCGGGATTGGGTTCTAGGGATAGAGATTGTGGCCATTTTTCTGTCATTCACAGTTGTTCATAAAGGTATCAAAACACAGTTGGATGCCAGAAAAGTGGCATAAAATTGACGCTGGGGGTTTGCGTGCACATTTTTGCATGCAAAAACGTCATTATTTCACTTTTTATAATTTCCACGAATTTTTCCGGGATCGGGATCCCGGACTTGGGAGTTTCTCGGGATCGGGATTTGAAAATTTTCGGGATCGGGATCGGGATTGGTATTTTTGGATTTCGGGATCGGGATCGGGACTGGTAAATCCCAGAATTTCACGGGATCCGGGATCGGGATCCCATTTGAACCCTAACTCTAAGAGCAAGAAAATCGGTCAATGTACGACAGAATGGGACGACACCAAAGACCGGTGACCCCCCCCCCCCTAAAATGTCACTCTCAATTGATTATATGGGTTACGCCAAGTCACAAAATTACACTAAAAACTGTGTGTTCCACAACTCACCCAAAATGTGGCCGTTTGGGTTGCAAACTTCAGAATAGGTGTCCTATGGAGTCTAAGTGTGAAATGACGAGTGTGACGTTGCACAATAAAAATAAAATTTGACTGCGAGAACGTTCAAACTAATTCGCAACTGGTTTGAATTGACCGGCGGCGACTAGACGCTGTTTTCTGGGGTTGGAAGTGAGTTTTTATAGTATAATCATGGTTAAGTTGGCTGAGTAGCCCATGGATATTTAGCGTATCGTACAGATGCGACCCTCATTTGGTCCGAGACGCGGCGCGGGCCAGCACGGCAACTTTGGCGCTTCGCGTGGCGGCAGCGCAAATAGGAGAAGCTTTAAGCGAGCCAGGATGGCTTCCAACAGCCCCCCAATTAGGGGTCGCGGTGCCCAGGTTGGTGATTTGTCATAAACTTTTTTACGTTTTGGCTGAGGTGTTGCTTCTGGGTTGGTAGGTAAATAGGGGTGGGGGGGGGGTCTCCAAACTGATGATGCCTGGACCCCCCCAGCAGTCAACGGTCTTTGGGAAAGGCTGAAACCGTTGTTGCCACATTGAGTGTTAATTTGCCATTTTCCAATTTAGCCAATGAAAATAAAGGTATTTCAAAAGCGCAATGATCAATAGTATGTGTATAAATTTTTTTATGTTTACTTATTTTTTACGTATTCCTTGGTATTTTCAAAATATCTTACGTTATTTATACTTTTGATTTGGAAAAGGTATTTATGTTTACGTTTACGTTTTCCAAAAATACCTGTATTTTAACAACACTGGGATCCTGTTAAAACCTTACCCAAATGCTCAAGCTATTTGTCTATAGTAACTAAGAGTAATTCTTCGCGTTCCCAGATGTATTTTTAAGCAAAATTTAGCTACGTAGGGATGTTACATTCAATTGGATCAGTGCCAACTTTATGTTGTACGTTTGACTTTGCGCGTGTAAAGAATGGCCTGTGCGCTGTATTGGACTGTTTCGTTCCAGTTCCAGACAATTATATACATACATATGTCGCTGCACACACTAGTTTACAAATGCAATTTTAAAATTTAGTAAATTCATTTATCAGAATTGAACGCATTTGAGTTTACTGGAATGAGTGATTTTTACTCTCCATCAAATGTAGTTAACGAATACCTCATCGCAGTAAAATCAAATTCCACTCAAATTTGATTAAGGCGGCGTTTACACGGATTTTTTGTGACGACTCAACATCACTAAAAAGTTCAATAAATTGAGTAAAAAGGTTCCAAATTCATGAGAAAAAGTGGTCAATTGTACGTTCAACCTAGGCGAATATACATGTCAAATTGCAGAATTGTGGTTATAGCTTAGACTTATAGACGTTTGAAAAAAATTTGCTGTTGTCGGACAGTCTTCCGACAGCCAGCGACAACAGCAAAATTGTTTCAAACGTATATAGGTCTAAGCTAAAAGCACAATTCTGCAATTTTACATGCGTATTCACCTAGGTCGAATATACAGTTAACCATTTTTTCCCATGAATATGGCACCTTTTTACTCAACTTATTGAACTTTTTAGTGATGTTGAGTCGTCACAAAAAAATCCGTGTATGAGTTTCCAAAATTTTCAGTTTGCTTGCAGTAAACTAGTGTGTGCACTGGCAAACAAGTTCCATTCCACCCACCTCATAATCGGGTCCACTTCCCACCGCTATGGCGACAATTGTAACACCCTCCTTTTTCAATTCGTCAGCCAATGTGCCCGGATCAGATCTGGCGTTGTGTTTTCCATTGGTCAGCAGAACGGCGTACTGGCGAGTTGCCGGAATTGATTTTCTCGGGTCGGCTGACAGTAGATCTTTTGCTTGGCGCAAGGCCTCGGTGTAGTCGGTGGCGGGCCCGTTCATGTAGTTCATGTTCGACACTTCGTTCTGTTGTGTGCACAGTTTGTAAAAGTACCAAACTTTTTTCAAAGTATACCCATGTAAATGTAAGTTTTTTTTTATTTTTACTCACTGCCCCACCCCGAGTACAGAAAACAAAGTATTTTAAAACTTTTTGCTTTTTCTGATGAGTAAACATAGCTAAAATACTTTTTCCATGGAAATTAGAGCCACATTTTTCACTGAAAATCATAAATTATCGTATTTTTGCACATTTTAACCTATTTTCAGCTTTCTTTCGCTATGTAAATATGATTTTATTTATTCATTTTTTGGTTGTTAAGCCTTTTTCACCCTATTCTTCTATGCGTTAAAAAACATTATCAAAAATCAGTTTTCTGTACTTGATTACCGTATTACCTCGAATTTACCCCCCCTTGAATTAACCCCCCCTCGAAATACCCACCTAAAACTGAGTGTAACGTGAACGTACACGACAAATACCGCAGTTTGTGATCTGTACAATGCAGAACACGCGTTGAAACTGATGATTAAGTGACGTTAGGGAACTGTTTTTTGTGTATATACAGTTTTATATGCCTATAAACGCATCTACATCTACGTAAATGTTAGATTTTTCTACGTCTGCGTATGGGGAATTTCCGAAAATTTCTGACGAAATAATAGACCCCCCCTCGAATAAACCCCCCTCGAATTATCTCCCCTCAAATTTTGCTGGCGAAATAATAAACCCCCTGGGGGTATTTCGAGGTAATACGGTACTCAAAAACGTGTATGTAAAATTGATTACAGGTACTTTTTCACAGGAATCCTAAGCGTATTTACTCAGTACTCGAGTATATGTATCTGTCGAGTAAGTGTAAATACATTTTATCAACTATGGTTGCAGGGGTCTCTAAGATTTTGTCCTTGCGGGGGCTGGATAGATAGCAAATCGCTCCTCCGTAGGGATAGATAGCTGAACAATTTTCTGGGGGGGGGCTTGGGTGAGGACTCGCGCAAAATATATGGGCTTTTTCGACGCATAGAAGGCACAAAAGGGAAAAATCTCTAAAAACTGGTTAAAAGTAGCCAAAATGGGCTAAAAATGGCTAAAAATAGGTACCTATATAATTGATTGTTCCAGATGGACAGTCGTCACTTTTTTAACGATGTTGCGACATGAAAGGTAAATATGCACTTTTATCCACTTTCATTCATATAAACGTGTTTATCGACGAAATCCGCGATTTTGAAGGTGAACAACTATAAAATGGTATGAAAATTAACGATTTTGAGTGAAAATTGGAGCAAAATTTCCCAAAAAGCGCTTCAGAGTCCAGATAGGTCGGTAGCTGAGCAATGTGGGGGGGGGGGGCTCAGAGGGGTAGTAGCCAAAATTTCTGCCTCGGGATAGATAGATAGCTGGCGGATTTTGGGGGGACCCCTGTATAGTTGTGTGTTGCAGGGGTCTCGAATGGGGGGTTACCCCTTCCTTCCCCCCCAAACCGCCCAGCTATCTATCTAGGTATCCCGGAGGCCGCTCAGCTATCTATCTATCCCGGAGGCCGCTCAGCTATCTATCTATCCCGGAGGCAAAATTTTGGGCTACTACCCCCTAAACCCCCCCCCCCCAAATCAAACAGCTATCTACCTATCTGGAGTGCTTTTTGAGAAACTATACCCCAATTTTCGCTCAAAATCGCTTTTTTTCATAGCTTTTTATACTTTTTCACCTCCAAAATACTAGTTGAAGCGTTTGGTTCCGTAACTCGATAAACGCCAAAGTGAAAAAATTTGAGTTAAGTGCATAGGTATCTGATCATATATACTTTTTTCTTCAAAAAAAAATTATCTACGTAAATATCTCATTTTTTGGAATTTTTTGGAATTGAATTGAATTTTTAACTCAGAGACCGATTTTTGAAAAAAATGTAAATTTTCATCGGAAACTCGATATCTCCACCATCAAAATGGTGAATTTTCACTCGAAACTCGATAACTTTGTAAATATCTATCATATTTTTCACTAAACTCTATAACTCCACTGAAAAAAATTTGCATCAGAAACTCGTTATAAATTTATAGGGGAAATGGCTCAATTGGGACAAATCCCCATACAAAAATGAAGTTTGCATCCGAAACTCGTTATAAAATTTTGTGAGTTAAATTTGTTGCCGTAATGACAGTCAAATAGACCTAACTCTAGCCATATTTGCCGACCAGAGGATTGTAAATATGGAAAATGTAGAGTTGTTGGATTTTCAAAAAGTATTGGGCAAGGGTTGTCACTCAAAGCGTGCCCGCTCAGGCCACTCTCAAAGTTTCAAATGCATTTTTCACAAAACTGAAAAACATGGAGTTATCGAGTTTCGGAAGCAAACTCCTCAGTTGTTGTTCCTATTTGCCTATATTTAGTACTATATGCTCTTTTACACCCATTTTGAGCTATTTTATACCTATTTTTAGCGATTTTTCTTCCTTTTCTTCCTTCCACACCCTGAAATCGCTTATATATCGAACCACCACAACCCCCCCCCACCCCCCAAAAAAAATTGTTTTCCCAGCTATCTATCTATCCCGAAGGCCGCTCAGCTATCTATCCAACCACTCGTAGGGTCAAAATTCAAGATACCCCTCGTGTGTTGAGATGGAATGTTACCGTTTAAGGCGCCTTTTCCATGGCATATATCTTGTTCTGGCGCCATTTTTTTTGTTGAAAGCCGTCATGAAACTGGTGGCGTTTGATGCCTGATTCATGTGTGAACTTTCATTTGTGAACTCCTGAATCCTGATGGAAACGCTGGCGCCATTGTATTATGATAAATGGCGTCATCTAACTACAATCTTTCCTCGAAATACCCCCACCCCCCATCCCTTGGAATTGACCTCCCTCTCGAAATAGCAGGACTTTTCGAGCTGAGGAAAAAATACCCCCCCCCTCGAAATTTTTTTACATTTCAAAATGCGAACTGACGAGCAAGTTGTCCTTATTCTGGGGGGTGCCGAAGTCGAACTGCGCGCGGGACCGGTCCCCCCAGGCTGCCAGGGCAAATGTGTAGCCGCCCTCCCCCACAGGCACTTGCTCTATCAGACTGCGGATGAACGCTTTCGTGTGGTCTGCATGAAAAAAGTAGGGTGTCAAAAAATTTGTTAGGGTAAACGGAAACGGAAATGGAAATTTTTTGCACTTGCCAGAAAACGAAAACAGAAACGGAAAAAAAATTTCAGGGGCCAGACAATGCAAAAATTCAATTTGCATGGAAATGGAAAAACATTTCTGAAATTTTGCCAGAAAATGGAAAAAATTTGCTGAAAATAGCTGGAAATGGTAAAAAAGTTGCTGAAATTTTGATGGAAAATTGAAAAAATTCACATAATTGAAATGCATGCATGTTTACCATTTTGGCTGAAACAGAAAACAGACAGTTGAGCCGGAAAAAGGTAATACACTAGTGTGCAGAATAGTTGAGACTTTTTTTGCTGCATGACTAACATTGCCAAAATTTTGAAATGTTGTGTGTGCACAACATTTGGATACCATTGGTGAGTACCATGGGGGGTTGGCTACATGTGCCCAGGATGACCCTCCTTGACTTCATATATATGCTTATATTCTTAGTGCAGTAACATATTCATTCAGTTTCTTTGTGTTTCAGAATAGTTGAGACTTTTCTTGTTTGGGCAGTAGCTGCCCAATCTCTTATTTCATAGTGGTTATCCAATACCTAGGTTCATTTTTGAACAAGATTTTCAATATGGTGGATGTCCACCAGTGTTGCTGTGCTGTGTGCACAGCGAGGAACATTCTAAGCATGAACAGTATATGTTGGACTGTAGCATGTATTTATCTCAGCTGCAGTTTTGCATTCATTGCCAGCCACTCAGAAATGTGGGTGGGCATACTAGTCAGTAGGGCTATTTGGTGTGTAAATTCGAGGTTTTGGCTTTGCTCTATTGTGGAGAAAAGTTGGCCCGACTGAAATGTAAAATGTAAGTATTTAGTATGGAAAGATAGTGAAAGTTTGAAGTTCTATAACATTCGACTGGAACAAGATATTGAAGAAAATTTGTTGCCATATGAGTCATCTTTGTCTACAGTATTTTATAGCATGTTCAAACACAAAAATGTCATACTGAAAGCCCCAGTCAAAATGCATAAAAAATCCACTGATAAGTTTGAAGTGTCATAACTTTTGATTGGAATGAGATATTGAAAAGATTGAAAAGCCAGATGAATGCTGTTTGTCCATAGTATATGATAGAATGTTCAAAAAAAATTATTTTTCCTGTTGAAAAACAGAGTCAGATTGAGCTAATGAATATAAACATCACTGATTTGACCTCAAAAATAGAATTTTCAGGTTGTCCTGATCATTTTAAGTGTTCAATGACACAAATCGGCCCAGAAATGGCTGAGTTATCAAGCTTCAAAGTCAATCATCCAGATCTGCCAATTTTTTTTATCAAACAGCTTTTTATAGACCCCCCTTATCTCAGGACTGAGGGATTATTCAAGCAATCAAAAATTTTTTGCATATAGCCTCAACATAAAACCTCAACATACCTGAACAGAATTTAAGGGGAGGGGGGAGTTATTATCTCATCAGAAATTTTCGTGAAAGTCATAGTAAAGAGTACACTTTTATGTACCCAAAACAGGTAATCAACGTGTTCATGTAAGGTATATTTGGACGTATCAATGTCCATCGCTACACAAACTAGTATATGTGTAGCTGCGACGCAAACTGCGACCGATATATACATCATGTACATTGCATAAACCGTACTTACTAAACAACTACCGTTAAGCAAAATCTCTTGAGTGCCAGTCTTGAAAATAACAATGCCAGTGTGTCTTGATTGCAGTTTCAAAATCACTGGTCCCAAATGTATGAAAATCAATGGAAGCACTGACCGAAGTTCTGGTCGCTGGTGCTTCTCTTCCTGCGCGCACTGGCGGACGAGTCGGCCACCACGGTCACGCTGGCCACTTCCGTGCCCGGTGCTGCGGATTTCACTATATTTGGTATTATGTTGAACTATTATTAACGGATTTTAGGCATCCTTTGTTTGCCTTCTACACTCTGAAAAGGCCTATATGTTGCATTGAAAGCCTTGAAAAAGCCTGTATTTTGCGTTTAAGCCTTGAAAATGTGAAACGTTACACGCTGACAGTTCGCTGACACTAAGCTGACATGCATTTGTTTTACGGTTGTCAGCAAACTGTCAGCATATGTCATCCGACTGTCAGCGCACTGTCAGCGTATGTCATCGAGCTGCAGCACATATAAAAAGCACCTGTGTTGCTGTCAGCATACTGACTGAGAATGCTCTGCATACAAGATACAGCTGTCAGCGAGCTGCAGCATGCAGCAATTCAGCTGTCAGCGAGCTGTCAGTAAGTTGAATTTTTTTGTCAGCGAGCTGCCATATTTTTTGATGGTTTTCAAGCAAACTGTCAGCGAACTGTCAGCGTGTAACGTTTCACTGTGAAAGCCTGTATTTTGCGTTTAAGCCTTGAAAAAGCCCATATGTTTGATTGAAAAGTGAAGTGAAATGACCACGCCCTTCCACTAACCATTCCACCAGCAGCAACAATGTCCGTCGTCACAACTGTAGCTGTCCAAAGCGCTCGCTAAGTAGGGATTGAAGTCGTTACACTTCTGCTGACACGTCATGCTCGCAGTGCCGCACTGACCCACTCCGAAGCAATGCGTGTATTGGTCGCAGCCGATGGCTGAGATTTTGTGAATTTTGAATTGAATCGTGTATTTACTGTAGTTGAATGCAAATTACCTCTCATTTAGAAATTTGTAATTCCCCCACTTGAATATCCCCCCCCCCGGTTGATAGAGGAAAAACTCTGCTAATAAATGAAATACCTTCTAAAACAGAATCGATGAAGCCAGCCTGGTGATGGAAAAAAACGATTTGACGTTGGCGCCTGGTGCTAGCGCCAATACAGAAAGGCCATGGCGCTTTTGGCGCTTGGCGCTATAATGCTATGGTGCCATTGGCGCTGGGCGCCGCGATCGGAGAAAGCGCCATGGCACTCTTAGCGGCTAGCGCTTCTCGCCATTTCCTGGTGCCGTATTTCAAATGGCACCAAAATGCGGCCAAAAACATGAAACTGCAACAATTTGTGATGACAAAGTATTGGAACTTATCTGACATACCTGTATATTTATTAGTTTGGGAACTTATGAACGAAAAGTTTTTAAAGTAACAACTGATCAATGTTCAAAACCTTTTCTACCGTATTTTCTCGAATAGTTCCCCCCTTTTGAATAGTTCCCCCCCCCCTTGAATAGTCCCCCCTGTTTTGCGAGTGAGGAAAAAACAATTCCCCCCTCGAATAGTTCCCCCCACTGACGCTCGAAAAATAGAACATTAACTTAAAAAACGATTGATGAAGTAAGCATAAGCAAAAGAGCTGCTGCGTCTGGGCATTGAATGCTTCATCAAATGCAAATGCGTCCGGTGTGCAAAATTGTGGTTAAATTTGGACAAAAATAGCATGTTGTTTCATTTAACATGAATGTTGTGTGAAATAAATTGAAAGAACTGTGCTTGAAAATTTTTACATAAAAATAATCCCCCCCCCTTGAATAGTTCCCGCTTGAATAATTCCCCCCTCAAAAAAGTCTGAGGAAAAAATAATTCCCTGGGGGAACTATTTGAGAAAATACGGTATACTTCATATAGTGGTATGTGCGTAAAGTCTTCTATTTTTAATCACCCCCCCCCCCCCACCCTCGAGTACAGAAAGCGTAAAGTAAAAATTATTTACTTTTACTCGTGAGTAAATGAGAGTAATATACTTTTTTCCAGAAAGTATAAATGCGAGTATTTTTTCGCAGGAAAGTATAAAAATGGATTAAAATTACCTTTTCTTTCTGAAACGAGCGTTATGAACGTTTATGCTGGACACATTGAGGTGTTTTCTTTCCATCAATAAGTATTCTTTATGAAAAGCAGGGGTCTTGAATGCTAACAGTACTCTTTCTGTACTCGCAAAATATACTCTTCTCTACTAGAGTACTCTCGAAAAGAAAGCGAACGGGCGAGAACAGATACTTTTTCAAAGTATGCGTATTTAGTCAGTACTTGAGTATGCATACTTTTTGAGTGAAAGAAAATACGCATTAACGCAACAGATAACAAGTGCACTGTGAATGAGTCCTACTAGATAACAAGCACACTATGCTATGCTATGCTATTTATGATACTGCAACTGCACACACACTATGTTATACTGCAACACCCGTTCAAAAATACATCGTATAAAATAACAAATGCGAACCAATAGCCCTGCGCACACTAGTTTTCACACGAAATTTAGAAAATTCATTTTTTTTTAAATTGAAAAAAAACATGGTGTGAAAAGTAGTGGGCGCAGGCACAATTGCGAACTTGTGCTCCACTGGCAGCAGCACTTGTCTGAGCAGTCCATTTTCAGCAAAGTGAAGGTCAGCGTGGGCATGTGC
Organism: Sphaerolaimus hirsutus; assembly: GCA_964036195.1. Classification (NCBI taxonomy): domain Eukaryota; kingdom Metazoa; phylum Nematoda; class Chromadorea; order Monhysterida; family Sphaerolaimidae; genus Sphaerolaimus; species Sphaerolaimus hirsutus. The sequence goes on along the minus strand of OZ038454.1, from coordinate 1,237,728 downwards.
GTCTGGCACTTGTCCAGGCACGTGTTCGACGAGGGGCCGCACTGGCCGATTCCGAAACAATGGTCTTCGATGTTTTCCGTGATCGGACACACTGAGGGGTGGGCGGCACTCGTTTCAAATGGTGACATACAGATACAGCTTGAGGTAACATTTGGGCGCTAAATTTTACTGCGAAATTGCTTTTATGACGTCAGATATATTTGGCCACTGTTTTTACGAATTTATGTATTTCTGGCATGCTGCCCGCCGCGCCAGGTGCCGATCTTAAGCCCTGTAAAATGTCAAATGTCATGCAAAGTCTCAAAAGTCATGAAAAATGCTCTGGAAAATGGCAAAACATCAAATCGATACTTTACAAACATTGCAAAACTGACCACTCAACGTTGTAGTAGGTGTTGTGGTCGTAGTCTGAAATGTGTGTACATATTTATGTTCCATTTTAGCGCAATGCTTTAAATATTTACACCATGTATAAGTGCCTAGTGTAGTAGTCGATTGAACTTACTGCAATATAACCTTTAGTAAGTACCTAGTATAAAGAGTGATTTACAGCTAAGGTTCAAATGATATTACTTTTCGATATCGATATTGGACATTCAATTTTTTTACTAAAACTCGTTTTCCGATATCGATTCGATATGGAACCTCGATATCGATATTCGATATTCGATATTAAAAAATGGTCGATATTCGATATTTCGATATTTTCGATATTCGAGATTGCTATTAGCTTTTGGTATAGCAAGTAGGGTTCAAACGGGACCAGTTTTTCGGACCATTTTTCTAATGTCGGGACGGGACCGGGACCGGGACCGGGACTAGGGGGTTGGGACCGGAACCGGGACTAACTTTTTTCAATTGTCGGAACCGGGACCGGGGCTGGGGGGTTGGGACCAGGACTGGGATTTGCCAAACCATGTACCGGGACCGCGGTCTTGTTTGAACCCTAAAGGTATGTAATTTCCAGCCAATGTTGTTCCACACACCTCCACTGTGTGAAGGACCACTCTCAATGTATTAGCTTTTTCTTTTAACATTATTCAAGCACTGTTCCATTCCCATCTTAACTTGAAGTCTTAAATATTTATGAAAAGCAATGTATTTATGTAACGAGTTAGACAAGACACTTGTAACAACACCTAAAATAATTTTTTTTGGCAGAAATCACCACTTATAATACTACAACATGGCTCCACAGCCAATATTGCTATATATATACCGTATTACCTCGAATTACCCCCCCCCCCCTCGAATTAACCCCCCGCTCAAAATGGGCTGGGGAAATAATAAACCCCCCCTCGAAATACCCACCCTCCGGAATGATGTAGATCATGTATGCAATGTACATGATGTATTTATTACTACTGATTTGCATCACAGCTACACTTATACGCTCATTTGTGAACGATGTAAATCTATCGCCCAAATTTAACCTATTTTCTCACGTTTATTACTGTTTTTGTGTAAGAAAATGCGTATTCTTTACTATGAATTTCACGAAAATATCTGACGAAATAATACAACCCCCCCTCGAATAAACCCCCCCTCGAATTAACTTCCCCATCAAATTTTGCTGGCGAAATAATAAACCCCCATGGGGTTATTTCGAGCAGGGTTGGTTTTATAAAAATTCACTTTAGTAAAATTGTATAAAAATTGTATAAAAATTTTATTTTATTTTTATTTTATTCTTGTTTCATTTTATTTTATTTTATTTTATTCCCTAAAGTCATTAATAAAATAAAATAAGACATTTTACAAAAATTTTACAAAAATTGTACAAAAATTTTACAAAAAATCATAAACATGCATGCAAGGCCAGAAAAATGTTATAATTAGACCTGAAACCTGAACATACATGAAAAACCTGTGACAAATTTTTCCCTTACTTTTCAAAAGTTGCATGCAGTACGTATTGTTAGCTAGCTGCAAGTGTAAAGTTACAATTTTTGATAAGAATAATTTGCATTTTCAGTAGAAGGACTACTGGAGTGTGCTGGGCACATTTGTAAAATGTCATGCAAAGTGTCGATTGTCATGAAAAATGTAAAGTAAAGTATCAATTGTCATGCAAAATGTCAAGTGTCATGTAAAATTTCAAGCAAAGTGGCAATTGTCATGACAAATGTCATGCAAAGTTCAAATTGTGTATCCCAATCGTGTGTTTTTGTATCCATAGTATGTTTTATATCCTGTTAAGGGCATTGCCGACGCAGCATGTCAGCCCCTAATAGTGAAGAGCCCAGCCGCCTCTGTAGTCTAGTGGTTAGGGCACTCGTGTTCTATACGAGAGGTGCGGGTTCGATTCCCGCCTGAGGCAAGTGCAATTTTGCACTCTTTCTGGTGCCGCGACCGTGGATCATACGACGACGCCTGACCATCACAAATGGCTGGCCGAGTGTGGTCTGAACACCGGTCTTTAAACAGCACGGACCGCGATCCGCTGCTTACCCCTACATCAACACGATGTCAGGGATGACATCTCCGCAACGCCGCGAGGTGTTAAGGGCATTGCCGACGCAGCATGTCAGCCCCTAATAGTGAAGAGCCCAGCCGCCTCTGTAGTCTAGTGGTTAGGGCACTCGTGTTCTATACGAGAGGTGCGGGTTCGATTCCCGCCTGAGGCAAGTGCAATTTTGCACTCTTTCTATCCAAATCTTATGTTTTTGTATCCAAATGTTCACATAAGATTTGGAGTCAACAACAACATAATTTGGATACAAAACATAAGATTTCGAAATAAAACATGAGATTTGAACACAATCTGCTTGACAATTGATACTTTAATTTTTACATGTCATGACAATTTATACTTTACTTTACATTTGTCATGACAATTGACACTTTGCACGACATTTTACATGACATTTGACACTTTACAATGCTTGGAACTGCCCCCAGATCCATGAATAAACAGGTAGAGACTCAAGCAATGAGACAAAATTTTACAAAAAATATGAATTTTTATACAATTTTACAAAAATACAAATTTTTATACAATTTTACAAAAATTTTACAAAAATTCAAATTTTTATACAATTTTTATTTTTATTCTTAAATTTTCCATTTTATTTTATTTTATTTTATTCTTGAATATTCCATTTTATTTTTATTTTATTTTTATTTTTTTCTGAGATTTTGCCAACCCTGATTTCGAGGTAATACGGTATCTATATACATATATATGACATCATAAGATACTGCTATTTGTTTGACATATTAACGTGTATATGTTGAACACATTGTAACTATATTTTGGAGCATATAAAAAACACATTTTATTTAAAAAAACACAACTCTTTAAACCCAGGTCATTGTAAAATACATTTTTCCATCCCTTGTTGGGACCGCTATAATATTCCAGGACCGGGACCGGGACTGGGTGGTCGAACCGGGACCTGGACCGGGACTGGCTTTTTTTAATTGTCAGGACCAAGACCAGGACTGGGGTGTCGGAACTGGGACCGGGACCAGGACCGCCCCAGTCCCGACTTTTTGATGAACCATGTACCGGGACTGCAGTCCCGTTTGAACCCTCATAGCAAGGCATATTTCAAGTTTCATATTATGTACATGTGGTTGTGCACTTGGTTAATCATCTCTTTACTGAAATGTGAATGGTACAAGTGATTTTAACAAGGAAAGTCAAAAGTCAGTCAAAAGTAGAAAATGGAAGATAAACATGATGAATCAAAGTGTATCAGGCAAACAACAATTGGTAGATATTACAGTTCATACTCACAACCCAATTACTTTGTTTTTTTTTTGCCAAAAATAGCATATCAGCATTTTCTGGCTTCAAATTTAGCACTCCAATAAAAATGACATTATAAATATTGTACGTTAAATCATCAAATAAAATACAATAAGCACATCAGATCAATCACAAATATCTCTAAATGGAAAATTTAACTTTATTTAGGGACACAATACAGGTTCGATTTATTGAAAAATGGTTGATATTCAATATCGATTTTTTTTCTAAATTTTTGACATCGATATTCGATATTCGATATTAAAAAATGGTCGATATCCGATATTCGATATTTGATACGATATATACCGTATTTCCTTGAAATACCCCCAGGGGGGTTATTTTTTCAGAGTGGAAATTTTGAGAGAAAAACATGAAAAATGCGACAATAACCACCATTTATGAGTTTTTACAGCCTTATATAAGGATGTAGATGGTATAAACGATGTTCTAACGTAACACAGTAAGTGTGTTGAACGTCTGTTATGCATTTCCCGGACCACAAATACATAGTGCCCATTGTGAGGGGGGTATTTCGAGGAAATACGGATCTTGAACCCTATTTACAGCATAACGACAAATAGAAGCTGAAGCAACAAATTCAGTAGCGACAAATTACAAATTACTCAAGAACGCTTAGAGATATCCATCTCCAAATTGCCATGTTGAAAGTACTAACCGATATCTACGCCGTGTCCAGAAATTCTAAAAAGCTCCAGCAGTTTTCTATTTACATTTATTTAAAGTATGAAGTGCGGTTAGTGCGTTCAACATGTCAATTTGGGGATGGATATAACCTATGTAAGCGTTCTTGAGTAGGTACCGTATTTCTTCTAAAAGAAGGGCGCCCTTCTATTTTTTCGTCAACTTTTTTTACCCGCCCTTCTATTGAAGACTGCCCTTCTATTTTTTGTCAACTTTTCAGCTAATCTTCTTCAAGTTCGGTCAAGGTTTTTCAAAGTGTTACGTCACAGACAGTTCATTGAATGACGATACATAGAGTTCATTCAACTTTTTGATGTTAAAATTTTCTATTTTTTGATGCATTTGGCACAATTCCAGTTCTTTGTGTACCTTCTATTGGAGACCGCCCTTCTATTTATTTCGTGGCCCAAAAAAAGTTGAAAAGTGTACCTTCTATTGGAGACGCCCTTCTATTGGAGACCCGCCCTTCTATTAGAAGAAATACGGTATTTGTAATTTGTCAACACTGACTGTCGAATTTGTCGACAGGGATTTTGTCACCTCAGCTCCTGATGACAGTTATGCTGTAAATCAGCCTTAATACTGCACTAGGAAAGCGGTGTAAAACAAGTTACTATCAGTGTAACTAAGAGACGGTGCCAGAAATGATTGGCACTTGCAAATTCACTATGATACTGTTCGTAGAAATTGTTGGCGCCATTTTGAAGGCGCCAATATTTACCTTAGGTATTGGAATACTAGGAAAGTGGCACCAAGTTTGCCAGGGTGTTTTGTTGCAAACCATATCTGACTGCAGGGCCGTATCCAGGGGGGGGGGGCGGGGGGGGGCTGCAGCCCCCCCCCCTCCCGGCGCGAGACCAAAAAGTGACCGGAAAACGTGACTTTTTCAACGTCAGCGTAAAAATTTTGCGCGCAAGCGCGCATTCTTCACCAGACATAAGGTATTATCATCGGATTTGCTCCATGTGGCCACAAATCGTTATAAATACACTGAATGTTGTGTTTTTTGCTGTTTTGTATGTATATTTTTACATATACAGCATTCCATGGTGCTGACGCCAACGCCAATGGCGCCATTCCGTCACTATGTAGCTAAAATTTTAGGGGGGGGGGCTGAGCCCCCCCCCCCTCGCCGGCCTCCGTAAACAAGCAGCCCCCCCCGCTCAAAAATCCTGGATACGTCCCTGTCTGACTGGATAGTAATTATTGTTGGATTTTTTTGTTTTATTGTTTCAACTTTCCGTTTTCCACTTTCCATTTCCGCGTTCTGGAAGATAATCCGCTTTTCCGTTTTCCATTATCCGGCAGCTAACTTCGTTTACCCTTTCCATTTCCGTTTTTGACCTATTTTCATCTTTCCGTTTAATATTTCCGGCAATTTTTCACTCTGTAGTTTATAGTTTTCCACTATGGTATTTTCGCAGTTTCTTGGTTCTTGTGTGGTTTCAGCATGTTTTATCTGATTCATCAAATTGAAAAAAGAAATAAAAGAAAATTGTAGCCAGTTCAAACAGCGATTCTGTTTTGGCAGCTAGGCTTTCTTGTGCGATGTGGACCGGTGGGGGGTGACTTGAGTCCAATATTTTTTATGTTCAATTCACTAGTTTTTATCAGCATTTGAATCACGTTTGTGCGTATGCGTATCTACATTTGTGTTTCAGTGGGTAAGTTTTGAGCAGAAGTTTGGTATCTTTCTGTTTTCCGTTTCCGTTTCAAATTTTTTGTTCTTTCCATTTTCCATTTTCCAGTATCTGAAAAAAATTTCCCTTTCCGTTTTCCGCTTTCCGGCTAATAATTTTTTTTACCCTTACCGTTTACCATTTTCCGGCAGCAGAAAATTTTTATCCTTTCCATTTTCCATAAAAAAATTTTTTTTGACACCCTAACTTGGACCCACTTTTTAAAGTACCTGGCCAGGTGATAAATTTCATACAATTTTTTCAAACTATTTCAAAACTGTTAAAGTTTTAACCTCTCTGCACAGAGCTGGTTGGCCCCAAATTTACTTTGATGTTAAAAAGTACAAATTTTATCCAACTTATATTGCTAAATACCGTATTACCTCGAATTATCCCCCCCCTTGAATTAACCCCCCCCTCGAATTAACCCCCCCTCAAAATGGGCTGGGGAAATAATAACCCCCCCCCCTCGAAATACCCCCCCCCCTTCGGAATGATGTACGTCATGTACATAATAAATACGTCATGTACGCACTGTACATGATGTATATTACTGTTAATTTGCATTGCAGCTACACATATAGTAGTTTGTGTAGCTATCTACGTTTTTATGTCCAAATATATCCTGTTTGGACACATTTATTACCTATTTTGGGTACGTAAATGCCTACTATTTACTACGATCCTTATGAAAATTTCTGACGAAATAATAAACCCCCCCCTCGAATAAACCCCCCCCTCGAATTAACCCCCCCTCAAATTTTGCTGGCGAAATAATAAACCCCCATGGGGGTATTTCGAGGTAATACGGTACTTACACCCCTTCCAGAAAAGTCTAAGACATTCAATACATCTAATTTCAAATACAGAAACCAACGGTTGTTGTTGTAGTTGTAGTTGTAGTGGTTGTTGTCGTAGTGGTTGTAGTAGTCGTTGTTGTTGTGGTTGTAGTTGTAGTAGTAGTAGTTGTTGTTGTTGTTGTTGGGGTTGTAGTTGTTGTAGTTGTCTATGTAAAAAATAACAGAGATTTCTTCAAAAATTATTCCATTGGTTACAATTGAAGCAAAATCTTGCAATTTCTACTCACTGTAGTTGTAGTTGTAGAAGTGGTTGTTGTAGTTGTTGTTGTAGTTGTTGTTGTAGTTGTCTGCAGATTTATTACATCAAACGGGCAATTTTCAGTAGAAAAATAACAAACAATAAAACATTAAGCTGTGTTTACACTGCCACTTGTGACTAGGGCCTCAAATTTCCATTTTCCGTTTCTGTTTTCCTCAGGCAAATTTTTTCTGTTTTTCATTCCGTTTTCCCGCTGCTGTAATTTTTTTGGTTTTCCGTTACATTTTCTGGCCACTAAATTTTTTCCACGTCTGTTTTTCGGCTTATTTTCCATTTTCTGGCAAAATTTTCAGTTTTTCCACTTTTTTTTCATGTTCCGGCTCAATTTTCTGTTTTTCGCCTCATATTCCCTTTATCCGGCTCAACTGTTTGTTTTCTGTTTCAGCCAAACTGGTGAACATGCATGCAGATTTTCAATTATGTGAATTTTTTTCCATTTTCAGTCAGAATTTCAGCAATTTTTACCATTAACAGCAAATTTCAGCAATTTTTTCCATTTTCCAGCAAAATTTCAGCAATTTTTGTCATTTATGTGGAAATTACATTTTTCCGTTTCCATTTTTCCAGCCTTGTTTTCCATGTTCCGACCGCAAAATTTTTTTTCCATTTCTGTTTTCTGTGATGTGCAAATTTTGTTTCAGTTTTTTGCAAGTGTAAAAAATTTCCAAAAACTCGGGTGCAAGTCCAAAAACTGCAAGTGTAAACTCAGCTTAAACATTTAACCTACTGTTGTTGTTGTTGTTGTTGTAGTTGTTGTGGTTGTTGTTGTTGTTGTTGTTGTTGTTGTTGTTGTTGTTGTTGTTGTTGTTGTGGTAGTGGTTGTAGTAGTTGTTGTGGTAGTGGTTGTAGTAGTTGTAGTAGTCGTAGTTGTAGGTGTAGTCTGAGAGTGATAAATTTGAATGTTGTAAAATTTGAATAATCAAAAATCAAAAATAAAATAATGAGATATCATAATAATAATAAATCTGCAAAGGTGTATCAACTGAATAATACTGAAATAAAATTGAAAGTGTAAATAAATGAAACATTGTTAAAGAAAGTTTGAAAGTTAAAATGAAAAGAATATGCTTTTGCTGTTGTTTTAGTAGTTCATTTTCTATGAAATATATTAACAATGAATTTTCTGTTACTATAAAAATTGTGGCATTTGCCGTATTACCTCGAATTACCCCCCCCCTTGAATTAACCCCCCCTCGAATTAACCCCCCCTTAAAATGGGCTGGGGAAATAATAACCCCCCCCCCCCCCTCGAAATACCCCCCATTTCGGAATGATGTACGTCATGTACATAATAAATATGTCATGTATGCAATGTACATTATGTATATTACTGTTAATTTGCATTGCAGCCTCATTTTGTGTAGCTATCTACGTTTTTATGTCCAAATATATCCTGTTCGGACACATTTATTACCTGTTTTGGGTATGTAAATGCCTACTATTTACTACAATTCTTATGAAAATTTCTGACAAAATAATAAAACCCCCCCTCGAGTAAACCCCCCCTCGAATTAACACCCCCTCAAATTTTGCTGGCGAAATAATAAACCCCCATGGGGTATTTCGAGGTAATACTGTATCCTTTTTAACTCCAATAAATAGACCTTTATGCATTATTTTCTAATCACTATATTTACACATAACCTACTGTGGTTGTTGTTGTGGTGGTTGTTGTTGTTGTGGTGGTGGTTGTAGTAGTTGTAGTAGTTGTTGTTGTGGTGGTGGTTGTAGTAGTTGTAGTAGTTGTTGTTGTAGTGGTTGTGGTGGTTGTAGTTGGTGTCTGTGTTTGGTTTAGGCTTACGAAACTGAACTCCTTTGCATCTAATTCATAGTGTAATACTATTATTTCAACTATATATTATAAGAAGGAAAAAAATTATTAAAACATAAGAATGATAATAAAGAAGAAAAATAAGTTATGTAATGAAGGAGGTGGAAAGCTGTGTAAGGAATTGAAACTTTACACTCACAGTTGTTGTGGTGGTTGTAGTTGTTGTGGTTGGCTGAAATGAAAAAGTAACATGAATTGAATTTCTGATGGCTTGATACTCTGCATGCTTTTCTTTGTCTTCATTAGTACTGGCAGCTTGCCAATAACAACTCTAATGCATGAAGCACATGAAACTTCCACTTTTATGTGTACATACAGCAACACTTTTGTCACCATTTTCAACAGTTTAATTTGTATAAATCGGTGGCACAAACTGTGGTGACAACATAAATTCTGCATGCACAGTATTGAGTCATCTTGTAAATTGTATTGTATTGTGTAAATAACATGAAAGCAATGGAAACCAACTGTGGTAGTTGTTGTAGTAGCTGTTGTTGTTGTAACTGCCGGTGGTCTGCGATAAAAACCTTTTTTTGAAAAAACAACAACAACCTCAAACACAAGTACCTATTTCTTTAATAGCTCATAGAAGGATTACTTTTCGGCACTGGACATTACCAAATATTGGGTACAAAACAATGATGCATATTTTTTCCAACATGTAAGTGTGGTATTTTCAAGTGTGCAAAGCGTGGAACAATTCCTTTGACAACCTCTGACAACGAGAAAAAATGCTGTCTGTCTGTGTGAATTATTATGCATTCTATAAAATTAAATGATTGCAGTTAGGCTGATCAAATCATGATCGATCCAGGCATCCCATCTATCAAATAATTGATTTTCATCTCAAAAATTGTTGAATATAAAAAAATTCTGTCATCACAAATAAACCGTGTAAACATTTTAATCATTCTTAATCTTATTCATTTTATAGATTTTGTACTGTAAAAGTGGCAAAAAAATTCATTGCAATCTGCGATATTCAAAAAGAAAGTACGAATGTAGTTCACAAATTCTCTTTGACCTAACTACCTACTTACCTATCTGTCTATCTAGTATCTATCTCACTGTCTATTAACCTATGCTCTGGACATCCCATTCCCCTCCAACACAGCAAAAAATGGGGGGTTGATGCGACGTGACGCGTCTTGAAGTGTCTTCACGGCAACACTTCCCGACGCTTCACGAAGCTGATCAGTGCTTCCCGGCGCTTCACGAAGTTGAACGTGAAGACACTTCACATCACAGATGTGCGTCAACGATGCTGCACAATGTTTGTGAAGTGTGTTCACTGCGTCAGCGTCGGGAAGTGCGCTTCACGAAATTTTGGCCATCGTGAAGCTAGGTGAAGTGTGTGGAAGACACTTCACCAAAAATCTCGTGAAGCGTGTTGAAGCGTGTGGAAGTGTCTTCACAGAGGCCGCTTCACGACGCATCATACCCCCATTTTTTGCTGTGCAATAAAAAAGTCTATTCACAAACTAAAAGAAAACACGACTCACCCTCCGCCACCACCTCCACCTACACATTTAGACTCTCCATGAACGGCTATGTACCATGGAATCATGCCGCAGAAGTAGCAGGGCAGCACGCACGACGCCCCGTCTGTCGAGTTGATTCTACACACGTTGTACGTCACTCGAAGTTCGCTGAAATTTGTGTTGTTTTTATTTATTTTTACCGTATTTCCTCGAAATACCCCCAGGGGTTGGGTGTCAACAAAAACTTTTTGGCGGAAAACGGAAACGGAAACGGAAAAATTTTTGCACATGCCGGAAAACGGAAACGGTAACGGAAAAACATTTGCACCTACCGGAAAACGGAAAACGGAAAAATGGAATGCCGGTAAACGGAAACGGAAACGGAAAAATTTGCTGAAATGATGCCGGAAACGGAAAAAATTTGGTGAAATTTTGCCGGAAATGGAAAAAAATTTGCAGAAATTTATCCTGAATTAAAAAAAATTGCAGAAATCTCACTAGAAAAAGGAAATTCACTTCATTGAGAACCTGCATGCATTTTTACCAGTTTGGCTGACACAGAAAATGGAAAATTGAGCTGGAAAGTGGAGAAAACTTAAAAAAACAGACAATTGAACTGGAAAACGGAAAAAAGGCGGAAAAACTGAAAAAATTGCCAGAAAACGGAAAATGAGCCAGAAAAATGGAAACAGAAACGGAAAAAAAATTGAGCAGCTGGAAAACGGAAATGGAAAAAAATTTGCCTGCAGAAAGCATAAACGGAAAACGGAAAACGGAAAGTTGACACCCTACCCGATGGGGTTTATTTTTTCAGAGTGAGAATTTTGAGGGGGGTAAAACGAGGGGGTATTTTGAGGAGGGGGTATTATTTCGCTAGAAATTTTTTAAACACCCAGTACTAATTTGTTGTTTGTAATGTACACAGGTATAAAAATTCAACAATAAGCACCATGTATAAGGGTCTATACTCTATAGACCTGTATAAGTATGTAATTGGTATAAACCATGTTCTAATGTAACAAAGTAATTGTTTTTAACGTTGACAAAGTTAGCTTTTAATTTTTTAAACGTTTTTTAACGATTTCTGCATTGCCCCGATGACAAACCGCAGGTTTTGTCATTTACATTCTCTTTACACTATTTTGAAGTATTTCGAGGGGGGGAGTTTATAAAGTCATAGTGTCCATTTTGACGGGGGTATTTCGTGGGTGGTATATTGATGAACGGTATATTGATGAACCAAATTTGCAGATTTATCTGTGAGGCCGCATGTTTTACAGGTGATTTTACCATACTTTGATAATTGAGTCCGGTGATAATTTTACATTAAATTCACCAGTTCCATATCACTATAACCACGAGCAATATAACAAATGTGATTTGGTAACTATGCGATCGAAATACCAAACAATTTCAAATATTAAATAAAGAGCTAACTTTTCCACATACTCCCACTTTAAAATGTCCCGGATGATCTGGCCATCATTCAGGCGATCCCTTTCTTTCTCCTTATCTGTGTACGGATCCTTGTACTTTTCTTTCCTGTAAAAAAATTATTAAGTGAAGTGTATGGAAGCGAGTTTGGGACATGTGCGACGGTTTGCTTCCGCATACTTCCGCAAACCCCCACAAGTCTCACAAAGAATCTTGCTGAAGTGCCTTGCACATTCTTCCAAAATTGTGGAAGGCAGTTCACAAAGGTGGTACTTGCACAGGGGGTGCACTGATACGCACATCTGCCCGTTACGCACATTTGCCCGTTTTTTTCCACTTGACACTTTTTCAAGTGATTTTCAGATATGAGTGGAGTGAAAAACATTGCGCAATGACATTAGTGAACTTTTTTTCACTTCACTCATATCTGAAAATCACTTGAAAATGTGTCAAGTGAAAAGCAGTGAAAAATGGCTATTGTGCGGATGAGCGGTTTGTGCGTGCTTTAGAAACTTTAGGCAGACGCGCGTGGGCGGAGCCACTATTCTATGTGCATCGATGCCGCTGCACACAGAAATATGTGCGTCCTCTGCGTGGAGGAGAAGGATAATAATATATCTCAAATCTTTACCTGTATCTGGCCCTGTCCAACACAATGCCAACATTGTTGTCGCCATATGGTTCTGTTTCATTGCACTGGGTCACATTTATGCCAGACAGAAGGCAGCAGAGCACCTCAAACCTGCATATTTGTTAGTCAGTGTATCTTGGATAATGTGAGTGACATGGGTTACAGCAGCCCATCCTAAAAGAAACTATCCGGGAATTATTTTCCATCAGACTTTTTTGTGGGGAACTATTCAAGGCGAGAGCTGTGATAATTATTTCATACAGATATTCAAACATCATTTTATTCATGAATTGTGCATTCTCAACAAAAAACATGTCATTTGTGTAGTGATGTAAAAGCGCCATGGCGCTGGCACCTGGCGCTAGCGCCAAACCAAAAAGCGCCACGGCGCTTTTGGCGCTTGGCGCCTTTTTGCCGTGGCGCCATTGGCGCTTGGCGCTCACACTTTAAAAAGCGCCAAAAAAGCGCCATACCATCTGTGTACGTTTTCGATAGGTGGCATCAAAAATGCCATCCAAATATGAGATGATTGTTTTTTTGTTCCATCTAATGCTTCCATCACCTAGCAATTGTTGTTCACACATCCAAATTTCATTGATAAAAATATAAATAGCACAACTTCACTTGCTTCACTAAGCTACTGAAACTTTCTGCATTCAGAAAAAAACTACCTATATAGCATGCTGAATGTACACTTTACAATCTACCTAACTATGATCTCACATTTATTTTTCAGACAATCCGTTGAATAACACCCACTGAATAACTCCCCTTGTTGACCAAGTGATAAAAAATACCCCCCTTGAATGACTCCCCCATCTGGGTATTTGATATGTACATATATCCATCAATGATTTAAATTCCGATGAAGACAAATTTTTGCATGGATACCTTGTTTTTGTTGTCGTTGAACTATCAAATACCCGGATTACATGAGTTTAGGGAATGCATTCATACATACAATGAAAAACGTGCAAGTTCCGAGGGAAAAAAACTTCTCCTAGAATAGCACCCTTTTGATTACCTCCCTCAAAAACTTCTGACGAAATAATTACTCCCCTAGGGTCTTATTTGAGGATATACTATACGGTACTTGAATTCACTGCGAGTATTTAAATGTTTTGCACAAATTTTCAGGCAGCTTCATTCGTAAAGTAGAGGAACAGCTTTGTGTATTTGGCATCCAGTTTGATCCATGTACAACGTACCATGTAACTTTAGATATTAATGTACATGGCTAATTAAAAATCGACCATTCAATTTTTGGCGCTGGCGCTATTGGCGCTTGGCGCTATAGTCCTCTGGCGCCATTGGCGCTTGGCGCTACTGTCTGGAAAAGCGCCATGGCGCTTTTGGCGCTTGGCGCTAAAATCGTCTGGCGCCATTGGCGCTTGGCGCCGCAATCGGAAAAGCGCCATGGCGCTTTTGGCGCTTGGCGCCAAAACTCTGGCGCTTTTTACATCACTACATTTGTGTTCAAATTGGACACAATAAATTTATCATATGTCTAAAGGGGGAGTTATTTAAGAGGACAGGTAATCTGACAGGAGGGAATTTTTTAAAAGGGGTAAAAATTTAAATTATGGATTATTCAAGCAAATAAAGTATAGCCTGTAACATGTAGCCTCAAATTTACCTTCCTTGTGTACCACAATGTGCCCACACTAGTGATATAAAAAGCGCCAGAACTTTGGCAGCAAGCGCGAAAAGCGCCAAGACGCTCTTGTCATGCGTTGTGCCAAGCGCCAATGGCGCCACAGCAAAAAGGCGCCAAGCGCCAAAAGCCCCATGACGCTTTTTGCTTTGACGCTAGCGCCTGGCGCCAGCGCCATGGCGCTTTTACATTACTAGCCCACACACACACTGGTTTATTAATATGAACTGATTGACCATTTTTGTAAACTGTTTGCACAAAACAGTTCGAAACACTGTACAACACTGTACAGTGTTTCGTACTGTTTAGTGAAACAGTTTATCAAAATGGGCGAGCATTTCATAGCGATAAACTAGCGTGTGACGCCCAAATGTGTAGTTGGCTAATACAATCACAAAGAGGGGGCTTAGCCCTGTCTGTAACGTGTGTTCGGCATACACATACTGTATTTACTTAAATAATACCCCCTTGAATACCCCCCCCCCTGTTAGTTCAGTGAGGAAACAATAATTCCCCCTTTGAGGCACGTGTTCAATTTATTGTGTATAATCTGACCAAAAATTGCATGTTAGGTATGTTGAATAATGCATATTTTATAAACTCAGTTGATGGTGGGGCGGGTTGTAATTCGAGGAAATACTGTAGTTTACCTGGTCCAAGTGCGAGATAGCCCCCCCCCCCACAGAAACCGCACATTTGACGAGTGTTTTTCAGCATTCATTTTCATAAATTTGAAATGAAATTTCCTAACTGACTGTCGTTGATCCGTTCCGTCATCCCACCAGCTGCGAAGTCCGGAAACTGTCCACGTGGCATTTTGCGTGTCATTCAATTGAGTGCAGTTCTTCTCCCACGAACAGTGCTGAAATTGAAATAATGTAAGTTGTCTAATAAACACTCTGGGAGGGTTTTTTTGTCAGATTTTTTTGAATGATGAGTTATTTTTAGGTGGTGGAAGTTCTCTGCAAGCATTCTCTGCATCCATTTGTATACCTTTGTTTGTTATATTTCTATGCAATTTCCGCCTGCCACTCTATTGTGGCCACACAAGCTGGTTTTCAATGTTCCTTTTTGAAAACTCTTCTGGGCGACGCGTCGCTGTACGGTTTTCAAAAGTGTGCAATTTGCACTTTTTTTCAATAAGTGACAGCATATGTGAATATTGGTTTTGGCAAGTCACATTTGCTGTCCAAAGTTCACATTTGCAGAACATTTTTGAAAACTGTAGGGCGACGCGTCGCCTCTGTAGCGGCGACGCGTCACCAACATAATACTCTGAAGACAATTTTGAAAACTTCAAATTGAATAATGTAGTTTTCAAAAATGTACATTCCAGTTTTCAAATGTATAAAACAGTTTTGAAAACTGAACATGGAGGGTGATGTACTGAGACATATGGCGACGTCGCTGCACGTTGCTGTATGTCACTGTACATGCCAGTTTTCAATATCTGTGCAACATATGTGAAAATGCCTCGCCGAACACACCAAAAGTAGAAAATCATTGCCCAGCATCACCAGTTTACAAAATTTTGCCAACTTACTCCAAAATCCTTTAAAAACCACTGGATGAATGGGTTCATGTAAAAATGACACTGTAGATGCAGTATTTTTTGCTGCATCTAATGATAGGGTCATAGAAAACTTGGGATTTATATAAAATAAAATAAATTTCTTTTGAAATTATGTCGCTGTGGCTACGTTTCAGGCGACAACTGCATATGTCACCTGTTTCCATAACTTATTACCAATTTTGAAAAGTATTTATAAAATGAAAGAATTCATGCATTTATCAACAACACAGAATCTGGGACTTGGTACTACTGTTATGAAGGGTTCAAAGGCACAACTACCAGTTCAATTTCTCTTTGTGAAATTTGTGTGGACCATGCAATGATTATGAATGATCTTGCATTACAAATTGTCCCATGCAAGCCTCTGTGTAGAATGCATTTTTGAGATTTTGGCTGCTTGGTGGCGCATCCTGCTACTACACTTTCTCCATCATCTTTGTACTTCTATTGTGAAACATGATATCAAATGAAAGAGTAACAAAAACTAGACATATATGTGAGGCAGATATCATCTACAATTAAAAACAGAATTTTAAAAAATACAGGGGTGGGCATCTTCAGTTACCGCTGGAAAAACGCGATAGCTTGAGCTACGGTTGAGCTATCACAGTGAAATTTTAACACAATAGAGTAGACTCCATAGGACACCTATTCTGAAGTTTGCAACCCAAACGGCCACATTTTGGGTGAGTAGTGGAACACACCGTTTTTAGTGTAATTTTGTGACTAGGCGTCACCCATAGGATAAATCGAGGGTGGCATTTGAGGGGGGGGGGGGGTCACTGGTCTTTGGTGTTGTCCCATTCTGTCGTACATTGGCCGATTTGGATGCCCTTTGAGTATGTTGGGGTTTGGGGTCGGGGCTACAACCAAATTCTTTGTTTTTCTTGAATAGTCCCCCAGTCCTGAGATAACGGGGGTCAAGTCACAAAATTACACTAAAAACTGTGTGTTCCACAACTCACCCAAAATGTGGCTGTTTGGGTTGCAAACTTCAGAATAGGTGTCCTATGGAGTCTACTCTATTGTGCTAAAATTTCACTGCGATAGCTCAACCGTAGCTCAAGCTATCGCGTTTTTCCAGCGGTAACTGAAAATGCCCATCCCTGTATTTATAGTTAGAAAATGGATTAATTTTTTTTAAATTGTATCACAGCGCTAAAAATATACAATACAGCCCCAAAAATCAAGCATAATTTTCTGCATCACATGCCGCTTACAGCTTGTCCTACAAATGCGTACTTATTCCACAAAAAAATATTTTGTCTGCAGCATTTTACCGGAGTTTTCAAATATGTGTTCTACCAGTGGAAAGAGATAAAAAAACAAAGATGGTGGCTGTTTTGCTGATTACACAGAGTGTTTAAATGAATTTGAAAACTAAATAATGGGTTTTCACAGGGGGAACATTGAAAACCAGCTTGTGTGGTGCCATTGGAGTCTGCCGTTAAAGTGGAGAGTGCCATTCTATTGAAGGTATACCATTCTATTATAAGAAGTACAGTAGTAAAGACAGCCAAATTAGAAAATCAGCCAAAAAAACACTGACACAAGCGGATGACAATTTTGCGCACTGAGCGACAAATTTATAGTCGTGCGGCTTTCCCCTATCCTTGGGAGACATTTTGAACTTGTAGAGGCGTCTGATGAAGTGGCCGTTGGCGCACACGTGCGACTGCTCCTCGTACAGGCTCTCGTTGAAGGTCGACATCGAGTTGTCCCCTGCATGGGTGTTATTCATGTGTAGCGACGTCAAGAACTAGCGTTAAGTGTTTAGATTTTTAAGTGTTTTTCATTCATATTCCTGTTTGAATAAAACAATAGTTTTATATTCTTTCGACTAGATTGTTGCAATTTCGACATTTTTCTGGTCAAGTTTTGTGTTCAAATGGGATCAATTTTTCGGGATTGGGATTGGGATTAGGGTTCATCAAGGTTGGATACCATTCTCAATCCCAATCCTTATCCCAATCTCAAAAACTCAAGAAACCAATGTCAATCCCATAAAAGTTATTTCTGTTTGTACCAGAGTTGCGAAAGTGTATTTACGCTTACCCGAAATACCCGGGTAAATGGGTATTTATACTTACGCTTATGCTTACGCTTTCATAAAATACCCGTACACTTTATTACGCTTTCCCGGCCAAAATACCCAGGTACTAAAAGCGTAAAAATTTGTTACACACGACTCGTTTTTTACGGTTTTGTTTTGAGAAAGGGTAACAGAGGGTTGTGTATACCTGGACAGCAGACCGCAACTATGTCACTAAGATTATTTACATATTTCTTAGTTGATAAGGTGCGAGTGGGATACTGCTCGCACTTAGGTACACAAAAAGAAAGGTATTTAAAAAAGGTGAACTTGCGTATAATACAAGCCACTACGAACTACAAGAACTGAGAAAAATGAATAGCATGTGGTCTGTTGAGTATACAAAATACTGTGCACATGCAGTTTTGCACTGAAATTATGGGTAAATATGTATTCAATTTATGTGATTGTTTGAAATTTTGGTGCTTTAGATACAAATGACAATGTCACTGCCACGGGCGAGCAGCACAAAGTCAGAGTTAGAGGATGAATAAACATCAGACTTGTGTGATGCTACCCTGAAATTATGCATGTAACTAATTTATCACTTCACCTATGAGGGAAAACAATAGCAATTTCTGATGCCGCACAATGGGAGAGCACTTTCTAAAAAAATGTACGCTTACGCTTTATTTTACGCTTTCCTAGGTATTTTAAAAATACCTTACGCTTACAGTATCCATACTCAAAATTTGGAAAATGTATTTACGCTTACGCTTACGCTTTCTAAAAATACCGGTATTTTAACAACTCTGGTTTGTAGCCTATCAGGATTGGCGCCATAGGATCGATAAAATTATAATCCCAGGATGGGTATTTGCAGGGGTTCAACGTGATTGTTTTTTCAAATTGTAGAAGGATCAAGAAGAAAATGAAGAAAAATCACAGAAGTAAGATAAGTGAAATATAGGTAGGTAAAAATAGGTAACGCACATGGTACAAGAAGCAGAAAATAGGCAATAAGGAACATGAGCCGGTGAATTTGAGGTGTAAATAGGTAAAAACGTATGGAAATTAGCTAGCCTAGGGGCGTAGGGGATAGTAGCCTAACTTTTTGCCTCCAAGGTATTGAGACAGTGGAGTGGCCTCAAGGATAGACAGATATCTGGGCAATTTGGGGGGTGGCCTCGACCCCCCCCCCCCATGGGAGACCTGTATTAACCCATAGGTATTGATAAAGTTACATCAATCCCATGATTTTTTGAACGCAGGAGTGAAATGGAAATCTTTGTCTAGACTCTAGACAAAGCGTTTTTTGAAAACAACATAAAAATGCAAAAATAAGGACAACCACCCCAAAAAACCGACTGTTCACCCTGTACCACTTCTCAGTCTTTTTCCTTTCCCTCTCTTTCTGCAATTGCCTCTCTCTCTGCCTCTCCCAATTGGAGTCCCTCTCTTCGGCGCTGCCCCTGGCCCTACCCCTTTTT
>OZ038454.1:1120997-1218145 GCA_964036195.1 Sphaerolaimus hirsutus | reverse complement strand
AAACGAGGGGGGGGGGTATTTCAAGGGGGGGGGGGTATTTCGAGGAAATGCGGTATATACAGTCATATATGACTACCGTATTTCCTCGAAATACCCCCCCTCGAAATACCCCCCCCCCCCCCCCTCGTTTGACCCCCCCCTCTCGGGACCACTATGAAACAATCACCCCCTCGAAATACCCCCCCCAAATTGAGTGTAAAGGGAACGTACATGACAATAACTGCAGTTTGTGTTCTGTGTACTGCAGAACACACGTTAAAACAATGTCGGTGTCACATTAGAACAGTGTAAATACATACCATCTACATACTAATATTAGTCTATAGAACCTTATAAATGGCGGTTTTTGTTGCATTTTTCAACGTCGGCGTACGTTTCAGACGACAATTTCGTACTTGGTTTTCAAAAATTTTCTTGTGAAATAATAACCCCCCCCCCCTCGAAATACCCCCCTCGTTTAACCCCCCCCTCTCGGGACCACTATGAAACAATCACCCCCCGGGGGGTATTTCGAGGAAATACGGTATAAACACATGTACATCTAAGTAATTGTTTGATTTTTATACATCTGAGTATGGGAATTTCCAAAAATTTCTGGCGAAATAATAGAACCCCCTCGAAAAGCCCCCCCTCGAATTATCCCACTTCAAATTTTGCTGGTGAAAAATAAACCCCCTAGGGGTATTTCCAGGTAATACGGTATCTGATTTTGTGCTTTTAAAGGTACCGATCTTCATGCGCTTCACAAATTGTACCATTAAAAGTACTGATCTACAATGGAGGCAATTCACTGAATTTTATATAGCTAGTTACACATGTGTCACCCAAAGACTATACCATGCATAACAATAACCAACAATATACCCCAAGTACCCATACTCAAAATACCCATACCCAACACTCATGTGTGGGAATTGTATACTCCAAACTCAAAAATCTCAAAATCGATTTTTTGTTGATAAGTACTTTTTGAAGCACACTCTTCATATGCTCTGGTGAAGGATACCCTCTACCTAATAGTGATGGAAAAACGCCAGAAAAAAGGTCACCACGGCACCATTCGGAAGCAGTTTTTTGTGTCACTTTCCCATCAAAATCATCCAATAAATTATCACACCTGCTTTTCTTTTATTTCGCACGCTTCCCCGGAATTTGTTCCGAATGTCGTTCAATCTATTTCGAAGATCACCTCTCGCCCGCGAATTTGCACTTCTGCCCGTGGACGAGTGCGAGTTTCCAGATTTGGATCTCTTTGAAAGGTAATCAGTGTCCCAATGGCAGAATCTGGCGTTACCGTAACCCTGCCTGCGAATAAATTAAAAGTGCGTTTGAAACGTGATATTGTCACTGTGAGTGTAACTGTATTTTTACTTCTGGCGCCGTTTAACTTTTTTACAGTTCCGTTGTTTTGTAGCTGGTGGTTCCGTTTTATTGATGGTATCCCATTCTATTAGAAGGAATACAGTAAAGTTGATTGGATGCACAGTATCCCAGGGACCAATATTACGCATGGAGTAATGATGGGCCGTCATCATTGAAACTAGGGTTCAAACGGGACCGCGGTCCCGGTACATGGTTCGGCAATAAGCCGGGACTGGGGCGGTCCCGGTCCCGGTCCCGGTCCCGACACCCCAGTCAGGTCCCGGTCCCGGTCCCGACAATTAAAAAAAGCCAGTCCCGGTCCCGGTCCCGGTCCCGACCACCCAGTCCCGGTCCCGGTCCCGGTCCCGGAATTTTAAAGCGGTCCCGACAAGGGACGGAAAAAACGTACTTTTCAAAATTTTTTGCCAGAAATGGCACTTTTCTAAAACGATTTTGTAGGAACATCTAAAAAATTTTGCGCGCAAGCGCGCAAATACCAAGCCAATGATTACTATGTATTTTTCATTAATGTGACAGCGTTAGAAAGGTCCCCAAAATGATTCTAGTACGAAATATAGGTATATAAGGATACCTATATTGTAGACGTTGGCGCCAACGCCAGCGCCAATACTGGCATGGCGTTGGCACCTACAACTGGCGCCGCCCCCCCCCCCCTCCCAAAAAATCCTGCGTTTCATCATATATTCACAACTTCAAGTGAAGATGGCAATGGAATACTGCTTGAATAATGTTATAAGAAAAGGCTAATACATTGAGAGTGGTCCTTCACACAGTGGAGGTGTGTGGAACAACATTGGCTGGATATTACATACCAAAAAAGTTCAAACAATACCGCGGTGCCGGTACCTAGTTCGGCAAATCCCAGTCCCGGTCCTGACCCCACAGTCCCGGTCCCGGTCCCGACAATTGAAAAAAGCCAGTCCCGGTCCCGGTCCCGGTCCGAAAAACTGGTCCAGTTTGAACTAGTGATGGAAAAGCGCCAGAAAAAATGGCGCCAGGCGCCAAGGGCGCCATGGCGCCATTCAGAAAGAGGGCGCCAGGCGCCAGGGGCGCCACGGAAAGAGGGCGCCAAGCGCCAAGGGCGCCATGGCGCCATTTGGAAAATAGGGCGCCAGGCGCCAAGGGCGCCAGGATAAAAAAGTGCCTACAACACCATGTGTGTGCTAAAAATGTTTCTACAGCACCATTGTACGCGCATTCACTTCTTAATTCGCGTTCTCCTGGATGTAATGAAAAAAAACAAGGCTAGCAACAATTTTTTTTTGAATAAAGTCGACATGAAGAATTCAAACGCAATGGAAATTGTCATTTGACAACAATCCACTCATTACAAATAGACCTTTCCAAACAATGTTTTCTAATTGCAACGATTTAAATCCGTTTATTTATGATTTTGCAAGTCAGACGGTCCATCATTCTTGTCTTCTGATCCGTCCGACAGATCTGATGAACCGTTGGACGAAAGATTTCCACCCACTCACACAACTCCGTCCATTTTTCTGGCGAATTTAGATCATCCACGGATGCGTTTTTCTTTTCTTTTTTCGTGTACACAGCACTCACCGTGAAACCCTGCTGGCGCCTTTTTGGCGCCCTTCTAAAGCAGGGCGCCAGGCGCCAAGGGCGCCACGGAAAAAGGGCGCCAAGCGCCAAGGGCGCCACGGAAAAAGGGCGCCAAGCGCCAAGGGCGCCATGGCGCCTTTCAGAATGTGGGCGCCAGGCGCCAAGGGCGCCACAGAAAAAGGGCGCCAAGCGCCAATGGCGCCATGGCGCGGCGCCCTTTGGCGCCCTCAAAAGGCGCCAGCGCCATGGCGCCATTCCATCACTAGTTTGAACCCTAATTGAAACCAGAGAAAATGGAAGATGCGAAAATTCAAAAAACCTTCAGACGTGCAACCAAATCCTCCAGTCAACTCATCCATCCAACACACACAAACAGAATCGCAACTGAAAAAATGCACCCAACCGCGAACAGACTCGAAGGCCATGGAGTGGACGATGGGGCCGCGCGCGTTGAAGCCCTGGAAGTCGACGAGTGCCTGCGCATCGAAGGTCACCTGGCCGGGCGCGCGCACGTACTGGAAGCCGGCGTACTGGCACGTGGTCACGTTGATGTACATGCCCTCCGTCTCGCAGCACCGCTGCCGCACTCTGAGTTGGCGTTTCAGTGCTTTTGGATAGGTAGTGGTGTAAAAACGTTTTATGTGACAATGTCATTTTACAGGGTAAATGTTACCATTTTAACGCCTGGCGCCATTTTCTTTGGCGCTTTTCCATCACTAATCCCCACCAAGAATACGTTGCAACTTTAATTTAGCCCGACAAACATTCTGGTGTACTGGCCATCCTTGCTGTACACAATTTCAGTTTGCAGCCCGGCCAGGTACTCGTTGCACAGACAGCCCAAGTTCTCCTCGTCGAAGTCCACCGTCGACGTGGGCAGGTAAAATGGTCTTTTGTTTGCGCATTTCTGCTTCAACTGCGAGTTGACAAAAGAATGAAATTCAAACAACTGTAGTTGACAGACAGCTCTTTTAGGTAAACTGGCACTTTCACAAAAAATACTTTTCAAAGGAGAAGGCTTAGGTGGAGTCGAGCAGCAACAACATTTTAGCTTTTTTCAAACAATTTTTCATTTATTGATGATGACATCATGATGGAGTGTTTTTTCAGAGAAATGCTCATTTAGACAGCGTTCACACTGCATTTGTGATGACTCCGACAACACTTGGAAAAGTTTCATAAGTCAAGTGAAAAGTTCCATATTCATGACTGAATCTGGTAAAGTATTCCACCTACCTAGGTGTATATGCATGTCAAATTTCAGATGAATCGTGTGTGTTGCTCAAGAGTTATACATGTTTATAAAAAAATTTGCCACTGTCGGAGCCCGACAGGTGCGCCGACAATTAAAAAAATGTGGTCGTCACATTGTGCAAGTGTGACGACAAGTAAAATATTTGATCTAGTCGTCACAATGAGCATGGTGAAAAAATGGTCCCTACTTGTCGCCAATAACGAGGCCAACCAGTCGTCACACTCAAGAAAATCTGCTAAAAATAGATTTGTCATCACAAAACTGTCTGTGACGAGTAAGATCTATTGTCGTCACACAAGTGCAGTGTGAAAGGGGCCTTAGGATGCGGTACGTCGTGTTTATCAAATACACGGATTTCATGGCTACAACAAATCTTTTTTTTAAAGTTCCATAACTCCGGAATAAAGTTCCATATTCACGAGTAAAAATGGTTGAGTATATATCATACTTAGGTGTATATGTGTGTGTAATTTCAGTTCAAATGGCTCAGTCATTAAATAGTTATGGACCGTTGAATTTTTTTATTACGCCGGGCCTTCCGACAGCTTTCCGACAAATCTGAAAAAACTCAATTTTCACACCGCGACAGTGTCACGATCACAGATTGACGTCACACGCAGAATCTGACAGGACGACAAAGTGGTTGATATTTGATAACGAGGCCGATTTGTCGTCACACATGTAAAATTTGCAATTTTCATAAAAAATGTCTGTGACGACACACATTTTTTGTCGTCACACGAAATCCGTGTAAACACGGCCTAAATAATCACAAAGTGAAACACACCCGAAATTTGCGCTGTCTCAGCATCAAAATTGGTGTTTCCCTGCATGTCACTTCGATCTGCTGTTCGCGCGGGTCCAAATTGAAGTCGCTCTGAAATTGGCCAAAATTAGGTACCGTATTTCCTCGAAATATCCCCCCCCTCAAAATCGGCACTATGAATTTGTGGTCCGGGAAATGCATAACAAATGTTCAAAATACTTAATGTGTTACGTTAGAACGTCGTTTATACCATCTACATCCTTATATAAGGCTGTAAAAACTGATAAATGGTGGTTATTGTTGCATTTTTCACGTTTTCTCTCAAAATTCAGCGCAGAGGCTAGATGCAGCAAAAACAGGTGTGTGCATGAGCGGTGAATCGCCGTGAGGTCTGTTCACGCTGACCTTCACACCGGTTCACAAAGTGTCACCCGCCCCACTTGACTTGCCGACTCGACTGGAAAAATTTGGTGGCTGTGACTTGAACTCAAGTTTCTAAAACATCGAGTTTCAAGCCCTAATTGTAGCCCGAGGTGCGGGTGGAAAGTTGGACTTTCTTTGAATGGCCCCAAAGGCTTTCCCAAAGGATAATTGCTTTCAATTAATTGCTTGCAATTTTTTACAGGGCTAAAATGTCATGTGTAGTGATGGAAAAAGCGCCAGGACTTTGGCAAGATCCACCAGAAAATCACCCAGCTATCTATCTATCACAGAGGCAAAATTTACATCACCCTGGTATCCCTGAAACCCCCTTCCCCAGATCAGCCAACTATCTATCTGCTTGGTGCAATTTATGAGCAATTTTGCCCAAATTTTTGCTCAAAATCATTAATTTTCATGATTTTGTGCTTATTTTAACCTTCAAACTAACAAGTTAATGTGGCTTATTGCCTTTTAATATTTTTTGCTATATATGTGCTTGTATACCTATTTTTGTACTTCCCCCATTTTAGTGATTTTCCCCCTTTTCTTCCTTCTACACCATGAATAACCCTATATATTGAAATTCTCTAAAGACCACTTTGCTATCTATCTAGTCCCTGAGAGGGCCAAAATTCAGAATATCCCTGCAGAGTGTGTGCAATATCCAGCCAATGTGTTCCACATACTACAACAATGTGTAACATCACTCCTGAAGCAGTATTATAACATTATTTAAGCATGATTCCATGCCCAACTTCACTTTAATCAGAAAATGAAATATACAGGGGTGGGCATCTTCAGTTACCGCTGGAAAAACGCGATAGCTTGAGCTACAGTTGAGCTATCACACTGACATTTTAACACAATAGAGTAGACTCCATAGGACACCTATTCTGAAGTTTGCAACCCAAATGGCCACATTTACGGTGAGTTGTGGAACACACAGTTTTGAGTGTAATTTTGTGATTTGGCGTCACCCATAGGATCAATGGAGGGTGGCATTAGAGGGGTGTCACCGGTCTTTGGTGTCATCGGGTCTTTCGTCGTTTGTGATGTACACTGAGGTAGAAAAATGCATCAATAACTGACATGTATAGACTCCTGTAGACTAATAGTAGTACAGATGGTATAAACACTGTTCTAACGTAATTACGACATTGTTTTAACGTGTGTTCTGCACTACGCAGAACACAAACTGCAGTATTTGTCAGGTACGTTCTCTTTACACTCAATCTGGGGGGGGGGGGTATTTCGAGGGGGGGGTGATTGTTTCATAGTGGTCTCGAGAGGGGGGGGGGGGGTAAAACGAGGGGGGTATTTCGAGGAAATACGGTATACGCATACTCTCAAAATGTCTGCATAAATGTAATTTCATGTACTTTCTCTGGAGGAAACCAGAGCTGTTAAAAGTACTGAACATTTTTAAACTAAATACCTATATGTAAACATAAAGTATTTATTTTTTACTCACCCCCTCAGTACAGAAAACGTTAAGTAATGTTTTTTAAATTTTACTCATGAGTCAACGAAAGAAAACGTACTTTTCCCCTAGAAAAAGTAAAAGTTAGTATTTTCTAGAAATTTTACCCAATTTTCTCGCAAAATCACTAATTTAATTTTTTTGTGGTATTTATTAGCAATTTTTCCATACCTGTCCTAATATATTTACCCATTTTTGACTAATTACCGTATTACCTCGAATTATCCCCCCCCCTTGAATTAACCCCCCCTCGAATTAACCCCCCCCTCAAAATGGGCTGGGGAAATAATAAACCCCCCCCTCGAAATACCCCCCCTTCGGAATGATGTACGTCATGTACGTAATAAATACGTCATGTATGCAATGTAAACACCTTCCCGGTCACGTCCGGCACCCATTTTTTTATTTTACTTCTCACATCCTATACCCAGTTCTAGGGTGCCGCAGACCCTGAAACTTGGGGGAGATATTGGCGCGACCCCCCTAATTCATGCGAGGTAGAGGGGGGTTGCGCCAATATCTCCCCCAAGTTTCAGCTTCTGGCGCGCCCTAGAACTGGAGATAGGGTGTCACAAGTACGATCAAAAATAGGGTGCCGGACGTGACCGGGAAGGTGTTTACATGATGTATATTACTGTTAATTTGCATTGCAGCTACACATAGACTAGTTTGTGTAGCTATCTACGTTTTTATGTCCAAATATATCCTGTTTGGACACATTTATTACCTGTTTTGGGTATGCAAATGCCTACTATTTACTATGATCCTTACGAAAATTTCTGACGGAATAATAAACCCCCCCCTCGAATAACCCCCCCCCCCTCGAATTAACCCCCCTCAAATTTTGCTGGTGAAATGATAAACCCCCATGGGGGTATTTCGAGGTAATACGGTACCTTTATTTTCTGCCTAATTTCTCCCTTTTTTCCCCTTTGTATGCCTTAAAAAGTAGAAATAGGAAATACATTCTCTGTACTCAAGTACTGTCAAAAAGTATACATAAAAGCGAGTACTGGTACTTTTTCAGAGGAAACGTAAACATATTTACTCAGTACTCAAGTATACATATTTTTGAGAAAACATAAATGTTTTATAAATGAGAAAACATGTTTAAACAGCTATTTCCAAACATAAAAACTCACCTGTTTATACTCAACTTTGGCCACAGCATAATTTTCTGGACAATATAATTCCGAGTCAAATGGCCCACCTCCAAGTAATGTTCTAATTTTTGATGCACCATCTAATGAATTGAACTGGTTAAAGAATAGTAAAGAAAAAAGTATGCCCACTGCTGCAGAGTAGGTCATAGTATATTTAGTTGTCCCGGGAGGTTTTCACCCTTGGTTAGCTGCATAGAGATTGCAAATAGGTGCCTGCAATGTGTGATGGAAATTTGTAAATTCTCAAATCATGGAAAATGGCTTGTGCCTTTCCATGCTTGAATTATGACTCCCTTGAGATACCTTGAGTGTAAGGCCGCGTTTACACGGATTTTTTGTGACGACTCGACAACATTAAAAAGTCCAATAAGTTGAGTAAAAAGATTCCATATTCATGAGAAGAAGTGGTCAACTATACATTCTCCTTAGGCAAAATGCATGTCAAATTGCACAATCGTGCTTGCAGCTCAAGCGTGAAGATGTTTGAAAACATTTTGCTGTTGTCGGAAGGTGTCGGACAGTCTCCCCACAGCTACCGACAACAGCAAAATGTTTCCAAACGTCTATAACACCTGAACTTCAAGCACGATTCTGCAATTTGACATGCATTTCGCCTGAGGAGAATGTATAGTTGACCACTTCTGCTCATGAATATGGAATCTTTTTACTCAACTTATTGGACTTTTAAATGTTGTCGAGTCGTCACAAAAAATCCGTGTAAACGCGGCCTAAGGATAATATAAATGACAAAAATGCAGTTAGTGGTCGATTACATTTCGACTAAATTTCAGCGTGAATTTTACCGCAGAATCTCCAAGAAAAGTTGCTCGTTCACTCTGAGTTTTGAACATCATTAAGAGTTGGATGAGTACTTGGTCCATGACAAGTTGGGCACCTGGGCCCAGATTTAATTCTCCCTACAGATTTTTTAAAGTTCAGCCACGTCGACGCACATGCACTGAGAGCAAGGCAGTTTGTGAAATGCATGAAAGTATGCCTTAAGCTGGAGTTACAGCATAACGATAAATAGAAGGTGATACGACAAAAAAAACGTAACCGATAAATCCATGTTTTTCTAGTTTACAAGTTTTTTATTGAAAATGAATGTTCAATACTCGAATTAGAATGAAAAATTTTTCATATGGGAGATGTAAAATTCGAATTTGAATGAAAAACGTTCGGTGAAAAATCGTCCGCTGACAAATCGATTTCACGGTGATGCCCAAAAATCAATTTGTCGATGGCCATTTCATGCAATGACCGTCGACAAATTGATTTTAGGGCATCAACGTGAAATTGATTTGTCGGCGGACCATTTTTCATTGAACATTTTTTTTTCAAATTTGAATTTAACATCTCCCATACAAATTTTTTTTCATTCTTATTCGAGTATTGAACTTTTTTTCAATAAAAAACTTGAAAACATGAAAATAATGGATTGATCGGTGACGTTTTATTGTGGCTGTACACGCTAGTTTACCAACACGGCACGTCGATCAAAAATGTAAACTGAAACGCGACGCGTCGCGCGTCGGTTTACATTTTTGATCGACGTGTGTACTTTAGTTTACGTTGGTGTTTCACTTTCTGGGGTTAGTGGTTTCGGCAAGTCACAAAAGTGCGACGCGTCGCACAATTACACACGAATGTGACACAGCTGGGTAAACTGGAAGTGACGATTATGCGACGCGTCGCTTTCGTCGCGCGACGCGTTGTATGCGACTTGCGACACGTCGTACAGCCAAAAATAAGGAAGGATTTATTCCCCGAGACTTATCAGGTGAGCAGTAAACTAATTTTTTTAGACTTTTCAAATTCCCTAACGTATCTTTGTTGCAAAACGTAGACAATTTAGACGTGACAATTACGTTTGTGTGTGTCTGCTAACATTTGTTCTTTATCGTGACTGTTGATATTTCGTTTTTTATCGTGACTGTTGATAATTCGTTTTTGTTACTTTTTACTTCAATTTACAAATTGAAATCTACCTAACAGATTTATTGCGTGATTTCATCATGTTGTTACCGATAGAAAAATTAAAGATTACATGGACACGTGATTTGTATGGAAGTTCGACAAAAAGAAATGCAAGGAAGTGGGACAGATCGTGAGAAGAAGACACATCGCTGTAGTGACAACAGAAATGCGACTGTTTTACTTTCTGTATACATGCGCAAACGGCCGGGAAGTTGAAGATTGTGCCGGCCAGTCACAGGTGATACCATTTTTCATGCTTTTAGATTGCTTTATAGTTCATTGTATTTTGGAAAAACATTTACAGATTTCCGGCGCTACGATTGTGCTGAAGCCACCGAAGTCAGCGTCTTCTACCACCGAATCCGGCAACTCCAAGACCGTAGTGAGAAACGGCCTTTAGAGTGGTTGATTTCCCGTTGTAGCCGAACGTCCACTTGTCGACAGCCAAGTTGAGTTTATTTCGTGGTTGCGTGTTGAAAAGGGGGTTCAAATTGTTTCAGGTACTTTATTTCGATCAGATGCAGCGTGTTACAAAAGCGCAAAGCCTAGCGAGCTTCCTAGTCGAAGTTTCTATCGCTAGCTTATTTCGTTCAGTAGCTTGGGGTCCGCAGACTCTAGTAAAAACTTCCAAAGTAGCTAAGACACAGAATTCACGTATAGAAAAACAGTTACAGTAATTTCCTAATACAAATGCACAAATAAGTCACAAATGCAACAAATAAACATATCTAGACGAAACAGTTGCCTCATACTGTGCGGGCATACATTCAAATACTTATGGTAAAGAAATACCAGGTACAAATTGGGTTAATAGAAAAACTATTAATCTTACGAGGCGCGAAGTCGGCAAACTCGGCCGATTTACTAATTTGGTTCAATTTGTCAGAAAACATTGACGCACATTGGAACTAATATGATAGGGTTTGGAAATTGTAAATAGTGGTGTAAATGTTTCTAATGACGTAAATAGAATAAGGTATATTCAACATAGTAATAATAATCACTTCCTGGAAACGTATGTTGAATAATCTAGCAAAATTGGGACTTATTCAAGGTAAATGGGTATTGTAATTGAGCAGGGTTTATAATATATTTAGCTTGAGCAGGGTATTATAATTATTAAGTAAATATAAATATAAGTTGTGAGCAGGGTTATAACAATTATGCCTACGCGAAGGGCTTCGTACAGTAAATGCTAGTTGCACACAGGGTACTATTTCTCTGTTAGGACGCTGGCCTAGATAATTACGCAGCACGTAAATATTTACAAGTTTTGACTTTTCCAGATTGCATGTAAACTATGTAAATGTATATATAATCATGATCAGAAAATTACGGCGAGTTGAATGAGCCCAATATTATGTTAATACACCTAATAATAACTTATTTGACATTTTAACTTAAACATTCCTCATAAACTTATCAATAACTTATAGAACATTTTCCTAATCGAATATTCTCCATGGATACGTAATAAGTGTAGGAAATACAATTTGCGTGGTAAATAAATATAGTGCATGAAAAAGTAAAATAGTGCAAATAAGTAAATGTGCGAATATAAACCTAATTATCAATTCTCTATATTTCTTTATCCATCCATTTTGCCACGGTCAGCACACTCCGGGCGGAAGAGTTGCTGCACCCCGTTGTTGCAGCAACGTCACATGCTGGTGGTGGTAGGCGCCAAAGTGATGAGTGGCGTTTCCACAGTCGCCTCGGTGGTGAACGTGGTCGTGCGCGAAGTTGTGGGCGTGCGTGAAGTCACAGGTCCAGTTGCTGGTGATGCCAACGCCGACCTAGCCTGATGATGAAGCAGATAGTTGCCCGTGTCGCTTCCTGCGCGTTCGCGTGTGGTGAATTTGCGGATATCAGGCATGTGAACACTGTCTCTGTTCCTGGCTCTGACTTGTCCTTCATCAGCTGAACTTTCATCTGGCTGAACGTATGCTGATAGTGACTTTGCCATTCTGTCCTCGGTTTCTGCTCTCCTGGCAAATCTGATGGACTGTGTTGAGTTGGATCTGGCTCTCCTCTTGATTGCTGGTCTCAACTCTGTCTTGCGCACTTTTCTTTGTGGATAATTGGTCTCTTTCTGAGTTGATTTCTTGATAGTATATCTGATGGCTCTGAAGCATAGCCATATGCATTTGAATGGACACACTATGCATTTCCATATGCATGTGTATGCACATGGTGGGATCACTGGCTTCCCCGTGGCAATTCTCCAATTGTACCACAGGTATCCTGCAGCTACGCTTCCAGCTATCAGGATTGTGATTCCCAGCAGCATTGCGATTGTGTTGATGATCACTTGAAAGGGTCCTTTCAGCATTCCTCCCATAAAGTTGGTGTACCCTTTTGACACTCCAGATATATAATGACCATATGCTTTGCCAATTCCTGCTGCTGTCTGTCCAATTCCAGCTCCAATGCCTTCTATTGAATTTCTGATCACTCTGGGATCCAATGACATATCTGCTGTATAATCGATCAACTGGTTCTGCACATGCTCTAAGTTCTGTAGTCTCTGAATCTGGCCTCTGACATCCATGAAATTGGTCGCCCTGTTGACAATGTTGGTGAACAGGTGAGGCGCATCAAACGTGAAGGCCTGCCATTGTCCTTTCCATGTCATTTCGATCGGTGTCTCTGTGACATGCACCATTCCATGTGCGGACTTCCACTGTCCATGTTCATTTCTGTACAGGTGCGGTGTGGTGTGGCTACAATCCTCTTCTGGTGATTTCTCCACCAAGTCTCTGCTGCCTGGGCTCTTGAACCACAAGGGCCCATCTTTGTCCAATCTCATTGGTGTATATTTGTAGCATGTCTCTCCCACCTTTCCCGTTTGATAAATTATGTATGGCTGCACCTCTTTGCATTCCCAAAACATAATCGCTTCTCCAGCCCATTCTGCATGAACATCCTGTCTTCCCAGCATGGCTCGAATCCCCAGTGTTGGATCGATGCGGAAAAGCTGAGTCAACATGTCCAGCTGGTTCTTGCGAAGTTGACATAGTTGATGCCATACAATCGCAAATTGTGCCTGAGTCATTTCTCTGACCACATGTTGCAGGAATTGAAACTTGGAGTTTCTGTCGTCCAATCTGGCATACAATGTTCCACTGATTGTCGACTCTCTTGCCTCCACTATCTTTCCTGGCATTGCCCATTCTACAGGCACATCTTCTCTTCTGTCAAACTGGATGAATACACCTCCTTGATCGGTGTAGTATGTGTCTCCTGGAACACATTCTGAGCCAATTGGCCTCTTTGTTCTGTTGCTGTGGGAGTATGCTGCTTGCAATTTTGACACAATAATTGTCTGGCCAGATATCTCCGATTTGAATCTGCCAATTCTCTCATATGCACATTGATGTTTGAAGTTCTCTGTATCCCACACTGTGATTCCATAATTGTGGTCTCTGCAATGTCCCATCATGGCTCTGCACTGGCTGAAATCTTGCAAGTCGCTGATTACAGTCTTTCCATCAAGTGAAGCCACGGTTCCTTCTTCCATGTAGAAGTTACTGACAACATTCTCTTTGTCATGACAACACCATGAATATTCCACATTCAAGGTTTGATTGGTTGTCCACACTCTGGGCTCCATTTCCACCAAAGGTGTTCCTCTGAACGTCTTGTGAATTCTTGCATAGTTACAGGCTACCACGCCAACTTGTTGGTATTTCTCAAAATTGCCTGTAATGCCTTTCGCTCCCCAGAAACTGGTGTGTGTGATGATCTCTTTGATTCTGATGTAGCATCTGTATGCTTTCTCTTTCTGTGGAATCTGTCTCTGTGCGTAAAGTGTAACTTTCATTGGCTTGACAAAATTCCTTGGTGGGATATGGCACTGCACTTCTTCAGGAACTGTAAGCGCATGTCCATGCCTCCCACTGGTACAAATCTGATACTTCTGGCTTTGTGAGCTGATCACCTGTTCCACAGGATGATCTTTGATTGCATCCTTGAATCTCTCATAAGTCTGCATTTCTCTGACAGATTTTGGTGGCCATTCTGAAGGCAAAGGTGGCAATCCATGATGCGCTGCCAATGATGGTGGCCTTACTGTCGAGGTTTCTAGAACGTATGTTCTGGAAAATACTTCGCTGTAAGCCTTGCCGGCTTCTCTCAGCGTTGCTGACTCTGACATGCCTGTCAGCATCAACACCATGCCTAGCATTCCAATCACCAGATTGCTGGTGGTTGCTGTGGCCTTCCCTGTTGCACTCCTCAGGACTCTATCTGATGCTGAGTTCCTCTGAGCAGGGTTTGGTACAGAGTCTCTGTTCGAGCTCTGATTTCTGACATGTTTCTGGACAATTGCTGGGTCCAGTAAATCCACTTTGACTGTCACTGCTGTCTCTGGGATATCCATTGTCTTTGAATTGATTTCCAGCGGATACAATTGATTGAGTGGTCTGCTGACCACATTTCTGTTGGCAGTTCTGACTCTTGCTGAGCGAATCTGTCCATCTTTGCTAGGTTCTAACTGCTCGATGCGACCCATCCTCCATGCACCTCTGGGCATGTTTTCTTCATAAATCAGCACAACTTCATTCACTTTGGGTTCTTGAGTCGCGGTCAATCTGCCATGTTTGTGTGTCACCTGAGTCCTTTCCCTCAAGCTCGGGATATACTCTTGATGCCACAAGTTCCAGAACTTATCCAAAGTTTGCTGGGTTGTCTCCCAATATTTCTGCAGTTTCGCTGCGTTATCCATTCTGGGCACAAATTCTCCATCTTTGTCTGCGTCAAACTGTGGTGCTCCAATCTGACCTTCCCCTGTCAGGAAGTCTTTTGGCGTCAGTACTCTGAGGCTCTTTACATCACCATAGATGTAAGAGATTGGCCTGCTGTTGATCACTGCCTCGACTTCTGGCAGAAGTGTCAACAATTCTTGCAGGGTCAACATTCTGTGCCCCACAGCTGCCTTGAAATGTTTTTTTGTGATGCCCACCATTCTCTCATAGACTCCTCCTTGCCATGGTGCCATAGGAGTCGTCATGTTCCACTGGATTTGTTGCTGCGAGCAGTATGTCTGTACTGCTCCACCTTTGACCATTTCTGACCATTCCTTTCCAGTATTGATGGCCTTGTCAGTGCTTGTGCTGAGCACTTTCTCTGTCAATTTGAATTGCGTCACATTGTCTGAAATTACTGCCTCAGGCTTTCCACGCCTGGCGATGAATCTTCTGACTGCGTTCAGGAATTCCTGTGCTGTCATGTCCAGCACACTTTCCAGGTGAACTGCACGTGTCACCATGCATGTGAACAAACAGATCCACATTTTCCTGTGATCTTTGTCCACTTTGTACCAAACTGGTCCCAAATAATCCAAGCCCGTGTACTGGAACGGTCTGGCTCTCTGAACTCTGGTTTCTGGTAAATCTGGCATTGGTGGAAGCTGGTACGGCTTTGCTCCCAATTTCTTACAGGTTGGGCAGGTTCTGGTCATATTGTAGATCACCTGTCTGCCCTGTGTAATCCAGTACTTTTGTCTGATCGCTGCCAATGTGTGTTGCACTCCTGCGTGCATCAACTTCTCATGCTGGTCTCTGACGATCAGCTGAGTCACTGTAGCCGTTGCTGGCAACAGTATGAGTGGCACTTTGACCTCCTGTGGGTCAGTATGCTCCATTCTGCCGTGGCACTTCAGGATTCCATCCTGATGCATTTGCACATTGAGCCATTTGATCAACTGCTGGTCTGCAGCTGTTTTCTTGCCATTATGGCTGCCTTTGCTGTGGCCTGTTGCTAGAATCTCTGCCACTTCTTTGTAATGATTCTGTTGCGTCACTTTGATCCAATATTTCAACGCAATCTCTCTCTCTTCAATACTGATAATTCCCTGTGGTTTTATTGTACCACAGATACTTTTCATGATTTCTGACAATCCATTCTGACTGTCATTTTTGCTGCGCTTTTTGTGCATCTGTCGCACAAATCTCATCACGTATACTGTTGCATCCAGTAATTTCGTCAGTGATGAGAATCTCTGAATCTCAATTCCCAATGGGTTGCTTTGCTTGCTTTCATCAGCTTGCTCATTGCTGGTATCTGGGTCACTGGTCACTTGCTGTGTGGCGCCCAGGTAAATTGGACTGGCTTTTGGGAACTTGAGTTCTTCTTTCTTGATTTCTGCCATTACTTCTGGCGTAACTGGCTCCACTTTCGGCTCTGGCCACTCTCCAGTCATTAGCCATTCTGGCCCCTTCCACCACAGGTTACTGCTTTCCAACTCTGACATATTCATGCCTCTTGTGGCCATGTCAGCTGGGTTTTCCAGTCCTGCAATGTGTCTGATGTGCATGTTTTCTGTCTCACTCTGAATTTTCCTGATTTCATCCAATCTGTTCTTGACAAAACATGCTAGTGGCTTCGCGGTTGTCAACCACTTCAGACAACAGGTTGAATCTGACCATACAACCGTCTGACTGAATTTGACGTCCTTGAGCTCTTTGTGAATAAACTTTGACATCCTGCTGCCGATCAACATTGCTAACAATTCCAGCCGTGGAATTGTCACTTCTGGTTTCTTTGGAGCTAGTCTCAATCTGGAGTACAGCAGGCTTGACGTGCCGCTGTCATTTTCCGTTTTCTGGCATATGTATGCCGCTGCGCTGTATGCCATTGCTGAGGCATCAACGAAAATGTGCAGTTGTGCATCCGCACTACTCTGATAATTCAGATTTCTGTTGAACTTGATCTGTCCAACCTTGAGCAATTCTGTCTCCAATTGCTGCCAAATTGCTGTCTGTTCCTCAGACAGGGGAGTATCCCATTCTTTGGCACTTGGTCCTGAATGCCATAACGTTTGCAAAAATCTCTTTGCTGGCAGTAGGACAGGACTGACAAGTCCCATTGGATCAAAACATCCCGCAGTCACCTTTGCAACTGTCCTTTTCGTGGGAAGTTTGATTTTCTGGTCTGTTTCTGATAGTTGTGATTGCTGAACTGTCTTTGGCGTTTTCAGCCACATCTGGTCGCTCTCTGTGTCCCATTTCATTCCTAGGACTGTTGTGACAATTTCCTTGGCTACATCTGACTCTGCCAATTGCCAAGTAAAGCTCTTATTGTTGCTGTTCCATTCTCTCAGATTCATCTGTGCCTCTGTGAACAGCACTTTGGATTCCTGGTACAATTCAATTGCTTTCTGCTCTGTGTCCACGCTGAGGATCAAATTATCCACATACAGATTTTCATCGATCAATTTTGCATTTTCTGTGCCAGCTTGATTCAGGTGGTATCTGACTGTCAACGCCAGCAGCGCTGGGCTGCAGATTATACCAAATGGCACTCTGGCAAATCTGTAAATCTGAATGTTGTCCTCCATGGATGGTTTTGTGGGATCCTTGTACCACAGAAATCTTGTCACATCTCTGTCACTGTCCTGCAGACTAATTTGCAGAAACGCTTTCTCTATGTCTGCGACCAGGGCGATTCCATGCAACCGGAATCGCATCAGCATCCCTACCAGCT
Source organism: Sphaerolaimus hirsutus (assembly GCA_964036195.1). Taxonomy (NCBI): domain Eukaryota; kingdom Metazoa; phylum Nematoda; class Chromadorea; order Monhysterida; family Sphaerolaimidae; genus Sphaerolaimus; species Sphaerolaimus hirsutus. Next base: position 1,200,650 of record OZ038454.1, on the reverse strand, counting down.
GTGGTAGTATCACTGGACCGCGATACATGCACTCATTCAAGCTTGGCATGCCTGGCGGTTTTGCTGAGGCATCATATACCTCTCTGACCTTTGTGGTAGTTTTCTCTGGCGTTATCACTGGTTGATGAGGCAAAATATGGAACTTTCTGCCATCCATAATATCCTCTTGAACTTTCTCGATTACTCCTTGCTCCTCTTGTGCTTTCATGATTGCCTGAATTTTCTCCAGTAACTCTGGGTCTCTCTTGAGCCTGTTGGTGAGGTACCTGAACCTCTTGAACGCCATTGCTTTGTTATCTGGGAGTTCATGCAAATTTGGTTTGTACATGAACTTTACAGAGTACCGTCCATCTGGGTTTCTCTGTACACTCTCATTGAATTGCTTGATGGCTTCATCGTCCTCGACGAGGTCTGGCTGGTCCATTATGCCAATGGTATCCAGTCTATCCATGTCTTTGACATTTGGTACAGGAGCAATTGACAACGGTGCTTCCTCGTACCACTTTTCTCTCTGAATTTGATGCACAATTGTGTTAACCACCACTGGATATGCGCCATCCGTGGTCCATTGATTTCTGTTGCTTGTCAACTGCCCACCTCCCATCAGCAATCCCAATTCTGATGGAATGACATACAATCCTGACGGAAGTCTAGTGGTGCTGGTGTTTCTGGACATCAAGTCCCAGAAATAATTCAAGCCCACTATAATGTCTGGCTTGAACTTGCACTCTGTCCCTTTTCCCTTGGGAATTCTGTCTGCAAAGTAACTCTCATCCGGGAAGTACTTCTGCAGGTACTTTTCGTCCTGTTCTGACACAGGCACTTTGATTTGTTCTGTGGTCAACGTCGGGACCACATCAGCCACCATATCAACTTTCTGACCATTTCTGAGCCGCATTCTGAATTCCACTTGCTGTACTACTTTATAATGCGGCTTTTCATTTCCGAATGTGTACACCTGGATGTGGTGTTCACCTGTACTCTTCAAATTGAGTTTCTTGGCCACTTTCTCTGACATGTACGTTCCCTGGGATCCTGTGTCCAGGAACGCTTGAATTTGTAGTGGTGGCTGTTCAGGCTCCATCTCTGTATCCATTTCTGAAGCCTCAATCACGGTTCTGGCTGTCATCAGCATTGACATATTCCTATTTACTGACAAGTTTACTGACATATTCTGTTGCTTTGTTTTTGGTTCTGTAACCACTGTGCTGGATATGGTCTCTGTCTCTACCATTTCTGGTCCAGCTTCTTCCACAGTGACACAATTCACTGTAGCCTTTCTCTTGGTTCTGTGCTGGTCGACCGGCCGTCGGCACAGACTTTCTGCCATTGTTTGCTGCTTGCTGGCCATTCTGTTGACCATTCGCTCTAAATGCTGGAATTTGCCGTCCAGCGTTTCCATTGCCATTGTCACCAAATTTCTCTGGGCACACCGCAGTGTGGTGCCTATTAGACTTGCAATAGAAGCAACTTCTCGTAAATTGACATTGATTCATGTAATGCCCTTTCTGCAGGCATCTCAGGCATCGCTCTGCTTTTGACAAAATCACTCTCCTTTCTCTGGCAGTTTTGAACTTTGGACACTTATCATTAAAGTGTAATTGCTGTGTGTCATTGCAGAACACACACGGCCTCCCAGGATTCATGAATCCAGCCTGTGGTGCACTCTGTCCATTCTGGATCACAGACATGCTCCCTGTGCTGGTCCTTGGGTTCTCTGGCCCTCTGAATCGGTTCCCATTGCCTTGAAACCGATTATTGAATTGCTGTGCGCGAGGATTATTCCCAAATCCTTGGCGCGATTGCTGAACTGGTGCCTCAGTTTGCTGTGCGTGCTGTACAGCCTCACTGAGCGCTAGCTGCTGGCCAAACAGCTTTCTGAATTTTTCCACCGTCAAGGCTTCCTCAGTTCCCTGTTCCTTCTGGATTTCTCTGAGAACCTCGGGTGGCACTTTCTGTTGCAGCTGGCTCAACAGCATTGGATGTTCCACTGATTCGCCCAGTGACTCCAACTGCTGGAGCAGCCTTTCAATTGCATCAAACAAAATTCTCATATCCTGACAGGTATTCCTGGCCTGTCGCAGCTTCATAATATTACTCATCAGCGTGTTTCTGACCACAACTGGCTGGTCATATCTCTTCTTGAGCATTGCAATTGCGGGTGCATAGTTCTCTGCGGTCACACTCAATCCACTGATCATGCCAAATGCTGAGCCTTTCAGCAAGCTCCTCAAGTATGAGAACTTGGAAATGTCCTCCAAATCTGTCCGATTGTGGATGTGGGATTCGAACATTTGCCACCATGATCGAAATTTGACAATTTCCCCAGTAAACTGTTCCACTTCCAGTTTCTGTAATTTGACGCTCTTTGCTGTGGTTGCGTTGGTTGAACTGGCCCCCGGAGCAGCTCCCTGAGCTGTCAAAGCCATCTGTGCAGCCATCTGCTGTATGAATGCTGTGTTGACCTCATACATGGTACTTCCGCTCAGTTGCTGGATCATGTCTTGCAACTCTTCGATGTACACGTTCATGGCTGCAATTTTCTGTGTCACCAAGTCTGACATATTTGCATATTCATCATATGCATCTTGGTACATCTTCTGTTCTTGTTCCATCTGATCGGGTTCGTCAATGTCTTTGACTACATCCCTCCATGCGTCAAATTGAGTTCTCACTGCAGTCATTGCACTTTCCAATTTTGCACCCTCCTGTTTGACAGATGCAATCACTCTTCTCATTTCTGTTCTCTTTTCTTCCTTTGTTGCGCCCGCATATATTTCTGGGTCATATTTGGCATATTCTCTTGCCAATCTGTTGTCTACCCTGTGCTTTGCTGGCCCCAGGGTCTTTCTGATGTGACCCGTTGGTGAAACCATTTTTGCTGATGAATTTTCCTTCACTGTTTCTCTTTATAGTGTGTCGCCTGTGACGCTCGCGACGCTTCTCTGCGTCTTTCTGTGTAGTGCTCTGTGCACCACGGATTTGTTGTGCCACGCACAATACCAATGCAGTCCTACAGGCCCCTGACGTGTTCTCACGCGTTGACCTTTACTGCACTGGCACCAGGTGTGTTCCTAAAGCCCCTGACGTGATTGTTTACACGCGTTGACTTCAACACACCGGTCAAATCCACCTGGACAATAAACAATTTATTTGCCCAGCAGTGTGCGCCCAAAGAGGGTCCGTACACACTCTTTCTGAGCGCTCTGGCGCTCTTTCTGGCACACCTGTGTGCCTTGTGACCACGCCGGCCACTTGCTTTCCTGAGCGGCTCCTGTGCCGCTGTGCGCAGTGCTGCGCTTGCCGTGTCGCCTGTGACACGTTTCTGTGCACTCTGGTGCACTTTCTGATTCTGGGCAGTGTTTCTGTACACTGCTCTGCAATTGCACCTGTGCAATGCAGAATTCCGGCACTTTTGTGCTGTCTGATCTGATGGTACCGAGCAGGCACAGCGTGTATATTTGATGGGAGCTCCGCAAAGCCCCTACACGCTACCAAGTATCCTAATACTTGGTTTTCAAATCCACTCTCTGTCAGCTACAGCCCTCTGTCAGCTACAGCCCTTTGTACACTGATACCCCTACTTTTGCACTTCCGAGGTATGAGTCCACTCTTACCCAGTGGAGCGAGGGACCTCCGCGAATGCCCAAAAACAGCCCTTTGACTAGCGTGTCTCTGTGGTGATCCTGTCTCCATCAGGTCACCCTCCCTTGGCATAGGAAGGACGTGCGAGTGGTCACTGGCGTCCAGATGTCCAGGAACGTCCAGCGAAAGTTTGACCACCGTCCGACAATGACTCCTTGTCAAATGCCGGTGCCGCCCAGCGTCTAGCACCTTGCCAGATCACTGGTGAAAGCTGCCTGAAATCCTGACAGGCTTGTCAGAACTCCAGTGTCCTCCACGCGTGAGCGTAGAACCGCTCCCAAGATGTAGACAGGAGTGCCGTGACTTTGGCACAATGCTGTCTGCAAATCAACAGCCAACGCTCAGCCAAGGCCAAATTGATGTTCAGCAGGACTTTTGAAGTTCTGCCAACTGCCGCACAATGTTCGTTCCGGCTTGGTGATAGCACAATGTCATGCAATCACCCTGCTCGCTGCGCCATGTGCTGAAGCCACCGAAGTCAGCGTCTTCTACCACCGAATCCGGCAACTCCAAGACCGTAGTGAGAAACGGCCTTTAGAGTGGTTGATTTCCCGTTGTAGCCGAACGTCCACTTGTCGACAGCCAAGTTGAGTTTATTTCGTGGTTGCGTGTTGAAAAGGGGGTTCAAATTGTTTCAGGTACTTTATTTCGATCAGATGCAGCGTGTTACAAAAGCGCAAAGCCTAGCGAGCTTCCTAGTCGAAGTTTCTATCGCTAGCTTATTTCGTTCAGTAGCTTGGGGTCCGCAGACTCTAGTAAAAACTTCCAAAGTAGCTAAGACACGGAATTCACGTATAGAAAAACAGTTACAGTAATTTCCTAATACAAATGCACAAATAAGTCACAAATGCAACAAATAAACATATCTAGACGAAACAGTTGCCTCATACTGTGCGGGCATACATTCAAATACTTATGGTAAAGAAATACCAGGTACAAATTGGGTTAATAGAAAAACTATTAATCTTACGAGGCGCGAAGTCGGCAAACTCGGCCGATTTACTAATTTGGTTCAATTTGTCAGAAAACATTGACGCACATTGGAACTAATATGATAGGGTTTGGAAATTGTAAATAGTGGTGTAAATGTTTCTAATGACGTAAATAGAATAAGGTATATTCAACATAGTAATAATAATCACTTCCTGGAAACATATGTTGAATAATCTAGCAAAATTGGGACTTATTCAAGGTAAATGGGTATTGTAATTGAGCAGGGTTTATAATATATTTAGCTTGAGCAGGGTATTATAATTATTAAGTAAATATAAATATAAGTTGTGAGCAGGGTTATAACAATTATGCCTACGCGAAGGGCTTCGTACAGTAAATGCTAGTTGCACACAGGGTACTATTTCTCTGTTAGGACGCTGGCCTAGATAATTACGCAGCACGTAAATATTTACAAGTTTTGACTTTTCCAGATTGCATGTAAACTATGTAAATGTATATATAATCATGATCAGAAAATTACGGCGAGTTGAATGAGCCCAATATTATGTTAATACACCTAATAATAACTTATTTGACATTTTAACTTAAACATTCCTCATAAACTTATCAATAACTTATAGAACATTTTCCTAATCGAATATTCTCCATGGATACGTAATAAGTGTAGGAAATACAATTTGCGTGGTAAATAAATATAGTGCATGAAAAAGTAAAATAGTGCAAATAAGTAAATGTGCGAATATAAACCTAATTATCAATTCTCTATATTTCTTTATCCATCCATTTTGCCACGGTCAGCACAACGATTAGAACGATTATTGACGAAGTGTCCACCGGAATAGTGAAAGTTTTGAATGACCACTTGAAACCTATGGGGAGTGATTTAGGGCAAATGAAAGATTTCACGCAGCAATACTGGAAACTGGCAGATGCCGAACTGTGTGGGGAGTCTGGATGGCAAACACATCCGTATTCGCAAACCCGCTGGTAAGTACATATCATTTTACGCATTCTACTTTTGCCCTCATGTGTGTTGTTTCCAGTAAACATGAACATGGTGAGTCGTATGCAACAGCACGGTAAACTAAGCGTCGCATTTGCGACGCTTGCGACGCGTGCGTCGCCTTCAATCAGAAATAGTCGCCAGTTTACCAAGGTTGCAAATTTTTTTGTGAAAACGTCGCTTTTCGTCGCATTTTGCGTCGCAAACGTCGCAAAATCGTTGCTTTTGCTTGAGTTTAACCGCAACCCCCACCGATTTGAAAGTAACTTCATTTGGGTCATGGGAATGTTGTGCAAATGATTTTTGGATGTACTTGTAGAGAAAAAAATTGCGCTTCTTCTGACGTACCTGGCTTCTCATAAAAGTTATCCAAAAAAAAGTTATGATTTTTTTTAAAAAAAGGGCCAAATTGCGCGACGAAATGGCGACGGTCTGGCGACGGTCTGGCGACTGTAGAAAAATGACTAAATTCACAGTGATGGGAAACTGTGCAGTGAGGTGGAAATGTTTACAGTTACAAAAGTAAATGAAAAACGCCTTGCAGAGGGTGGAACGAGATACTGGTGCTACAAGGGCTTCTTGTCAATTATACTGTTCATCAGCGCCAGCGCAGATTTGAAAATTCAGTACGTGGACATCGGTATGCTGGGGTCACAAGCAGATGGTGCTGTGCTGATCACGTCTGATTTCGGGCAGGATTTGATGTGAGTTTACATCCTTTTTGACATGTTCCAATGAGGTGCTATACATTTACACATGATAAAAGTGATACATTTACACAGACATGGCAGAATGCTTATGGCGCCACCGTGCTTGCTGCCCGGTGCAGATGCCAACCAACCTGCAAATACCATTCCGAGTTATTTTGTGGGTGATCAAGCGTTCGCGTTGCGCAAGTGGTGTATGGTGCCATATGCGCTGCATGCAGATGACAGCCAGCGACACTTCAACTATCGGTGTGTTTGAATATTGTGAAAGAAGCGTTGTTTGGTAAAACTGAAATCTAAATTTGACTGCAACTACTGCAGCTTATCCCAAGCTAGGCGCACTGTCGAATGCGTCTTTGGTATTTTGGCTGGCAGATGGCGCATACTGATTACCTGTATCGCGATGGAACCGCCACACATACAAAGACTGGTTATGGCCTGTTGCCACCTGCACAATTGGCTGCGTGATATCCGCGGGGAAAGTGCTGCCAACCAATTTGATGAAAATGGCGATGAAAAACCACAAGACGACCCGAACGACACTGTTGAGCGAAATGTAAGTTTACCTTGCATATTCACTGTTACAATTCAACATCACATAAATTCATTCCCATACACAGCTGCAGTGGCGACCAGTGTACGACAACATGGATACGATCGATAACGTGCCAATCCGAAGGGACGTTGACGAAAGAGATGCGCGCCCCATCAGGGATGCAATCAAGGAGTGGATGATGACGGACGCCGGTCGTGTTCCGTGGGTGAATCCCGCTGACTGCTGAATTTGCAACTACGTTGAATATAAAAATCAAACTGAAATATTTCCGTTGCAGTGGCAGTTAGCATTAAAGTGGCACTGGAATGGTAAACTGATGTAACAAATACAAAAAATTCATTTTCATGCTATCTGCTACAGCTACACTTCATTTTTCGATTGCAACCGGTTATAATGGTTGTTATGTAGTACACTGTCGTTGAATGGACAATTTTCATTCACTATTCGATTTTTGGCTGATTTTTTCTTTTTTAATTGTGATTAAATCATAATTCGCAAAGTCTTTCGTTTCACGCCGCGAAAAATTGTGTGATGTGTGCAGCTAATGTTCCTCTTTCATGTGTGATTTTTTTTTCCGGATTCGGGTTTTCCGTTCACGTGCTAGTGATTTATTTGCATTTAATTGAAATAAAATCATAAAAAATTGAAAGTTTATATTTGATGTCCGCTGTGTACACCAATCGATAGCACAAAGAAAACTGATAATTTAGAACGTTTCAATAAACGAAAAAACGTAACAGGTGATTTTATAAAAATTTATTTCCACAAAAAAATGATAAATTCAATAAAAAATCCAATGTTGCACTTAAAAATATTTTAAAAATTTTGACAACATCTACACAACGTACTGTACACGATGACGCAAAAAAATTGCATAAACAATGCTCCGTTCTTCCACAATTAAAGAAATTAGAAATTAATGTTTACAGCGTAAATTCACATCACTGGAAAACTTGAAAAAAATAAAGATGGCGGCCTAAACTCCGCCCACTTTTACTATGCATGAATTTAGCCGGTAAACTAAATAATGGAGTTTACCGCCAGTAAACTGAAAACGCCAGTAAACTAGTGTGCGTGGGGCCATTTTGTCGTATCACCTTCTATTTATCGTTATGCTGCAACTCTGGCTTTAAGGTCGCCGGTATTGCAATCTGAAGTATTTTACTTCGATTTAGGCCCGGAAATCATGCACGATATTCATGCACGAGCAACCAAAATCGCGAGTTGTGCGAGTAATGCACCCAACAAAATCGAAAAAAGAAAGAGTTGGCCGACGGCCAAGAAATAACGAAATCGTGATTTCCGGGCCAAAATCAAAGTAATATAGGGCCCACCACGCTAGTTGACATCGACACCAAATGTCAACTGGTGCCGATTCCGATTCAAACCTTGCTGACGAGCCGACGAACGACGTTCAAACGTCAGCTTTGAATTGGGAATGGAACCAGTTGATATTTGGTGTCAAATGTCAACTAGCGTGTGTGGGACCATACGTCATATTGCAAGATCGGCGACATTAAGGCAGTCGTGCATTTCACAAACTGCCTTGCTCTCAGTGCATATGAGTCGACGTGGTTGAACTTAAAAAAATCTATTGGGCGTACGTCCTACCCTACAAATCTGTAGGGAGTATTAAATCTGGCTCCAGGTACCACTCACAGATCCTGTAAAAGTCGCTGTAGAGTGTAAAAGACTCTGTAAAATGTCATGTTTCATGTAAAAGCCCTGTAAAGTGTCAAATACTATGTAAAAGATCCTGTAAAGTGTCATCTCTATCCAAATATGATTTTATCGTATCCAAATCGTTTTGTATCCAAATATCATGTCAAAAACAAGATTTGGATACAAAAAAATAAGATTTGGATACGATAAAATAAGATTTGGATACACATAACACATAACAGGGTTTTTTAGCTGACAATGTGCTGACTTTACAATGTGTTTTACACCTCACATTTTACCGGTTTTTTTTCAACACTTTTCGGGATCTTTTACAGGGTCTGAGAGTGACACCTGTATCATCATCCACTTTTAGTTAGGTAATTAATTTCGTGGTGATCTTTTACGTCGAGGTGTAATCGTAGCTTATGAAAGTCATATGAATGAACCCAGATCATTGAAACCAAGTTAAATGTTAGGCCACTGTTATTTACATTCATCACTATTTACGTATAGAGCCCACTCATTTTTGATGACTATCCTGAATACATAAACTTTCAGACTTCTTAAAATGACGTCATCTTTCTAAATGTATACTGGATGGACTGGATGCTGTACAAGGTGTGTTACCGTATTCTGATGAATAAAGTCATAAATTCCAGTACACTAAAGTCATCTATTGTAAGAGCAATAAAACGTGATCGGATTTTTTTTCGAATTTTTATTCAGGTGGGATATGGTATATTTCATTGTGAAGTGTGAGCTCAGTGGACATTGAAATGAAAAACTTCAATAATAATATTGCGTCGTAATAACACTGTTTGACGACGAAATATTATTATTGTTACTATTTGAGGCGTTTGGTTCCGAAACTCGATAAAGACCAAAGTGGAAAAAAATGAGTTAGGTGCGGATCTCATACTTATATACTTTTTTCTTCAAAAAAAAAAAAAATTTACGTAAATATCTCATACCGTTCCCGAGATACAGAGACATCGATTTTTGAAAAAAAATGCAATTATTCATCCAAAACTCGATATCTCCACACCAAAATAGGTAAATATTCACTCGAAACTCGATATCTCCACTGAAAAAACTTTGCATCCAAAACTTGTTATCAATTTTTACGGAAATGACGATGATCCTGGCTATCCCCATACAAAAATGAAGTTTGCATCCTAAACTCGTTATAAAATTTTGTTAGTAAATTTGTTGCATTAATGACAGTCAAATGGACCCAACTCTAGCCAGATTTGCCGGCCAGAGGATTGTAAATATGGAAAATGTAGAGAAATTTGTTGGCTTTTCAAAAAGTATTGGGCAAGGGTTGTCACTCAAAGCGTGCCTGCTCAGGCCACTCACAAATTTTCAAATGCAATTTTCACAAAACTGAAAAACATGGAGTTATCGAGTTTCGGAACCAAACTCCTCATTTACTGACTCTAGGACAAAAAAGATCAACGCCAATCTTTCCCCAGACTTTGATGATATCTAAATGCTTCTGTAATGCTTCGAAATACCCCCCCCCCTCAAAATGGGCACTATGAATTAATAGACCCCCTCGAAATACCCCCCTCCCCAAATTGAGTGTAAACAGAACGTACATCACGAAGGCTGCCGTTTGTTATTCAGGTAATGCAACACACGTTAAAACAATGACTGTGTGACGTTAGAACAGTGTTTATACCATCTACATACTTGTATACATATACAATTATTAGACACTTACTCTTGTTTTTCAATTAGTAAACACTTATTCTTGTCGATTATCGTTGCATTTTTCTACGTCCGCGTACCTTACAAACAACGAATTAGTACTGGGTAGTGATGCGAAAAGAGCCAGACTTTTGGCGCCAAGCGCCAAAGGCGCCACAGCAAATTGGCGCCGAGCGCCAAAAGCGCCAGGACCACATGGTAAAAATTTTATAACATGGTTTCATTTTATTTTATTAACAATTTCTGGGAATAAAATAACATATTAAAATAAAATGAAACACAAATAAAATTTAAATAAAATTCAATTTTTATACAATTTGTATACAAATAATTTTTATAAAACCATCCCTGCTCTTGACTTTGCTCTTGACTTATAACTTGACTCCTAACTTTGCACCGGAATCAGCACTAGGGGGCAGTCCCAAAGTGCCAATTGTGTATGTTGAACATAAGATTTGAATGCACAAACATAAAACTTGGATGCACAAACATAAGATTTGGATAAACAAACATAAGATTTGGACACACAAACATAAAATTTGGATACACAACTGACACATTGGGACTGCTCCTTGGTGAAGTGAAAGTGAAGAGTCAAGAGTAGTGACGTAAAAAGCCATGGCGCTGGCGCTTGGCGTCAAAGTTCTGGCGTTTTTCACCATAGTTGTTAAAACGTATTTACGTTTACTCGATAAATACGTATACTCGCGTACTGCATAAATATGTTTATGTTTCCTCCTGAAAAAAATACCGGTACTCACATACTCGCGTACTTTTTGAGAGTACGCGAGTACAGAAAACGTATTATAAGGGGACACAAAATGTCATTTTGCAAGACAGAAAGTAACAAACATAGGACATTTTCCTAAGAAATACTTATCAGAAGAGGAGAATACACATTTGATGTATTTCAGAGAAAAAATTGAACAAAACACAAAATTTTTTTGTTATTTTTTGTGAGAAAAATACTCACTTTTACGTTTTCTGTGAGCAAAAATACCCATTTTTACATTTTATCTGGAAAAAAATACTCAATTTTACATTTTCCCGGATAAAAGTATTTTACTCACATTTTATGCAGTTTAAAAGTAAAAAAAAATACTTCACGTTTTCTGTACTCTGTACACGTGTGAGTAAAATAAAAATACTTTATGTTTACATTTACTTTAAAAAAGTTCAGTACTTTAAACAACTCTGCTTTTCACATCACTAGTCAATAGTAAAGTACTTGTCCACCTGCGGGACTGGCTCCAGGGTTATTATACATATATGTAAAGCTTTTTCCAGTAAGACGAGGTGAACTTAACGCTTTTAAGTTCCAGAGAAAAATACTGGGAAAAAAGTATTTTTCTCTCATTTACTCACAAGTAAAAGTACATAATTTTTACTTTACACTTTCTGTACTTGGGGGTTGAATAAACAAAATACGTAACGCATACGAATACTTTGAAAAAGTTTAGTACTTTTAACAACAGTGCTGCTGGTAGGTGGTGCATTTTGGTGCATTTCGTCCTGCATTTCTTCCTGGTGCATTTTGGCGTCCGAGCCATTTTTATGGCACTTTTACACTACTATTGAAGATTTTTTTAGCTATTTCGCTTTTTTCCAACTCTTGTAGCAAATTTTGAAATGTAAGACCGTCCCAAGCACGTTTTGTTACATTTCCGTGTTGCAGATAAAAATGCATAAACAATTTTTTGCAATATCCCTTTGGCAGTCGCGCCTTTTTTGTAATTTTTGACGCGCATACAGAATCTAAAAATTTACCAAAGCAACGTGTAAAAAAATTGTCACGTCTGAAACTGGGCATCTTTTCGCGTTACATTATGAGTTGCGTGATGAAAACTATTATAGGTACCTAATTATATACAATTAAAAACATATTTGCGTATGCAAATAGACTGATGGAATTGAACGCTGTTCAAAGAATGTTACCGCGTTGCGATGAAAAAACTCAAATGAAAAATGAAAAATGTAGTCACATAAATCATATGTAATGTTATGAGCAATGTTAAGAGAAAAAGTAAACACGTGTGGATTTGATACAAATGGGTGATAGTAGTGATGGAAAAGCGCCAGAAAAAAGGGCGCCAGGCGCCAAGGGCGCCATGGCGCCATTCGGAAAGCGGGCGCCAGGCGCCAAGGACGCCACAGAAAGAGGGCGCCATGGCACCATTTGAAAAATAGGGCGCCAGGCGCCAAGGGCGCCAGGATAAATAAGTGCATAGAACGCCCTGCGTGTGCTAAAACAGTTTCTACAGCACCCTAGTACACACATTCACTACTTAATTCGCGTTCTCCAGGGTGTAATGAATAAAAACAACACTAGAACAAAAAATTTAAATAAAATCCACATGACGAATTCAAACACAATGGATATTGTCATTTGACAACAATCCATTCACTTCAAAAAGACTTTCCCAATCAATGTTGCCTTGAATTGAACAAAAAATGGAATTGCAACGATTTGAATCCGTTGATTTATGATTTTGCAAGTTCAACGGTTCATCATTCTCGTCTTCTGATCTGTCAGACACATCTGATGAACCGTTGCACATAAGATTTTCACTCGCTCACACAACTTCGTCCATTTTTCTGACGAATTTAGATCATCCACAAATGCGTTTTTCATCTTTTTTTCATTTACACAGCACTCACCTTGAAACCCTGCTGGCGCCTTTTTGGCGCCCTTCTAAAGCAGGGCGCCATGGCGCCTTTCATAATGTGGACGCAAAAATTCGAATTTTTATACAAATTTTATTTTTATTTTGAAATTTTCCATTTTATCTTACTTTATTTTATTCTTCAATTTTCAATTTTTTTATTATTTTTTTTCTGAGATTTTGCCAACCCTGATTACGACACAATGGAGAACGCAAAATTATTATAGAAGAACAAAAAAAATGCAGTGTTGTAACTTCAGGATCAGGGTTGGCATAATCTCAGAAAAAAATAAAAAAAAATAGAAAATTAAAGAATAAAATCAAAATAAAATGCAAAATTGACAAATAAAAAAAAATAAATACAATTTTTAGTAAAAATAAAATACAATTTTAGTAAAAATAATTTTACTTAAAGCAATCCTGGTCACGAACTAAAGTATAAAATAAAAATAAAATAAAAATAAAATGAAAAATTGAAGAATAAAATAAAAATAAAATGGAAAATTGAAGAATAAAATAACAATAAAATACAATTTTAATAAAAATAAAATACAATTTAATATTCAATACAATGTTTATTTTATTCTTAAATTTTCCATCTTATTTTTGTTTTTTTATTTTTTTCCTGAGATTCTGCCAACTGTGCCCACAACAAAGAGCACTTTTCCCAGCCCTGATATATTTGCCTCATCGCAAATTATGGATTAGAAAACAGTATCCAAAATGGACTTTTTTGATAGATTTCCAGTGACAACAATCATGGTGAGTGATGACTAATCGACTTCCTGCTCAATTTCAACTGGACTTATCAATTGAACTGGACTCGGACTTATCAACTGGACTCGTTGGATGGTTTTTCACACTTTTGACAAAACCATCAAAATGTAATGGTCTAACAAAAACGTAAGTGCTGGCAAAAAAATGAAAAATTGGCGGGACCAACCGTAGATGCTGTTTCAAGGTTGAACTAAATTTTCGAAAAATTTTTTGACTTATTGATGGATGGATACCTCATTTCATAAATGGATGCCTCATTTCATAGGGCTTCTTTGAAAATTCATGCCTACATACGTCAGAGCACTTTGCAGTAGACCGTGGCGCGTAAAAATAACCTTTTTACGACCAAAAATAGCTTTTTTCTATTTTTGTGATGATTTACAATGTCTGGAACACCAGTGTTGAATTAAGAGGAGCACTTTTCTATAATTCAATTCCACCCAAATTTTCGTGAACACATTGGTTAATACGACAAAACATACTCGTGGTAGGAAAGGAAGTTCGAAGAGAGTCAATAACTTTTTTACGGCTATTTTCGTCTCTGTCTGTTCTGTAACGATGGCAAATCGTCTGGAAACAGTGTTTAAATTTTCCAGTGTTTTCTAAAATGCCTAATTTATATTTTTTTCAAAAATAGTTACGAATTTTGTTTTTCTTAAAAAAAATTGATTTTCGATTTTTTTTGGGATACTTTTCGAATTATCATTTTTTTCTATAAAATCATTGCGTTTTCGATTTCTCCGCTGAATTTTGAATACAACTTTATGTTTTGCATTCTTTCGCTGTTACCGCAGACACATTTTCAAATTTTTTGTTCTGCCGCTATGAATAGTTTCTGCGTTTTAAGTGCATTTTCTGCAAAAAATACTATTAAAATAGATTTTTAAGCGTTTTTTTGTTTCCCATCGTTACTGTTCTGACAAATAACTAATAAATGATAAATATATAACTAATATATTTGAACTAAAAAATTGGAAAATATAAATTGGGAGTCACACATTGATTTTATAGTATTTACAATGTAGTATAAAACAGAGTTGCGAAAGCGTATTTACGCTTACCCGAAATACCCGGGTAAATGGGTATTTATACTTACGCTTACGCTTACGCTTTCATAAAATACCCGTACGCTTTTTTACGCTTTCCCGGCTAAAATACCCGGGTACTAAAAGCGTAAAAAAGTTTTTCACTCAGTTTAGTTTGCGCTTTTGAAAAAGCATAAAAACACAAAAAAGAGTGAACGAGGCTGCGTAACAAAAAATGACTGCGGGTATGCAGTAATGCATTGGAAATAGTGGCACATGTACAAATTGTGTCACAATATGAATGTTTTGTGAATATGTACTGTGTCATCGAGCAAAATTGTGGCTTCAGGTGAGAAAATTTTGTTGCTGAAAATGAATCCCGACGACAATTTTATCGCCCTTGACAGCACTAACTCCACGTTCGAAGATGAGGATGACTTAAGTGTTGCTGCCGATCAATAACCAAACAAAATATGAGGGCAGACTATGGTAAATGGACATCTGAAAAATGTCACCGAGACCTTGATTTGGAAAGAATTCACTGAGCAAAAAGCCTCTAACAGATTTTTACGCTTACGCTTTTATTTACGCTTTCCTAGGTATTTTGAAAATACCTTACGCTTTCAGTATCCATACTCAAAATTTGGAAAGTGTATTTACGCTTACGCTTACGCTTTCCAAAAATACCGGTATTTTAACAACTCTGGTATAAAAACATGTGGGGATCTCATTCCTCAAAATTATCGTCTACTGTCTGAAACTTTACAATGAAATCTACAATACTCCATTTAAATAAAAAAATCATTTTTCTCATCTCATTATCATCACTATCACATCCATGATTGGTGAATCCGGTGCACAAATTTCCAATTTTTTAACTTTTTGCTGAATAATCACCAAGTACTGATATAAGAAGGGGGTCTGTAAAAATATCGCATTTGCTCGAATAATTCCCCATCTTGAATAACTCCCCATTTTGAATAATTCTCACCTTGTTAGATGAGTGACGAAAAAAAATTACTCTCTCTAATAATCCCCCGTTTGTGCATATGATTAATTTGTTGTGTCTACTTTGAACAAAAATAGCAGCATGAAATTTTTAAAACAAAACATATTTCGTGAAATAAGCTAATAAAACGTGCTTGAATATTTTGATGAAATAATTGTTCCTTCCTCCAATAATTCCTCCCCTTGAATAGTTCCCCCCTCAAAAAAGGCTGATGAAAAATAATTCCCCTGGAAACTCATTCAAGCAAATGCGGTACACTCGAATGCATGGCTGATTGAGCAAGCTTAATTTGATGCTCAATATCTGGTTATTTCTGAATGGATTTGAAGGGTGTGCTTCTAAATGTACCGATCTACAAAAAATCGATTTTGAGATAATCGCAATTGAAAGTTTGGAGTATGCAATACCCATACATGGGTATTGGGTATGGGAATTTTGGGTATGGGTATTTCAGCCATATTGTTGGGTATCCATCCACATGCATGGGTATAATCATTGTTTATACACATAACACTAGCTAGGTATATAACCTTTAGTGAATCGTATTTTTTGTAGTACAGTACATTTTAAAGGAACAAATTGGTAATAGCATGTAGATCGGTACCTTTTAAAGCACAAAATCAGATAGATGTAGATCGGTACTTTCACCCATAGTAAAAAGCACAAATTGAGTTTTTGCTGCTGATGATGCCGAGCTGACATCGGTACTTTTAGAAGCACAAAAAATGAAGTGCAGATCGGTACATTTAGAAGTACAATTTTGAAAAAAATGGGTACTTTTAAAAATACAAAAGCTGAAAAAGCTTGTAGATCAGTACTTTCCTAAAATTTCAAAAACTGTACTTTGCAATTTTTTTGCTTTTTTCGACCACCCATATCTCAAATTTAAATTCCGCACCCCCCACATATTATTTATATTTTTGAAGCACATTTGCATGGGGACCCCAAAAATGGTCCTAACTCAAATTTGAAAAATTTGTAGATTGGTACTTTTAGAAGCACACCCTTCATTTGGACTGTTCAACACTTGAAATGGTTGGAAGAAGGTAACCATTTCAATGTTTGTTGATGGATTGGCCATTTCAACCTTACCTGTCAGCTCTACTTGCATGGTGTCAACCAAAATAACCAACAAACATTTGAGCGAAAAACCTGAAACTGTGACAAGTCCAAAACTCAACGCTTCACCTCGCTTCCAAACACCGATTTAATATTGCGATAATCTGAGCTGGGCAAGGTCTATACGGTACATAAATATTGTAGCTATTAAAACTGATTGGGGGGGGGGGGGTTTACTCCTTACCCCATTGGAAACCCCATAAATGAGTTTCACCTTAGCAATGCAAGTGGCAAACCAATCGGGGGTGCACTGATACGCACATCTGCCCGATACGCACATTTGCCCGTTTTTTTCACTTGACACTTTTTCAAGTGATTTTCAGATATGAGTGAAGTGAAAAAAGTTCACTAATGTCATTGCGCAACTTTTTCACTTTACTCATATCTGAAAATCACTTGAAAAAGTGTCAAGTGAAAAGACGGGAAAATGTGCGTATCGGGCAGATGTGCGTATCGGGCAGATGTGCGTATCAGGCCTGCCTCAACCAATCAATTGTCAATGTGAAGTAAATCAAGTAGCAAGTGACAAGTTGGTAGATGCGTAACTGAAGAGAAGATACTCGTAACTTGAATTATCAAGATGCGGCATTTGTTGCAGGCGGGCGAACGAACTATCGACTTCGTAAATACTCATAATCGACGACGGGACAAACTCACACAAATATGGTAAACACAACGAGTTCGAACAACAAACGACATTTACACGAACCTAATTCGATTTGAGATTCGAGACCGATGCGCGTGAACTTTTTACATCATCATAATTTCTTGTTGTTTGTTATTTATGTGAAAAATAAAAAAAACTTCTGAATAGTGATGTAAAAGCGGCGCCGCTGACATCTGGTTCTAGCGCCAAAGAAAAAAGCGACATGACACTCTGGGCACTTGATGGCATTTTGCTGTGGCACTATTGTGGCCACACAAGCTAGTTTTCACCGTTCCAACTAGAAAACTACCGTATTTCCTCGAAATACCCCCCCTCAAAATGGGCACTATGGATTTGTGGTCTGGGAAATGCATAACAGACGTTCAAAACACTTACTGTGTTACGTTAGAACATAGTTTTTACCATCTACATCCTTATATAAGGCTGTAAAAACTTATCAATGGTGGTTATTGTTGCATTTTTCACATTTTTCTCTCAAAATTTTCACTCTGAAAAAAGAAACCCCCGGGGGGTAATTCGAGGAAATACGGTACTTCAAAAACTAAATGGCGACGGGAACGCTGATTGACGCTTCACTAACGATGGCAAGCAAAGATTCGAAATTCGAAAACGTTTTCGAATTTTTTCAGACTTCGAATTTTTGATCACGCATTGAAAAAAATACTTAAAAATCGATTTTTTTCCAAAAAATTCGAAAAGAATTTTCGAATTTATTTAGGGAAATTGAGGCTTTCTTTTGCCCAACATTTGAGGTATAAAAATGTCAAAAAAGCGTCTGCGGCCACAAGAGGGCAGAGTTGTTAAAATACCGGTAATTTTGGAAAGCGTAAGCGTAAGCGTAAATACACTTTCCAATTTTTGAGTGTGGATACTGTAAGCGTAAGGTATTTTTAAAATACCTAGAAAAGCATAAAAAAAGCGTAAGCGTAAAAAAATTTATGAAGTGCTCTTGCTGTTGAGCAGTCCAGTAGGGGGATTGTGGGTTGCCCAAATAAAATGCCCAAACCCAACTTTCTAACCCAGAGATTGCTCAGCTATCGATCCTACTGAGGCTCAGTACCTATTGATTCCCAGAAACCACAGACACTCAGCCACCCCCCCCCCCAGAAAATGCTTCACCTTCTAACTCAGACTAAGTCCTTTCGATGGTGAAAAAATCGTCGTCGTAATCCTAAATTGGCCCCAATATTCTCAATAAAAAGCTACGCTTGACAGCACAAATTTCACCACACATTTTTGTGTTTCAAGACATTTTCTACATGTGCCGCTATGTTCAGTGAGTTAGTGCATGCTCACAGTCATTTTTGTAGTACGCCTCCTCGTTCGCTTCTCGTTCACTTTCTTTTTTGTGGTTTTACACTTTTTCAAAAGCGTAAAACTGGACAGTGTGAAACGTTTTTTACGCTTTTAGTACCCGGGTATTTCCGCCGGGAAAGCGTAATAAAGCGTGTGGGTATTTTAAGAAAGTGTAAGCGTAAGCGTAAATATAAATACCCATTTACCCGGGTATTTCGGGTAAGCGTAAATACGCTTTCGCAACTCTGCAAGAGGGCGAGTTTCATAAAAAGATGACAAAATTGATTGTTGTTATAATGTTATTCATAAACATATCGCATCGATTATTTTTTTTTCGTCTTTTTACAGAAGTCGCCATGTTAATAATCATTGGCACGCTTCTAACATGAGACATAAATCAGTGCGAGGGCAGAGCAGAGTTGTTAAAATACCGGTATTTTTGGAAAGCGTAAGCGTAAGCGTAAATACACTTTCCAAATTTTGAGTGTGGATACTGTAAGCGTAAAGTATTTTTAAAATACCTAGGAAAGTGTAAAAGAAAGTGTAAGCGTAAAAAAATTTTATAAAGTGGTCTTGCTGTTGAGCAGTTTAGTAGGGGGATTGTGGGTTGCCCAAATAAAATGCCCAAACCCAACTTTTTATCCCATTATTGCACGCACGCAGTCATTTTTTTAGTACGCCTCCTCGTTCGCTTCTTGTTCACTTTCTTTTTTGTGGTTTTACGCTTTTTCAAAAGCGTAAAACTGGACCGTGTGAAACGTTTTTTACGCTTTTAGTACCCGGGTATTTCGGCCGGGAAAGCGTAAAAAAGCGTATCGGTATTTTATGAAAGCGTAAGCGTAAGCGTAAATATAAATACCCATTTACCCGGGTATTTCGGGTAAGCGTAAATACGCTTTCGCAACTCTGGGGCAGAGTATCATGTACGCCGAGTATATGAGAGTTCTAACTGTAAGTTTTGCCAAAAAAAATTTCACCAATAGAAGAAAAACACTTAAAAGTACCGTAAATCCTCGAATAAGTCCCCGGGGAAGTTATTTTTTCGTCAGACGTTTTTGAGGGGAGTTATTCGGGGGTGGAGTTATTCGAGGTGAGGAGTTAGTTTGTCGTCAGAATATTCAGGAAAATGAGTATAAAAGTAAGCATAAGATAAGCATAAAACTCCATACCTACATAAGAGTCTAAATACGTCGCCGCCATAAGTAAAACATCCTTATGAGTTTATCGTTGACGCTGCACCGCATTTGCATTCGGTGAATGACACGGTGCATTTGCGTCATCGATCAGAGGGGGGGGGGGGGGGGGGGTTATTCGAGGGGGGGGATTCCTCACGATCACGAGAGGGGGGAGTTTTTCGACGGGGGAGTTATTCGAGAAGGAGGACTTATTCGAGGATTTACGGTATAATTTTCTCTAGAAAAATTCGACCTTTTTGAATTTTCGATTTTTTTGTGTTTTTGTTGAAAATGTATATAAAGCCAATATTACAGCTCAAGCCTACTATTATCACGCTTCAAGCCTACGTAAAATTATCACGTAAAATTATCACAAACATAAAATTGTATTAAATTATTGATAAAGTTGATGCTACTTAACATAAAATTATATAATGTAAATATCATATAACGTAAAATGAGTGACGTAAAATACCATATTTCCTCGAAATACCCCCAGGGAGTAAATTTTTTAATAAAAGGAAAGTTTAAGGGTTTTTTTTCGAAGGGGGGCTTATTCGAGGGGGGATTATGTCGTCAGAAATTTTCGTGGAGTACCGTAGGAAACAACATGCATTTACATACCAAAACGGTAATAAATGCAACCAAACATGATATATTTGTACACATAGACGTAAATACATTGCTACAAAGCCTAGTCTATGTGTCGTTGTTAGCATTGAAAAAATCTCTGGGAGATTTATGTTTAAAAAATCTCAGAAAATAGAAGATTTTCTGAGATTTATATTTTTTCCACGATTTTCCAGAGGGATTTAATTATATTTTTTCTTGATTGAGAAAATCTCTCGAGAAAATCTCCCTAAATTCGTCCATTTTCACCTTCAAATTCACTAGTTCATGTGCTTCTTTGCTTATTTCCAGTTATTGTGTAAGGTATTTTTAAAATACCTAGGAGAGTGTAAAAAAAAGTGTAGGTGTAAATTTTTTTTTAGAAAGAGCTCTAACTGTTGAGCATTAGAATACACCATTGTTTTCACCTTTAGATCAATATATTTGTCATTTTTATGCATCCTTTCCTTTTACTGCCTTTTATGAAACATTTCAGACTGTAGCAAATACTGTAGTGGTATGAAGTTCCCTAACAATGGCACTTTTTCAGTGTTGATATTTACTGATTAAGCAATGCGATACACACTGTTTAAATGCAAGATTGGACATGCAGCAAATGTCAATGCAAAAGTTCACTTTGTGTCCAACTGGTGAATTTCCATTGATCTTGTCCTTTTTACAATAGTATGATGAAACTGTAGAATACCATGAGTACTGATCAAAGGTTGGAGATCAAAGGCCAGTTTGTACGTTTGCCATATTTTCTACATTCACTGCATAACTGCATGTGTGCACTGTGCAGTTATTTTTTGTACATGACCCTATTTTATGCTTTCTCAAAAGCATAAAACAGGGCCATCTGAAAGAAAAAAATACACTTTCTGTACCCAGGTATTTTGCTCAGGAAAGTGTAAAATAAGTGTATGGGTATTTTATGAAAGTGTAAGTGTAAGTGTAAATACATATAAATACCCATTTACCCGGGTATTTCGGGTAAGTGTAAATACACTTTCGCAGCTCTGCTATATACCCTATTTGGTCACGTTTATTATGGGTTTGGTGTATCTAAAAGCGTATTCTTTAGTACGACTTTACCAAAAATTTCTCGGAAAAACTACCGACGAAAAAAAACCCCTCGAATAAGCCCCCCTCAAAATACCCCCCTCACAATTTCCATTCTGAAAAAAAACCATTGGGAGTATTTCGAGGAAATACAGTACATATATTCCTGTAGTATCTATAGTTCACTTCCTTTTCACGAAAATATGGAACTTTTCCATTGAGATATGACACTTTAAAAAAACGGTCGCGTCGTCACTAAATATACCGTAAACACCACCTTGATCTTATTTAACTTTTTAGTGTTGCCCAGTCACAAACAATCCATGTAAATGTTGTTGTGATGGGATTCCATCACATAGGTATTTGTTTCTGTTCACTCAATTTTATCCAGTCCTGGTTGTGAGTTGAAACGTAATTCTCACAAGTTTTGTTTTTCATGGGCTGTTAAGGTTTTGTGTTATCATGTTAGTGTAATGCTGAACCAGTGAACATGTTGTTTCAAGATTTATTGAGTAGGGCAAGTCTTAAGTACATGAATTATCTTCTGTAATCCTCTGTTATTGGCTGTAAACTAGTAAACAGTTGTATCTTGTATTGCTATTAAATCTATTTAACACTGTCTAACTGAATAAATATATGAATATGTAAATCCTCCCTTGGCGATTTAAATTCAGAAGTCAAACTAGTCAAGCAGAGTTCTACTGCTCATTGAACTTTGCAACAATGCAGGCTTATATATTTTTTTTATTAAGGACAAGATGCATGTACAGTATTTGCTTGAATAGTCCCCCCTTGAATAAATCCCCCCCCCCCCCCGAATAACCCCCCCGGCCCCCTGTAAGACGAGGGAGGAAATCATAACCCCCCCCCCTTGAATAATCCCCCCCCTTTAAAGATTTGATTTATATGTTGTACCTAATTTTAACAAAAATGACACGTTATTGTGTTTATCAACCATATTTCATGAAATGAGTTGTTCATAAAAACAGGCTTGCAAATTTTGACAAAAATAATAATTCCCCCTCTTGGATAATTCCCCCCTCTAATAGTTCCCCCTCAAAAATGTCTGACGAAAAAATTATCCCCCAGGGGGATTATTCAAGCAAATACAGTATTTATATTCATCGCAGAATACAGCATACCACAAAAAGTAAACGAACATAAGGGTTGGGACCATAGGCGGCGCAAGGTCCCAATTCGTGCTTGTGACATTCACAATCACATTGGCCAAAATTTGACCTTGTGCATTTTTTACTAGGTAAACATAGGTATTTCTGCTTGTGACACCGAAAATTCCGCTTGTGACATTCACAAGCACCCAAGCACTTACGCCGCCTATGGTTGGGACGATATATTTATGACTTATCAAATTTATTGAGAAATTTTCGATATTTAGATCGATAGCCCATTTTTTGTCGATAGTCATACTGGTGACTCATAATCGATACAGAGTTGTTAAAAGTACTGTACTTCAAAGTAAACGTAACTGTGAAGTGTTTCATTTTTACACACACCTGAGTAAAGAAAACGTAAATTAATTTTTTTTTACTTTTACACTGTGTATAAGGTGAGTAAATGAAGATACCGTATACCGTTTTAAGATATGTTTTGTCAATGTACTGGAGATTGTCAAGTACTGATGTTGATTTCATCAATGGCTAAGACCCAGAGATAAGGCCCTCATGTTCAAGCACATTTTAAAGGCAACATCTCTAACTGTAAAAGGAATGTTCAAGCTTTAAAATGAGTGCTTACATGCATAAATCTGTTCACACAAATGTGAGATAAAATGAGTGCTTACATGCATAAATCTGTTCACACAAATGTGAGATACACTATGGCAAAATTGTTACTTCCATTTTCTTGCCTATTTACTACTGAATTTGCAATTTTTGTGAGAAACTGAATTTTGAAATAGCCACTCTCGTGTTTGTGTGAACAAATTTAGGCATGTAAGCACTCATTTTATCTCACATTTGTGTGAACAGATTTATGCATGTAAGCACTCATTTTAAAGCTTGAACATTCCTTTTACAGTTAGAGATGTTGCCTTTAAAATGTGCTTGAACATGAGGGCCTTATCTCTGGAGAAACAGCCATTGATGAAATCAACATCAGTACTTGTCAATCCCCAGTACATTTACAAAACATATGCAGCCATGACAAAGTCATACCACAGTATGTGGATGACATATTCATCAGCCAAGGCATTTTCAGCGGCTGAAAAGCTATGGAAATGGCTAAACTGGCTATTTTTTTCATCTGCAGACATGTTCCAGAAAATATAAGGAAAACAGTCATCAAAATGCATTTCAAACTGGGCTTCAACACTCAGAGCTGGCTGGGTGCCAAAGTTCTTCAAATATGGTATTTGCTGCAGCATGCAGCCTTGGAAATCAGGATTTAGGACCAAGAAACACCAGGGTGCCAACCGTGGTGATCAGCTTTGAATGAATATAAGTATTTATCTGGCCCATAAAATACCCTATAGAAGAGATAATCTGTTGTGCCCTATATGCACTTGTAGGGCTTGAATTGCCCTACAAGGGGATACCCCACTTGGCCAAATACAATGCTGTATAGCGAAGTTATGAATTGTTTTCTGAAAATGTTTCAATGGTGCCTACTGTGGTAAACAGGGGTTTACGTCACTACACCCCCAGTATATGTGTAGCTGCGCTGCAAACTGGCAGTGACAAATGCATCATGTATACTCGGGTTACTTTATGCCGTGGGTTCCCGAGGAAACACTCGTACGACGTAAATTTTCGCCGCTGTCCAACTCGTTCCGGTGTGGAATACAGAAAAGATAATCTGGAATTTTCGATTGTTCAAATCGATATTGTGTGATGCGCGGCATCGATACGTTCTCGGAACGGAATATTTCCCGATTCTAAAGGCCACTTTCTAAACGTTTCGCCGCACGGTGAAAAACCTGCCGATAAGTTCCGCTCAAGATAAATAGGAATATTTCTGGCTCCGGAAACACAACATATTTACTTGAAAATAGCAGGGTCGGCCGGCATACAAGCAAATATGTGCTTTTGTTACTTTTTTTGTTTAACGTCGGTCCTCAAAGTTTTCAATTTGACTTAGATATTTGATTTTGATAAAAAGGTACATAAATCTTTGCGGTGGTGAGTAGTGATGGAAAAGCGCCAGAAAAAATGGCGCCAGGCGCCAAGGGCGCCATTCGGAAAGTGGGCGCCAAGCGCCAGGGGCGCCACAGAAAAAGGGCGCCATGGCGCCATTCAGAAAGTGGGCGCCAGGCCCCAGGGGCGCCTCGGAAAGAGGGCGGCAAGCGCCATGAAGCCATTTGGAAAATAGGGCGCCAAGGGCGCCAGGATAAAAAAGTACCCACAACACCATGCGTGTGCTAAAAATGTTTCTACAGCACCATTGTACGCGCATTCACTTCTTAATTCGTGTTCTCCACGATGTAATGAACAAAAAATAGGCTGGCAACACATTTTTTTGGATAAAATCCACATGACGAATTCAAACGCAATGGAAATTGTCATTTGACAACAATCCATTCATTACAAATAGACCTTTCCAAACTATGTTTCCTAATTGCAACGATTTAAATCCGTTTATTTATGATTTTGCAAGTTAGACGGTCCATCATTCTTGTTTTCTGATCCGTCAGACAGATCTGATGAACCGTTGGACGAAAGATTTCCACCCGTTCACACCACTCCGTCCATTTTTCTGGCGAATTTAGATCATCCACGGATGAGTTTTTCATTTTTTTTCGTTTACACAGCACTCACCGTGAAACCCTGCTGGCGCCTTTTTGGCGCCCTTCTAAAGCAGGGCGCCAAGCGCCAAGGGCGCCATGGCGCTTTTCAGAATGTGGGCGCCAGGCGCCAAGGGCGCCACAGAAAAAAGGCACCAAGCGCCAATGGCGCCATGGCGCGGCGCCCTTTGGCGCCCTCAAATGGCGCCAGCGCCATGGCGCCATTCCATCACTAGTGGTGAGTATCATGTTCGCCGAGTATACATTGCATACAAGAGGGGGGGTTCGAGGGGTGTATTTTTCTCAGTCCGAAAAAACTGGGGGTAGTTAGAGGGTGTGTTAATTCAAGGGGGGTCAATTCGATATAATACGGTATATACAATTTTGAACATTTACGCTATTGAGGGTTGGAAAATTTTTTTTACGTGGGATGATGTAAATTCATATTGGTAGAGAAATTTTCAAACTTTATCTACCGTATTACCTCGAATTATCCCCCCCCTTGAATTAACCCCCCCCTCGAATTAACCCCCCCTCAAAATGGGCTGGGGAAATAATAAACCCCCCCCTCGAAATACCCCCCCTCCGGAATGGTGTACATCATGTATGCAATGTACATGATGTATTTATTACTACTTATTTGCATCGCAGCTACTCTTATACGCTCATTTGTGTACAGATGTACATCTATAGCCCCAATATAACCTATATTCTCACATCTATTACCGTTTTTGTGTAAGAAATAGCGTATTCTTTACTACGAATTCCACGAAATTTTCTGGCGAAATAATAAAACCCCCCCTCGAATAAACCCCCCCCTCGAATAAACCCCCCCTCAAATTTTGCTGGCGAAATAATAAACCCCCATGGGGGTATTTCGAGGTAATACGGTATTCATAGTCGTTTAAAAAGTATATCAATTTACTCTAAAAATATGTACACTCGAGTACTGCATAGTTGTTAAAACGTATTTACTTTTACTCGATAAATACGTATACTCGAGTACAGAGTAAATACGTTCACGTTTCCTCTGAAAAAAGTTCTGGTATTCGCTTTTACGTATACTTTTTGAAAGTACTCGAGTACAGAAAACGTATTTTAGTTAGCCTTTTATATAGGTTTTTAAAGGCATAGAAGGGGAAAAAACGAAGTAAATTAGCTAAAAATACATGAAACTAATAAAAAATGGGTATAGAACCAATAATATAGTTACCCTAAATCCTCGAATAAGACCCCAGGGGAGTTATTTTTTCGTCAGAAGTTTTGGAGGGGGGAGTTATTCAAGGGGGGGAGTTATTCGAGGGGGGGAGTTATTGTTTCCTCAGGAAACTTGGACTTAATTCATTGCATGGATGCAGTATATAAGCTCGTTTAATTAAGGTATTTCACTGTCCAATAACAACAAAACAATGTGTATACACTGCATACACATTATGTATCTGCTGTCGCTGCCATAGGCTACGATTCTTTTATAGTTTTGTATCGTATCCTTTTTATCAGAGGGAGGAGTTATTTAAGAGGGGGAGTTATTCAAGGGGGGGAGTTATTTTTTCCTCACCCCGCCAGCAGGGGGGACTTATTCAAAGGGGGGAGTTATTCGACGGGGGTCTTATTCGAGGATTTGCGGTAAAAATTGCGTAAAATAGGCAAAAAGTTATGAAAATAGCACATTTTAAGCGACATTTATTAAAACTGATAATAAACGTGACCAAACATGATATAATTAAGACATCGCGTAGATAGCTCACTAGTATCACATAAATACTAGTAAATATTTATGTGTAGCTGCGATGCAAATTGACATCAATAAATACATCATGTTCATTACATTCACGATGTACCTTATTCCAGATGGGGGTACTTCGAGGGGGGGGGGTTCCTCAACTCAGAAACACCTGGGGGTATTTCGGGGGGGGGGGTTAATTTAAGGTGTGTTGGGTATTTCGCGGAAATACGGTATCTTCATTTACTCACCTTATACACAGGGTAAGTTAAAAAAATTAATTTACGTTTTCTGTACTCAGGTGTGTGTAAAAATGAAACACTTCACAGTTACGTTTACTTTGAAAAAAGTACAGTACTTTTAACAACTCTGTATCGATTATGAGTCACCAGTATGACTATCGACAAAAAATGGGCTATCGATATCAAATTTATTGAGAAATATCGATATTGAGGAGAAGTCATAAATATATCGTCCCAACCATTATGTTCGTTTACTTTTTGTGGTATGC
The DNA here is from genome assembly GCA_964036195.1 of Sphaerolaimus hirsutus. Lineage (NCBI taxonomy): Eukaryota > Metazoa > Nematoda > Chromadorea > Monhysterida > Sphaerolaimidae > Sphaerolaimus > Sphaerolaimus hirsutus. Next base: position 1,173,035 of record OZ038454.1, on the reverse strand, counting down.
TGTAATTTGCGATGAAAATAAATACTGTATTTGCTTGAATAATCCCCCTGGGGGATTATTTTTTCATCAAACATTTTTGAGGGGGAACTATTAGAGGGGGAATTATTATTTCGTCAAAATTTGCAAGGCTGTTTTTATCAACTCATTTCATGAAATATGGTTGATAAACACAATACCGTGTCATTTTTGTTAAAATTAGGTACAACATATAATCAAATCTTTAAAGGGGGGGATTATTCAAGGGGGGGGCGTTATGATTTCCTCCCTGTCTTACAGGGGGCGGGGGGTTATTCGTGGGGGGAATTATTCAAGGGGGGGGGGGGCTATTCAAGCAAATACTGTACATGCATCTTGTCCTTAATAAAAATAATATATAAGCCTGCATTGCTGCAAAGTTCAATGAGCAGTAGAACTCTGCTTGACTAGTTTGACTTCTGAATTTAAATTGCCAAGGGAGGATTTACATATTCATATATTTATTCAGTTAGACAGTGTTAAATAGATTTAATAGCAATACAGGATACAACAGTTTACTAGTTTGCAGCCAATAACAGAAGATTACAGAAGATTAGAGAAGATAATTCATGTACTTAAGACTAACGATGGCATTAAAAGATTCGAAAATTCGAAAACATTTTCGAATTTTAGAATTTTTTCGGAATTTTCGAATTTTTATTTCACCCCTAGAAAAAACACTTAAAAATCGATTTATTTTTCAAAAAATTCGAAAATTCAAAAATTCGAAAATTCGAAAATACTTTTCGAATTTTTTAGGGAATTCAAGGCAAAAAAACGCACTCATAGGTTCAACGTGCAAAATAAAACGACAAATGATACGCGGTGGGTATGAAAAAGCGAAACAAAACAAAAAAACGTCCAAAAACGTTGAAATGTATAATGTGAAATGTCTTGCAAGTGTCAAAAGTTATGAAAATGCCCTTGAAAATGGCTAACATATTTGAAATTTTCCACAGCATTTCCATGACTTTAGACAATGTGCATAACACTTGACATTTCACAGAGCATTTTACAGGTGTCTGGGACTACCCAAAGGAACTGCACATATAGTAAAAGGGATGTGATCAAAGAGATACTCCAGCCACATAACACCTTACATTGAAATCTACCATATCCCATCTGAATAAAAGAACCAAAATTTAAAAAAATTCATCATATTTATCAAAGCAATTTGATAAATATAATTAAAAAAATGTAATGTTTGTCCTTTTATTCAGATGGGGTATGGTAGATTTCATTGTAAGGTGTAATGTCGCTGGAGTATAAGAGTGGTTTTGAGTATTGGTTTGAGAAGTACCCGTATCTTGTGAAGTCAGCACTGTATGCACTGAGTACACTCAGTGTGTCACCCACTTCCAAAACAGTCCCAATTCTGCGTTTAAAGCTTCAGATTCAATATTTTCCCAAAAAAATTCGAAAATTATTTGAAAAAATTCGAAAAATAGCCCAAAAAATTCGAAAATTGCCAAAAAAGATTCGAAAATTCAAAAATTCGAAAATTAAATTCGAAATTCGAAAATTAATGTCAGGAAAAATTCGAAAATTCGAAAATTCATTTTGGAAAAAACACTTAAAAATTTAAATACTTTTTTTTGGAGGGTTTGCCATCGTTACTTAAGACTTGCCCTACTCAATAAATCTTTAAACAACAAGTTCACTGGTTCAGCATTACACTAACATGATAACACAAAACCTTAACAGCCCATGAAAAACAAAACTTGTGAGAATTACGTTTCAACTCACAACCAGGACTGGATAAAATTGAGTGAACAGAAACAAATACCTATGTGATGGAATCCCATCACAAGAACATTTACATGGATTGTTTGTGACTGGGCAACACTAAAAAGTTAAATAAGTTAAAGGCAGTGTTTACAGTATATTTAGTGTCGATGCGACCGTTTTTTTAAAGTGTCATATCTCAATGGAATAGTTCCATATTTTCGTGGAAAGGAAGTGAACTATAGATACTACAGGAATATATGTACCGTATTTCCTCGAAATACCCCTAGGGGGTTTACTTTTACAGAGTGAAAATTGTGAGGGGGGTATTTTGAGGGGGGCTTATTCGAGGGTTTTTTTTATTTCGTCAGAAATTTTCGGTAAAGTTGTACTAAAATATACGCTTTTAGTATACATATAACTGCGATGCAAAAGTGTCGCAATAAATACATAATGTTCCTTGCTGAACATGATGTACCTTATTCCAGAGGGGGGGGGGGTATTTCGAGGGGGGGTATTTTTTCCTCACCTCGAAAATACCTGGGGGTATTTCGAGGGGGGGTTAATTCAAGGGGGGGGCTATTTCGAGGAAATACGGTACATGCATGCAAAGTTTCAGGTTATTTCTTCTTCTTGTTCGTAAGTTATAGGCTTTTAAAAAAAATTCATCTTCACAAACCGCGACAAATTTGCAATGACTGTTTTTTAAAGCCTATAACTTACGAACAACAAGAAGAAATCACCTGAAACTTTGCATGCATGTATATTCCTTAGGGTGTCAAATTTCCGTTTCCGCTTTTCCGCATGGAAATTTTTTACCTTTCCGTTTTCCGTTTTCCGGCAGCTGAAATTTTTTTACCTTTCCGTTTTCCATTTTCTGGCATTTTTCCATTATTTTTCCAATCTGTATTTATATTTTTTCACTATGGTGCTTTTAACTACCAGGTTCTTGTGTCGTTCATAATTTTTATCTGTATCCAAATCTGTAAAAAACACAAAGTAATTTTGGACACATACTTTGCAGTCTGCTGAGTACACTTTTTACTGTTCAGATACATCAAAGTTCACTTTTGCTAAATTCTATTGTTGTTGTGGTGTACTTTTGCTACCTTTTGACAATTTTTTGTTGGTTCAGTTAAGCTTGAACTACAAGCGAAGTTACTGGCATGATATGTATTTGCAGAATGTACAGCTACCACAATCAAAGCCAAACAGGCAAACTTGCATGCAGGTTTTCCTCCTGCAAATTTGTCCATTTCCGTGCAAATTTCACTTTATTTTTTCTGTTTCCATGAAAATTTCACTTTCTGTTTTCCGTTTTCCGGCATTTCATTTTTCCGTTTTCTGTTTTCCAGCCGATATTTTTTTTGCCTTTCCGTTTTCCATTTTCCGCTGAGTGAAATTTTTTACCTTTCTGTTTTCCGTTTTCCGGACGATAATTTTGTTTTACCTTTCCGTTTTCCGTTTTCCGTAAAGTTAAAAAAAATTTACCTTTCCGTTTTCCGTAAAAAATTTGTTTTGACACCCTTATATTCCTATAGTATCTATAGTTCACTGCCTTTTGATGAAAATACAGAACTTTTCCATTGAAATATATAACACTTTTAAAAAAACGGTTGCGTCGTCACTAAATATACTGTAAACACCGCCTTAAGGAAAAAAGTTCCATACTCATGAAAAATGTGGTCAACTTTTACATTCCACCCAGGTGAATATGCATGTCAAATTGCAGAATCGTGCTTGTAGCTGAAGAGTTAGACATTCGAAAAAATTTGGCATTGTTCGATCGACAGTCTCCCGACAGCCGCGACAACAGCAAAATTTTTTCACTGTCTATAACGTTTGAGCTACAAGCACGATTCTGCAATTTGACATGAATATTCGCCTAGGTAGAATGTATAGTTGACCACTTTTTCTAATGAACATGGAAACGTTTTACTCAACTTATTGAACTTTATAGTTGTGTTGAGTCATCACAAGACAAAAGTGCAAACGCGGTTTAATGAAATCATTAGGTATAATTACATACACCATAAATATTTTTAACCTGCGCACGAGTCTATTACTCGAAAATAGATACAGGTACAAAAAGTACATAGGTAAATAGGTATGTAGATCAGGTATCAATTCTGCAAGTTAAGAAGTACCGTATTACCTCGAATTATCCCCCCCCCCCCTTGAATTAACCCCCCCATCGGATTAACCCCCCTCAAAATGGGCTGGGGAAATAATAACCCCCCCCCCCCCTCGAAATACCCCCCCCCCCCTTCGGAATGATGTACGTCATGTACGTAATAAATACGTCATGTATGCAACGTAAATGATGTATATTACTGTTAATTTGCATTGCAGCTACACATAGGCTAGTTTGGGTAGCTATCTACGTTTTTATGTCCAAATATATCCTGTTTGGACACATTTATTACCTGTTTTGGGTATGCAAATGCCTACTATTTACTACGATCCTTACGAAAATTTCTGACGGAATAATAAACCCCCCCCTCGAATAAACCCCCCCTCGAAGCAACCCCCCTCAAATTTTGCTAGCGAAATAATAAACCCCCATGGGGGTATTTCGAGGTAATACGGTATACCTTTCTTACTCGCCATTTTTTGCGCTACTTTTTACTTCCCACTTATACATGTGCATTGCCTTTTTACTTCTCCACTTGCGGAATTAACACCCTTAGCGCATTACAAAAACAACTCATTTACCCCTCCTGTTATTTTCCGTATTGGAATCAGGTCCAGGCTTAGAATTTAGCCTACCATTAGAAATTTGCGGGCGATTTCTATCAGGGCTCTGTGCCAATTTTCTTATGCACGTCCATTGGGAGCACGGTTTACTTGGACAATTGTAACAGGTAGAAATTTTTCGCTTCAATTCTGACGCGGCATCTGGCAACTCTTCGTAGCTGTCAACTGAAATTATTAGGTTGCCAGTTCTGTCGCCAGTGATTGTTTTCAGGTCCTGCGATAGTTTTGTGGGAGGCTCAATACAGGGCTATTCTATGGGAGTTAACCTCAAAATTTAGGGTTCGAAATCGGGATCGTTTTTTTTATCTTTACATTGGGACTGGGAATGTAATTTAGAATTCTCGAGGTCGGATTTCGGCCTAAATTAGTTTGGGATTTGAGATTCTTTACTCTGCATTGACTGTGGTTGACGAACACCTTATTCCAGTAAACCAGAGTTGCGAAAGCGTATTTACGCTTACCCGAAATACCCGGGTAAATGGGTATTTATACTTACGCTTACGCTTTCATAAAATACCCGTACGCTTTATTACACTTTCCCAGCCGAAATATCCGGGTACTAAAAGCGTAAAAATTGTTTTCACGTGATCCGGTTTTATGCTTTTGTCAAAAGTGTAAAACGACAGAAAAGAAAGTGAATGAAACTGCATACAATAAATGACTGCATGTGTGCAGTAATGCAGAGTTGTTAAAATACTGGTATTTTTGGAAAGTGTAAGTGTAAAAATGTTTTTAGAAAGAGCTCTCACTGTTGAGCATTAGAAAATACCACTGTTTTCACCTTTAGATCCATTTATCTATCATTTTCGTTCATTATTTCACATTTTACTGCCACTTATGAAACATTTCAGACTGTAACAAATTTAGTGGTATGAAGTTTCCTAACAATGGCACTTTTTCAGTGTTGATATTTTACTGATTAAGCAATGCGATACACACTGTTTAAATGCAAGAATGTACATGCAGCAAATATCAATGCAAAACCCAGTCGACTTTGTGTCCAGCTGGTGAATTTCAATTGATCTTGTCCTTTTTACAAAAGTATGATGAAACTGTAGAATACCATGAGTACTGTTCAAAGGTCAGAGATAGTGCGAGTTTGCACATTTGCCATATTTTCTACATTCAATGCATATGTGCACTGTGCAGTTATTTTTTGTACATGAACTTGTTTTATGCTTTCTCAAAAGCATAAAACAGGGTCATCTGAAAGTAAAAAATACACTTTCTGTACCCGGGTATTTTGCCCAGGAAAGTGTAAAAAAAGTGTACGGGTATTTTATGAAAGTGTAAGTGTAAGTGTAAATATAAATACCCATTTACCTGGGTATTTTGGGTAAGTGTAAATACACTTTTGCAACTCTGCAGTAATGCACTGGAAATAGCGGCACATGTACAAATTAGACACAATATGAATGTCTCTGTGTCATCGGGCAAAATATTTAGAAGGCTTTAGATGGCAATGGCTTTAGAATCGAAATTTTGTGGCCGAAAATGAAGATGATATAAAGGTATCTTATGTTTACACTACTAGAAGAAACATGGTAAGTATTTATGAGAATTAGGTATAAATAAATCGCAAAAATTGACAAGTTTGGAAATGAAGATTAATTAACTGTTGCTGTCAATTAATTGCCATCAACATCTAAGGGCAGACTACCAGATGGACATATGAAAAATGTCGCTGAAAGCTTGATTTTGAACGAATTCACTGAGCAAAAACTCCCTGAAAAATTTTTATGCTTACATTTTATTTTACGCTTTCCTAGGTATTTAAAAAATACTTTATGCTTACAGTATCCACACTCAAAATTTTGAAAGTGTATTTACGCTTACGCTTACGCTTTCCAAAAATACCTTATTTTAACAACTCTGCAGTAAACTCAAATTACGTTCAAATTATATTTTTGAGTTTGCAAATGTTCAGTTGACAAGTGCGTCGATGTGGCCGACCTCGTAGTCGGGTCCGGTGCCGACGGCGACGGCCACGATGGTGACGCCCTCGTCCTTCAGCTGGGCAGCCACCTCGGCCGGGTCGGACCGGGCGTTGTGTTTCCCGTTGGTCAGCAGCACGGCGTACTGGCGAGTTGCCGCAGTCGACTTCCTGGGGTCGGCGGCCAGCAGACTTTGCGCCTGGCGCAGCGCCTCGCTGTAGTCGGTCGCCCGCCCCTCCATGTGCTCCATGTTCGACACTTTGTTCTGTTGTGGCGTTGGGTGGGTTGTGTGCAGATTTGCTTGAAGTGCCACTTTTTATAAAAAGTACCTATATGTAAATGTAAAGTATTTATTTTTATACGCTCTCGCAGTAAAGAAAACGTTAAATAAAACCTTTTGCTTTTTTTTGTTGCTTTTTATGGGTAAACATAAGACCCCGTTTACACGGATTTTTTGTGATGACTGGACAAAAATAAAACGTTCAATAAGTTGAGTAAAAATGTTCCATATTGATGAGAAAAAGTGGTCAATTATACATCTTACCTAGATGAATATGCATGTCAAATTGCACAATCGTGCTTGTAGCTCATGAGTTAAAGGTGTTTGAAAACTTTTGCAGTCTCCGACAGCCAGCAACAATAGCAAACTTTTTTCAGACATTATAAATCTTGAGCTACAAGCACGAGTTTGCAATTTGGCTTGCATATTCACTTAGGTAGAAGGTATGCTTGACCACTTTTTCTAATCAATAAGGAACCTTTTTACTCAACTTATTGAACATTTTATTGTTGTCGAGTTGTCACAAAAAATCTGTGTAAACGGGGTCTCAGAAAATTACTTTGCTCCTCCCTCGAAATATCCCCCTAAAAATTTGCACTCTGAAAACATAATATAAACACCTTCCCGATCAAGTCCGGCCCCCCATTTTTTATTTTACTTCTGACGCCCTATCTCCAGTTCTAGGACGTGCCAGAAGCTGAAACTTGAGGTAGATATTGGCGCAACCCCCCTCTACTTCGCTTGAATTGGAGGGGTCGCGGCTACCCCCTACAGGATGGGTCACCTTAAGTGCAAAAAATTTTCGTGGCTTTTTTAGTGTCCCACACAGGTCCGGCCCCCACTGATTTCTTGCACTGCGGGTGTTGTACCTCCAGCTGTGGGACGGATATAAATCTAAAATTTTTTTTTTTTTGGGGGGGGGGGGTGTCGCCAACACCCATCCCCTACTTTACACTGACCAGACGGTTTTTAGCAACTCACCACATTGTGGGGTGCAGCATTCAAAATTTATCAAAACATTACTGTCCCACACAGGTCCAGCACCCAATTGAATTTTTAAAAATAAGCACTTTTTGTGTTGTTTCAACACTAAAGTTATTGATAATGTCAAATAAGCATTAAATATCCTCTATAAATATTGTATCCCACCAAAAACCGCCTACCACATGAACCCATCCCTCCAGTGGCTGATGAAAAATCACTTTTTATAACTTTCTTATTAGACACTTGAACTGCTGGTTTACAATAATTTTTAGGGGAGAGTTCAAGGTTTCAAGTTGTGTAAAAACACCTTACCTCCAAATTGCCTTCATAAGAAAATTTGCTTGGGGTGAATTTCGAATTGAAAAAAATGACATCATTGCAGGAATAAAAATAAGTAAAATTTACAATTTTAAATTTACCCCAAGCAAATTTTCTTATGAAGGCCTTTGGGAGCTAAGGTTTTTTACACAAGTTTAAACCCTTAACCCTCCTCTATAAAATATTGTAAACCAACAGTTCAAGTGTCCAATAAAAAAGTTGTAAAAAGTGATTTTTTGTCAGCCACTTTAGGTGATTGGTTCATGTGGTGGGCAGTTTTCGGTGGGATAAGATGGTTATAGAGGATATTTAATGCTTATTTGACATTATCAATCCTTTTAGTGTTAAAACCACACAAAAGTGTTTATTTTTTAAATTCAATTGGCTGCTGGACCTGTGTGGGACAGTAATGTTTTGATAAATTTTGAATGCTGCACCCCACACTGTGGTGAGTTGCCAAAAACCGCTTGGCCAGTGTATAGTAGGGGATGGGTGTCGCCGACACATCCCCAAAATTTTGTAGATTTTTATTACTCCCACAGCTGGAGCCTGGAGGTATGGCACCCGCAGTGCAAGAAATCAGTGGGGGCCGGACCTGTGTGGGACACTAAAAAGCCACGAATTTTTTTGCACTTAGGGTCACCCACCCTGCATGGGGTCGCCGCGACCCCTCCAATTCATGCGAAGTAGAGGGGCGCCAAGATCTACCCCAAGTTTCAGCTTCTGGCGCGTCCTAAAACTGGAGATAGGACGTCAGAAGTAAAAAAAAATGGGGGGCCGGACTTGATCGGGAAGGTGTTTACATAATTTTCGTCGGTATTTTAACAAAGTTTACGGCATGGCAAGCTTGCGCAAATGGTTAGCATAAATGTGAAGGGTGTATTTACTTCACAGACTACCTAATTTTAACCTGATTGTTTTAACATTTCAAACTGCGAACTGACGAGCAAGTTGTCTTTAGTCTGGGGGGTGCCGAAGTCGAACTGCGCGCGGGACCGGTCGCCCCAGGCGGCCACTGCGAACGTGTAGCCGCCCTCCCCCACTGGCACTTGCTCTATCAGAGTGCGGATGAACGCTTTCGTGTTGTCTGCAAAAATTTTTTGAAGTTTGGTTAGAAAAATATGTCTTTTAAATGACCCTGTTTTTTAGTTTACGAGTACGGCGGATAGGAAAAGTGTTTTTTTTTCAATTACACTACTTTTTACAAAAAAAGCTTTTTTTTGTTTTCAAAAAAAATGATTTATGATACCATCAACGATGGCAAACCCTCCGAAAGAAAGTATATAAATTCTTAAGTGTTTTTCCTAAATGAATTTTCGAATTTTCGAATTTTTCCCCAAATTAATTTTCGAATTTCGAATTTTCGAATTTCGAATTTTCGAATCTTTTTAGGCAGTTTTCGAATTTTTTTGGGTAATTTTCGAATTTTTGGGGGAAAATATTGAATTAAGTGCTTTTAGCTGTTAAGAAGCTACCGTAAATTCTCGAATAAGTCCCCAGAGGGTGGAGTTAATCGAGGGTGGAGTTGTTTTTTCCTCACGCTCGAAAGAGGGGGGAGTTATTCGAGGGGGAGTTATTTACTGTAAATCCTCCAATAAGTCCCCCTCGAATAAGTCTAGTGGACCCATCCCCTAAAATGCCATCCCCGACGCTATGTGTCTGCGGTGGATGCCATTTCAACGTTTTTTGACGTTATTTTTCGATTCGAAACTCTTTCAGGCTCATAACTGAATCGGACCAATTGTCAATCGATTTAGCTGATTGAACTTAAGAATGTGTTATATTTCACTGAATTCCCTGAAAAATTCGAAAAGTATTTTTGAATTTTTGAATTTTCGAATTTTTGAATTTTTTGAAGAAAAAAAATCGATTTTTAAGTGTTTTTTTCAGTAGTGAAATAAAAATTCGAAAATTCCGAAAAAATTCGAAAATACGAAAATATTTTCAAATTTTCGAATCTTTTTTTGCCATCGTTAGATACCATATCCGCTATCTATCTTTCCGGAGGAGCAATTTGCTATCTACCCAACCACTCGGAGGTTCAAAATTCAAGATACCCCTGCCCAAAACTGGTAATAAATGTGATAAACATGTTTTATTTGAACACATACCGTAAATCCTCGAATAAGTCCCCAGGGGTGTTATTTTTTCTCCAGAATTTTTTGAGGGGGACTTATTCGAGGGGGAGTTATTCGTGGGGGGGGAGTTATTTTTCCATCAGAATAGCTGTAAAATTGACAGAAATTAATACATCAAGTAAACTGTGTTGTGATCAGGTCCGGCAGTCAGTTTCCGCATTGACTACTGACACTGGATCTCCTGATATATTTGCCTACCTATGGTGATATCGAGTTGTTATTTCTGGGAATACTGGCAATATTTCCTCCAAACTTTCTGACGAAATAATAACCCCCCTCGAATAGCCCCCCCCTCCCTCGAAAAAGCACCGCAAAATTTTCACTCTGATAAAATAAACCCCTGCTGGTATTTCGAGGAAATACGGCATGTACTTTTTAAAAAACATTTAAAATATTTTTCCCTTTTCTGCTTCTATACAGAAAGAGTGCAAAATTGCACTTGCCTCAGGCGGGAATCGAACCCGCACCTCTCGTATAGAACACGAGCGCCCTAACCGCTAGACTACAGAGGCGGCTGGCTCTTCACTATTAGGGGCTGACATTAGGGCTCGACTCGACTTGACTCGACTCAACTCAACTCGACTGGACTCAACTCAACTCATGACTCAAGGGTAAAATTGGGTACTAACTCGACTCGGCCGACTCGACTGGAAAAATATGGCCCTGACTCGAGGCTCGAGTATTTTGCCTGACTCGACTTGAAACTTTGGTAAATTTCAAGTCGGGGTTCCGATTGAATAATGACAAAGAATTCCAATTTTGATATGAGTTTTTTGACATATTTTCCAAAATTTTTGTGCATGAGTGTGCATTTCCACACCAGATGCATAATATATCATTAATTGGCTTGGCATATGTATTGAATGATGTTAAAACTCAAGTTTCTTATTGCCAATCATGCCATGTTGTGGTGCCTATTGTAGGTGGAAATATGGCTAGCCAATCATGCGTAAAAACGTAATGACCATTTTGTGCAGACACTCCGACGACTCAAGAACGACCATGTGTGACCGAATGACGGCCCGCGGTGCACAGGGAAGTCACAGTGAACGCGAGGTTCGCTGTGCACTGCAAATCTGCCAACGAGGCCGCAGCCCCAGGACGGTACGCCTGAATGGACACTACTGCGGCCATGAAATTTATTAAGTAATTATTCTTTCCGTTAATTTACGTAACTATTCTCGTGTGATTTTAATTGTTTCATTTCCTGTTTCATTTAATTAAGCTAAGTAAGTTACCCGCATTTTAAGTTAATTAAGTGATTACTTTTGCTTTTTTGAATGTACTTTTTGATACGTAATTCCGAATTTTAATTTTTATGGTTTCTATTAAGTTTACATAGTTGGTCAAAAGGGTGCAGTGTCTGGGAATGGGTTAGAAAAGCTTTGAAGTTTCCTGTTAAGCTAAAGGTGTCGACTCTGTTAAACACCTTGGCGCCCTGATAGATAACATTCAGAAAATTCCCCGACCAAGTGCGTTTTCATTTAGGACTAGGTAATGGGTGGAAAAGTGGCAAAACGGCAATTATTGTCGACATGCGACTGCAAGACACATGCAAGCACAGTCTAAAGTGAAGAGCACAGCAGTGCCAATTAATTATTCCCATCACCCAGGGTGATTGGTGAACTCAGAAGTGCTGGTGTCTTTGTAGCGCGTGTTCATGCCCAAAGTTCCAACCCTTACCCGGCAATGCAATAACCTTGAACAAGCCCCCGCAAATGAGCGTTCTTTCTGTGGCCTTGGTCGGGCGCGCTATAAAATATTTCACCTAAAGGGGCGCAGGTTGATAACACATGTCACACCACCTGTTCCAAATTGTACTGTAACCTCTGAATAAAAACCCAGTTTATGACACTCACCTCTGAGATATTTTTACCTTAATTACGTCAGATTAATCACAGTTACCTTATGTTTGGTTTAATTCACGTTTGCATTTTTATTATTTTTCCCGCATTCATTTAATTTTCCCGTGCCTTGTACGCTATATTAATTGTTTTCCAGTGATCATTGATTTTGCTTTGTAATCTTCTAATTACGGTTAATTGTTGTGTCTCAGATTTAGTATTCATTAATGTTATGGTAGACTTTTTGTGATTATAAAATGCGCTGATTTTACATTTTTTTCACCCACTAGAGGTTTTACGACTCACTTGTGCTATTGTGAAATTGACTCTGACTATATTGCTAAATAAAGTTCCCGTGAATTCAACTTGGTCCCCCTGAAGCATACTAACTGCTTGAATTATAATTTGATTTTTATTAATTACGGCTTTATTTTATTACGGCTTATCAACAGTTAACCGAAGTAAACCGCCGGCTGCAGTTACGAAAGGGATTGGTAAGTTGCCGTGTCCATCCTCGGGAACTTGTCAGGACCCCAAGGGGTACTGGCGCTGTTCCTGATTTGCGTGTAAAATCCCTGTACCATAAAAACAAACATTTGTTTAATTACGCACACAATTAAAAGCGCAAAGGGACCGGAATTTACAATTCTCCGCTGCGGTAAATCTGACGAGTGGCGTATTTTTGTGGTAAAAACGGAAACTAGTAAAATTAGTAAAAACGTAAAATATCTGACACCTATGATGTAGCCAGTGTACTGGCATGAATCCGTTTGTCTAGGTATAATTTGTGTGTGGTAAGCGAGCCCCCACCATTCATTCACAATTACAGAGAGTAAACAAAAACTTCTTTCAAAAATACTTGATTAATCCCAGGTTGTAGCTGATAATTTACATATGATAAGTGCCCCCATCTTTTGTGAATATAAAAAATACTAGTTTCTGACAAGGGAAGTTACTTTCCAACAATTGCCATTGGCTTTACATGAAATTTGCCAGGTGGTTTATGGATGGCATTTTTCAATGGTTTTTCTATAAAAAAAACATTGTGTTTTATTATAAAAAACCATATCATTAAAAGATATTGTATTTCCATCGCTAAACTGGTATTATTTTTGCAACTTCATTTGTGGCAACATCAAGAAACTGAACACGTAAGTGATATTTTCACTGTATTTTGATAGTAAAATAAACTGTTGGCATTTAGCCTTCATTAAGTGTGTGTGAAAACGTTGGTAGAGAAACAATGATCTAAATTTTTTGCAAGGGTCATACCAAAAAGTAACACATCTGACTCGACTCGAGACTCAAGTTTTTTTGCCTGAGTCGACTCAACTTTTCACTGACTTGCAGAACTTGACTTGCCGACTCAACCTGAAAAATTTTTGGGTTGCGACTCAAACTCAAGTTTGAAAAAAATCGAGTTTTTAGCCCTAGCTCACATGCTGCGGCAGCAATGCCCTTAACAATACATTGAAAAACTTTTTATACATATTTTGCATAAGTATCCTGCTGACGCGCTATCAACTGAGACATAAGTAATTTTGAACGCATACTTTGCAGTCTGCCGAGTCTATCAGAATCGACTGAAGCACTGACCGAAATTCTGGTCGCTTGTACTCCTCTTGCTGCGCACACTGGCGGACGAGTCGGCCACCAGGGCCACGCTGGCCACTTCGCTGCCCGGCGCTGCGCAGTTTCGATGTTGCATTTTTTTATTGAGTAGTTATGCTGTACCCAGATATTCACAGTTGAAGTACCATATTTCTTCTAATAGAAGAGCGTAGTTCTATTGTTTTGTCAACCTTTTTACGTGTCGTTCTTTAAGAGGTGTCGCTCTATTGGAGGCTGTCGTTGTTTCACACCAATCCTTTTCACACGTTTCACACGTTCGAAATACCTCCCTCAAAATTTCCACTCTGAAAACATAAACCCCCTGGGGGTTCTTCGAGGGAATGCGGTATCTGAAAAACAAAAACATCAGGGGCCAGTTTCACAAGTGGAGAAGTGAAAGCGCAAACGGCAAAAGCCAAGTAAAATGATAAGTTAAGTTAAAAAACAAATGTGTAATTGCACCTGTCACCAGAGTTGTTAAAAGTACCAAACTTTTTTCAAAGTATACGTAAATGCAAAGTATTTATTCCACCTAAGTACAGAAAACTTAAAGTATTTTTTTACTTTTACATGAGTAAACGTACTTTTGCCACCAGAAAACGTTAACGTGAGTATTTTTGACAAATGTCACCCCAATTTTCACTCAAAATCACTAATCTTCAGAACTTTTTCCCTATTTTAAGCAATATTTGGATGTGCTTATATACTCATTTTCAAATATTTTATCTTTTTTGCATATTCACTCCCTTTTTTCATTCTATGGTTTCAAGAATCAATGTAAAGGACTGTCCGAAATATGTTTTCTGAACTTGAGTACATACTTTCAAAAAGTATACATAAAAGCGAGTACAGTAACTCCTACAGTAGAGAGGAAAAGTAAACGTATTTACTCTGTACTTGAGTATACGTATTTATCGAGTAAAAGTAAATATGTTTTAACAACTATGCTTGTCACTTCTCATCACCTGGCTTTTTCCGTTTGCGCTTTCACTTCCGCACTTGCGGAACTGGTTCCAGTGGCCAGTCCCGGAAGTTGACAAATACTTTGCTCTTGACTTTCAACTTGACTCTTAACTTTGCCACTTGGGGAATCAGCACCAGGGGGCAGTCCCAAAGTGTCAATTGTGTATGTTGAACAAAAGATTTGGATACAAAAACATAAGATTTGGATATGTAAACATAAAATTTTGATACACAAACACAAGATTTGGATACACAAGCATGATAGTGTTGTGCCATCACATTGTAGGCATTTGTTTTCCTATATTTAGATTCATTTTCTTATGGTAAGTGTTTGCCTGCACTGTAGATTTCCCCCCACGCGCCGCTCTATCGTTTTAGGCACCCTATGTATTCAATGTATGCACTGCGTACTCGTGCACCAAGGGGTTGTGTTGTGAACGGTTTTTAGGTGTTCACTTTTGTGTGGCCTATGTATGCATGTAAACACCTTCCCGGACAAGTTCACCACCCATTTTTTTATTTCACTTCGAATGCAATATCTCCGTCCATGGTGGTGTTATAAGGCTGAAACTTTGTATATATTAAGTTGTAAGATCCCCTTACTCCCCAACAATGGGGGGAGGTGTGGCGACTCACTACAGGGTGGGTCGCCCTATATGCAAAAAATTTTTGTGGCGTTTTTGGTGTCCCAAGCAAGTTCACCACCCACTTGATTAGCTACACTTTGAAGGCTATATCTCCAGCTGTGAGGGCGGTAGAAAGCTGAAATTTTGGGGATGTCTTGCCAACACAACAACCCCCTCACAATACACCAGTGGGGCGGCTGCCGACAACCCACTAAAGCATGGGTCACTGCATATAAATTTGATAATTTTTTTAAGAACCACCCAAGTGTCCCAAACGCGTTCACCACCCAAATGCATTATAAAAAATGTTGTGAGAACATACCTGATATAAAATTGAATCAGATATGAACCCTAGTTCTGCTCATTAAAATTTGTTCAGTAGTGCACCCACCCTGTCCCATAAACAGCAGATTGAAAATTTCACTTTAAACCAATTTTTTGTATCACACTTAAAAAGTTGGTTTACAAAGTTCACTAGGGGAGAGTCTAAGGTTCAAAGTTATGTAAACAACATAACCTCTAAAATGCTTCCATAAGGAAATTTATTTGGGGTGAATGAAAAAGTGAAAATTTTGTCAAATTTTCTTCCTGAGATGACATCATTTTGACATCATAAAATTCAGCCCGAGTAAATTTCCTTATGGAAGCATTTTAGAGGTTATGTTGTTTACATAACTTTAAACCTTAGACCCTCCCCTAGTGAACTTTGTAAACCAACTTTTTAAGTGTGATACAAAAAATTGGTTTAAAGTGAAATTTTCAGTCGGCTGTTTATGGGACAGGGTGGATGCCCTACTGAAAAAAATTTTTTTTGGCTGAAATAGTGTTCCAACCCGATTCATTCTTTTATTAGGTATGTTGTTGCAACATTTTTTTAATGCAGTTGGGTAATGAACTTGTTTTGGGACACTTGGGCTGTTTTTAAAAAATGGTTAACTTTATATGCAGTGACCCATGCTTTAGTGGGTTGTTGGCAGCCGCCCCACTGGTGGATCGTGAAGGGGGTTGTTGGCAAGACATCCCCCAAATTTCAGCTTTATACCGCCATCACAGCTGGATATATGGCTCTCGTAGTGTAGCCAATCCAGTGGGTGGTGAACTTGTTTGGGACACCAAAAACGCCAAAAAAATTGTTGCATTTAGGGTGACCCACCCTGTAGTGAGTCGCCGCACCTCCCGCATTGTTGGTGAGTAGAGGGGTCTTACAACTTTATATATACAAAGTTTCAGCTTTATAACACCCCCATGGACGGAGATATTGCATTCGATATGAAATAAAAAAATGGGTAGTGAACTTGTCTGGGAAGGTGTTTATGTGTTATGTACTTGGCGCATCGTAGTAGACAGTTTGGCGCCATTCGTTTGTGACGATTTTCTGTAGGTGCCCCCCCCCATGAGATCTTATGCTTATCCAGCCCGATATTTTGAGTCAGCCAGCAGTGAATGCTTTTGCGTTTTTCACGCTGAGTATTTTTCCGTTTCTGTTTTCTGGCTAAATTTTCAGTTTTTTCCAACTTTTTTTCATTTTCCAGCTCAGTTTTCTGTTTTCTGTTTCAGCCAGATTGGTAAACATGCATGCATGTTCTCAATTATGTGAATTATTTCTATTTCTGGCAAGATTTCTGCATAAAAATTTTATTTCTGGATAAATTTCAGCATTTTTTATCTCCATTTCTGACAAAATTTCAGCAATTTTTCCCCATTTCCTGCATAATTTCGGCAAATTTTTCCGTTTCCGTTTTCCATCCATTCATTTTTCCATTTTCCGGCAGGTGCAAAAATGTTTCCGTTTCCGTTTCCGTTTTCCGCCAAAAAGTTTTTGTTGACACCCTAGTCAAGAGTAAAGTACTTGCCCACTTGGAACACTGGCGCCCTACAGATTTTGTAGTATAGGGCATACGGCTGATAGATTTTCGACCTTCCGCCAGGTCGGCGCACACGCACTGAGAGCAAGGCAGTTCGTGAAATACATGAAAGTTTACATCGACGTCGCCGATATTGCAATATGACGCGTTTTACTTAGAGTTTGGCCCGGAAATAACGATTTCGTCACTTTTTGGCCGACGGCCAACTCAGTCCTGTTTTTATTCTGTCGGGCGGGCTACTTGTGCATGCATTCCTTTATTTTCACTGCCCTCATGTCTCGGCTATAGGGCAGAGAAAACTAAGAAGTGCGAACGGGACTACCTATACAAAATCGCGAGTTATGCGAGTATCCCGCCCGACAAAATAAAAACAAGAACGAGTTGGCTGACAGCCAAAAAATGACGAAATCGTTATTTCCGGGCCAAAATCTAAGTAAAACGCGTCATATTGCAATATGGGCGACGTCGATGTAAACTTTCCTGTATTTCACGAACTGCCTTGCTCTCGGTGCGTGTGCGCCGACCTGGCGGAAGGTCGAAAATCTATCGTGCGTATGCCCTATACTACAAAATCTGTAGGGAGAATTAAATCTGGCGCCAGGTGAACTGCCCCGCTAACCATTCCACAAACAGCAGCAATATCCCGCATCGCAGTTGTATGTATCCAAAGCGCTTGATAAGTAGGGATTGAACTCCTGACACGCTTGCAGACACGTCACACTGGCCGTTCCGCACTGATCCACGTCGAGGCAGTGTATGAATTGGTCGCAGTTGCTAACTGCGTTTCGGTGTTGTTGAAATTCAAGGAGGGTCTGGTAGGGGGGCGTTTGCCCCCCCCCCAAAAAAAAAAGTTCTGGTTATTTATGATCTCCTGACACCCTCCCCCCAAGTCGGCCAGCCGGTGGTAGCCTGTCGTTGTTTTGAAGAAAATTTTGCCCCCCTCTCATTATCACTAAAAATTTCGCCATTCAAACTGCTGGCCATCAACAGGATAAAAAAACAATACCAGAAATGGTCTGGCATTGAGATAGCATCGATTTTTTTGTGGTGTTTTTTTGTTGTTATTTTGTCACCCGGAATTTAAACCTTAATTAATCATTTTGGAACCGAAAGAACTGAACCGGAATCGAACCTGAGAACAGAACCGATACCCGAAAAGAAAATTTTTAGGAACCGAGAACTGATAACCGAACTGAATGTTTTTAGAACCAAGAACCGGACTTGACAATTTAGTATTTCCCAACCCTAGTGTGCAGAAGATAAAACATTGTAGAAAATTAAAAAAAAACAACTCATTACAAACGTCTACTCCATTCGCAGCAGCAATTAATGATTCCATTCCTTTGTTTTTCGCACTTGACATCTATCAATGTGGAGTCCCTGGCTGGGACGAATCCCTCGCAGGTGGCCTGGCAGCTGTTCGCCGACGCTGTGCACTGGCCGGCTCCGAAACAATGGTCGTGCGTGCTTTCCGTGAGCGGACACGCTGAGGTGGGGAGACTTGTTTCAAAGCTGCCATTTCAGCTAAATGTAATCTTCAAGCATAAATTTAACTGCAAAGTTGATTACCGTATTTCCTCGAAATACCCCTGGGGGGTTTATTTTTTCAGAGTGAGAATTTTGAGGGGGGGTTAAACGAGGGGGGGGGTATTTCGAGGGGGGGGGGTATTTTTTTGTCATTTACGTTGTCAACCGCAGCCTTTGTCATTTACGTTCTCTATACACTATTGAGGGGGGTTTATAAGTTCATAGTGTCCATTTTGAGGGGGGGGGGGGTATTTCGAGGGGGGGGGTATTTTGAGGAAATACGGTACACGTGGCAGTCCCAAGCCCTGTAAAGTGTAAAGTAAAGTGTCAAATGTAAAGTAAAGTGTCAAATGTAAAGTCCAACCAAAACCATCCAAAAATCGAAGGCAGAAATTCTATGCTTCTGCGAAACTCAGTATGAAAATGCCTCTGAGGCAGAACACGTGGGTGGCTATACTGCCATCCATAGTTTTAAAAAAAATATTAGCACGGGTAGACTGTCTATATACATTAGGAAAGGGATTAGATACTGTCTAAACAAAATAGACAAAAACTTGGAGAACCATATACTTAGTGTTAAAATAACAGACCACCCAAGTGCGCACACACTAGAGTCGGGTACCTCGGACTACACAGAGCGTTTTACAAATGCACAAAATTCACATCTTAATACAAACGTAAATGTTATTGTAGTGTACCTGGAAAATAACAGCAAAGTAAAACAAAACAGTGAATTCAAAAGGACGAATATAGACATTCTTATGGAACTACACCGGATGGTGAGTTGCAATAGGAAGTCTGGTGAATCCACATTAATTCTGGGTGATCTTAATGGACACATAGGAAATGATATACTGGGGATTGAAGGTAACACAGGTGATATAAATGAAAATGGGGAATTGATATAAGCTTTTATGGCAAACACAAATCTGACACTCCTAAATAAAGAGATGTCAGGTAAATGGACGTTTGAACGCTGCAATTCAAAGTCAATAATATATTTGTGTTTTAGTGATGGTGCCATAAGTCTGTCACACGGCCTGATTGATGAGTCCGGAGACTATAGTAGTATACAATCAGATCACAATGCAATACTAATGAGATTTAACCACTCGTTGGAAAGATTACAACCTTTAAAGAAAATAAAAAGACTGAAAACTGACAACGAGGAAGTACAGTTCCAAACAAAAATGAGAGGAGTATCACCATGCTCGTATGAAGAGCTGATAATGTGTATAAATGCAGTATCTGAGGAAGCAGCACGTGACGATGCACCGCAAAAAGCACCAAGAAACATACAGAAACAATGTAAAAAAATTGCTAAATTGAGAAGGAAAATCAAAAGAGCCTCGGCACTGAACAAATCATTGGCTGCAACAAGAAATTTGGAATTGAAGTCAGAAAGAAAGGAGTTGAAGCACATGAAAGAAGCAAAATAGGATACGTGATCTCATTTACAGCACTGATCATAGAGATACAAGACTCAAAGAAATCTACCGAAAAGTGAATCTGATCAGAGGAGACAGTGCTAAAACAATACATACTATACACACGCAGGATGGTAAACCAGTGTCTAACAAGATAGAGATGCAAAAAGAAATGGTGTCAGCATGGAACGAAGTGATGAAGCCAAACATCGGTGCGCCAATCTCTGCCATTGGAACTGTCAGGAAAATAAATACCACCAGAAAAGGGGTTGAGAAGTTAAAACAACTGATAACAGCTATTGAAATAGAAAAGTCGATCATATTGCTGAAAAACAACAAATCGGGGGGGGCACAACAGGAGTTTATCACGAACATCTGAAACTACTAGAGGAAAAGCATCAAGACTTGTTAGTAAAAATATTTAATGGTTGGCTCAGTGGCGAGGACATACCAAAAAGTGCAGCACTATGTAAACTAATACTACTGCACAAAAAGGGAGACAAAAGTAATCTCAAAAATTACAGAACATTGGGATTATCCTGTAATGTGAAAAAGATATATATGTCTGTGCTAAACAGACGACTGATACGATGGCTAGAAGAAACTGATGCATTAACAGAGATGCAAGGCGGGTTCCGACCGGGCGCCTGGACTCTTGACAACGTACAAATACTAAAAACATGCTACAACTATGTGCAGACAAATGGAAATGATTTTGTGACCTGTTTTGTAGATGGAGTGAAAGCTTTCGACAGGGTAGATAGGGAAAAACTATGGGCAAAAATGCATATGATGGGCATTCCAGATGAACTAGTTACCGCAGTATCAAATGTATACAAAAACACAAAGGCAATTATGACCTATGGCGGGTACGAAAGCGATCTGCTAGATTACCCCATTGGAGTAGCCCAAGGGTGCGCGTTGAGCCCAACACTATATGCTATATATATACATGATCTGGCAACTGAGTTACTGACCTCTAAACTTGGTGCTAAGTGTGGAAGAAATCAAGACAAGATACCTGCTCTCTTCTTTGCTGATGATGTTGTACTGATGGCATCCAAAGATCGTGAGCTGGAAGAATTACTCAAGATATTCAGCCAATGGGCATGGAAATGGAGTGTGAGTATCAACTACTCAAAGAGTGAAGTGTTGAGATGGGGAAACCACAATAGAGCAGCACGCGATTGGCATATAACGACGGGTGCTGGCATACACAAATGTAAAGAAGTACTAAAAGAAACAGATAAAGTAAGATATTTGGGTGTAATGATATGTTCAGGACAAGACCCGTTCAAAATACATAAAGAAAATGTAGTGAATAAAATGAAACACCTATCAACACTAGCGACCACTTCAGCGAAAGGGACTATCTCTCCACTGTATTGTGCCTACATAACATGGAAGGTCTATGTGGAACCTGGCAGTATGTATGGGGTAGAAGTGACGGGCTTGGATGACATGCAGCTAAAAGCTATGGACAAATTATACCTGTCAACAATGAAAGCAGTAGCGCATCTTCCAAATAGCTGTAGCAGTGCCTCACTCCTACAGGATTTAGATGGCATCCTTCCATCAGACAAATATCACCAGCTTGTGCTGACAAATGATCACTACATGAACATAATTCCACAAAACCGATGGCTCTCAAGAGCCACAACGGAGGATGCAAAACTGGCTGGTAACAGCCGACTGAAGTTTGATAACACAAACAGTGCTATGGTATTTAGAAGCAAAGAAGCAGTAAACATCACTATAGATACTACTAAATTAAGAACTATAGACATAAAGAGGTACATATATAGATATAGAAGAAGTTCAGTTAAGAAGTCATTAATGACACAAAGTGCTATAGGCTATAGAGGAGGGATAACTGACAAATTAGAATGCAAGAGCATTTACTACAACGAAACGTTGTGGCTTGCAGCCAGATATAATGCGCTCCAAATTAGGAAGTGAACAAAGAAACTAATATGCAAGGCATGCAGTACAATGTACACCAAGGTGCCTGCAAATATGCACCATGTGCTGTTTGTGTGTGAACATAACCAATCACAGAGAGATGAGCTTTACAATGCACCCTGCTCCTTACCTTGCAATTGGCAGCACAACCTGCTCAGTGCTAATATATGCCATACACACAAAGTATTGTGTAGTTCGATGATAGCTAAATGTATGATGCAATTGGATAAACATTGACAAATATATAGGGGTGGACACATTGAATCCACCGCTGACGAGAGGGGCGAAATCCCGCAAGGGGTATGGCCCCCGATCTCATGTTCTGAATAATAATAAAAAAAGTCAATTGTAAAGTCAAATGTCAATTGGCATGCGAAGTTAAGTAATAAATTATTATTTTTTGTTTTGGTTGACACTATGCAGGCGCCAAAGGGTGCCAGATAAAATGGCGCCACGGCGCCATCTGAAAAAATAGCGCCAGGCAAAAATTTCTGGCGAAATAAACCCCCTCCCCCCTAGAAGAAACCCCCCCCCCCCCTCGAAATACCCCCCTCAAAATTTCCACTCTCAAAAAATAAACCCCCTGGGCGTATTTCGAGGAAATACGGTAGGTAAAATACAAAATACCAGGAGAACCATATATTTTCGAAGATAAGGCACTTAAAAATAGTTAAAAATCAACTATCATCGCATCATTTTGGCGCCATCTGTGGCGCCATTCAAAACAATGGCGCCAGCAAAAATGGCGCCAAGCGCCAAGGGCGCCATAGCGCCATTCGAAATAAGGGCTCCAGGCGCCAGATGGCGCCAGAGAAAAGGGCGCCAAGCGCCAATGGCGCCATGGCGCTGGCGCCCTTTGGCGCCATTCCATCACTAGTCATAAGTAGTGATGGAAAAAGTGCCAGGCTTTTAGCGCCGAGCGCCATTGTGCTATTCTGGACCACAGTGCCAAGCGCCAATAGCGCCAGAGAGCGTTTTAGCGCCAAGCACCAAAAGCGCCATGGCGCTTTTCTGGACCACGGTGCCAGGAGGCAATGGCGCCAAGCGTCAAAGAGGTTTTGCTTCTATATGATGCAATCCATACCCAGTTCATGGTGTTGTAAATGTGATCATTACTATTGCTTAGTGTGTGCTATATCAGTTTCCGAAAAATAGTAGCATGAACCCGCAGTGTTAGCACATTTTTGCTACTAAAAAGCTCCTACTAAAGATGGAAAGATGTTTTTTCAATGACCTGTTTTTGATAATAAAAGCTGGATTTTTAAAAACTGTTTTTTAAGTTATGAGTTTATGTAAATATGCAGGTATGTCAGTCAAGTGGCAGTACTTTATGTAATTTAATTTGTGATGTAATTTATAGCCATAGAATGGCTGTGGAACTATGGGATAAGAGAAGGCTAGTACATTGGCGGTGATCTGTCACACTGTAGGAGTATGTTGGAGCAGATATATACAAGAAGATATGTATTAAGATACATATGTATATATGTGGGTTAGATGTAATATACTGCACTAATTTATCACAGCATATTATTGGACAATAGCATGAACAAATGATATCTTTTACACTAAAAATACCTCAAAATGTGCCTACCGTCTTACCTCGAATTATCCCCCCTCGAATTGAACCCCCTCAAAATGGGCTGGGGAAATAATACCCCCCCCCCCTCGAAATACCCCCCCCGCCCCTTCGGAATGATGTATGTCATGTACATAATAAATACGTCATGTATGCAATGTACATGATGTATATTACTGTTAATTTGCATTGCAGCTACACATAGACTAGCTTGTGTAGCTATCTACGTTTTTATTTCCAAATATATCCTGTTTGGACACATTTATTACCTGTTTTGGGTATGCAAATGCCCACTATTTACTACGATCCTTACGAAAATTTCTGACGAAATAATAAAACTCCCCTCGAATTAACCCGCCTCAAATTTTTCTGGCGAAATAATTTACCCCCATGGGGGTATTTCGAGGTAATACGGTATAATGTTATTCCATGCTCCCAGAGCCATTCTACGCTGTATGTACTTGGTCCGGCTGAAAAGCTTGTTATTTCACCGGAAATTTTTGTGAAATTCCACATACTCAGACATAAATATTGCCAACAATAACAGAGAAGTATAGGTGTCATCAGCTTAAACTCGGCGGACATGAAATGAATCAGTGATTCAGCCTTTGGTTACCAATGACATATGTTTTTCAATTCGAACTTGAATGGACGGATTCCATTCGGTTCACGATACATCTTATTCAATCCGACTTTTTATAAGAGAACGATATGAATTTGATAGACATATCATTACAGAAAGTCGGATTGCAAGGCCTGTAGGATACAGAAGGTCAGATCTTATCGTCGCAGCCCAGACAGATTCCTCCAAAAAAGGAATGATGCATAAATTTGGCACACATCCAAATTCTTTGCGTTTCATACCAAAAAAATTAAAGATGCACGATTAAAGAGTTCGCGTCACCGATAATGGCAGCGGAATGCGATAAAGTAAACTGAAGTTTCAACTAGTAGGTGCGTTGCCATTTGCGGTTTCTTAATTGGATTCTGCGGCCATTATCGGTGGCGCAAACAGAAATTGTGCATCTTTAAACTTGTTTGCATGAAACGCAAAGAGCTTGGACGTGTGCCAAGTTCAAGTATTCATACTCGTACAAAAATCCCATAGAACAATGACTTCCAAAAAGTCCGCCGAGTTTATTATGGGGGGGATATTAGGATGGGACGGGAACAGCCTACATACCTTTACATTTACCTATGTCTATGGACACTTCATGCATGTATGTTTTTTTTGAATTTTTATACCTATTACTGTGTGAATATGCTACAAGTAATAATTGACAATGTGATTTCAAAAAAGTTTTTGTGGAATAATAGACCCTTCAAATACACCCCCTAAAAGTTTGCTGATGAAAAAATAAACCTCATGGAGGTATTTCCAGAACATGGTTACATTATTTCTTCTAATAGAAGAGCGCCGTTCTATATTTTATCAACTTTTTTACCTGCCATTCTATTGGAGGTGCCGTTCTATTGGAGGCTACTGTTCTATTTTCACACATTTCTCATTTGAACTAAGCCATATTTTTAATGAAGTTTGAGCAATATTTCAATATCAGAGCATCAATTTTACATTTAATAAATATCTATTTGAATGCTTGGCATTCTCTCCATCCATATTTCATTAATTTTTGTCTTCTGGTACACTCCCCAGTAGGGTTCTTGACTTTTTGGGGCCGGGATCGGGATCGGGATCGAGATTGTTTTTTTTGAGATTTTGGGATCGGGATTGGGATCGGGATTGGTTTTTCAGGATCGGGATTTGGATTGGCTTTTTGAGCTTTTTGGGATTGGGATCGGGATTGACCCTTTTGGATCGGGATCAGGATTTTGGCCAAAAAATTTGGTTCTCAAGGGGTAATCTTTCACAAAATTGTCTAAACACACGTCTAAACAGATGTCAACATGTGGGATAAAAATGACAGAATGGATTCATGACATTGGCTACATTTTATAGGCACTGCACAATGGAGGGGCTGGTGTTGGATTGACACCAGTGTCTACTATAATTATACATAAACATATATATTTATACTTAAATTCATGGTAATGTTCAGTGCATTAAGTACATTTATAGCACATCTATGCCCATATCGAAATTTACCCTTTACAAAAATAGCAAAACTGACCACTCAACGTTGTAGTAGGTGTTGTGGTTGTAGTCTGAAATGTGTATACATATTTATTTATGTTGCATTTTATCACAATGCTATAAATATACACCATATATAAGTGCCTAGGCAAGTTGTGTAGAAAATGTTTTTCTCAGTGTTAATGTGGAGGAGTTACAGCACAACAAGAAATAAAACGTGAAACATAAAATAAAAACGCACCTAAAATGAATTTTTTCATGCTTTCAAGCTTCAAGTCTAACATAATCTTCAAAACAATTTTTTTTAATGAGCTTTGAACATGAATTTTAAATAAAAATCTTGAACATGTAAAAATAATCAATTTATGCTGCCACTTTGATTATGTTTCACCTTTGTCATTATGTATTATGTTTTTGTCATCATGCTGTAAATTCACCTAGATAGAGATGGCAGGAACCAGAAATGATTGGTGAAACTATATCTTGCAATTGTTACTCACAGTAGTTGTAGTTGTTGTTGTAGTGGTCGTGGTTGTAGTGGTCGTTGTTGTAGTGGTTGTTGTAGTAGTAGTTGTTGTTGTTGTGGTTGTAGTTGTTGTAGTTGTCTACATATAAAATGCCGGAGATTTCTTCATTGCTAAAAACTTTCCCGTTAGTTACAATTAAAGCAAAATCTTGCAATTTCTACTCACTGTAGTTGTAGTTGTAGTAGTGGTTGTTGTAGTTGTTGTCGTAGTCGTAGTTGTAGTGGTCTGCAGATGTATTACATCAGAGGGCAATTTGAAAAGTAAACAACAATAAAAAACATTAAGCTGTGTTTACATTGCCACATGGGCAGGCAATTTTATTGTCTTCCAACTTTCTTTATCTCATCAAAATGGATTATTTGTTGTGTCTGACACCTGGATCACCCCTTTTTCTAACATAAATATAGATTTTCATATATTTATGACATAATCATACACAATAAGATGATATTTTGTCTTGTTGTCACAGTTGTCAGTTTCATTTGTTCTATGCAGTGACGTTAATGAAGGCTGCATAGAAGAAATGAAAGATGTGGAACCTGTGATGGTAAGAAAAAAAGGTTATATTATTGGGGCCAGGCTCATTGCGCACAGAAACCCGTTACGCACACGCGCCCGTTACGCACAGAATCAAAACCCGCCACGCACAGACGCCCGTTACGCACACAACTGGGCCCTGTCGGACAAGTCGGCCATCTGAGTTCAGGATTTTCATGAAGTTGAAGTAGTTGACACCTGAAATTTCATCAACTGCTACAGCTGTTTTCTACATATTTTACATTCGCAATCGCGAAAGTCAAATATGTAGAAAACAGATGTAACGGTTGGCAAAATTTCGGGTGTCAACTACTGCTACATAGGGAATAGAATAGAAGAGAATGTGAAAAATCACAAAAACTTTGTAGGCACAGAAACTCGGCACACACATGGCATCAGCTATGTGCGGGCCGAGTTTCTGTGCGTACCGAGTTAACTTCTGTGCGTAACGGGCTTCTGTGCATGCCGAGTTTCTGTGCGTACAGCTACAGGCTCATATTATTGTGTATGGTTATGTCATAAACTGGTGGCACATATAAATGAGAAATCAGGTACCTCATTTTTCACAACTATATCACAGGGAAACGTGTAGCCCAATATGGCTGCCATTCGTTGTGGGGGTGCCCACAACATTTGTCTACATATATGCCAAGTGGCACCCCATGGCACCCCCCTGTTCTGCTGCTACAGATTGATGAAGGTTTTTTGCCAATTTTTTCCCGGAAAATATAAATGAGAATTTTTGAAAAACCACAAAAAATATAGCTGTTGTAAAGTGTGCAGCCATTTTTTGGTGTGCTGACAACACAAGTGATGAATACACTTGTGTTGGTGCTTTAAAAAAAAATAAAAATTCCTTTTGGCTAGCCATAAGCAATATTTTGACCCGCTGGTCATTTGTGGGTATATTTTGACCCCCATTCCACTACCCCCACATAAAAATGGCATCCTGTATGCAGACATGTGTTATGAAGCCATCTCAACAATTATTTTGGACTTTGTGATAATCCAAATTGTGATTGAGTTAAAAAACCATGATTTTCAACTTTCTCGACATGACCTAGTTTTTTGTCTGGCCCATTCAAACCAAATACATGGCACATTGCCCATCGGCCTCTATAGATTTTTTACAGATAATTAGTGCCCACATTGAATGGGCACAATTATTTTGTGATTTGTTTTGCAACATTGCAGGCATTGGACACGCTGTCACGCAGGTGCCCTCCTTACACAGGGCCATTTTTATCATTTGTAATAAAAAAATACTTAAGCATAAAAATGGGGCCCAGGAGCAGCCATATGTTGCCCCTGACACCTAACAAGCCAATTCTGGCCCCCATGTGCTCCATGAACAGCTTGGCATAGTGGATTGTCCACTTTCTAAAACCTATGTTTTTCTCAAAAAAAGTTTTTCAGTTTGATCAACAATGCCATCATTGTGTGGGGATTCTGGGGGTTCTGAGGGGGTAGAAAAGTTGGTCATACTTTGAATCTACCAATGTTAAAAGAACTTTTTGGCCTCAAATGTCCAGAAAAATTTTTATTAAACATTTAAATTTCATCAGGAACAAAAATTTGTATGGAATTCTCATTTATATTTTCCAGAAAAAATGTGAAAAAATTGTTTTTCTGCACCAAGGGAGGCCTGAGGGGGGTGCCCCCTAGGGTATTTATAATAAATACTTGGGGGCACCATCACACAAGATGAGAGCCTGACAGCTTGCATGTGGGATTTGTAAAATACAATTAAGTGATTTTCTCATTTATATTTTCCACCAGTTTATGATAATTTATGTTTGTCCTAGACAAAAAGGGTGATCAGATCAGGATCTAGGTGTTCGACACAACAGATACTGTATTTCTTCTAATAGAATGGCATACCTCCAATAGAATGGCATCTCCAATAGAATGTCATGTTTTGGCACATTTTTACACTCAGAAAAACAGTAGAATGGCGGCCTCCAATTGAATCGCACCTCCAACAGTACAGCAGGTAGAAATTATGTTGTGAGTGCTCCAAAACACAAAACCAAAGAAAAACAGATGGTAACAATGTTCAAAGCATTCAAATACCATATTAAATCCAATATAAGGCATCTCTCTAATTAAAGGTACCCTCTAATATAAGGTATACCTTTTGGCTATTTTGAACGCGACGAAATAAATATAAGGTACCCTCTAATATAAGGCATACCTCTAAAAAAGGCACAGCTGGCTGCGTGCCAAAACACCCAAAATAATAAAAAAACGGTTGCTAAACATGGCGGAAAATGATGAAATTATCTCTCGTCTTCAGCGACTTCTGCCGCTGAAAAGTGTGTCAGTTTACGGCGGCACAATTCACTCGAAGAGAAAGTTTGAATTGTTGACCAGACGAAAATCTGGCGAATAAAATTGAAGGTACCCTCTAATATAAGGTACCCTCTAATACAAGGTATAACTTTCGTCTCTAAAAATCTGACGAAAACAATATAAGGTATACCTTATATTAGAGGTAATGAGGTAGGTGTTAAATTTCAGACTGATACTCTGATATTAAAGTATCGTGAATGATGCTATGTTGATTTGAGAAATATGTGGCAAAATTGGTGAAGAAATAGACAGCCTGGCTGCCTCCAATAGAACGGCAGGTTAAAAAGTTGACAAAAGCAGAATGGCACTCTTCTATTAGAAGAAATATGGTATTCAATTTTCATGATACAAAGAAAGTTGTAAGCTCAAAAAATGTGTTGTAAGCTCAAAAAACCGTATTTCCTCGATATACCACCAGGGGGTTTATTTTTTCAGAGTGCAAATTTTGATGGGTGTATTTTCGAGCGAGGGGTTTATTATTTCGCCAGGAATTTTCATAAAGTATCATGTAAAGAGTAAGTATTTACATACCCATAACTGGTAATAAACATGACTAAATTGGATATAATATTTAGGACCTATCATTGTACATTTGTTTGGCTGAAAAATAGGTGGTTGATTGAACTTTAATGACAAAAGTTAAATCGACTACTGCGGCATCAGCGGTATGTCACAATTACGAATAGATTATTCAGAACAATTGCAAACAAATTGCAGAAGAAAAGTTTTTTTGGCGCTGGCGCAATTGGCACTTGGCGCCATCACTCTCTGGCGCCATTGGCGCTTGGCGCTGAGGTTCCGAAAAGCGCCATGGCGCTTTTGGCGCTTGGCGCTATTTTGCTCTGGCACCAATGGCGCTTGGCGCTGGGGGACGGAAAAGCGCCATGGCGCTTTTGGCGCTTGGTGCCAAAAGTCTAGCGCTTTTTCCATCACTACCCCTGACTTTTGTGTCATTCCATTCTGTTGTACATTTGCTGATTATGTAATTGAAAAAAAGTTCATGTCAATTTGATCCTGTATTTTTATCTATATATGTCCCATAAATCCTTGATTAAGTCCCCCTCGAATAAGCCCCCCTCAAGACAATCCCACTCAAATAACTCCCCCTTGAATAACTCCCCCTCGAATAAGTACCTCAAAAATCACTGACAAAAAATACCCCCCCCCCCGGGGGACTTATTCGAGGCTATACAGTATTTATATTAAGTATATGATGGCATGCTCAGAAAAATTTATTTTACATATTGAAATACATAAAATTAGCATAATGGGTAAAATTGGCATAATGAACTTATACATCACTGATCCAACCTCAAAAATGGAATCTACAGGTTGTGCAGATCATTTTTAGTAATTAACGGTCCAAATCGGCCAAGAAATGGTCGAGTTATAAAGCTTAAAATTAAACTAGCCAGATCAGCCATGTAAAATCAATACATTTCTATAGACCTTCTTGGGACTGGGGGACGATTCAAGGAAACAAAACAATTTGGTTGACGTGCTACAGAATGGGGCAACACAGTCTGGTGGACCCACCCTTGAAAATGCCTTCCCCAATTCCAGCTATGGGTTCGCCATGGATGCCATTTCAACGTTCAATGATGTTTTTTTCATTTCGAAAGACTGTTTCAGACGCACCGCGTATCAATTATCGATCGATTTAGCACACAGAACCTAAGAATGTGTTTTATGTCCTTGAATTCCCTGAAAAATTTGAAAACTATTTTTGAGTTTATGAATTTTTGAATTTTTTCAACAAAAAAATCTATTTTTAAGTGTTTTTTTCCAGTGGTGGAATAAAAATTCGACAATTCTGAAAAAATCTTTTTTGCCATCATTACAGTGTGAACACAGCTTTAATGTTTCACCCACTGTTGTAGTGGTAGTTGTTGTTGTTGTTGTGGTTGTGGTGGTTGTTGTTGTTGTTGTTGTTGTTGTTGTTGTTGTTGTTGTTGTTGTTGTTGTTGTTGTTGTTGTTGTTGTTGTTGTTGTTGTTGTTGTTGTTGTTGTTGTTGTGGTTGTAGTTGTAGTAGTTGTAGTTGTAGTAGTTGTGGTTGTAGGTGTAGTCTGAGAGTGATAAATTTGAATGTTTTAAAATAAAAATAATCAAAAATCAGTAATTAAATAATCAGATATCATCATAATAATAAATCTGCAAAGGTGTATCAACAGAATAATACTTTAGTAAGATGAAGTGTAATTAAATGAAACATTGTTAAAGAAAATTTGAAAGTGGCAATGGAAAGAATATATTTTGCTGTTTTCTAGTAGAGCATTTCCTATGCTACTGTGGGATTAAGGAAATTTATTAATTGACGAATTTTCTGTTACTGTAAAAATTGGGGCATTACTTTATAATCACTATACACATAACGTACTGTGGTTGTAGTAGTAGTTGTTGTGGTAGTGGTTGTTGTTGTGGTGGTGGTAGTAGTTGTTGTTGTAGTTGTTGTGGTTGTAGTAGTAGTTGTTGTAGTTGTAGTTGTTGTAGTTGTGGTTGTTGTAGTTGTAGTTGTAGTTGTAGTTGTAGTTGTTGTTGTAGTCGTTGAAGTTGGTGTCTGTGTTGAGTTAAGGAAACTGAACTCCTTTGCATCTAATTTATATAAATAGAAATACTATTCTTTCAACTATATATAATAAACAGGAAAATATAAATAAAAAGAAAAATGATAATAAAGAAGAAAAATAAGTTACCATATTTGCTTGAATAATCCCTGTGGGGAGTTATTATTTCATCAGACTTTTTTGAGGGGGAACTATTCAAGGGTGGATTATTTTAGGGGGAATTATTATTTCGTCAAAATTTTCAAGCATGTATCTATCAACTCATTGTATGAAATATGCATTATTAACACAATAACATGCAATTTTTGTTAAAATGGCCCTACACACACTAGTTATCACCGTGACTGATGTGAAAACTGAAATGGCAACATGGCGACATCCAGCCACCTTTTTTGAATGCTAGATGTGTTTTAAAAATTTTGCTTTCATCAATTTAAAATCAAATTTAAGTAAAATAAAATTGTTCAACCGTGTTCATTAATTTGCATTTGAAAAAATTCCAGTTTTCACACAACGTCACGGTGAAAACTAGTGTGTGTAGGCACAATAGGGCACAACAAATTGATCAAATCTCTTAAGGGGGAATTATTCAAGGGTGGAATAATTATCTCCTCACTGGTCTTACAGGGGGGAATTATTCAAGGGGGAATTATTATTTCCTCACTGGTCTTACAGGGGGGATAATTCGAGGGGGAACTATTCAAGGGGGAACTATTCAAGGGGGGGGGGAACTATTCAAGCAAATATGGTATAAATATAATGAAGGAGTAGGATAAAGCTGTGTTAGGAATTGTAAATAACTTGAACCTCACAGTTGTTGTGGTTGGCTGAAATGAGAAAGTAACATGAAATGAAGTTCTTGTGGCTTGATACTCTGCATGCCTTTTTTGTCTTCATTTGTACTGTCAGCTTGCCAATGTCAACTCTGATGCATGAAGCATATGGAACTTCCACTTTTATGTGTACATGTGCATACAGCGACACTTTTGTCACTATTTTTAACAGGGTTTTTTTTGTATAAATCGTTGGCACAAACCGTGGTCCCAACATAAACTTTGCATGCATAGTATCGAGTCATCTTGTAAATTGTATTATATCTTGTAAATTATTCATTTAACTGAAAACAATGGAAACTAACTGTCGTAGTTGTTGTAGTTGTTGTTGGTGGTGGTCTGCGATAAAAACTTTTTGTTGAGTAAAAACCACCTCAAACACAAGTAGCTCATAATAGCAGGATTACTTTTCGGCACTGGATACCTAAATTCTTCAGAGGGTCATTTTGGGGGGGGGGGGAATTTTCTTTACTCATGTTGTGTCAAAGTGTCAACCATATCCCTGTCTATCCACCTAACCCCTGAACATCACCCCCCCCCCCTCCAATAAAAAAGTCTATTCACAAACTAAGAGAACACTAGACTCACCCTCCGCCACCTACACATTTAGACTGTCCATGAACGGCTATGTACCATGGAATCATGCCGCAGAAGTAGCAGGGCAGCACGCACGACGCCCCGTCTGTCGAGTTGATTCTACACACGTTGTACGTCACTCGAAGTTCGCTGAAATAATGTTGTCGTTTTTTTTAATTTTTACATTTTTGAACAAAATTTGCAAATTTATTTATGCCGCATGTTTTACAGCTGATTTTACGATATTTTGATAATTGAGCTTTGATATCTTGTGATAATTTTGCACTTTTAGGCACCGTTTACACGGATTTTTTGTGACGGCTCCGACAACAGATGAAAAGTTCAATAAGTCAAGTAAAAAGTTCAATATTAATGAGAAAAAGTGGTCAAGTATACGTGCTGCCTAGATGTATATGCCTGTCAAACTACAGAAGAATCGCGCTTGTCTGTACAGAGTTATAGATGTTTGAAAAAAATTTGCCACAGTCAATTTTTTTTTTATAACTCTGGTGCAACAATCGCAATTGATCCGCAATTTGACATGCCTATACGTCAAGGTGAAATGTATCCTTGACCACTTTTAGCACTAATATTGAACTTTTTACTCGACTTATTGAACTTTTCATGTGTTGTCGGAGAGTTGTGCAAATACTGGTATTTTTGGAAAAGGTAAACGTAAACGTAAATACCTTTTCCAAATCAAAAGTATAAATACTAAAACATAAGGTATTTTTAAAATACCAAGGAATACATAAAAAAACGTAAACGTAGATTTTTTACACACATTATTTGCCATTGTGCTTTGGAAAATACCATTATTTTCACCTTTAGTAGGTTAATTGCTCCATCTGCACCACTTTCTGTTGTAACAAATACAACTACGTAGGTGATTCCTATGGACTCCTACGGAGTTCCAGTCCCTGTAAAATGCCTTGTAAAATGTCAAATGGCATGCAAAGTGTATAAACTCATGCAAAATGCCTTGGAAGGTGGTAAATCTTTGCCATTTTGCTGGGCATTTTACATGAGTTTTGACATTTGCATGAAAGTTTACATTTTACAGGGCATCTTACAGAGTCTGGGATTGGCACCAGAGCTTGCACTCGCCCTGCCAGTTTCAAAGCGTGCGCTACTCACAGTTGTTGCAAGTGGCGTCATTGGAATTCATCACGAACTCCACAAGGCTCCACAAACAAACAAAAAGGTTTCTGTGTTCATAATTTGAACACATCAGTTTATGAATATGTACCCAGTATTCCACGTGTAAGTGCAAGCATGCAGTCACTTTTTCATACACCGCTTTTTTGTATGCATACATGTTATGTTTATGCAAAAACATAAGAATATTGTTGGCTGCAGGTGGTGCGGCCCATTTGAACATGTGCACGTGTGAACGATCACAAGCTTTTTTACGTTTTCCCTAGTACCTGGGTATTTTGGTCAGGAAAACGTAACAAAATGTAATGGTATTTTTAGAAAACATAAACGTAAGTATAAATACCCGAATAACCGGGTATTTTGGGTATACGTAAATACGTTTTTTCCAACTCCGTGTCGGAGTCGTCACAAAAAATCTGTGTAAACAGTGCCTTACAATTTTACAAATTCACCAGTGCCAAATTTTACAAATTCACTAAAACTGAGCAATATAACAAATGTGATTTCGTAACTAACGATGGCAAAAAAAGATTCAAAAATTCGAAAACATTTTCGAATTTTTGAATTTTTTCATAATTTTCGAATTTTTATTCCACCCCTGGAAAAAGCACTTAAAAATCGATTTATTTTTCAAAAAATTCGAAAATTCGAAAATTCAAAAATTCGAAAATAGTTTTCGAATTTTTCAGGGAATTCAAGGCGACAAAACACACTCTTAAGTTCAACGTGCAAAATAAAGCGACAATTGATATGTGGTGGGTCTGAAAAAGACTGATGTAATAGAAAAAAACCCATAAAACATTGAAATGGGGTCCGCGGCAACAGCATATATTGAGGAATGCACTGAGCCTTGCCGTGAACAATTAGAACCGCGGCGCAGAAACGGGGACACAGTTCCATCAAAAAGTCCGAGGGGCAGTTACCGTATTTCTTCGATTTTATTGACTGTCAATGTATTCTTCAGATGCCCTCCAAACCCGTTAAAGTAATCGAGCATGGCCATGTAAATGAACAGTCAATAAAATCGTAGAAATACGGTGTATACACAAGCGTTTTTTTTGGAAGGCGTTCAGAAATTTTGCAAAATCACAGTGAAATTAAGGTTAAAAGGGGTTCTAAACATGAAAACAGTCCAAATACTGTGTATTAAGCTCAAAATTCAACATTTTGTGAAAAAGATTCGAAAATTGACAAAAAAGATTCGAAAATTCGAAAATTCAAAAATTAAATTCGAAAATTCGAAAATTCATTTAGGAAAAAACACTTAAAAATTTAAATACTTTTTTTCAGGGGGTTTGCCATCGTTATTCGTAACTCAGTGGTTAACAGGCTACAAAATTCGTAAGACTTAAAAAGAGCTAACTTTTCGACATACTCCCACTTCAAAATGTCCCGGATGATCTGGCCATCATTCAGGCGTTCCCTTTCTTTCTCCTTATCCGTGTACGGATCTTTGTACTTTTCTCTCCTGTGAAAAATAATTTTTTTGTGCATAGAATGTGCATGGGGGGCTATTTCGAGGGGGGCGCTAATCATTTCATAGTGCCCAGTTTGAAGGGGATATTTCGAGACGGGGGTATTTCGAGGGGGGGGGATTTCGAGGAAATACGGTAATATTTTTTATTTACAAACCGAACACCACACACATCTACATAACACCACATATGTTTACCAAACACACACACATATCTACAGGGAATGCACATATTTATTTATTGTGATGTGAATTATGCCACTCCACTCCGCACCAGAGCACACTAGCGACGTCACTAGAAATACGCGTTTTCGGTCAGGCTTGCACGCGCCCAATTTTGTATAAATTTACAGAAATCACAAACGTGTAATGGATAAAAGCGAGGTAGAGATAGTGATGTGAAAGGCACCGGGAAAAATGGCACCGCACCGCACCGGCACCTTTGCCAACGCATGAAAAGGGCACCTGGCACCCTGGGGCACCGGCCAGAAAATGGCACCGCACCGGCACCGGTGCCTTTTGGAAAAAATGGCACCGGCACCGAAGGGCACCGGCGGGTTGCCGGTGCTAGCACCGAAAGGCACCGCACCGGGCTGGAATTTCTGAAGTAAATATCGCACAGTTTCTCAGTGGTCTCACCTTTGGAAGTGCATATTTCCATGAATTTTCAACCGATTTTGATGGTTGAGCACTTAAAATGATCATAATGATGTGGCAATTACTTTTATGAAGCAATTACAATGATTACAAATGAACGATAAAATATTTAATTCACTGCAATGTCCATAGCCACTTTTGTCTACTGATCTGAGTCGTTGCTGTACAGAGAATGGAACTATCTCTGTCATAAACTGACAACAAATTTTGAACAAACAAGTAAGATAAATATAAAATATAAAAATGATTTAAAATTCAACAAAATTTTAGATTCGCTCATCAGATCACATATCGGGTATAATGGATTTCATAGTATACTCCAGTTACTTTACACCCTGCACGCGTGGTTCCCGCTGGAAGTGTGCCAACGATGGTTAACGTGTGCGAGTTTCATAAAAACATGATAAAATTGATTGTTGTTATAATGTTTTTCATTAACATATTAACATCAATGACTTTTTTCATCTTTTTACAGAAATCGCATGATTTAATAACCATTGGCACGCTTCCAACACGAGACATAAATCAGTGCGAGGGCAGGGTATCATGTACGCGGACTATAGGTATATTTATTTGATGGGAGGTTTACAAAATAGGCAAAATTGGTTGGGTAAATATATCGCTGTTTTTTGAAATATGAATAAGCACATACTATGGACAAAATTGCACAGCACATGAAGCCTTGGCCGGTGCCTTTCCCGGTGCCTTTTACTTTGCCCTGGTGCTAGCACCTTTGGCACCGGCAAAAAAATGGCACCGCACCGCACCGGCACCGGTGCTATTCTGAAAAAAATGGCACCGGCACCGGCATGGCACCCCTGAAGATAGCAATGGCACCGCGCCAGCACCGGTGCTGGTGCCCTTCGGTGCCCAGCACCGGGGCACCGGTGCCCCGGTGCATTTACATCACTAGGTAGAGACGCGCGTGCGGATACACCATCTCGTGCGTGCTTTGCGTGTGCACACACTAGTTCACTGACAGATTTTGGTAAACTCATAAATCTGCTTTGAACGCATTTGAGTTTACTGCAATGAGTTATTCTTAGTCTCCATCAACTGCAGTTGACAGACGCCTTATTCTGGTAAACTCAAATGCGTTCAAAGCCGATCGATGAGTTCACCAAAATCTGGCAGTAACTAGTTTGCGCAGTGCCTAAAGAAACCTTCAGGCAGACGCGCGTGGGCGGAGCCACTTTGGTATGTGCATCGATGCCACTGCACACAGAAATATGTGCGACCTCTGTGTGGAAGAGAATGATCGTGATCTATCGGGTGGCCCACGTCAGGCGCACGGTTTCAATTGGCTCCCAACACGTCATTTTTGAATGAAAACTGCTCAAATTTTGTATGTCGGTAGAAAAATGCACCCCATTTGTTGTGTTAAGTGCACGGTTCCACATAACAAAAATTCATGTCGGAACTCACGTGAAACACAGTTTTGTACGTGTTTGAACTGTCGAACAAGCTTCAATTGTCTACCAAATCACCAATTCCTCATAAAAAGAGCCCAAATTTGGCATGGCAGTATATAAATGTTCCCTATTTAGTATGTTAAGCGCACACATTCATATCACCAGATTTGTCACATTTATCACATCATATGCAAAAAACGCGACTCCACAGGACTACCTAAATTTGGACTATTTTCAACATGTGAATATGAAACTGTGCTTCACGTTCGACACGAAATATTGTGATATGAAACCGTGCACTTAACATAACAAATGGGGTACATTTATCTACACTCATACCAAATTTCAGCCATTTCCATCCAAAATTGACGTGTTGGGAGCAGAGTTGCGAAAACGTATTTACGTTTACCCGAAATACCCGGTTATTCGGGTATTTATACTTACGTTTACGTTTACGCTTTTCAAAAATACCGTTACGCTTTGTTACGTTTTCCTAACACAATTACCCGGGTACCAGAGAAAACGTAAAAATATGCTACGGAACCGTATTGCTTGACAAATGTAGTGTATTATGATGAGTTCCACATGTTCTAATGTTGAGAGTTCTAATTCCGCAATTGGATAATTCAAACACCAATTTGCATGTGTAAAGTAAAACGTTGAAGGAAAGTATTTTTTGTGAGGGAGAACTTAAATGCAAATAAAAAGTAAAAAACGTTGTTAGTGTTTTCTCTTGACTGACCATTTGTCTTTTAGCTTCCCTTTACACTTACAAATTTACTTTTCTTCAATTTTTACTTGCCATTATCTCTCACCCATAGATTTTATAATTCTCCTGTCACGGAATTGGCACCTTATGGCCCTACACACGGTAGTTGACAATGACGCAAACTGTCAACTCCAATCACAATTCAACATCCCGATCCCATCGTTCTAAATATAGGTATATAAAATACAGGTAAGCAGAAAATGTCGATGGAGATCATATGAACATCCATAATGTTGTAAAAACATTGCGTTTTTTGTATTCTCTGATAGCGGAAGTAGCACTTGATATAATTTTTACGTTTACGTTTTATTTTACGTTTTCCCTGGTATTTTAAAAATACCTTACGTTTTAGTATTTATACTTTTGATTTGGAAAAGGTATTTACGTTTACGTTTACGTTTTCCAAAAATACCAGTATTTGTACAACTCTGGTTGGGAGCATAGCATAAATCGAGGGTGGCATTTTAGGGGGGGGGGGGTCCACCAGACTTTCATGTCGTCCCATTCTGTTGTACGTTGGCCGATTTTGTCGCCGTTCGAGTATGTTAGGGTTTGAGGTTGGGGCTACGACCAAATTTTTTTATTTCCTCAAATGATCCTCCAGTCCCGAGATAAGGGGGGTCTATAAAAACGTGGTTATTTTGCATGGCCGATCTGGCCGATTGACTTCGGAGCTCAATAACTCGGCCATTTTTGGGCCGATTTGTGCCGTTGAACACTTAAAATGATCGACATAAGCTGTAGATTCCATTTTTGAGATTACATTATTTATGTCTAAATTTATTAAGCGGATTTGACCCGGTATTTAAATGCCAAAATCAAATTTTTTCTGAACATGCTATCATATACTATAGACAACGAGAATTCATTTAAAACAAAAATGAGTTCAATATCTCTTCCCAATCAAAAGTTACGGCGCTTCAAACTTTTCACTCCCATCCACATAATAACCACATGCATGCAACTTCAAAACTCCATATCTCGACCATTTTTCAGCCGATTTTCACCAATGAACACTTAAAATGATCAGAATGATATGTAGATTTCATTATTAAACCCAGATTATCGGTACATTTTATCAGTTTCTCATACAAGAAAACAATGCGAACTCTTGAATAAAATTGTCATAATGAAAATGCATACAAATAAACTGTGAATAAAAACGATATCTCCATATTTTTCTGATCATTTAAAGTGTTCATCGGTGAAATTAGGCTGACAAATGGTCGAGATATGGAGTTTTGAAGTTGCTTGCATCGTTCTTCATGTGGTTATTTATGTGGATGGGAGGGAATTGTTTGAAGCGCCATAACTTTTGATCGGAAAGAGATATTGAACTCATTTTTGTTTTAAATGAATTCTCGTTGTCTATAGTATATGATAGCATGTTCATAAAAATTTGATTTTGGCATTTAAATACCGGGTCAAATCCGCTTAATAAATTTAGACATGACTAATGCGATTTCAAAATGGAATCTACAGCTTATGTCGATTATTTTAAGTGTTCAGCGGCACAAATCGGCCCAAAAATAGCCGAGTTATTGGGCTCCGAAGTCAATCGGCCAGATCGGCCATGCAAAATAACCACGGTTTTATAGACCCCCCTTATCTCGGGACTGGGGGATTATTTGAGACAATAAAAAAATTTGGTCGTAGCCCAACCTCAACCCTAACATACTCGAACGGCAACAAAATCGGCCAACGTACAACAGAATGGGACGACACGAAAGTCTGGTGGACCCCCCCCCCTAAAATGCCACCCTCGATTTATGCTATGGGCGCAACGCGGGCGGGAACAAAAATGTTCTCGCGTGCAAGAAGGCGACAAGTCCTTCCACAAGTTCCCTCCGAAAAACAGTTTTGCTCTGACCGAATGGAATTTTATGGACACCCCATTTTTCACATATACGTTGAGATTAGGGGCTGAAAATTTGACACTTTATTGTCAACATATGGAACTTAATGGAAAGCATGAAAGAGCCAAATTGGACACGCACCACGGGCCTGGAATTGGGTTTGAAACTCAAAATGCGATTTACTCAAAATCACATTTTGTGGACTTGTCGACTTTTAGAATTAGACGCCTCATATATATATATATATAGGTATATCAGGTAAGTGCCAGTACTTTGTGATGTAAATATCTACCGTATTTCCTCGAAATACCCCCCCCCAAATTTAGTGTATAGAGAACGTAAATGACAAAGGCTGCGGTTTGTCATCCGGCAATGCAGAACACACGTTAAAAACGATGACTATGTTATGTGAGAACAGTGTTTGTACGTCTACACACTTATTAATGTCTTATAAATGGCGATTTTTGTTGCAATTATCGACGTCTGCGTACGTTTCAGACGACATTTTAGTACTGGGATTTCAAAAAATTTCTCGCGAAATAATAAACCCCCCTCGAAATACCCCCCCCCCTCGTTTAACCCCCCCTCAAAATTCTCACTCTGAAAAAATAAACCCCCCGGGGGTATTTCGAGGAAATACGGTATTCATAGAAAAGGATTCATATTCAGGCAGACCGTGAGAAAAAAGTGACTGAGGCTCGGAAAAATGCTTCAAAAGATACTGATGGATCTAAAAAACCTGCAACTTTGGCCGATTTGGCTAACAGAGCGGAATCACTTCAGAAATCTAACGAGGTCAGTGTGACGATGGAACGCATAAAATAAGCTTGAAAATTTTAAACTATTTTTGAAAAAAATTGAAAA
This sequence comes from Sphaerolaimus hirsutus, assembly GCA_964036195.1. NCBI lineage: Eukaryota > Metazoa > Nematoda > Chromadorea > Monhysterida > Sphaerolaimidae > Sphaerolaimus > Sphaerolaimus hirsutus. The sequence continues at coordinate 1,131,808 of OZ038454.1, read as the reverse complement.
GTCATTTTAAAAAAAAACATCTAAAATTTTGAACTCTTTCAGCGGGTTTGCCAGTGTTTTCGATTTTGCATCTTTTTTAAGAATATTGATGTTTTCAAGTTGTCACTTTTCACATAACATTCCCAGGTTGTCACTTTAAAAAAAATTCAGGCTCAAACGAAAAGCCGCGAGCGTCAGGCGAAAGCACCCAGCAAACTTGGGACTAAAACCTATGCCAATGAAGTTAAGAAAGTCATTGAAAGAGCTGATGTTGTCTTTGAGGTTGGATTTCTATTATTTAGACCTGTGGTGCAATTTTATCTACGTAATACCAATCTTTACTGACTTTTTACATTGATCTTCACTTTTCACTTTATTTCAATCTTGTATAGAAATTCGTTTTGCTTTTAACATCTCACTTATAAATTTACATTTCGTTTAACTCTTTACTCCTTACTTATAAAATGGTTTTTCACCTTTCAACTTGCGGAATTGACCCATAAAAATATGGGTAAATCAGGGCCGTATCCAGGGGGGGCGGGGGGGGCTGCAACCCCCCCCCTTTCCGGGGTGAGACCAGAAAGTGGCCGAAAAATGCAACTTTTTCAACGTCAGCGTAAAACTTGTTTGCGCGGAAGCGCGCATTTTTCACAAGACGTAATGTATTAGTAGCAGATTTGCTCCCTGTGGCCGAAACGCAAATGTGTGCTGTTTGCTGTAATTGTATGTATATTTACATACATATACAGCGTTCCATGGCGCTGGCGCCAACGCCAATGGCGCCATGGCGTTGCGCCTACTAGTGGCGCCAGCGCCATGGCGCCATTCCGCCACTCTGTACGAAAATTTTAGGGGGGGGGCTCAGCCCCCCCCCCGCTCGCCGGCCTCCGTAAACAAGCAGCCCCCCCCCCCGCCCAAAAATCCTGGATACGTCCCTGGGTAAATATATTTTTTATTGCAGGTATTAGACGCGCGCGATCCCCTGGGCAGTCGCAATGTTGAAACTGAAGAAATGATAATTGGATCGAATAAACGACTAGTGTTGCTTTTGAATAAAATCGATTTGGTGCCCAGGGAAAATGTGGAATTGTGGCTGAAATATTTGCGCCGGCAGTTTCCCACTATCGCTTTTAAAGCTGCCACTCAGCAGCAGGAAAAACATCTGGTTTGTGCAATTTTTGTGTTGTTTTAGGTTTTGCGGCGTGTCGGGGTCGGTTTATGGTGGCAATTTACCGCACCATACGGTAAAATTAGAAAATTAGACAATTACCGTTTGTTTTACCGAAAAATGGAAATCTACCGTACCGTTTACCGACAAGCCATATTATACCTAATTAGGTTTATTCTTCACCTTTTTTTCCAAAAAAATGATCGTATGCTGACTTTGAAAATCAATATCGTAGTGTCGAGTCAATAAAAATATCGCGAACATATTTGATATAAAAGACAAATACGTATCGAAAAAATGATAACCCTTCACAAATCATCTAACCCACAACTTATGTCCCCACTTGGCAACCTGCCAAAAACCCTTCCAATCCCAGGGCCGCACTTCATTCGCCCAGTCGACAAAACAACAATCATCCCCGAGCACGTGCGTCGGTGCGGAATTGATCATGAAATTATTGGGCAATTATTGTCGACACCACGACGTGAAAACTAGCATTCGAGTGGGCGTTGTGGGCTTCCCGAATGTCGGAAAAAGCTCAGTGATTAATTCGTTGAAAAGGAAAAGGGCTTGCAATGTGGGCGCCACGCCCGGGATTACTAAGTGGGTTGAGTGGGATTTTTGGGAAAACGACTTGTGGAAAATGGCTGAAAAACTCAACTCAATGATATGGTGTTTTGACATCATTTTTGTACTTGATCTTTTGAAACAGTACCGAAATTTGTATAAGTTGATCATGCGTTTCAATGTGTCATTGTTTCTTGAATATTTGGTTTGCAGTTGAAATTTGAATTCATTTCGACGAACAAACTGAAACATAAAATTTAGTTACCACTATTGCCCATTACTTCTATTGTTTTAAAAGGCGCTGCGCACACACATCATAATGTGGGAAACTCTTAAATCTGTTTTAAACACATTTGAGTTGACAACGATGACGAGTCTGTCAACTAATCCTGATGGCGATCAAATATCATTCATTCTGGTGAACTCATGTGTTCAAAACATAAACTTTATGAGTTTTCCAAATTTTGGGGGTGTATTGCTTTGCGTGGCTACTGAAAACTTACTAAATTTAACTTAGTCAGTTTCAGCCTAACCAGGGACGTATCCAGGATTTTTGAGCGGGGGAGGCTGCTTGTTTACGGAGGCCGGCGAGGGGGGGGGTCAGCCCCCCCCCCCCTAAAATTTTAGCTACATAGTGGCGGAATGGCGCCATGGCGCTGGCGCCATTAGTAGGCGCCACGCCATGGCGCCATTGGCGTTGGCGTCAGCGCCATGGAATGCTGTATATGTATGTAAATATACACACAAAACAGCAACAAAAAACACAACATTGAGTGTATTCATAATGATTTGTGGCCACATGGAGCAAATCCGATGATAATACCTTATATCTGGTGAAGAATGCGCGGAAAATTTTTTACGCTGACGTTGAAAAAGTCGCATTTTCCGGTCACATTTTGGTCTCGCCCCGGGAGGGGGGGGCTGCAGCCCCCCCGCCCCCCCCTGGATACGGCCCTGAGCTCAACTCACTTAGCCCCCCCCCCAACCCCCACAGAGGTCTGCAAGAAATCGAACTGGGTCGCCACATTCGCCTGCTCGACTCCCCCGGCATGGTGCTCTCTCTGGACAGCCAATTGTCGCCTGCGGATTTGGCGCTCAAAAACGCCGTCAAAGTTGAGCAGTTGGACGATCCTGTGATCCCTGTGGAGGCCATTGTGAATCGGTGCAGTAAAAAAACTGTTGGTTTGGGGCTGGGGTTGGGGTGTCTGTGGGCACCCCAGTTCCTTCTGGATTTTGACCCCCGGGGGTTGGATAGATAGCGAATCGCTCCTCCGGGGGGTTAGATGGCTGATTTTTTTTGGGGGGGGGCATTCGATATAAAGGATTTTTCAAGGTGTCTAGGCAGAAAATGGTTAAAAATCGCTAATGATATGTAAAAAAGTATACAAGCACATAGGTGAAAATAGGTAAAAAGCACATGAACTAGTAATTTTGAAGTTGAAAATGGGCAAAGAGGTGTGAATATTGGCGATTTTTAGCAAAAATTTGGGCAAAATTTCTATCAAAAATCGCTCCAAATAGGTCAGGGTATGGTAGTTAAAAAATCGCCTCCGGGACAAATAAATAACCAGTCGATTTCGGAGTGAGGGGGCCTCCCCCTTTCGATTGCAACTGTCAATATGCCACTTCAATCCCCCCCCCCCCAGCTGATGCTGCTGTACCGCATCGGGGAGTTCGCGGACAGCTCCGAGTTCCTGTCGCTGATCGCGCGCAAGACGGGCAAGCTGCGCAAGGGCGCCAAGCCGGATTTGAACGCCGCCGCCAAAAAGGTTGTTTTACGATGTCATTTTGTTATTGTTCCAGTTTTTGTTGAATAATGGGTATGGTGATTGATTTGTATCTCGGGGGATCCACGATTTAACCCTCGCGAGAGTTCGATGGACAGCAAAAATGATTAATAATAAAGCCCCTCGAATAAACCCCGTTTCGAGTTCCCTCGAATAAACCCCGTTTCGAGTTCCCTCGAATAAACCCCGTTTCGAGTTCCCTCGAATAAACCCCGTTTCGAGTTCCCTCGAATAAACCCCGTTCCGTTCCTCAGTTTCGAGGAAATACCTAATAGGAAGTGTTTCCCTCACATCGAGTTGCCCAAAAATTTGTTCCTTTGTCAATTAGTTCACTTTTGTCTCACATACAGGTATTGCAAGATTGGAACAGCGGCAAAATCCGCTACTACACTCTGCCCCCGGCGGACGACGTTTCCAGCGGCCTTGGCGTACAGGATTCGCAAATAGTTTCCGAAATGGCCGCGGAATTTGATATTGATGCGTTGAATACGGATACTGACGCCGTTGTTAAAGGTTGGGGGGTTCCTGGTTGCGACGGGGGTCTCCAAAGTTTTCACCCCCCGGGGGTTGAATAGTTGGCAAATGGATCCTCCGGAGGGATACATAGCTGAAGGAAATTTTTGGGGAATTTTCACGGGGGTTTGTCGAGGTTTAGAAGGGAGAATTTCAATGTTTGGGGAAAACTAGCCGCGGACACTACTTTACGGGCGAAATTTTGGATACTGATTAATGTGTTATACACATTTGAGTTTATCAGAGTAAATCATTTCCGATCTCCGCCAATGGCAGTTGCCAGGCAGCTCGTTTCAGTAAGCTGAATGCAGAAAGATGCCTACCCCTATGTACGAGTTTCACCCCCCAGCAACCCATACTTAATGGATAGTTCACCATTGAACCAAAACAATCAAAAACATAAAGACATTTTTCCCGGAGTGTATTTTGAAATAAATTTTATTTGAAGCTGGAATAAACATTGTCATAGTGGTCTCCTATGGGGGGTTGGGGGATTAATGTCACAAATCACTATTTTTCATACCATTTTATAGATTTACAAAATCACTAGCTCTTGTTCCTATTTACTTATTTTCAGTTATTTTTTAGTACTATAAGCTCTTGTAGTATGCCCATTTTGAGCTATTTTACAGCTACTTTTAGCGATTTTGCTCCCTTTTCATCCTTCTACACCCTGAAAAAGCCTCAACCCCCAACCCCAATTTATTTTCCAGCTATCTATCTATCCCGGGGGCCGCTCAGCTATGTATGCAACCCCCGGAGGGTCAAAATCTAGGAGACCCTTGGCTTGTCATAAATTTGGCTATGAAATTAATTTTGCGGTGGAATTTTCGTTTGCTTTTTACCTTTGCTTTTTACTGCAAGCTGTAATTCCACATTTTGGTCTGGTTCCGATGCGTGTTCAAATGCACTTCAAATGGCAGTTAATTTTGTCGGTGTATGGGAAAGAAAATGTCACATTTGTGCGAGACTCGTTCTACCGCTTGGATCCCGGTTTGAGATCAACTAATTCACCTTTATATATCGACATTTGATCAATGTTTGTCAAAAATGATGCACCCTAAATCCTCGAATAAGACCCCAGGGGAGTTATTGTTTCATCAGACGTTATGGAGGGGGAGTTATTTTTTCTCGTAAGAGTTAAACTTAATTGATTGTATGGGTGCAGTCTGTAAACTCATGTAATTCAGGTATTTGACTGTCCAACAACAATAAAAATATGTGTATACACTGCATACACGTTTTCATCCAGAGGGGACGCGTTATTCAAGAGAGGGAGTTATTCGAGGGGGGGGGGGTATTTTTTGCTCACCTCGCAAATAGGGTGGTAGTTATTCGAGGCGGGTTGGGTCTTATTCGAGGATTTGCGGTATATTCATTTTGGTGTTGGTATTCAAATTATTTCCAAAGTTCTGGCATAAATATTCGAAATAAAATAATTTTCCTACTCTATATTCGATACGTCGTTTCAACACTGGGTTGTAGTATCAAGATTTTTGCGGGCCTTGCGCGCATTATTAAAAATAAAAAATAACGAAAAATTCCCAAATTTCCATTGCAGAAATGCCTGACGAGGGGATGGCTGACGCATGCGAGCTGCAACCGCCGAAAATTCAGGCTGCCAGTATGCCACAAGGGGTTAGTAGGTTTTGGTTTATTTATATGTGACGGTATTTTGATAACGATATTTGTGAGTGTTGTGAACTTGTTGTGATTGTTTCAGAGTGAGAATTTTGAGGGGGGTAAACAAGGCTTATTTTTTCTCCTGAATTTTTTTGAAATTCCAGTACTAAACTGTCGTCTGAAACGTACGCAGAAGTAGAAAAATGCAACAATAACCGCTATACAATAAGAGTATACCGTATTTCCTCGAAATACCCCCCCCCCCCCCTCGAAATACTCCCCTCAAAATGGGCACTATGAATTTGTAGTCCGGGAAATGCATAACAGACGTTCAAAACACTTACTGTGTTACGTTAGAACATCGTTTATACCATCTACATCCTTATATAAGGCTGTAAAAACTTATAAATGGTGGTTATTGTTGCATTTTTCACGTTTTTCTCTCAAAATTTTCACTCTGAAAAAATAAACCCCCGGGGGGTAATTCGAGGAAATACGGTATAAGACTTATATAAGTATGTAACACTGTTCTCACGTAACAATTCATCGTTTTTAACCTGTGTTTTGCATTGCCCGAATCACAAACCGCAGTTTTGTCATGTACGTCCTCTGTACACTCAATTTGGGGGGTATCTGGGGGGTACACTCGTTTGCGAGCTTGAATTGCGATGGTACCAGTTGGCAATTTGGTGTCTTTGTCAACTACTGTGCGTGGAGCAAAATAGAACAACGCCATAGGTCACATTTCTGCCTCGGTTGTTATATCCCGGTTAGCTCAGTCGGTAGAGCATTGGACTCTTAATCCAAGGGTCGTGGGTTCGAGCCCCACATTGGGAGTTTAATTTTTTGCACTTTTTTGGTCGGGATGAAAATATATTTATCAATCGTTGTCAATTTGCTCTTTGTCAACTGGTGTACGTTGAGCCAATAGGGACAACGCGTAAGTCATGTTTCTGCTCAAGCTGTTGTCTCCCGGTTAGCTCAGTCGGTAGAGCATTGGACTCTTAATCCAAGGGTCGTGGGTTCGAGCCCCACATTGGGAGTTTAATTTTTGCACTTTTTGGGCAAGGATGGAAACATCTATCGCATTATGGATTGAGTATACCTAAGTTGTAGGATGATAAGTAAACGTATTTTGAATGATACGTATTTTCTGACATCTACATACTTTCACTCTAAATTTACTACTTCTTATTACTAGTCAATTTGCTCAATTTTCACCAGCAATTTTTATCCACCTTGTCAATCAGGAAATGGTAGTAGAAGAGCTGTCCGATTCCGACGAGATGCAATGCGACGCGGAAATGGCGCCAACTCCTGGCGCTGGCGCCAGCGCCAAAACGGCGCCAAACTTGGATCTAGTGACTTCTGCACTTGGCGGCGCCGCTGCAAAATTGGCAGGCAACCAACAATTGGATAAGAGACAGAAAATGGCTTTGAAGGCTTTGAGGAAGAAGAAAAAGCGCAATCGTTGGTTTTGTGTGGGAATTTTTGATTGGAATCTGGATAACTGTGGAATTGGGACTGGTTTCTGGGATATATGTTTCAGGAAGCTTGCTTGGGTTTTTCGATTAAAACTCATTTATGGCCAAAAATAGACAATGAGTCACATGAAAGGCGCATGAGGAAGTAGACCATGAGGCGCATATTTTGAAAGAGAATGTTGGCTAAAAGTATGAAAATGAGCGGTTTTGAACGAAAATTGGGTCAAAGTTTCTTAGAATTCGCTGCAGATAGCTGGCCGATCTTTTCTTGGAAGTTTCTTGGACTATTCGTGATTCGAGGTATCATTTTTCAGGTGTTGTTTCCAATTTTTAAAAAAATATTTTTCAGTGAAAATGGCCGGAAAAGTCGTTGCTATGCTGGACAAGGGAGCCATGGATTTGGATGATAAATACAACTTTGATGAACATTTTTAAACTGTTTTTGTTATCAGATTTTAATCATACCTATGTTTGTTATTGTTTCTGTATTCATCGCTGTTTCATTACACAGCTATCCCATGAATTAACGAAACGGCAATTCCCTCGTTTCCAAATCGCAAATATTCCTACACCCACTAGTTGACAACGTTACAACTGTCAACTGGTTCTGATCCCAATCAAAAAAGCTGATGAGCCCTCGAACCACTTTTTGTCTGTCAGATTGGGCCCACACACACTAGTTGACATCGCAAATTCGCGTCAACTCAGTGTCAATTGAATAAAACAAGAAGTTTGTAAAAAACATCACACTTAACAGGAACAATGAAAATGAATTGTCATGATGTAAAATTAACTATGCTCTATCAGATAGATAAGTTGAAATCACAGTATCACTTAAATTCAGTTGACATTTAGTTGACACGAATTCAGTTGACATCCAGTGTGTGGGGGCCCAAAGCTCCGAATTGGGATCGGAACCAGTTGACATTTGGTGTCGTTGTGAACTAGGGCTCTCGCTCTCGTGTAGGGTCAATCATTCAACTTGACGAATGCGCTTAGCTCCCATTATCGGCTGCTTAAAGATTTGAAAAAATCCATTTAAAAAAGTCGATAACTTGAAAGTTGAGTAAAAAACGGAAACCACATTTAGAATCGGTTCTTTCATCATTTTCTCAATTCTGAATCGAGTAGCTGAATTTTTACTGTCTCTTTTTAATTGTCACATTATGAACAATTTTCAAAAAATCTTCTGCAACAAGTTGATAATTTATGTTCTATCATGCAAGAAGTCGATAATTCCATTTCTTTGTGGGAAAAATTCATTATAAAACGCGTTGACACCACGTGGGACGCTGACTTCTAAAATTCGATAAGTCAATATATTGCTCATATGGCAAATGTAATGGTGCCGGAAACAAAAAATTGGTCGTGGGCAAGAAGTCGATAAGTACACGTTTTTGCCGGACTTCTTCCTGAATTTTTTTTGTCCCTGTTCAAATTCATTTTGTGGAAGTGCCACTGCTCACATACGTTGCGTGCAGCGGCGGAAAATGTGACACTTTATAATCAACATTTGGAACTTTACAATAGTCAACGAGACTCCAATTGAGAAGTCCAATTTTCTCGAAATCTTTTTTTGTAGATATCGACATTAGAAGTAGACGCTTCAAGTATTTTGCAGAATGCTCGAACTTCAATTGTTATCAGACTGGCGATTAATCTTGACATCTGCGCAGCCAAGTAACCAGGGAGCCTTTCTATACGCAAAAATGCCTGGCGCTTTATGTAGTGCTGCGAAAACCCGGTAGAATATTTGTTTTGCCCGCTATGAATAGATTCATCTGAAATTGTGGTTTTGAATTGTATTCCTGAATTTTATAAGCGTTTTCAGCCGAAAATACAGTGAAAAATTCGAATTTTCGAATTTCCCTAGACAAAATAGATTTTTGTGTTATTTTCTAGGAGTCAAACAAAGATTCGTTAAGTCCAAAAAATTCTAAAACGTTTTTGAATTTTCTAATTTTTGTTTGCCATCATTAGTGCAAGCAACCCAAATGTGTGCTAATTTCACTGCCGCAGGTTAATACCGTATTTCCTCGAAATACCCCCCCTCGAAATACCCCCCCTCAAAATGAACACTATGAACTTATAAACCCCCCCCCCCCCTCGAAACCCCCCCCCCCCAAATTTAGTGTATAGAGGACGTAAATGACAAAGGCTGCGGTTTGTCATCCGGGCAATGCAGAACACACGTTAAAAACGATGACTCTGTTATGTGAAAACAGTGTTTATACGTCTACACACTTATAAATGTCTTATAAATGGCGATTTTTGTTGCATTTTTCGACGTCTGCGTACGTTTCAGACGACATTTTAGTAGTGGTATTTCAAAAAAATTCTGGCGAAATAATAAAACCCCCCCTCGTTTAACCCCCCCCCCCCCTCAAAATACTCACTCTGATAAAATAAACCCCCCGGGGGTATTTCGAGGAAATACGGTAAATACAAAAGTGTTTTGAGACACGCGCGATAACTTTCACAAGTTATCAGACTGACACATGCATCTTCACATTTGGGCTGCTAAGTAAATAGCGTTACGAAAAAAAACGCCATGGAAATGGCGCTGGTTTCGTATGGCGTCGCGGTGGAAAAGTCATCGAAATTGAGGGATTGTGGCTCCACAACTCGAGCCGATGATTGTGATCGGAATTGCATTTTTTATATAATACTTTGGTACAATTCCTTTTTATTATTGACGACGGCAGGTTGGGGTGTTTTATTCAGAAAAGTCTATATCATGCGGCCCACAAAACGGAACGGAAAACGGAAAAAATTTGCCTGCGGAAAACGGAAATTTGACACCCTAATTCCAGAATAAGCGGCACATTCTCGATGTTTTTGTCGCAACGCGTGAACGTCAGAAAGGATTGCATTGCACTTATGTCATCTACTCAAAACTTTGGTATTATTTGTAACATGTATACCGTATTTCCTCGAAATACCCCCCCTCGAAATACCCCCCCCCCTCGTTTGACCCCCCCCCCCCTCGAGACCACTATGAAACAATCACCCCCCCCTCGAAATACCCCCCCCCCAAATTGAGTGTAAAGAGAACGTACATGACAAATACTGCAGTTTGTGTCCTGCGTAGTGCAGAACACACGTTAAAACAATGTCGGAATCATGTTAGAACAGTGTTTATACCATCTACGTACTAATATTAGTCTACAGAACCTTATAAATGGCGGTTTTTGTTGTATTTTTCGACGTCTGCGTACGTTTCAGACGACACTTTCGTACTGGGATTTAAAAAAATTTATTGTGAAATAATAACCCCCCCCCCCCTAGGGTTCAAACGGGATTGACTTTTCGGGATCGGGATCGGGATCGGGATTCACTTTTTGAGATTTCAGGATCGGGATCGGGATTAGGGTTTCGGGATCGGGATCGGGATCGGGATTGGTATTTTGAGATTTCGGGATCGGGATCGGGATTGGCCGGGATTGGGGTCACGGGATCGGGATCGGGATTGGGATTGGCATTTTTTCGGGATCGGGATTGGGGTCTAGGGATAGAGATTTTCGTCACTGTTCTGGCATTCACAGTTGTTTATAAAGGTCTCAAAACACTGTTGGATGCCAGAAAAGTGACATAAAATGGATGATGGGGGTTTGCGTTCACATTTTTGCACGCAAAAATGTCATTTTTTCACTTTATATAATTTCCACTATTTTTTCCGGGATCGGGATC